>CM035414.1:163308566-163316066 GCA_020310875.1 Ceratopteris richardii | reverse complement strand
CCATCGCCACTGCCTTGCTCATCAGTCTAAGGTAAGCACTCTGATCTGGTGAGGATGTAGCACACTGATGAGTGCTGCTCGATAGTTGACACCTATCACGTGGGCAAGAGACGATTGCAGCGGCCAATATACTCACCCCATTGACAGGAGCAATCACAGTCTCGGACTGCCATTGACAACGTGAAAGTTAAGTCCAGCGATGCAAACAAGGGGCGGGTGACTTCATCAGAGCCACTTCTTCTGTGCAGAAGTCTGCGCCCAGAATACGATTCATTGCATCTTGCTTTGCAAGTGATAAGGAGATTTTCTCTCTGCGTCATTCTCGCCAAGCAACAATCACTAGCCACGTGATCTCAGATTGGATCCATTTTTGAGTTCGATTGACATCATTGATAATGTCAATCGTTGCTTAAAATTCATAGAAGTTTCTGGTGATTGCATGCTTACATGCTCTGTCAAATACCTGCAACGCTATTTGAATAACACAATACATTATCCGTGATATATGGCATTCATATGTTACTCTAAGTAATCACCCAAGTGAATCTATTCTGTGGTTACAAATCCATAATTTAGATATCACATATTATATTGAGGAGGAATAACTATTGGTGCACCTTCATAAGTTTTTGGCCATCTCCCTTTGCACTACACACTATTGTACTCCAACACTCAAGGGTAAATTGAAATTCATTGTAAATTTCACTCCATATTTAAGAGGTCACATTGTATTTCTTTAGGAGTTATTTTTTAGGGTACCATACCCAACTTCAACACATCATTTGGCACCCCTTTGTTTGTATTGACCAAGGGTCATAACCCTCCCCATCAAGAACACAAGTTGGCATACTTTGGCACTAAGTGCCCAATTTTGTAACTCCAACATATAAGAGGAGGATCCGTTGTGTGTGCATTTGTGGGTTGGAAGCTAGTCTAAGCCCACCCACAAGCTCTCTCTAAGTCTCTAAGCCTACTCTAAGGCTCAATCGGTACGCAATAGGCTACTCTAAGCCCATCCCAACCTCCTCTCTCCAAGGCATCTACTTCAATTCTTGGGCAAGAGTCGGGCTATTCCAAGCCTCCCCCCTCTCCCCAAAGATTTCCAGTGTGGTGCCAAGCCTGTCAATTTTCGTCCAAAGCTTGCGATTATTTTCAAGTACTTTCTTAGCACACAAGTGTCTTTCATAGTGTTTTTAAACACTTGAAACTTACTCTTGCAAAGCAACTTCAAGTTCACTCAAACATTGTAATGTCAAAGAGTGAAGCTAGCACCTCATCTATGGCCAATTTTTTACCTTTCTTCACACCCATATTCATGCCCAAGGAAGAAAGATTAAATGGCCAAAATTATAATATTTGGAAAGATGTAATGAGAGCATATCTATACACAAATCTCCTTCACAATGTAGTAGACGGATCCGAACCTGAGCCCAATAAGGCTAGCAACCTAGACTCGTGGCATATCTGTAATGTTAAGGATAAAAGGGAATTATGCCAACTTCTACTTACCTGTGATAGACCAAAGGGCACATCATGGCATGTAAATTATCCAAGGAAGCCTAGGATACTTTAGCGGCCTTAAATAGAGATAAAACACCCTCGAGGATTTATGCTTTAGAAGAAAAATTCCATAATCTATCTATTTGGCCACAAGATACTATCACAAAAGTCATAGCTCAGTTTGAAGACTACCAACAAAAGTTAGCACTTTGTGGCCGACAACTTTTCAGTGAAGATATGGCCATCAAGTTACTTAACAAACTACCTAGGTCGTATGAGACCTTTGTAACGACCTTGTATAATCGAGGGCAAGCACTCACTTGGGAAGAAGTTAGGAGACTATTGCTTCTTCATGACTCTCGGCAACACACCCAAGTTACCCAAGAAACATCCATGAAGGCTAAAGCCACCTTCCACAAACATAAATGGCGAAAGGGCGATCAAGATCGAAGAAGAAAGGCAAGAAGAAGTTCATTGAGCGAACCACATTCTCACTGCATAAGTGAAGATCTATTTCTCATAACTCAACACAAAGAACTTATGGCAATTACTCCCAAAAAAGAATGGATTTTGATAGTGGTGATTCATCTCATATGTGCCATGACAAAGATAATTTTCATGAGTTTGAAGAGCATAAAGGTCAAGTGTATCTTGGAGACAATAAGTTCATTGAAATCCAAGGAAGAGGAAAAGTTCAAGTCATCAACTCTGAAGGCGAGATCAAGTCACTCAAAGATGTTCTTTATGTACGTAGCCTTTGTAAAAACCTTCTCTCAATGAAAGCCATCACTAAATGTAACATGATGGTTCAATTTGATCACAACAAAGTTCAAGTCATTGATCATGAATTCAATGAAGTAATAGCTCAAGGCTATGAAGACAAAGATCTCTACAAGTGTAATAAAGTAAGTCTATGATCTAAGGGTCTGACTGGTTCAGACAGATCTGAAATCGGACACCATTTGATCACTCATGTTTATGGCCAAATATCTCGAGACTAGACTTAAGCATAAGTCCATGTGCTATCTTAAACAAGTGATCTACTTAGCCTAGTGGTTAAGTCTCAAGGTTGTGAAGGAAGAGGTCTTGGGTTCAATCCCAATGGGGAGCATGGGGAGAGGGTTTCCCCCAAGGAGCTCTAGAGCCTTCTAACTCAAGTTAACATGAGTTAACTTTGGTCTAGCGAGACTTAACTCGAGTGGCGAGTACACCAACCACTAGTGGACTCTAGTGGAAGGTACTAAAGTAGTGGTCGAGATTACTCCAGCCACTAGTAGAATCTAGTGGAAGATATGAAAGGAGTGGAGGAGATTGCACATGCACTTGTGGTCTCTAGTTACATTTGTGGTCCTCGTTGACTCAAGCAGCTATATATACAGGCATAAGGTTGGAAGGAGAGCCATCTCTCTAGCACGTGGTGGTCGTAATCCTTAGGTTGTTACATTGGTATCAGAGCTTGGCATTTCTTCCATCTTCTTCGTCGCATGCTTGGCGTCTTTTGTCGTGCTTTATGCTTCTTTTTACGAGTGTTTTGAGGTCCATCGTCTATCCTCGGCGGTGCCATTGGAAGCTTTGAAGGCAACAATTAGCAAAAGATACACCTTGTTGGTCGCGTATGAGATTCGAACCAGGTCTAGAGAATGTGCTCTCTTATCCAAGGAGGCAAGCTGCTTGCGTGATCGGTATCTTCAGGAGCTTATTCATATATTGTAGCTGCGCTGTAGAACTCCATAGCAATAGAGCAAAAGAAAAGACTGTCGTCAAGCGGCGATCTGGAATCGATCTCTCGACGTGATCGGAGAGAAAATTTTCTCTTATTCAAGAAACCTATTCCGTCACGTGATCTTTAGCAGGACTGAACAATTACTATAAGTGGCAACGGTCGACCGCAACCCAACAGTTCTCAGGGCTCTGTTCTACCCGCGAGTGGAGAATGTTTTTGGCATTGGCAAAAAGCAGACGTTGATAATACCAAAACAGTGGTCCTTGGCAAGCAGCCCACGACCTGCTGAGCATCCTGCGTATGAGAAAGCTCTCTCTTATCCAAGAGAGCAAGGTGGATTGTTGAATTCTCTGCAGTAAGACATACAACTTTTGTTGGTACTCCAAAACTACATCACGAAGAAGCAAAAAGCCAGAGAAGACATGGATCGAACTCAAAACCTTCAGGTCCAATCTCATACACCATACCACTACATCAAAGTGCCTCGAACACGTTTTCTCTGCATCTTGCTATCATTCCCAATCAAATCCGGCTGCATGTCCGTGGTGATTAAAGTCATGGATAGCTAAAGTTTTTGGCAAGGATCGAAGGAAGGGACAAGCGAAGACGTGCAAGATCAAGCGACGTTGTTATTCTAGTGCTCTTTGCTAGAATCAAGTCCACTACAAAGCACAAATTAAACGGAGAAGTTTTCTTGTGAATTTTAGCATCGTACCTTCAAAGTTGATCACACACATCACTTACGTTAGGAATATAAGTAAGTTTGTTAACAGATTGTGTGCAATGGAGGGAACTTCGAGCCACGTTGCGTTGACGAGTAGTAATAGCGCTTCGACGTATATTTCAATTCTCATTTTAGCATCATCTTCATTCATGACTAGTCCACTAGTAGTGTCATATGCATTGCATACATCTACACGAATGATTTAACTTCCTAGTCATGTGATTGATGCATCGAACGTAGTTACGATGACATTAAATTTAGACGTTGAGGGAACCATGTTGCGAGGGGATATCAATACCACCTTAAACTTGAGGAATGATTTTGAAGGTAGGTTGTTGAGAGTAGAGCACGGCCTTGGACATTTATCCAATGTCTCGGTAGAAGTTGCGAAACTTGTTCAATATTTTGACGGAATCTAAAGTCACCTTAAGGCTATTTTGGACTTACTCCAAAAGCCTAAGGATATAGGTAGAGTTACTCTGGGTAGCCATACGGATACGATTGCAACTTCATCATTTTCTGTTTTGGTTGGAAGAAGGATCTGGATACATCCATCTTACAAGCAGATTTATTTCCCTTAACTGGTAGCTTGAGTCGTCTTAGCTTGATGACTCCTATCGCTCCACTATTTGCTAATACTTTGGGGCAAGTAGTAGGTCAAAGCCATCCAGTAGATCTTTCCTTGGTAAAAGATTTGCATCCTCCTTATTTCTCGGGCGAAGATAAGGATAGGAATAAAGACACTATTTTTATGTTCTTAGAGAAGTGGCATGATGTCCACTAGCTTAAGAACACCCTTGAGCAAGTGGGAGTGGTAGAAGCTAGTTTATCGCAGGGCCCTAAGGCTTATACGTGGTGGATGAGTCTTGAGACTCATAAAAAACCTTTAACCTGGGTTGAGTTCACCCGTCTCTTTGAGAAAAAGTTTCTCCAAGCAGGATGAAAAGAGTTCCCTTAGGTACTTGAGTACTTTCTAATAACCTCTTTTATTTGATTTTATCCCAAGATGTGATAAAAAATCAAAATAAAGCTAAATGGAACTTATGCTAGCTGAACTGTTAAAGTTCACAAGATAGTTTTTATATTCCATAAGTAGGAGCCCTAGTAACGATGTAAAGTGCTAAGAAAACTATGAAACTTTTGTAAGTTCTCATTTGTTGACATTCCAAGGAGTGATGGAAATCAAAGGTTTTTTTTTTATATAAAGGAAGTTCGGCAATAGCCTACTCTCCCGGACTTGAATTAAATTAAGAAACAAAGGTACAATAGAAGGGGACTAGTGCCCACGGGACCCCCCAAATCCCACAAAGCAGGGGAAGCTTGAATGAATCCTAGGTTGCATTACAGAGAAGGTTAATCACCCTCTCATCGCCCTCATGCGGGGCCCACTTGGGTTTGAGCTTGTTGTTGATCAAAAGGAGGACTTGATGTTCAATTGGAGAATGTTAGGTTCTAGAGTTGCATTTTTAGTAACAATGCAACTTGCGAAGCAATCATGGAAACATAAAAAAGAACTCTTTTAGAGAGTTAACTTTTGGTTTCATTCAAGCTAATTGAAGCTTCAAGATGAAACCAAAGCAAGTAATCTTTAGGAAATGAGATAAGTTCCTAAAGACATGAAACAAACTGTGAACTTTTTATTTAGGAAAACAAAGTTCCAAGATATGGATTCTCAATCCGTGAACTTTTCCTCAACAAGCTATAAAGCTCAAAGTTATGTGTTCATAGTAGCATTACTATTGGATCGATCGTCAATAGATGCTTGGACTTTAAACATAATTTTGATCGCTAAAAGATGTTTAAAGTACTCTAGTAACATCTAAAGATTAACCAATAATAATAAATATTGTATCAAACTCAAGAACATGAATCAATATCATATAAATGAAATTTCAAGTCAAACTTTCATAGTGGAATGGGAAACCATATCCTACAGCTGATATTTATTCTCTAGTTTGAGACTCAAGAAATGAACACAACTGAATTAGTAAAGCTTTTGGATATTGTTTGAAAGTCTAAGATTTTCTTTCGAATACCCTTTCGACATTGCAAAAGATTCCAAGATGAATCATTTGCTCAGGTTCTTTGATTCCCTAGTATGGATCTCTAGTCATTGAAGAATAATGTTCTCCCAAGTAGTGAGAATGGAATTCTTCAAAGGCGTTGACACCAAGTAGTTCGCATGAAGTCCCAAACCACTAGAAGTGGTAATAAAGTCGAATGGTTGATATCACCTGGAATTATATCAAAGATTCTTAGCTTTAGAATATGAAAGGCATTGGTACGTGCTTGGACTTGAGTAAGGGAAAGATCTCTTAGAAATCCTGCAGGTAAGCCAAAAAGCTTAGAAAATCTCAAGAGATCTTAGTGATAAAGACCAAGTATTTATTCTATCGCATGATCAACAAGAATTGATTAATCTTGGCCATGGTTGTCCAAGAATTGCGATTGGAACTACTATGAAATTTGCCTAAGTATTGGCAATCGAAATAGTAAGCTGTTCCAAGTTTGAACAGAGTAGATATTCCAAGTATATAGTCTGCAACCGTGTTAATGGTAAATAAGTCTGTGGAAAGTGTAACATAAAAGTTTACCTAAAGGGATTTTGATACAAATCCAGAAAGCATGAGCGGATGCTTAGACTTATGCAGTAGAGAGATTCCTGTAAAGTCCTGGCCAGGATAGCTATTTAAAGCTGCAATAAGAAAGGAATCTAAAGACAAGAAGTAAAAAGCTCTTGTCGCTACAAATTGGTCAAGTATAACCAATTAGACCTGAATTTGATAAATTCAAGAACTTGGAATGATAGTGGGTTTTTCTTTTGAAAATCCTAGTAAAGAAGAATTGATATTCTATCAAAGGTTTTCAAGTTTTCTATGAAAAAAACGAGATCATGAAATGATTATGTAAAGGAATCAGAACCTAGAATATCAAGTTGGAGGTAATGCCTGAAACTGAAAATGCTTGAAGTTAGAAGGTACTCTATCAAGAGATGTTTAGAATTTAGGATAAGTATCACCCACACATTAATGTGAATATAAAATAGGGTGGTATGGGATACCAAATTTTATACTCAGATTGATGTAGGAAAGATGGTATGGGACATCGGACCATGGGATGATAATTATTGTTTATTCTGAGAATAAATCTTGAAGTTAAGTCTAATCCTCAAGGAAATGCAAACTTCAAAGAAGAAGTTTAAATTCAAGAGTTTTGCCCAAGGAGCTCTAGAGCCTTCTAACTCAAGTTAACGTGAGTTAACTTGGGTCTAGCAAGAATTAACTCGAGTGGTGAGTACACCAACCACTAGTGGACTCTAGTGGAAGGTACTAAAGCAGTGGTCGAGATTACTCCAGCCACTAGTAGACTCTAGTGGAAGATATGAAAGGAGTGGAGGAGATTGCACATGCACTTGTGGACTCTAGTTACATGTGTGGTACTCATTGATTCAAGTAGCTATATATATAGGCTTAAGTTTGGGAGGAGAGTCATCTCTCTAGCACATGGTGGTCGTAATCCTTAGGTTGTTATAACAAGCTTTCAAGTTTTATGG
>CM035414.1:163091066-163288566 GCA_020310875.1 Ceratopteris richardii | reverse complement strand
TTTGCATTACTTGTGATAGGAGTAAAAGATGCATATAATTGTCTCAAAATGAGTACATATCCAAAGCACTTCACATGTTCAATATGCAGGGTGAAAAGGCATTGAGTACACCTTTACCCAGATTTGTGAAATTGAGCAAGGATGATTGCCCCAAATCACATGAGGAAAAGGAATTCATGAGCAAAATTCCTTATTAGTTTTCTGTTGGTAGTCTCATGTATGCTATGGTAGCTATGAGACCAAACATTGCATTTGTAGTGGGAATTGTGAGCAGATACATGTCTAATCTTGAAAAGAAGCATTGGGAACCAATCAAGATGATTTTGAGATATCTGAGTGGCACTAAGGACAAGTGTCTATGCTGAGGTAGAGGAAATACATCCATTATTGGTTACATAGATTTTGATTATGCTGGTTGTGTAGACAACTGAAAGTCTACATCAGGGTACGTTTTTCATTTTGCTAGAGATGCTTTTTCTTGGAGATATCATCTTCAAGAATGTACAATTGTTTCCACTTCAAAAGCAGAGTATGTTGCATCAAGTGAGGCTTGTAAGGAAGCATTGTGGCTTTTTCATCTTGCTTGTGATATGGGTCTACCTCAACATGTACCTCATTTGCTTAGCGATAGTTAGAGTGCCATTGCTTTGATTAAGAATCTGGTCTATCATGCAAAGACCAAGCACATTGAGGTGAGGTATCACTTTATTAGAGATTGCTTAGCCATTGAGTGAACTATTCTTGAGAAGGTTCACACTCAAGATAATTCTATAGATGCTTTCACCAAAGCTCTACCGCATGATAGCTTTTGACACTATTGTCACTTGATGGCGGTTACTTGATTCATGATCTTACACAATTACTTGTATATTGTGTAACATGCCCATCAAATGGGGGCATATTCTATATACATACATAGGTATTCTTTATCATTCTTTACTTTTCACCCATAGTCACTTTGACCATATTGGCCTTCAGTGGGAGATTGTTATCATTAGTGTCCATGTGAAAAGCCAAATGGCTATTGGACATTCTTGTATATGTTCTCTAATAAAACATATAGTGGTTTGATTAGCCACATACTGTAATTTTGATCGCATTTGTAACACCTAAGGAATACGTGTTCATGCTCTTTGTGTATTGTGTTTTTCTACATATTTTTGCAAGATTTTGTGGAGTATTGTGTGTGACATCTGCAACTTAGTTTTCTATTATGAGGCTATAGTCATGGAGCTCTTGAGGAGGGTCCACCATGGTGCATCACCATCAAAGTACTTCATGGACCTCCTTTGTATCTTCCTTTAATTCTCTTCTATGCCTCTTGTTTTTAAGATATTTTTTTGTAAAAAAATACCATATCCATTCGGTAGAAAATTACAAGTTTCTTGTTATGATTATTTTTTCCCTTCATCTCAAAGTCATCTTTTAAAGCCAAATATTTAGAATTTCCTAGCCAAAATTTTGGTGCATATTTTTGATGACTACAACTATTATCTACATATATATTAAATATGATCCCTAAAGTATTAAGAAGAATAATTCATGTGAAAAGATTTGCCTCCCACCACGTGATCTCAATTTGTTCTCACACCAAACTAGGGATATTGAGTTTGTATTGAGTGTAGCGAAATTGATTGCATCTTTCATACACGAATACCAAAGATTCCATTCAATGAGTGCATCTATCAGATGTGATTGCATATAGTTAGTCGTTTGTTGAAATTCCTATCAATGTTGAATGCACAGACAAAGAAGATAACGTTCTTAAGGTGGCATGGGTTTGTGTAATGCTTGACCAATCAAGTGTTGTCTATTAGCCTTTAGATATGTTCCCCTCCATGTCTTGATCTCTTGGCTTGGAAGATCATGATTTCTTGTTTGTCTTTGGGATCCCTATGTGATTTAGTGCAATTTCAATCCTCCAGATTTAGTCATCATTTGTCATGCGATGGCCCTAAGGTGATGGTTATTCTCATGTGTGTTTCTAGGTGTTGGTGAGAGTGAGTGATCCTTTGTCGTTGCATGGGCTATGTTATCTTTTTCTCTTCTTGGCATCCCATGGCCTCAAAGGGTAGGTAGCTACTAGCTCTTAGGTGTCATTAGGTTTGCAATTTTCGGAACATGGCACTCTATAATGGCAACATTTTATTTTAGATTGACCCTATTCTTTTGTAGGTGCTTCTCTTCAGCCTAGTTTTCCTTGATCCACACAAAGCGGCCATAAGCAAGCACACTTGTTTTATTTAAAAAATCCCTAAATTTTTGGCATGTCCCATTCCTACCTTGACATCAATGATGGCTTCAAGGATAGATGCACCCTTGATAAATCCTTTTTTCCTTTGAGAATTCTATGTCGAAGATGATCTATGATTGTATTCGATAGGGATTTTCTACTAACCTAGTACCTTATTTGGGGCATAGATATTGGTCTCTAGTTATGAATGTTTTTCTTGTTGTTTTCCTTATGTATAAGCTTGATCACCCCCTTGGTGAGGCATCTCAGAAATGTTCCAGACATAAGAGCATCTTTCCAAATCAAGATGCGATCCCACCATAGTTTCTTTGAACGATAGAGAGAACTTGTTGTTGAGACCATATGGACCATGGCATTTTCCTTTAAGAAGAGTATGAGTGTCATGTGAAAGCTTTGGCCTAGATAAGGACGGAAATTTCCATCTCACAACATCGGATGATACCTTGCGATTCTTGATATAAGAAATGGTGGACATGCAGTTTTGTCTCCTTGTGTTTAAAGAAGAAAAGACTCTGGCTAACAATATAATAAGGATTCTTCCTCTCTCTCTCTCATAACAATATAATAAGGATTCTTTCTCTCTCTCTCTCTCTCTCAATACATGCATACGCTGAGACAGTGGTGATTGAAGGTGACATGAATACAAGGACCACAAAGAAGTGGTCCTAAAAAAGAGTATAGAGAGGATTTGAAGACTCGAGAATACTACGAACACATAGCAGGATGCTCTGTTTGGATTCACCCCTACAAAGTACGTTTCCATATGCACACATGTGAGCTTAGCTACAAACATATGAATATATTCAGAGAACACTACATATTCACACTTCTTCAACTTTACGACCTTTTTCTTTTATATGCCAAATAATGCACAGCAGAGCAGGGAGGGGCAAGCATTGATTTATATTTGAAATAAGCAAACTTGGAAGTCATTGGAAGTATATCCTCATAATGAAAGAATTTACTTGAATTTTGTTTGATTTTTTTTCGTAAAAGGAGGTTCAGCCGTAGCCTATTCTCCCATGCTTGAATTAATAAAAGAACAATTGTACAATGAATGGGATTAGTGCCATTGGGCTCCCCTATATCGCACAAAACAAGGGTATAATGTCCCAAAAGCAAAGATAGACCACAACCGGTACGATATCTAGGATACTTTACTAAGAAATTTTATTTTCAACTTTAATTTTTTTCTTTATTTTAGCTGTTCGGATAAAATACTAGATTATGAATCTCTCGTCCATTTGTTAAGTAATCCATGCTAGATTCATGGTGATCTTCTTTAGGGAAAGAAAAAGGAACATCTTAAACTGCTTAAATTGGATATTGTTTTGGAACTTTTGAATCCTTGATATAGGGACAAGAGGGAGCATGTTTGCTTGTTTTGGAACTTTTGAATCCTTGATATAGGGACAAGAGGGAACATGTTTGCTTAAGAACTTTATATAATTCCGAAACAATCAAATTTTATATAGAATTTTTACTCTCATGGAATTTCATGGATTTGCTAAGAAACCCATTACATTTCTTAGTAGGGCTTATTATAAGTTGATGGCTAAGAGTATTAAGATGAATAAAAGAATGATGATATTAGAAGAGATTGAAAAAATTAGTGTTTCTCTCCCTAGTGGCTTCAGCATGAGTCAAAGCATCCTAGACCAACTTCAGGAAAGTTTAAGACAAGAAGAATACCTCTTCTCTCTTCAAGAGAATTTTAGGTTGGAAACATTGATAAACCTAACAAGAATATATTTGATCTAATGAAGAAGAAAAAAGCTAAGGATTTAATTGCTTTGTTAAAAAAGAGTTCAGGTGGGCATGCTATCAACATTAAGGAGAATTTATAGGAGGATATTAGCTTCTTTACCAATTTTCTCTCATCCTCCTAGTTGGGGGAGGATATCTAGAGAGCCAAAGCCTATATTGCACAAAAGGAAGAAAAAGATTCATTGAGATATGGCTTCTATTCTGGACCTATGACTTAGCCCTATTATGGAAAAGATTATTCTCCCTGAGCAAAAGGGTTCTATAAGAGGAAGGTACATTCTTGATGCTATTATTTCTCTTTGGGAGGGGATGGATTATGTTGAAGATATTCTACTCAAGATTTTTTCTTCTTTAAATTTGAATTAGACAAAGCCTATGACAAGATGGGTTGGGATTTCATATTACAATACCTTTATCAAGTATGTGAGTGTGCTTTTTAGAAATGCTTTTTTTGAGGTTTCCATGAATGGTCATGTGTCTGACCCCTTTAGACTTCACAGATGCATTAGAGAAGGCATTCCTTTGGCCCCTCTTCTATTTGCTATTGGTAGTGACACTTTAGGTTGGCTGCTCAAAGACTTTATCCTTAGTGGCTCCATTCAAGGTATAGACATCCCTAATTCCCCTAACCACTTAGGTCTCCAAATGTTTGCTGATGACACTAACATAATAACCAAAGCTGATGACTTGTATGTTGATAGTTTTCTTAAGTATTTGGACACCTTTTGTCTTGATAGTGGCTCTAAAGTTAATGACAAAAAAACTTCCTTTAAAGCTTCTAACAACCTCATTCCTCCTTGCATTGAGCTTCTTGATTGTGAAATTATCCAAGATGGGTCTCTTTTTGAGTTATTAGGCATTCCTTTGGGGATTCATGCTTCTTTTGATTTAAGATGGGACTCGGTTATGAAAAAGTCAAGAAATAAAGTTTTTAAGTGGACGAATCTTAAGAAAATTCTTTATCACTAAGTGTTTGTCCTTAACCATTATTTGTTACCTTCTATTATTTATTTTCTATCTTGCTGGATGCCTACTAAAAAACATCTTTAGCAGGTGATAGCTTTGGCTAGGAGATCTCTTTAGGGAAATGAATCTCACTCTACCAGAATACCAAATGTGACTTGGAAAATTTTTTGTTTGAGGAAAGAAGAGGATGTGCGTGGTATCTTTTGTCCCATCACAATGGCAAAAAACATGGCTTCCAAGTGGATATTAAGAACTACTAACTCAAATGATTTTTGGGTTTGTGTCGTTGAAACAAATTGCTCCAAATTTTATCTTATGGGTTATAAGGCTTGGAATAACATGTATATATATGACAAAAACAAGATTTTGAACATTAAATAAAACAAATGGAAAAAAGCAGGATTTGAGTCCGTTTCCTGCATAATGGTAAACTTATGGAGGATTTTGAGATTTTAATTCTGACTTGCTTATTTCTGTTTACAAAAAGATACTTATAAACCTTAAAGACTAGTTGAAAAATATGATGGAAGGTTGTGAACATAGAAAATAAATTTCTATTTATGAAGCTCCTTCTATTATATTGTACACTTACAAGAAGCAATCTACATCCATTTGTACATTGTTGATAAACTCAAGAGTCGATGGAGGCTAAGACGGGCTCCCAAGCAATGGAGGCACATGCTGAGAGCTTTGTGGGCTTTTCCAATGGCTTCTAAGCATTCTACCCTCCAATGGATCATCCTTCATAATGGGCTATGGATAGGAAAAAAAGTTAAGAACAATAACATCAGTAATGGGAACTATTGCTTATATGGAAAGGAGGAGGATCTTGCCCATTTGTTTCATCAATTGTTGGCATGAACAAGGGTTTTGGGGTCTTCTTATTGGCTATTGTTAGGTGACAAACATTGATAAACTTGGATACCTTGAAATTCTTATTGGGGCTTGTAGAAGAATGGATTTAGTGCTCTGGCAACGTTGGAGATCTTATGGTGCATCTGGGCTAGTAGAAACTAGAGGTGCTTCAACAGTGGTCACAAAAAATCTCTTGACACTTGCAAGAGAGAGTTTGTTAGAACCTTTGTAATGATTATAAAGATAACTAAAGAGGCTACCCCTAAAGAATTCAACATTCAGGTTTTTCTGAGTGGGATCAGAGTCAAAAAGTGGAGAAACACTCTTCTCACTTTGTACTCAAGTATTAGACTTACGATGGTCTCTGCCATGTACTCAACTACCTTTATTCTTGTCATATATACATCTTGTATCATGATGATTAGGGCTCTGTATCCCTGGCTTGAAGATGCCAATGTTCTTATTCTATCATATTCCTTGAGTGCTTTATCCCCTCATACTTTTTATGAATCAGGATGAGAGCTTTTAGTAAATCTTATGGGGGCCTACCCCTTGCAATTTTATAACAATACCTATTCAATATATTTTCTATCTTTTTTCCTAAAAAAAACTTCTTGCCCATGTGGAACATCCTTTTTTTTTGGATTATCTATAGCACATGATTAAACAATATCCCAAACTCCTATTTTTTTTTGTTTCAATGTTCATGGTGTATGCGTTTTTCTACAACTCTTCGTCAATTCTCCATCGGGGGTGAGACCTATGTGAAGGTTGGCTGGACAAATGATATTGTAACCTCCTTTGCCATTATCTAAAAGTCAGTAGTCTATTTGTGCGTCCTCCAATGTCAGCTAACCTCCCTCTGACATCTCTAGAAGTTATTTTGTTATGTACCTTTTCAGAAGGCCATGTGCATCACCTACTATCATTTAATGAACATGGCATTGACTTATGTATAAATATGTGTACTTTCAATGGAATTAACAAGGTGCACTAAAACTGTTTATCTACGTGTACATTCTCTCTCGAATTCATCTTGTGCATCACTTTGCCACAACCATATCTACGCTAGTGCTTCAAGTGGTATTAGAGCACCAAAAATGAAGCACCTAAGAAGAAAAGGTCTATTGAGCATGTATGCTTGCTTTTAAAGACATAAGAAATAAACGTTACAATGTCTACAAAACTCTAGTGCACCAATGGCTTTTTGCATAGACCTGATCCATCAAAGAAGTGCAATAGCCTTCCTCTGTCACCCCACTTTCTATAGAAACAACAAAAGATGAGCATAGGGCCAAACGTTTCCCCAGCACTAGGGAAGATCTAAACGATCATTCTCCACTTGTTCCCATAGACACTGTGTGCAACAAGGAGCCTCTACTCCTCATCTTCATTAAGCCATTGCCATCTCCACCTATGCAATAGAAAACACCCAACTATGCCACTTTTGCCTTGCACTTATTTTTCTTCCACCTGTGGAGCCACCACCAAATGATGATCCTTACTCATAAAACAAAGCTTGATTCTACCATACATGTTCTTATTCCAGGTATTGGTGGTGCGATAAGCATGGAGCAATACACCTGATCAAATTTGTGTGACCCCATAGCATGTCAGAGAGGATGACTCTTGATTCTTGAAATAGATGACTCACAATACATGACCAAATGCGATAATCTACTATGTTTTCGATGATTGCAATATTAAAACATAAGGGATTGAAGTTTTCTTTTAACTATATATTGCAAGTCAAATTCTTGATTTAAGTATTTGTAAACTGTGAATCCTCATGGTTGAGCAGTAATAGTGCGAATGAGGGTAAACCTTCGAGGAAGCAAGGAAGAAAAATGCTCACATCTGCTCAATATGATATGGAAATGTTAATGGACATATGCAATAAATAACTTCGATGGAGATAAGGAATTTTATCTTTTTAGTCAATTCTCTCATAAGACCATGAAGGTCTCCATTGTCTACATGACTCCTAGCTAGGTTCACACCTCATCAAAAAGTTGTGAAAAAGTTTCCAAAATATTTTATAGCTTTGTAATCACTCCTAGGCAACTAGGGTTGAGCTAGTTCCCTTTGTAAATTGTTTCTTACATCTTGCTTAAAGTAACAAGATCAGACATTGTTGATTAATAATAAGTTAGAACTTCTTGCATAATGGATTTTGAAGATATAGATAAGTTTCTTGGTACGAACATAAATGGAAAATGAAAACAAAATGCTTCCTAATGTGCAAAGGTGTCAGGAGCTTTGTCAATAATGCTCCACCTATCGAACAAGAATTAGAAGAGCTTCCTCAAGTGGCCAAGACACAATTGTGAGCCGCCGGAATGGAATTTACAATTTTTGTAATGTAACTCTGAAAAGTTGCACGCATACCGAAAGGTCGTAGCGCAAACAGTTGTAACCCTTTTTCGATTAATGTAAGAGGGGCACGCGTGAGACAGAGTGTGATGATGCCGGACTGTTAGTCTGGGCGAAGCACCTGAAGTGGAGCGTGTCACATTGACCATATCTTTAGTATTTTGAGAATTCTGTAATTTTGTTAATTGAATTCAATAATTAATTCAGTCTCTGTTGAAGTATTAAGTTAATCTGATATCATGGTAAAGTGATGAAGTTTCGCATTCATACGTATTACAGTGAAGAGTGTTGTAATGTGCAAAACAGATACGTATTTGAAAGATAGTTTAACTCTGAACACTAAGTCAGTGTAGTAGTATATAACTGAATTTGTAGATTTGGGAAAATACAAACAGGGCCTCTGTTTTACAGACCCCTAACCATCCCAAGAACCCAGATCTGATAATAGTTTAAACGTTAGTTTAACACTAGCACCGTTATGGGAAATGGAGTAGCCAGTTGAAGAAAAAGGTTAAGGGTCGAAGAAAAATCCTTTGATATATGCCAGTAACACGCTCCGGTGAATCTTATCCCAAATATCAAAGTGATCAACATCCATGGGGTGTTCCAAGTTCGTTAGGAACACCCTTTGGTGGTAGAAGTGAAGAACAACCAAATTTTGGTAGCAGTTCGGTGCTGTGTAGAAGCAGTTCAGTAGTGTGTGGCGATAATCTGATGCGTTCCAGTGATAGTCCAGTACAGTATGAAGAGAGTACGTTAATTATTGGTTGTACTTCGATGTAGTGCAGTATCGGTTCAACATTGTCTGGTGACAATTCGGTGATCCTTGGTGACCATTAGGTGATCTTCGGTGACAGTTTAGTATTATCCGGTGACAATTCGGTGATCTCCGGTGACAATTCAATGATCTTCAGTGATAGTGTGCTATTGTTCGGCAGGAATTCATTGCATTCACCTTTTTTAGGTGCAAGTTTAACCAAGTTTGACACTAAAGTTGAGAAAGGCCTGTTAGATTTTGAGCTAAGTAATCGATTAAGAGATATCTTAGAATCGAAAAGTTGGCAAAGTGACCATATGGCCCAGGAACATCAAGAAATACTTCCCCAAAATTCAAGCAACATGAGTAGTTCACAACAACAACAACAACAACAACAACAACAACAACAACAACAACAACAACAACAACAACAACAACAACAACAACAACAACAACAAAAACAAATTATTCCACTGCGTCTAGTGCCAACCGGAGTCACGTACACAAAATTTGGAGGTTTTTCGGGAGATGATCCTGATGCACATGTGCGGACATTTGAAATTAATTATGCAATTTTGAATTACCCAGTAGACCCTGCTTATAAAGCCATTGTGTTCCAGTCAACTTTGGTTAATGAAGCTGCACGCTGGTTAACCGAGTATGACCTGAATCATTTCCGGGAGTATGATGACGTGGAAGATGCATTCCTGCAGCGATTCCGGTTAAAGAAAAACCCAGCAAAAATTTTTGATTACCTGCAGAATAACAGGCAGAAGCCACACCAGAATGTACAAGACTATGCCACTCTATTTCGGACTCATTTACGACAATTACCACCAGCACATGCCAATTTACTAGATGACATCATTACTCAGTGGTTCATAAACGGATTAAACCCCCAATTGAAACAGATCATGATTATACGATGTGTGGGAGGAATGACCTTCGATGCCGTAATCACTATGGCTTTACAATTAGAAAATAAATTGGGTGGATTCACTAAAGATTTAGAGTGGTTGAAGGCATCCAAGCATTCAAATGAGGATATGTTAGATGATGTGGCCGGTTGCGAGATGTACTCCTTTTTGGACGGATATAGTGGTTATACCAAGTACGAATGGCAGAGCAGGATATTCCAAAGACAACATTTATAACAAATTGGGGCATTTATGCGTGTACAGTGATGTGGTTTGGTCTGTGAAATGCGCCAAGTACGTTTCAGCGCTATATGCAGGAAGTTTTCTCTCCTTATCTAACTTCATTCATGAGAGTTTACCGTTTGTGCTTAAACCCAAATAAATCTGTATTCTCTGTATCTTACGGCAAGTTGCTAGGGCACATTATCTCAAAACAGGGGATCCAAGTTGATTCAGATAAGGTGAAGGCAGTATTGGAGGCACCTGCTCCCAAGACACCCAAAGAAGTGATGTGCTTCTTGGGAAAAATCCGGTGGCATGGGTGACATTTGCGGTGGCTTGCTCATCTGGCCACACCACTCAATCAACTAATAACCAGTACTCCCCACCAGTTTGAATGGATTGAAGTATGTCAGCTCTCTTTCGATCGGTTGAAATCACTGTTAACGCAGGCCTCTATTTTACAAGCACCAAATTGGGAACTCCCATTTCACGTCTTTGTGGATGCGTCCGACATTGCAATAGGTAGCGTGTTGATGCAACAAACGAAGAAATGGTTCCATCCAGTGTATTATGCGAGTCGCAGATTAGCTCCGACAGAGTGCAATTATTCAGTCACCGAACGTGAATGCCTTGGATTAGTGTATTCGGTGAAGAAATTCTGGCATTATTTACTGGGATGCCGTTTCATCTTTCATGTCAATCATGCAACCTTGGTGTACCTTGTTTGCCAACATCATCTAGGCGGACGGTTAGCCAGATGGGTATTGTTTCTCCAAGAGTTTGATTATTCAGTAGTACATCGACCCGGGTCCGCACACATGCTTGTTGACTTTTTATCTCGATTAGATTCCGATGAACTTCCGGAAGGCGTTGATACCACACCTGCTATCTATGCAACAAAGACGGTACAGGATGATCAACAAGAATTGCTCGTAAAACCCTCCTATTATGACACTTTGATGCTTTTCTTGACTAGTGGATGCCCTCTCGGTACGACCTCTCCTGCTGCTCAACAAAAACTAGCCATGTATAGTCGAGGATTCCGGCTAATTGTAGGGCAGTTATATTATATGGATCACTTGGGAGTGCTGCTAAGATGTGTTCCGCCACATGAAATTGCTTCAGTAATCACCATGGCCCATTCTGCCCCAGCTGGAGGTCATTTTGCGGTTGACCTGACCTATCCGAAGATTTTGTAGAGTGGCTTATGGTGGCCTACTATGTACCGTGACATGACCCAGTTTGTGCGACAGGGCGATGCGTATCAGCATTCAGGTCAACCTTTACAGAGATATTTCTTTCCGCTCCAACCAGTTTTGCCTCTCGAACCCTTTTAGAAATGGGGCTTGGATTTTATCGGACCAATTATACCTCCGACGACACTTACAAGTAACAGATATATTCTTACATGCACGGATTATGCAATGAGGTGGGCCGAAGCTTGGGCTCTATGGTCAGCCATAGCTGCTGCAATCCCTAAATGTTTGATGAAAGATATTTTTCCATGCTATGGTTTATCCTTGGAGATTGTGACTAATCAAGGTAAGCACTTTGCTAATACATCAATGCAAGTGCTTACTCACACCTTCCAAATCGTGCATAAGTTCAGTTCCCCCTACTATCCACGAGTGAATGGCCTCGCGGAGAGCACAAACAAATCTCTGTTGAACATCTTAAAGAAATTGGTATTGGATTGCCTGGAGAGATGGGACCAATTCCTACCTGTGGTATTATGGGCTTACCATACAACATATAAAGTGGCGACCAGAACAACTCCCTTCAAATTGGCATATGGTTTGGAGGCGATTGCCCCTATGGAACAAGTGGTTTCGAGTGTGCGTGTAGCGTTAGAGCAGAAGTTATTATCAGAAGAATCATTTCCTTTTCGATTGGATGCTTTACGGTCTATGGATGAACAATGCCTCGAGAGTTTTCTGGTGCTGCAGGAAGTTCAGCTCAGACAAGCAAGAACCCACGATTGTTTCCTTAAAACCCCCATTTTTACGATAAACCATTTAGTACTCTTTTATAATGCTAAATCTAATAGATCCATGAGAAAGTTTAAACTGCGCTGGTTCGGTCCCTACCGTATGGCCAAACAAGTGGGACCAACCACTTTCTGGTTATCCACCTTAACTGGTACCCTTCTCCCTAAGGCGATCAATGGATCGAAGCTTCATGCCTAGTATTCTCCATCTTCTTCCTCGTGATGGTTGATCGGTCTTTTCATCCCCACCCGTTTTTTTCTCCACTTTTCTGCCTCGATGTTCTTTTCCTTTCTTTATGATTCCGGTTGACTGACTGACCGTAATATTTCCGTTTTCTTACCTAAACATGATTAGTAGCCGCCTTCTGTGTCTCTGATTATGTTAATGCGTGCATGTCACCATTATGTCGGTATATTTCCACCACTCCGTGATGATTATGTTTCTTTCCACATGATTCTTTCAGCATTTCTACTTAATCCTGTTCTTCATGCTATTGTTCGCTATTGCGTCCTTGTGTGCTTGCAAACTCTGTGTTAACTGTGCTTTTGTGTGTTTTCGTCTTTGCCATGAAAGCTCTGGCAAATATTGTCACCTTCCGATCTGGCCTCACTCCGAAAGTGAGCGAGTATTTGCGTGTCCGTGGCCTCTTGACCTTTGCTGAATTGCCTTGGCATTCAGTGGGGTGCCATCCTTTCTTTGCGCAGATAATCTCCGCCATTGCTGCTACGCCTTCTATAGAACAATGCTGGCCACTGGCATGTCTTAACCCCCGCGTTGTAGTCACCCTTAGTACCGTCACTGAGGGATTCCGTCTCCCTCATGAGGGTCTCGTTGATCGACCTCTCTTACCCATGACTACGATGAAAGAACTCTTTCCCCATCACTCGTCCAACGAGTTTGCCATATTGTGTCATCCTGAACTAGAGCGCACCGCACTACACTTCCTGGTAGCTGCCCTTAATCTCCAAAAATGCACCTACGACATCTCTTGCCCCTTTTACTCAATGATTGATACTGCAATTGGAGAAGCAGTTAACTTTTCTTCGTTCTTTTTCCGACGCATTCACCGAGAATGCCAGGCCGTTACTAGGCAGTTGGCCAAGCACGAGATCCCACGAACTCGTTTGCCGCACATCTTGGCTTTCCTCCTTCCGACAATTCAGGCTGCGCAACCTCCTCCAGTGCCTACGATTCTATTACATGAAGAGTCTACACAAATGTTGGAGATCGACGATGATGAAGACCTTCTCCAATTCTTCTAGTGCAAGCGCAGACGCATCAGCCCATCACAAAGTCAAGTGCAGGTATCAACCGTTGCACAAGAAATTGAAGCCTTTCATGATATTGCAACTTCATTACAGGTAGCATCTGCACCATCTTCTCCTGTAAGCAGCAAGATCCCGATGTTATTATGGAAGATGTGGCCAAAATTTCACGACGGGATGAAATACAACAACTAGATGATAAGATTGTGATGGATACAGTGAATGATAGCACTGTCATTGTTTGTCATCAATCATCCTCACAAGTAGTAGATGATCAAGCAGACACATCAAAGCAACAACAAAGCGCTGAAAAGGCAATTACCAAAATTGCCACTGTTTCGTCGTTGCCCCAACTTGAAACAAGAATTGTTTTGGTCCAGACACCTCTTCTTCCTCTTCCTCCTCGAACCACACTTCTTGCCGCTACTACTGCTTCTCCCTCCTCGCCTCCAGCTGTAGTCCATGAGGCTTCGTCCAAAGTTCCTTCTTCTCCCGACTACTCTCCACCCTTGTCTCCACACCTCCTTTCTGCCCAACCATCGCAGCCTACACCTCCTCTTCCCATCCCTATTACATTCACCCAATTGGCATCAATGGGCCAATTTTTATTACAGTTATCCCAACAATTACCCCTTCAACTACAGATGGCACAACAAGCTATTCATCAGGAGCTGCAAAGCAAAGTTGAAATCCTGGAAGCAGATATAACGCCTCTCCAAGAAGAACTCCTCGAGGCCAAAATAGATATTCATTCCCTGCAAACACAAATTCAGCGATTGCAGGAACAATTGATAGAAAAAGATACTATTATTGCCAAACAAGACACAAAAGTTAAAGGGTTGAAGCAAGAAGTTACAGATAAACAAGATGCCATGATTGCGTTAGGCAATGAACTCCATGAAACGAGGGATAAGCTCAGTGTATTAGAAGAAGCTTCACAGACACTTGCCACCAATGTCATTAAAGTTGACGTAGAATTACATAAAGTTACCGAACAGCTATTCCAACAAGGTCAAGAACTTTCTACAGAGATTTCCAAGAATCTCAAGTTAAAGAAGGAAATCGAAGCTGTTCAAAAAGAGAGAGAAGATTTTTATAAAACGATGCAGTTCCAATCTTAGGAGTTAGAATGCCGGGAAAGATAGTTGGGTGCCCAAGATGAAAGATTATCAAGGATGCATGCACAAATAGTGGAAATGAAGCTATGCAGAGATGCTGCTCTTGCTAATGATTTTTATTTACAAGAAGCCTTTTTGCAAAGCCAGGCTAACGTATTAATCTCCTAGGTGATCGCTGCCAGTTAGGTCAGAACTGATGTGCAGCTTATTGAACTCGAAATTCTGCGAAATATGTTAGATTCTTGAAGCAAAAAATAGCCCGCACCTTTAAGTTAGCCCAGTCCATGTATATACAGGGCATTATAGATGAATCCTAAATTTTGTATTCATCCTTTTGGGTTCGAGTCCACCGTGCGTGCCAGTGTGAGCCACCGGAATGGAATTTACGATTTCTGTAATGTTGAAAAGTCACACACATACCGAAAGGTTGTAGCGCAAACAATTGTAACCCTTTTTTGATTAATGAAAAATGTAAGAGGGACGCACGTGAGACAGAGTGTGACGACGCTGGACTGTTAGTCTGGGCAAAGCGCCTGAAGTGGACCGTGTCGCATTGACCATATCTTGAGTATTCTGAGTATTCTATAATTTTGTTAATTGAATTCAGTAATTAATTTAGTCTCTGTTGAAGTATTAAGTTAATATGATATCGCGGTAAAGTGACAAAATTGTGCATTCATACTATTGCGGTGAAGAGTGTTGTAATGTGCAGAATAGATACATATTTGAAAGATAGTTTAACTCTGAACACTAAGTCAGTGTAGTAGTATATAACTGAATCTGTAGATTTGGGAAAATACAAACAGGGCCTCTGTTTTACAGACCCCTAACCATCCCAAGAACCCAGATCTGATAATAGTTTAAATGTTAGTTTAACACAATTTCAATTTTATGAAGAGCTAGTATATGGTATCATTCTCACCACACTCGATGACACATACATACACTATGTGTATGAGACAAAGAATGCATATGAAGCTTGGAAAATGTTGGAGAACATCTTCGGTGCTCATGCAAAGCACAACAAAATGACCCTCAAAATGCAATTGTATGGAATTTCAATTAGTAATCCCATTGAGGAGATTGCATCCCTTGTAAATAGGATGAAAAGCATAGTGACCCTATTGCATTCCCTTCAATGTTTAGTGCCTAAGGAAGACAAAATAGCAATACTTTTAAAGCACTCTCCAACTCCTTTGTAAACATAGCTACTATCTTGAAAGAGAAGGAACCTATTCCCACCCTAGAGGATGTCATGAACTCTACACAACAGGAAAAGAAAAGAATTGAAAAAAAGAATTACCCTCACGATATGCTTCTAGCTACATCCAAAATGTGAAGCATATATGGATGCACTAATCATGTTGCCAAAAATTTCTTAAGCAAAAGGAAATGCACCTTTTGTGGCAAGACATAACACTTATCAAGAAACTACTTTAGGAGACCAAAGGAGTTCAACAAAGGGACCAACTATCTAGAGCATACTTCATATTCATCAACAAAAATAGGAACAATGTTCTAAGTACCTAATATGGTAACTTCTATTGTAAATGCCCAATGTGGCATTGACAGTTGTTTTCCTATGCTAAGAAGGGGGGGATTGTAACCTCCTTTGTCATTATCTAAAATTCAATAGTCTATTTGTCAGTCTTGCAATGTCAGGTAACCTCCCTCTGCCATCCTTAGAAGTTATTTTGTCAGATACCTTTTCAAAAGTTCATGTGCATCACCTACTATCATTTAATAAACATGGCCTTCACTTATGTATAAATATGTGTATTTTCAATGGAACTAATAAAGTGCACTGAAATTGTTTATCTGTGTATACATTCTCTCTCTAGTTCATCTTGTGCATCATTGCTCTATGCTAATTCTTCATATATGTCTCCCACAAGTGAGCAATGAATTATGTATGATATTGTTATCATGCTTGACACTGATGTAACTTTGTGAAATCACTATCTCATCATGATTTCTTTCTCCGTGCCCATGAAAGGTAGTTGTCTCCCATGGTTTCATGTGAATTTTATGCTTTTTAGGCTTTCCTCAATTGGGCACACAATCAAGATAATAAGAAGAGAATCTTTCAGTTGTGTTTAGTCATGTGTTTAGTCTAGCACATAGCTAATAGCGCATGGTAAAGCTAACCCTTTATGCTCTTAGGCAAGCATTATAGGAAATGAAAGGACTGGATAAAGAAGTAAATATAGAGAAAGTGGGTCTCGAGCCAAGCCTCACTAAAGTTAGAACCAAGTTGATGCTTGGAATTTCTGAGATGTCATCATCTTCATTTTTTTATTTTAAGAATGGTGGGCGGTGAAAGCTAACAAGTCAACCAAACAAACTTGCAAGCTCCTAAAGTAGAATAGATTAAGTAATTCATCATGATGATGGACAAATCCAATGGTAGTTGATGTTCATCAAATACTTAAGAAACATGACTTCATTGCCAATTACATAAGATCTAAATTGCGATCATCCACCACACTCAAAGATAGATGAAGAGATTGCATGGTAAGTATCTATAGAGCTAGAAACCCCAAGATCTTGAGACCCACTAAAAACTAGATGAATAAACCTATCAACACTTGTAAATTATGGGATATCATTAAAACTCTCCCTAAAGATAAAAGCCCTAGAATATATGGTCTCATCAATGCATTGTTCATTGCATTCCAAAATGTACTTATGGAGCCCATTGTCAAGATGTGGCAACAATCCCTATGATTTTGGCCACTACCTAAGTCTCTCAATGTAAGAGTCATCAATATTATCCCCCCTTGCAAGAAAATCAAATATGGGTTGAATTTGTTGTCTTTTAGCTAGTGCTTCATAATTGTGGATGTGTTCAAATTTGAGAGGCCACACACATTCCAAGATATAATCTTCATGAGTTTTTGTTTAGATAAGGGATCGGCTTCTTTTTTTTTTCCTTATTAAAGGCCAATCTGGGAAGGTTGCATAAGCTAGCAAATTTCGCAACATGGCAGCATCTTCGAAATAGGGTCTAAGGATTGATTGGACCTTCCCTTTTGTTTCTTTCTTCTTTACAAAGGTGTTTGTGATATTTGAGCCAATAATCAGGCTATCACTATCAAGATTCTCCTCCTTAGTGCTGACGTAATCATCTTGGGGGATTATCCTCATCCAACCCATCTAAAATATCCACATGAGTCAACCCACCTAATTAATCCAAGGTATTAATTTCCTTGTCCAATTCAATGCCTCTTTTCTTTTCGTTTTTTGGAGGTTTCTTTGGGCCCCTTCTCATGCGAGAAGTACTCTCCATATCTAAATATTGTGTTTTTAAGTGAGATGAGGACACCCCAAGGGGTTTTTTTCCATATTCTCCAACTTTATGCCTAGGGATGAATCTAGTTGAGGCTTATCATTTTAATTGTTTTCTACTTTCCTAAGGTCTTTTCCTCATTTCGAAACCCTTTAGTTATATTCCCTTGGATGCCACAATGGAAAAAAACATTTTGGATGTTCTCGAAGCTTGGATCCGTCATGGATCTACACTCCCACGTTAGCCTTCATTGGTACACAATTTTTTTGATATACTCATAAAGGTAGAATGGAAGAGTTGAAAGTTCAACCCAAAGCGAGTTCTTTGATGGTTTAGCATAGTCCCAAAGAAACTCTACAAACCATTCTAAAATACACATAGTAGTGCTCAAAATCTACCATATTCCAATTCAAAATGCTTGAAAGGGCATATTTCCATCCTCGAAAACCAACAAGACATGGTTGGCCAAGAGGAATTCACATTTTTTTGTTGGAATGCATTGAGACAAACACTCCTTTCTGAATCAAGATCTCAACGCCTTGAGCGACAATCTCTCACCTAAACGTTGGTGGATGAAGCGACATCTTGAGGTCGTGTTGAACTTTCTTTATTTTTTCACAAGGGAGGAAAATCATTGGGAGAGACATCAAAGAGAGAGGTCAAGACATTATTACCCCATTCACACTATTCCAATATGAGGCCATGATTTTTAAGCATGATGGCAAAACATCCATGATCACAACCACTATGAAAGACGACCTTGAAATATACTAAAAATACTAGTAAAAGAAGACTTAGATCTTTTCCCACTAAAAACCAATTTAGGATTGAAATCATAGAATTTCCTTAAAATAAAAACTTGTACCTTATTTCGAACATAACTATTGTTTGATTTTCTTGTTGTTTTTCTAATGGATAAGCTTGATCACCCTCGTGGTGAGAAAGCTCCCACACATAAGAACATCTTTCCAAACCATTATGAGTGGTCCCACCACTATTTCTTTGAATGATATAGAGAAATTTGTATTGAGATCATACATACCACGAATTTTTCCTTCAAGATCAGTATGAATTTCACATGAAAGTTTTCACATAGATAAGGATTCAAGTTTCTATCTCATTGAAGTGTCCCAATGGTGATGCACCACGGCTGATTCCCCTTTAAGAGAGATTCATGATGATGATATCACAATAGAAAACCAAGCTCTCAATGACATGCATGATACTCCACTAACCTGTAGAATACAAAAAAAGCTACACAATACACAAAGACCCCAAACACAAATTTCCTAGGTTTTACAAATGCGGTTGAACTTACAACCTGTAGCTTACTAGTCCACTACATTTTTTTACTAAGGAACATATACAAAAGTGTCGGATGCCCATTTGGCCTTTCACATGGACACTAATGGTAATAGTCTCCCACTAAAGGCCAATATGGTCAAAGTGAACTATGGGAAAAGAAATAAATAATGATAAAAGATATATGAGGATAATTATACAAGCTATACCTCCCACTTGATGGGCATGTTACATAGTGTACAAGTCACTGTGCAAGATCATGAATCAAGCAACCCCTATCAAGTGGAAACAATGCCCAAAGCTATTATATGGTAGCGCTTTGGTCAAAGCATCTATAGCATTATCTTGAGTAAGAACCTTATCAAGGATAATGTTCTCAGTGGTTAAGTAGTCTCTAATGAAGTGATGCCTCACCTCAATGTGCTTGGTCTTTGGATGATAGAATGGATTCTTAGCCAAAGCAATGACACTTTAATTATCACTCAACAAACAAGGTACTTGCTCACCTAGACCCATATCACAAGCAAGACTTGAAATCCACAATGCTTCCTTATATGCCTCAATAACAACAACATACTCTGCTTTCATAATGGAAACAACTATAAATTCTTGAAGATGATATCTCCAAAATATAACAAAATATAACACCTCCAACAAAGTGAAAAATGTACCCTAATGTAAACTTTTGATTCCCTACAAAACTAGCATAATCAGACTTATGTAACCAGTAATGGATGTCTCTCCTCCACCTAAGCATAGACACTTGTCCTTAGTTCCACTTACATATCTCAAAATCATTTTGACCACTTCCCTATGCTTCTTGTCAGGAATACACATATATCTGCTTGCAACTCCCAGTACAAATTCAATGTCTAGTTTCTTGGCTACCATAGCATACATGAGACTAAAAACAACAGATTGATAAGGAATTTTGGTCATGAATTTCTATTCCTCATCTGATTTCGGGCAATCATCCTTGCTCAACTTCACATATTTAGGTAAAGGTGTACTGAATGCTTTTCCACCCTGCATATTGAACTTGTGAAGCATTTTGGATATGTACTCACTTTGTGAAAAATATATGCATATGTTACTCCTATCCTGACTAATGTACGTGCCAAGAATATGTTTGGCATCCTCTAAATCCTTCATATAACGGCAGGGGGAATGGATCAGGTACAATTGCTACGTTTAATTTCCAATAGTCCACACATATCCGTAATTGCTTATTCTTCTTAGGGACTATGAGAATGGGGAAAATCCATTCCACATGCTTGATAGGGACAATAAACCCAACCTTCAATAATCGATCCAGTTCTGCTTTGACCTGAGCCGCATAGTGAGGATTCATTATATAGCTGGGTTGTTTAAGAGGTCGGGCATCTGGTTTCAGCAGAACCCGGTGTCGATAGATGCGCGGATCCAACCCCTTCATATCACGGTAATCCCACACAAATACATCAGAGAATTCACGTAGTAAGAGTAAGTTATCTTGGAAGGTCTCTGATAGTCCTGCCTTAATCTTCACGGGCCGTGGATTGGCTGCATCACCTAAGTTGCAGGTGACCAATTGGTCTTCCGGTACGTAGAACTACCGGGGCATGGCAAAGTCGTCACCTGACTGAAGCAATTGTTGTAGCGTCATATCATCCTAGGTCTGTGCTGCACTTTGTTCGGGTTCACTGGTCAGTGGTACGACCGTACAGGCCGACAGACTCCAGTTATCTGCAATCGTTTGTAAGTCCACAATTTCGAGCGCCATAAGATCCTTGTTCGCTTTAAGAAAAGCTTCCTCTTCATCATCTGAAAGACCATCCAACATGTGTACAGGTTCGACAACATATGGTCGTGCATGCAAGTCGCAAGGCTTCATGTCGTCCAATGGAACGACATATTTCCGGTGGTTATTCTTAAAAATCAATTCATGTGCTGACCAATCCTGAACTACCTTAGCTTGCTTTAACCATGGTCGTCCAAAGAGCAGGTTATAATCAAGGCTGGATTTGGGTAATTCCAGAACATCGAAGGTCATTTTAAATATAGCTCCTTGAAGAGTAATAGGAATGTCTCGCACCAATCAAACCGGATGAACTCGGGATTGATCAGCCATGCGAACAAAAAATTGGACAGGTTTGATGTGCATCCATCCCATCCGTTGACAAAGTGAAGCTACTCCAATGTTTACTCCAGATCCTCCATCAATTAATACTTGGGTTATTTTATGATTCTTATACCAGACTGTAATCAAGGGCACCGTATGGTGCACCATTGGATCCAATTCGGGCTGGATTGTTGTTGTCGAAGGAGCACATGAGGGTCCTTGACTGACCTATTGTTGGAACTGTTGGCGCACGCTAGGGACCAAAGCCAATAATTGTCCCAATGGTAGTGTAATGGACGCCTTGGATAAGACATCCCACACCGAATCCAATTTTGCTATTTCTGGTACAATATCCGATGGGGACTCCGGTATTGTTTGGGTCAGATTTCTTCCTTCCGGTATTGCCTGCGGTATACTTTGCTACATCACCGAAACTGGGTCAAGAAAAACAGTTTGTTCTTGGGTCCCCCACTTGCTTGCTTTAGTAAACACCTTCTGTTGTTCATGGATTCCAGGCTCAAAAATCTTCGAAGCTGGCTGTAATTGCTTTCCCGAGCGTGTTTGCACCACTGCCGTTTGAGTGTCTACTACTGAAATGTTTACTAATAAAATTTCCTTGAAATAAACATCATACTATTGTCTAAAACCCTTTGCAACCAGTCTCACTTTATACTTTGGAGAAGTACTATCCAATGTGAATTTTATCTTGTATAGCCATTTACATACAAAATCTTCCTCGCCTTTTGGCAAAGGTGCCAAATCCCAAGTGCCATTTCTGTGAATAGAATCCAATTCACTCTTCATGGCTGCTTCCACTTGACCTAATCCTTTGTTTGCATAGCCTCCTTGTAGAAAGAAGGCTCACCACCATCTATTAGCATAATAAAATCCAAACCTGGAACAAATCTATCAGGTGGATGTGAGACATGTGCATAATGTCTCAATCATGGTTGAAAATGAACATTTGTAGACTGATCTGATTGTGTATGCTAACTAGAGGACTAGTATCCTCAAATATCGCTCTTCTCACTTCAACCTCCTTAATGGTTTGTTTATGCATCTTGATTGACAAAAAATGTTGAATTCATGTGAGGTATACTCACATCCATTATCTGAACATAGAGCCTTGAGTTTCTTTCCTATTTTGATCTCAACTAAAGCAAGCCATTTTCTAAAATTAGGGAATAGGATATACCCCAAACTTTTCTAGAAGCATCATCTATGAAAGTAACAAAGTAAAGAGAACCACCTAATGAACTTGTTGGCATAGGACCACATGCATCTCTATGAATGAGATCGAAAGGCTAAATTGAAGAGTGAATGTACGTTTTATGCATGTTCCTAGTTTGCTTTCCATATTGACAATGCTCACAAAGTGAAAAATCAAAGAAAAATAACACAAGTAAGTAACCAGAATAAGAAAGATTTTCCATTCCACAATGACATATGTGACCCAAAAAACATGCCATATACAAGCCATGGGTTGTTCAATGATAGTAAACTAGTGTTCTTTCTTTGATACAAATAAAGGATAAAGTCAGCCAACTTTTCTTCCTTTTACAAGTATTATATTGCCCATTTATATACGAAAGGATTGAGAATAGAAAACCACTTTGTACCCAAGGTCATCAAGTTGACTAATCGACATCAAGCTATATGATAACTGAGGCACATGATGTACATTATGCATAGTAAATTGTGAACCATCTATGAACTACAAAACCACATCTCCAATCCCAAAAACATCACACTAGTAAGAATCACCAAGTCCTCACTATACCAAGAGAGTTTGTTGCATAAGTAGAGAACCATTCTCTATGTGTGGCCACATAGGAAAAACGACTAGAATCTAGTAGCCATTTCCACAAAAGAGAAGCTTCCATAAGATTCTCACTAGGTAGAGAAATAGCAAATGTCAATTTATCAACATCGTCAAAAATAGCATTAGTTTATTCTATCTTCATTGTCGTAGTAGATGGTGTAAGTAATTGTTTAACATGCCTATCAACATTGTATCCTTTACCTTTAACATCCTTCAACGTGTATCAATATTTCTTCTTATGTACTTTCTTATGAAAATGATTCCACTTCATATCCCTCTTCCTTTTTCTACTTTTACTCTTATTCTTTTGACTATTATTTTCCTTGTTCTTCCTCCTTCCACGTTGTTGATTCTTTTCTTTGTAAGAATCATGAACACTGCATGCATCTCCACTCTGAGTTCCAACCATAGACTTTCTACAAATCTCTTCACTCAAGAGTGCTCCACATATGTCATCATAGACTAGCTTACCACCATGTTCACTATTCTAATAGCTGTGCAAAATGTATCACATGATGATGTCAAGCTGCATAGCAATAATATTGCTTTCCCTTCATTATCCATATCCATTTTGTGAGCCTATAATTGAGAAAATATAGCATCAATCTCATTTAGATGAGCAACAACATTATGTATGTCATTCATGTGAAAGTCATATTATAACTTTCTTATCAAATACAAGTTATTCGATGCCATTTATTTTTCATAAGTGTTGCATAACTTCTTCCAAAGATCCTATGCACTTTGAAAATCCAATAGTATAAAGTAAACATTATCCACCAAGTGCAATTGAATGGGTAGAACTAGCCATTTTATCCAAATCATCCCAACCATCCCAATCATCATCATCCATATTAGTAGGCTTCTTTGAGATTCCATTTACACTGTTCCATTGCTTCATACGAGTAAGCACATCTTGAATTTGATTCTTTCATAGAGAAAATTCTGTGCCATAAAACTTTTGGATCTCAAAATGGTCCTTGCCTTGCAAATTATACCTCCTCTTAATGATAATGGAGCTAAAATAGTCCAAAAGCCACTAAGGCTCAAAAGAAATGACTAAGTTTCAAATTTTGGGAATATTTTGGTAGAGACTCCCCAAAAAAAGGATCAATGAATAGAAATGACCAACCAAAGAGATTATGTGAGAATGTATGTGCTCACACCAATAAGTGTCTCAAGGAGTAAATTCAACCACTATATAGTTGAAAATCTAAAATCTAGAATTTTTTGTCCAAAGTCTCCTTTTCAAAATGAGAATATGATCAATGTACCAATAGTACATCTCGCTTGAAATTCTGGATCTAGAATGTTTAAGTGTTGCCAAACAAAATAAAAGTTTTGCAAACTGATGTGATTTTTTCAAGGGCCCCACCTTTTAGGCTTGAAATGGTGATTGAGATGGCTCCAAAACAAAAAATTGAGAAAAACTAGTGACCTTAAAGAGATAAATCATGAAAATATTTTGAACACCTTCAAGTGTCTCTCAACTTTGTTCTTTGGACATAAAAAACTTGCATAAACTTGCAATGACTACTTTGACCACAATTGAAAGCCTTCCAAGAAACTTGTAATAAGACTCAAGAGCTGAAAGTGTAGTGATAAAGATGAATGTACCCTACCAAGAAGACACAATCTAAAATTTCTCTATTGCAAAGATTGATCTTTGGACCGCTCTATCCACCTATGTATCCAAAACTGTCCCAAAACTACAAAATCAACTTCATATTTTCCCAATTTCACACCCAAAGAAACTCTTAAAAAATTGATGTAGAGAGCCCAAGAAGACAATTTGAAGGTTCCAAAATAATGTTAACCATAGGTAGCTTCACTCCTACAATCAACAAGCAACCTATTAGTATGTGATCTTGCTTTTGAGATTTAAGAGACATGGTTGAAAGTGCACTTTCATTTTACTCACTATCTCTCCAAGGAGTAAGCCTATATAAGTTTTTTTTTTCCTTCTCACTCTCCTTATTCTTTGGATTTTCTTATGATTCCTTCAAAGTGTCTCTTTCACGGATATGATTGTTTGAATCTAGCTACAAGTCTAGAAGGTTCTCATCAAAGGAGCAATCTCCAAATTCCATCATTTTTGCATTATATTGAGAGGAAAGAGAAACTCTAGTGATCTTCATGGAATGAATGAGCCCCATCTCCGTGATTGGAAACTCCCAAAGAGATGTCTATATATACAATAGGATATGAATTTGTAGAAAAGATCCATTTTAATTATGCCTAAATAGATGGTATGTGTCAATGGAGATACCTACCCTCATGCTCATAAAACTTATGTGTATATGTGATTTATGGATTGATGCCTTGTCTAATCTTCTCCATCTTTCATTCATGCAAACTCACATTTTCTTGCAAAAATTCATGGTCATTATGAGAAACATGGATACCTTAGCAACATGTGTGCATCATTACTCATAGAGAATATTACATTTGACATATAAATATGCAATTTCATTGTATCTAGAAATTAGACATTAGATACATATGATGTTCTTTTTTTTTTTTTTTGATAAAGGAAGTTCGGCCTTAGCCTACTCTCCCGGACTTGAATTAAATAAAGGAAAAATACAAAAGAAGGGGACTAGTGCCCACGGGATCCCCCAAATCCCACAGAGCAGGGGAAGCTTTTACAGGGTGTAGCTGGCTTTACAAGAAAAGAGTTAACCACATCACCCACAAGCGGGGCCCACGTGGGTAGAGTGAGTTCTTGATCACAAGGAATACTTGATGACTCCTTAAAAAAGGGGTGTTTCTTACAATTAGCAATCGTTTTGCCAAGAAGGAACAGTGAAAACTCAATCGACTAGAGTTTCAATCGTTCCGGAGAGTCGCGGAGTGACCACTCGCTTCTCTCAGCAGAGCTGGTTTCCAACTGATCTGTTTCTGATGACTATTTTTCATTCCGATGATCTGTCATAGCCTTAGTGGTAGACCTTGCAAGGCTTACATGGAGTTATAGAGGAGGTTGATAAACCTCGCATCCCCGTCATGTGGAGCCCACTTGGTTTTAAGCTTATTGTTGACATACTGTAGCTCTTTGTGATGTCTGAAGGGGGGGGTTTTCTTACAGTTAGCAATTCTTCTACCGAGAAGGAAAAGGGACTTCTCAATAGACCACTCCTTGGGGGTATTGCCAAAGTTTTGAGCACATCTTTCTCGCCAAATCTTCCAAAGGATCTCTCCCCTAATCGCATTCCACAATGCCGCAGAGCAACCGATCGCTTCACCAATGAGGGCTTGCTTCCAATTGATTTGTTCTTGGAGTCCCAAAGAACGACCAAGAACCCTCCATAACTGAAGGGATTTAGGGCAAGCAAAGAATAGGTGACCTATATCCTCTTTGCTACGGCAACATCGCTTGCACCAGGGTGGAACCCCACAGATCTTGTTAGCTTTTGCATTTGTCCATATTCCACGGTGTAGGATTTGCCATAGGAGAACTGACTTTTTGTTTTCAATGAGAGGGTGCCAGATAGACATAAATTTCATATCCCATCGAAGCTGCGTCCAGTTGAAACACCATTTCTTGTTGAGACTGATATGAATGTTATTGCAAGCTTCGACATATGGAAGCTTGGAGAGGTGATTACCATTATACCATTTAAGTCCCATTGGGTGCGGAGAGTCCTGTCCCATAAGTAGTCGGATTTTAGATCGGTCCCAAGCATAGCGTCTGCTCAGTAAAATATTCCATTCCTCATATGTGACCGCAGTAGTAGGGTCAAGGTCCTCAAAGTCCACCCATCTGTTTGTGTCCTGTTTCCAGAGGTGCTTCCATTGTTTGAATCCCTTATTCCAGAGTCTCTTAACACTCAAGACATTCCAAGGCTCCACATTTCTCATGCCTTGGATCGGGAACCAAATAGAGTCATTTTGTCTTATACCTGCAGCCCACTTCCAATCTTCACTGATTCTGATGTGAGGTTTGAATGTGTTCCAGCTTAGCCACAAGGATCTTACCAAGATCGATCCTTCATATGATGTTCTTTCATGTGAATGATATACTTGCAATGAATTCAAGGTTTTGTACATGATTATTCGAAATATGAAACAAACAGATTGTAGAGCTTAAATAGTGTCAAAATGGTCTTTTTAATAAACCTTTTAAATCATGAAGAAGTTTTAAATCCCATTCTTCACTCATAAAGCTATCGTGTCCCATGGAAATACCCATTAGTATGAAGATTTCACCCAAAATAATTCCTTTGTAGCCTATTTCCTTAAAAAAAATAGTAAGGAGGTTGAATATTTATAAAATCCATCTTTGTAGTTTGGGAATTAAAAAATTGAGAAAGAACTGCTATGACATAACACAAGTCAAGTTTTGTGATGGTAGCATAATTAAGGCTTTCGATTATGCTTCTATATGTTGAAATATCTTCAAGAGGCTACCTTTCACCAACACATAACTTTGTGTTTGTATCCACATGTTGTGTGAGTGGCTTACATGTTGGAGATTCACTCACTAATTAGATATAAAGACATGAAAACATATGAAGGAAAAATAAAGACGAAGAGAAGCAGAAACAAAGCATTTAGAAAAATCAAAGCCTTAGTGAAGGGACAAATTCACACATGTAATATACAGCGTAGAAACTTCCAGAATTACGAGTTTTTTGAATCTCGGATCAAAATGTATATAAAAGAGTTGAGAGAGTGTTTAGATATAATAGAAGAGGCTGAGTGAGCCTAAGATAGCTGGAGAGAGAGGCTTAGAAAGTGCGCGTATGTAGAGATGAATAATAGAACCTGAACAGTCAGGTATTCATCTAAGAGAGATGGTAAGGAAGAACTACTCAGTGTAGGAGAGTTTTCCATGGCTATGAGCAAAGAGAGGTCAAGCCATTTTGTACACATATTCTCTAATAGAAAACACATGTTCATGTGGAAAGAGCTGAGTGCATTCTTCTTGTGTGAAGGAATCTAAGTGATTTCATGTTACTGTGAAAGTTAGTTAACAGTTATAGTTTTCTCAGTATACATTTTACGGTAATTCTATAAGTTAGATCTCCCAGTACAGTGTAAAGTTTTTCATGAGAGATAGCTCATCTTGAAACCAGTAGCTTCAACTACATACTGTTCAAAGAGTTTTGTGAAACGGAACACGTACACATAGTATAGTGTCTGATCGTAAAGGTATCTAGAACTGGTGAAGTTTTTCCTCAAACTTCAGAAAGAGTTCATTCACTAAAGGAAGCTCAGGTATAATTTCCTTACTTCATCTATAGTCATTTGAAGTAACTACAACAGAATTGCAGTTGGTTCCGGTATTATTTCGGTAACATTTCGGTAGAGTTCTGGAGAGATTTCGGTGACATTCTGGTAGAATTCCGGTGAGATTCCGATGAGTTCAAAACATAGTTTTGGTACAGTTAAGTGGCTGAAAGATTATCTAACAGTAATCAAGCACAGAATTGTAAAGTTTGAAGTAAACCAGATCAGAATTGAAGCTTGAAGAAAAGGCGAAGTTTTCTGCAAAGTGAATTTTTGAATTTCACTAAACACAGTTGTGAAGTTTTCAGTTTTAGAAAACTTGCTAAGCTATTGATGATTATAGAGGTGTTCTAACATCACTATAGCTTAGTTCTTGTGGTGTGGCAAATTCCGCAGCTTAGTTATCGAGCTTTTGCCGCGCCAACAAGTGGTATCAGAGCAAAAAAGGTTCTGAAGAGCAAAAAGGTCCTCAAGAGTAAACGGAAGTGAAGATACAAGAGAAATTGAAGAATTCTCATAAGGAAAGGTGAAAGCTGAGGTGATCAACAACAAACGACATTAGAGAAGTACTACGGAGTCATTCTCAAGGGTAAAGGTTTACGAAAGGTAAAAACTTTTAAATTTTTACTCACCAACAACATCAGAAACAAGACGATCATGGCAGATCACATTTGTATTGACAAATTGGACAGAGATAATTATCCCGCATGGGTAATGAGAATGGAAGCCTTACTTATGAGTAAGGACTTAATGATATATGTGATAGGAGAAGAAAAGAAGCCTACTTTTGGAGACGACAGTCAACCAAAGAAAGAAGAACTCGAAGACTTGAAGCTGTGGAAGAAGAAAGATGCAACGGCAAGAGCGTATATTTACAATACCATTACAGATCATTTGTTACCACACATTAGAGGTCTGGAAAAAGCGAAAGATGTATGGAGTGCATTGGAAGATCACTTCCAAAACACTACTAAAGCTAGGAAGGCTAGCTTATGGTAAGAGTTTACAACGTTCAAGAAAAAGCAAAGTCAAAGCATTAGTGATTATGTCACTAAGATGAAGGACTTGGCAGACAGTCTTGGATCTATTGATGAAGATATCGAAGATCACAGGTTGATAGCACAAGTGCTTGCGGGACTGAGAGGAGATGAAAGGTGGAAACCTTTCGTACTCTCAACTGAACTTTCATTAAATCATTTTGTACCAGATTTAAATCAGTTGCTTGGACTAATGCTAACATTTGAGCAAGATTTGAAGACAGATGGTGATAAAGGACATAGTTCTGCTATGTACGCAAAGTGTAAGAAGAAAGGTGATAAAGGTAAAGAAAAAGATGAAGAAGAGATGACTACTCAAGCAAATTATGCAAGAGGAAAAGGAAACTTCAGAAGTAAAAGCAGAGGTAATACAAAAGGAAGAGGTAATCAGAATAACAACAAGAAGTCTTGTTGGATCTGTGGATTAAGCAATCATTTGGCTCATGATTGCTGGCATAATTCTCAAGGATCAAGTCAGAATCAAAACAACAATAGCAGAGGCAGAAGTGGAAGATATCAAAGAGGTAGACAAAGCCAAAGAGGCGGATATGGTAGAGGTGGAGCAAGAAGTTGGGGACAGAATCAGTCTCACAACACTACCTACTACAACTATGCGAATGATACGCAGAATGACAATCATACAACATTGATGATGAATTCGATAAGCATGTCAGAGAATGAAGACCTCAAGGTATTCTATATTGACTCTGGTTGTTCAAATCATTTGTCATGAAATATAGAATTGTTATCAGAACTGGAAGGAGGTATTTCGAATCATACAGTACAAACAGGTGATAACACAAAACATAATGTAAGGTCAATTGGAAAAGTAAAGTGTACGAATGGAGCTGACCTACTAACAAATGTTTTGTATCTTCCAACAATCCCAAAGAATCTGATCAGCGTGGGTAAGATAGTAGAAAAAGGTTTTCAAGTCACGTTTACAAATGAAGGAGTATTTGTTGAAGATCCAGAGAATGGATACAATCAAATTGTCTATGGTAAAAAGGAAGGTAGACTTTTTACTCTTAAAGTACAAGGGAATGTTGGTCAAGCATTAATCACACATGGTGATGAAATGTTTATAGAATTGGATCTCTGGCATAAGAGGTTAGGACACTTTAATGAAAAAGGAATCAAAATGATGGTGGAGAAACAATCCGTAAGAGGATTACCAAATATGAAGAATCAACATATGAATCACAAATATGAAGCCTGTTAGATGGGAAAAGCACATAGGTTACCATTTCAGAAGAAGGGTTACAAACACGATGGTTTGCTAGAGCTCATACATACAAATGTATGGGGACCAACAAAAGAAGGATCAATCAATGGCTCAAGGTATTATGTTCTTTTTATTGATGATGCAACAAGATGGATAACTCTTTATGTTTTAAAAGAGAAGTTAGAAGTATTTGGAGCTTTCAAGCATTTTCATGCATATGCTGAAAGACTTATAGGACAAAAACTCAAAAGACTAAGGTCTGATGGAGGAGGAGAATATTTTTCTCAAGAATTCAATGATTATCTATGGAATGCAGGTATCAAAAGAGAAATAACTTGCAGGTATACACCGCAACAAAATGGAGTAGCAGAAAGGAGAAACCGAACTCTAGTTCAGTTTGCCAGAGCAATGCTAAAGGAGAAGAATTGTCCAAATTATCTTTGGGCTGAGGCTGTAAATACAACAACATATCTGGTAAGTAGATTACCATGTACAACTTTAAATGGAATGACCCCTTATGAAGCTTGGTGGGGTAAGAAGCCAACACGTGATCATTGCAAAGTGTTTGGATCAGTGGCTTATGCTTATGTACCATCACAACTTAGACATAAGCTTGAACCAAAAGTTGAAAAATATGTGTTCATCGGATATGATGAAAAACAAATGGGTTATAGACTATGGAGCCCTTTAACAAAACAGTTTATTGTTTCTAGAGATGTGACATTTGATGAAGGAAAAAGCTGGTATGCAGATAAAGAGTATAATGATGAAACAATTGAAGAAGATGTAAGAAGAATTGAAAAAGGTAAATCACATATGCAGGTGAATGGAGATGAAAATCATATGCAGGCAAGTACATCCAGGATCGGATCAACTATGAGCAATGAAGATGCACCAAGATTTGATGAAGAAGTGTATTCAGATACACATGAAGAGTATGAACCAAGAAGGTCAAACAGAGTAAGGAAACAAACAATAAGGTATTCCTATGATACTTCTTATTTGACTCAAAAAAACTATGCTTACTTAGTAAAGGAAGATGAAGAACCTCAGAATTAGAGTGAAGCAAAAGGTAAGGAAAAATGGGAAGAAGCAATGAAGGAGGAGTTTAATGCGCTTGAGGAGAACAAGAATTGGGAACTTGTTCCAAAACCAAATGGTAAGAAAGTGATTGGAAATAAATGGATTTACAAAATTAAGAAACTTGTAGATGGAAAAATAGCCAGATACAAAGCTAGATTGGTAGTCAAAGGATATGCTCAGACGCATGGCATAGACTATGATGAGACATTTAGTCCGGTGGCAAAGATGTCAACCATAAGGAGAGTGATTGCTATAGCAGCATCAAAAGGATGGAAGCTAAGTCAATTGGATATAAAGAATGCATTTCTAAATGGATATATATCAGATGAAGTCTACATGGAACAACCTGAAGGGTTTGTAAGTTCCAGTTACCCAAACCATGTTTGCAGATTAAGAAGAGCATTCTATGGATTGAAGCAAGCTCCAAGAGCTTGGAATTATAGACTTGTGAAGTATCTCAATGACCTTGGATACCAAAGTTCAAAAGCAGATGCAAGTGTACTCATTAAGAGAACAGAAGAAGGTATGATTTACATTTTCATTTATTTAGACATTATAATCACAGGTACCTCAGATGAAGGAATCAAGGAGGTAAAGAGATTGCTTGAAAAAGAGTTCAAGATCAGTGATCTAGGAAAGTTATCATACTTTCTTGGAATGGAAGTTACATATACAGGTCATGGTGTATATGTTTCACAAGAAAGGTATCTCCTAAACTTACTGAAGAAGTTTAACATGGAGAATTGCAGAGAAGCTTCAACACTGCTTGAAGTCAATCATAAACTCAACAAATATGATGGTGTAGAGTTTAAAGATATGAGGAAATATCAATCTTTAGTGGGAAGCTTGATTTATGCTACGCTAACAAGACCAGATCTTAGTTATGCAGTAGGAGTTCTCTCACAATTCATGCATTGTCCGAAGGATCAACATTGGGTTGCAGGACAAAGAGTTCTTAGATATATCAAAAGAACTATGAAGGAAGGATTATATTATCCTTTTACATCAGATATAAAGCTAAGAGCATACAGTGACTCAGACTGGGCAGGAAGTCAAGATGACAGAAGGTCAACACATGGGTATATGATATACCTAGGAGATAAGCTTGTAAGCTGGTGTTCAAAGAAGCAGCATACAGTGGCTTTATCGTCAACTGAATCTGAATATAAAGGACTTGTAGAAGTAGCTAAAGAAATAATATGGATATAGACCTTGTTCAAAAGCATGGGTATTGATCAAGGTATACCTATCATACATGGAGATAATATGAGTTCGTTGTATCTTGCAGCAAATCCAGTATTTCATGCAAGAACAAAGCACATAGAGATTCAATATCATTTCCTGAGGGAAAAGGTAATGGAGAAGGAGATTGAAATAGTATACACTCCTACAAAAGATCATATTGCACATATTCTGACAAAGAGCTTGGATGGAGTAAAGACAAACAGATTGAAAGAAATGGCAGGAATAAAAGAAAAGAAGAATATATGAAAGATCAGAGGATACTAATTAGTGATTGAGGGGGAGCTATTGGAGATTCACTCACTAATTAGACATAAAGACATGAAAACATATGAAGGACAAAGAAAGATGAAGAGAAGCAGAAACAAAGCATTCAGAAAAATCAAAGCCTTAATGAAGGGACAAATTCACGCCTGTAATATATAGCGTAGAAACTTCCAGAATTACGAGTTTTTTGAATCTCGGATCAAAATGTATATAAAAGAGTTGAGAGAGTGTTTAGATCTAATAGAAGAGGCTGGGTGAGCCTAAGATAGCTGGAGAGAGAGGCTTAGAAAGTGCGCATATGTAGAGATGAATAATAGAACCTGAACAGTCGGGTATTCATCTAAGAGAGATGGTAAGGAAGAACTACTCAGTTTAGGAGAGTTTTCCATGGCTATGAGCAAAGAGAGGCCAAGCCATTTTGTACACATCTTCTCTAATAGAAAACACATGTTCATGTGGAAAGAGCTGAGCGCATTCTTCTTGTGTGAAGGAATCTAAGTGATTTCATGTTATTGTGAAAGTTAGTTAACAGTTACAATTTTCTCAGTATACATTTTACAGTACTTCTATAAGTTAGATCTCCCAGTACAATGTAAAGTTTTTCATGAGAGATAGCTCATCTTGAAACCAGTAGCTTCAGCTACAAACTGTTCAAAGAGTTTTGTGAAACATAACACGTACACATAGTATAGTGTCTTACTGTAAAGGTATCCAGAACTGGTGAAGTTTTTCCTCAAACTTTAGAAAGAGTTCATTCACTAAAGGAAGCTTAGGTATAACTTCCTTATTTCATCTACAGTCATTTGAAGTAACTACATCAGAATTGCAGTTGGTTCCGGTATTATTTTGGTAACATTTTGGTAGAGTTCTGGTGAGATTCCGGTAGAATTCCGATGAGATTTCGATGAGTTCAAAACATAGTTTTGGTACAGTTAAGTGGCTGAAAGATTATCTAACAGTAATCAAGCACATAATTGTAAAGTTTGAAGTAAACCAGATCATAATTGAAGCCTGAAGAAAAGGCGAAGTTTTCTGCAAAGTGAATTTTTGAATTTCACTAAACACAGTTGTGAAGTTTTCAGTTTCAGAAAACTTGCTAAGCTATTGATGATTATGGAGGTGTTCTAACATCACTATAGCTTAGTTCTTGTGGTGTGGCGAATTCGGCAGCTTAGTTATCGAGCTTTTGCCGTGCCAACATTACATCCACTTATGCCATACTTATAAAACATATCTAGCAATTATTTCCTTTGAGCTAGGTAAACATCATTTTCTACATAAATAATTTCAATTCCAAGAAAATATTTGAGCACTCTAAGATTTGAAATCTTGAATTCATTCCCAAGCTTAGCCTTTATCCATTTGATACCTGGATCATCACTTCATATTATAATCAAGTCATCCACATATATGCATATGTAGACAACTAGGCCCCCTTCCTTCTTGAGATATAGGGAGGCATCTACATCACTTGCTTTGTATCCACACCTGCACAAGTACTCCACAAGACTCTGATTCCATGCCCTATGAGCTTGCTTTAAACCATACAATGCTTTTTTCTAAGTTTACAAACAAAATCTAAATATTTAGGTTTTTCAAACCGTAATGGTTGACTCGTACAGTATCTCTTGCAAATCACCATCAAGAAAAAAATCCTTTACATCCAATTGATATATTGGACACTCCTAAATGTGGAAACCCCAATGATTGCCCTTGTTGTAGTCATCTTTGCAACTCAGCTGAATGTTTCTTAATAGTCAGCCCCATAGGATTGAGCAAATCCCTTTGCCACAACCTTGCATTGTACCTATCAATTGAACCATGAGAATTTCTCTTCACTTTATAGACCCACTTGTTGCTCTTTACCTTCATCCCTTCTTGTCTTTGAACTAGACTCCATGTCTTTTTGTCTTCAAGGGCTTTGTACTCTTCTTCCATTGCTTCTTGCCACTCATTTGTGTCTTTGGCCTCTTCATAGGTAGAAGGTTCATGATCTTTGATAACCTTAGTTATGAAAGAAAACTTCCTAGCAATATAACTATCATAGACAAGCCTGTTGATCTCCTTTCTTCTCCTTTTGGTGGAATGAACTTTCTTTGCCTTGGTGCTTTGATCTCTGCTTTTGATGTAGCTTCCCTTCTAACATAGGTTCTTCAAAGCCTTCAACTTCATGCCCATCTTCATCAAGGTCTACCAATCTTTTCTTTCTTTTATTCATTGATTGATGAGTTGAATCCATGCTTAAACTTCTTTCTATGCTTGGACCACTGATTTCCAAGATATCTTGAAATCTAGCTTCATATCTTCTCTCTACGTCTTTAATATCTTCATTCTACAATGGAACTTTGGAAGCATACCATGGTTTGAGTTCATCAAACACTACATCTCTAAATACCTATAACTCCTTTGTATTAGGGTTGTAGCACCTATAACCTTTTTGCTCCATAGCATAACCAATATAGATACATCTTTCAAACCTTGCATCCATCTTACCCCTCAACTCTTGTGGCACATGTTTGTAGCATACACATCCAAAGATTCTAATGTTTGAAAGGTGTGCTTTCCTTCCACTCCATGCCTCCTCATGTGTCATATCATGTACCCCTGATTTGGGACACCTATTCATTAAGTACACAACAATAGATACACCATCTACCCAATATGTTAAAGGAACAATCATTTCATTTAACATACTCATAGAAAATTCAAGAATATACCTATTCTTCCTCTCGGGCACCCCATTTTTTTGAGGAGCATATGTGCAAGTGATTTTATTCTTTATATCTTGGCCCTGCAAGAAATCACAAAAAGCATGGGAGAAGTATTCTCCCCTCTATCTGATCTTATCCCCTTCTCAACCTTTGCCTTGAGTCTTTTGAACACACCAAACACATTTGATTTTTTCTTTATACAATAAAACCATACCTTCCTTGAGTGGTGATCAATGAAGGTTACAAAGTACCTATTACCTCCAAGAGAGGGCTCTTTGGTTGGCCCCCACACATCTGTGCACAAAAGGTCTAACACACCATGTGCTACATATCCATTTCATGAAGGACTGCTTAGTAGAATTGCCTAGTTGACAAGCTTCACACATCTCATGCACCATTTGTAATGAAAATGTGGTAAACCTTTTACCAATTGCCTCTTCTCCATGTCTTTCAACCTTTGAATGTTGATGTGACTACACATTTTGTGCCACAAATCCAAGTCTCCAATCTTCTTGTCTCCAAAGGTGATGAACATTGCCTTCTTGCTTTGTCTTTTGCGGATGTCAAGACTAAACATCCTTCCTTCCTTCTTTCCATTGTAATCAGCTCACAACCATTCCTTGGGTCTTCAATAAAGCATCCTTTGTGCTTGAAATTTATTTGGTATCCCCTTTCAACCATCTCTCCAACAAAGATTAATTTCTTTGTAATAGTAGGAACATGCAATACCTTATGTAGTCCTCTTGCTTTGTGGTTGCCTTAAAGCTTCACATCTCCCATTTGTTGTATCTCATGCTCTATGTTGTCTCCTCTTTCGTATCTCCACAAAGACTCTTTGCTTGGGTGCTTGAAGATTTCTGAAGTACTCCTCTTTACTTGACATCTGGTTACTACAACCACTATCTATATAACATAGCTTATCATGTGGTTGACCTTCATTACTATGCTTCATAGCTAACAAATGCTCATTTTCTGAATTGGTTGAGGATTTAGCATAATCACTTAGCCCTTTGTAATTATTATCACCTTGCTTTTGCCAACAATATTTGGCATAGTGTCCTTGCTTCCCACAATTGAAACATCCATTTGCATTGGCGTAGCCTCTACCTCCATATCTTTGTCCTCTACCTCTTCCTCTTGATGATTGAACTTCATCTTGGCTTGATTGACTCCCTTGATACCTTTGGCTACCTTGTTGGTAGTTTCTTCTACATCTTCCTCTTGCACCACCTCTATTGCCTTTGCCTCTTCCTCCTTTGCCTACATAGAAGAGTTGGTCTTGGCTGCCCTTTGAATTGTTGCCTCCATGGTTGCACTCCTCAGTCACCATAAGAGAAGTAAGTTGCTCAAAATCTAGTAATGAATCCCTTACATACACATGGGTTGTGAATTCCTTCCATTTATCATCTTCTCTAAGCCCATTAAGTGTGTGGGCAACTAGGTCATCATCATCTACGACACATGCTATTGGACCAAGTGCATCAAAGATATTTTTTACTTTGAGTATGAAGTCATTAATACTCTGATTTTTAGGAATTTTGGGCAAGCAATTGCCATTGTGCCAAATGAGACCCTCATGGCTCAAGGGATCCCACCCAATGAGGAGGCGGGTTTTTGAGTGTTCCCAGGCAATGCATCTATTCCGAAGGAGAGCCCATTCTTCGCAGTTCATTCTTGTTTTAGGATCTATGTCCTCAAAACTGATCCATTAGCTAGTTTCTTGTTTCCAGAGGTGCTTCCAATGTCTAAAACCCTTGTTCTAGAGCCTCTTAGCATTTTGGAGGCTCCACGATACCAGACTGCTGATGCCCAAGATTGAAAACTAGATTGAGTCGTTTTGTCTGATATCGGTCGCCCATTTCCAATCTTCATTGATTCTCATAAATTGTTTGAACTTGTTCCAACTGTTCCATAGGGAGCGAACAAGATACAAGCCCTTTGGGGTAGCTTGGATTGGGGAGAATAAGAGGTCAAGGAGGCCTAACTCTTTCCACCTAGGGAGGCCCACCAGCATAATTGCATTCTTCTTCTTGAAAATGAGCTTGGCCCAAGTGGTCTCATAGTTGCACCAATCCCTAATGATCCATTTTTCCACTAATTTATTAGCCAAACCTCCAATATCCATAATGACCAGGCCTCCACAATCCTTTTGACTGGTGCAGGTGGACCATTTAATTTTGGGAACCACCTTTCAATTGTGGTCCCCCATCCAAAGAAAGTTCCTGCATATTCTCTCTAATTTGTTTAGCTCTTGGTTCTTCAAACTCCAACAAGAGAGAAAGTAAATGGTTGAGGAGATGAGGAAGGTATTAATAACCATGGTGTGTAGGATGAGATTGATTTGCATGCCCTTCTAGTACATTAACTTGTTGTCTATTTTGGAGAGGACCCAATTCCATATATGCTCCATTGATACACCAAAACCCATCGGGATACCAAGGAGGCAGAAACTAGGCCCCTGGGGATAGTTTCGTAACCATGGTTGACCAAAAGTTGGGGAGGGGGTTTGAAGATGGATCTCTATGCAGTTTTTTCATGGTTTATTTTGGAACCTGATGCGTCAGAAAATGTTTCAAGGCCCCCCCATAAGGTTTCAATGCTATTCACGTCATTCTGCACAAATGCGTTCAAGTCATTAGCAAACAACCTCATGAGCATCTGGTTCTGGTCAAGAGGTAGAGAGAGACCTTTAATATGGTCCATCTACATGTGGTGTTGCACAAGACAATTGAGCCCCTCCATGGAAATAGAAAATAGTAGAGGGACCAATGGGCACCCTTTCCTAATAGAGCATTTTAATTTGATGACCTTCAAAAAGTAACTGTTGATATTTATTTGCATCGACACATTCCCTAGCACTATAACAATCATTTTAGTGAATTTATGATTGTAGCTGAGGTCTTTAAGAGATTGCAGAACAAAGTCCCATTCTACCCTTTCATAGGCTTTCTTGAAGTCAATTTTAAGAAATACCACCTCTTGCTCAAACTCTTCAACAAAATCGAGACCTTCCCAAATATCAATATATCTTCCAAAATCTATCTACCCTCGATGAATCCTTTTTTATCTTCACTAAGCCACCCCTTTAATTTTTTGGTGATTACTTTTGCAAGTATTTGGTACCCCATTTGAAGCATCGTGATCGGGTGCTAGTTTTTAATCAAGTTTTTGTTACCTTTTTATATATGAGCTTGATGACACCATTGTTTGGGAATTTGCGAATGACACAACCTCTTGCCAAACCACGTGCGATGGAGTCGCCACCACTTGTCTGAAAGGCTTGAAGAACTCATTTGTGAGAATGTCTAGGCTAGGGTTTTTCCCATTGGGTAGCATATCAATAACTTCAAGAATTTCATTATCAGAAATGGGTGCATCAAGGAGAGACTTTAGATTGTGGGAGATCCTTGGGGGAGAGACTCTCAAGATGGTCACCATTGAATCCCACCTCTAAGGAAGGGGCGTCAAAACCCCTAGGAGTTAAGTGGTCGACAATAGTAGCACTATTTTCTTCTTCTATTTTACATTTAGCACCATTACTATCAATCAAGAGGGGAACAAAGTCTCTTGATTGCTTCCGCTTGCTCGGATGCCACACATCTCATCAGTTGGTTTCTCGGCCTTACCCGCCCACCAATCTTCCATATTCATATTAGAGTTTTGCTTCTACTCTTCGGTTGATGATGAAAGGAAATCCAAATTCTTTAACATTTGAGGAGTTATTCTTTGTTTTGTTGCAAGAGGATAAGTCCAAGGAGAACATGTCCATTATGCATGTTGCAGATTACACTTTCCTTGCTAGTCAGAAGAGAAAAGGTAAATGGAGCTCATCTACTAGTAAGCTAAAATCTGCTAATGCTCCACAATCGAAGAAAGAAGACAAAGACAAGAAGAAAATAGGAAAGCAAAAATAGTTCTGCAAATACCGTTAAGGAAATGATCATGTCATAAAGAGTTGTCCAAAATTGGCTACAAAAGAGGCAGGGAAAAAGGAGGCTAGAATGGTTGTTGCAAATGCCTTTACACCTGAAACTGAGTTTGCTAATCTTGTGCAAAATGAAGAATGGGTGTTTAGTACTGTTTTCAGCTATGACCTCGTAGAGCAATTTCTTTAGTTCACTTGAGCTTGCCCTACAGGAATATTACCACATGTGCTAACAACTCCTCTAATCCTATGATGGGATATAGTAAGATCATTCTGACTACTATTGATGGTAGTTCTTTCACATTGTCAGATGCTTTGTTTGTGTTAAGGATCCAAGGAATTATATTGTCAGTTTTAGCATTAGCCAAGATTGGCTTGGTTGCCAAATTTTTTGATGATCGATGTACAATTCATGATCTATCAAACGGTGAAGTTATTATTGTCTCTAATATTTTATGTTGTGGGTTATATAAGCTCATATACTATGAAAAATCTGTGAATGATTCAGCATGTACAGTACAAGATCCTCAGGCTATCTCATATGCAAAGCTTTGGCATGGGTGCTTCAGCCATTTGAATTTTGCTAGTTTGCTATGCCTATAGAAATGTGAAATGGTGTTCTCTCTACCCAAACTTGAGGAACTTGGTAAACATGTTTGTGAAGGCAATATTGTAGGCAAAATGCAGTGTTCCTCCTTCCCAAAAGCTGGTTCACTTAGAGCTACTCAAAAATTGCAACTTGTTCACAGTGATGTCTGTGGTCCTATGTAGACACCTTCTTTTGGGAACTACCTTTACTTTATGACTTTTATTGATGATATTTGTAGGCATGCATGGGTGTATCCATTTAAAGCAGAGTCTCAAGTTTTTATGTACTTCAAAAAGAAATTTGGTTTTGGTTGAAAATTAGTTAGCATAGAGGGAATACATGTCTTCTAATTTTAACACATTTTTGGCTCAATGTGGGATAAACATCAGTGTACAATGTCATATATACCTCAAAAGATGTATGGTCAAGAGTCAAGCACTACCACATAGTTTATGGCTTGAGTTTGTTATGTGTGCAACATATGTACTTAACAAGTTTCCCACCAAAGCACTGCAATCCATTGCTCCATATGAGGCTTGGCATGGTCACATGCAATATGTTGCTCATCTATGTGTTTTTGGTTTTCTGGCATATGCATTAGTGCATGACCAACAATGCAAAAGAGGGCATGATAAAGTAGTAAAATGTATTTTTGTTGGGTACAATTATGAAAGTAAAGGCTAATCTGTATCATCCACATATTAAACACATCTTGGTTACCCATGATGTTGTTTTTATGGAAGATGCAATTCAGTCATTACTTTTATGTACTAAGGAGACATCAGTTAGCTCCAAGGATGTGTATGACAGTTTGCTACCTCTTTTTATAGGTGGAAAGTCAAGTGCATGTCCAAATGAGGCAATTTCTTAGCCTTTATAGGTTTCACATGATAATGCATATCATTCGATTTCTGACACAAATTTACATGATGCACTTGTTTATGAGAGGGCTTATATAGAGGAGGCAAAAACTATGCCTAAATTGCTGGTGTAGACTTTATGAGATAGAAAATTAGATTCACCTCTAGCATATCATATGCGTTCATGCTCTCATAGTGCTTCTTTTGAACCTGATTGCTATGCAATGGCTGCCTCGAATCTTTGTGATGAAAATGAGCCTGTTTCTTTTGATGAAACAAAAAATTCTAAAAATCTAATGGCTATCTTGCAATCAGAATATGATCCTATTATGCAGAATTGTACTTGGAGTATGTGATTTGCCTCCATGCAAAAAGGCCATTGGCACTAAATGGGAATACAAGCTAAAGTGTAAGCTTGATGGAACAGCTTAGAGGTATAAGGCTAGGCTTGTTGCAAAAAGTTATGATCAAGAGAGAGGCATTGATTTTGATGAGACCTTTGCTCCCACATGCCGAATGAACACCATTCATAGCATTTGTGCACTTGAAGCTCATCATGGATGGAATGTACATTAGTTGGATATTAAAACTACATTTCTAAATGGTAACTTATATGAAGAAGTGTATGTATTCTAGCCGCATATGTTTGTGCAAAAAAGGACATGAAACATAAGTATGCAGGTTGAAAAAGGCACTATATGTTTTGAATCAAGCACCACGTACTTGATATGAAAGGTACATGCCTGCTTGATTGCACATGATTTTGAGAACAGTCCAAGTAAGAGCACCTTATATGTTAAGCAAGCAAATGATTTTCTTTTGATCATTGATGTGTATGTTAATGACATCTTGCTTACTGGTCCTAATGAGAAGCATATTGCTGATTTTAAGGCTGATTTGCATGCCTCTTTTGAGGTGTCAAATTTTGGGAATTTGCATCATGTTTTAGGCATTTTGATGGTGGAATAGCTTGTGTCAAACAAAATATATTCACACATTATTGCGTAGTTTTGTCCTTGAAAATTGAAAAGCTATTGGCGATCCTATGGAAACAGGTTTATGATTGAGTCTTCATGATGCTAGATATGCATTTGATGTTTTTCTCTATGAGCACGCTCTTGAATGATTGATTTACTTATGCATAGATCGGTTGATATTTAGTTTGTTGTCTCTTAGATGAGCATGTTTATGCATTGCAAAGGTGTCAAGCATTGGCAGGTGGTTAAGTGCATCTTTTGCTACTTGAATGGTACCCGACTACATGGATTGTTTTATCCCAAGGGGTTATCACTATCACCAGATTTACATGCTTTTCTAACTTTGATTGGGCTAGTTGCTATGACACTCATGTGACCACTAGTGGTTTTCAGTTCATGCCTAGTAGCCCATGCATATCTTGGTTGAGAAAGAAGCACCCAATTGTGGCCACTCTTAATTGTGAGACTGAGTATAAGGCAGCTTTCGTAGTGAATGTTGAGTGTGAGTCTCAAATGCCTTTTTCCTGATTTCAGTAACAGTTAGAGTGCATTGATAGTTGCAAGGAACCTTGTTCCATGCTTGCACAGAGCACATTGAGGTGCATTATCATTATGTTGAGGAGAGGTTCTCCACTAGAGAGATCGATTTGACATATATGCCCACACAAGATAACATTGCATACCTTTTCACAAAGGCTCTGCCTCGAGAGAAGTTTGAAGCTTTCCGCATAGCTTTGGGCTTACTTCCTTTTGTGGATTGATCTGTTTCCATAGAGCTTGACACTTCCTTATACATGAGTGCCTCCTTGTTTGTCGCATCACGTCTAGGGGGGATTTGTTGATACATTTCGGTATCAATGTGTATGAACACACTTAGGACCTTCGGGGCACTTTTTTCCCTCTTTAGGAGGTTTTTTACTAGGCTTGTATATACACCTATAACCCTAATGGGTGACATTCACTTGGTAATACACTTAGTATTGTGTGTTTTGCTCAAGTCTTCTTCTTCTTTTTTGTGTTGTTCGTGAGCTTCGGCAGACCTCAAACTCCAATAGTAATGTCAAAAAATGAGGTCCAAACACATAAAAAGGTGACATTTTTCTTCTTTAATTGATTCATTTCCATTTCAGCCATGTTTTGATTTGATGACCGCATGGAAATCATCCTCTTTTGATTGTGCATGATATGTAAACTTTGAAACTTGGGGCGCGGTCCCATGTTCCTAAGCTTGAAAAGTCCTTTAACTTCTAACAAGTAAACCGTGCATTCTAGAAATGTCCTGAATGAATAGCTCCACTACATGTGGAGCTTGTACAATCTCTTTTCATCAAAATGAAATGTGTGAGTTTACTTAAAAAATCCCCAATGATTAAGGTAGATTTCTTAGGTTGTCGTTTTTTTTGTGGAAAACCTATTATAAAGTCCATTGAAATACTTTCCTAACAATTCTTTGGTACTTCTAGAGGCTACAATAATCCTACAGGATATATCCTCTCAAGTTCATTTTCTTGATACTTGAAACATGAGTTAACATATTTATAGAGATTCTAAGCCACCAAAATGTATGTGGTATCCATTGAAGTGTTTTTGCAACACCAAGGTGTCTTTCACGAGGAAAATCATTATTCTCGTAAATGACGTGCCTCATAAATATCCTTTCTTGGAAGTTTGGTACGCAAATATTTGCCTTTACTTTAACAAAAGCGTGTAAAATTTTAAAATTAGGAAACAAAATTCTTTTTTTGGATAGATAGCATCTCGAATATAAGAGTTATTCATTTCTTGTATCAAATAATTATCCATAATAAGGAAACTCATCTGACTCAACATCCTTGACAATGCATCAGCTACTTTATTAGTTTTGCCTTTCCAATACAATATTTCCGTATGAAACTCTTGCATTGAATCTTCCCATCTTGCATGTCTACAATGTAAATTAGATTGGGAACAATATTTTTCAAAGTATGTTGGTATTTGTAAAATCGAAATATTGTGCCATATAAATAATTCCATCAAATCTTGGAAGCATGGAAAATTGGATATAGTTGTAGATCATAAATTGGAGCTTCTTTGAGTTTGAAACATTTCTGAATTTTTAGAAATTGTTAATCCATATTCACTTAGAATTGCAACAACTTAAAATAACCTAGCATCTATTTCTAGTTCAAACTTATTTTGAACATCAATTACTAGCAAAAAGTTCAGCAACTTGGTTCATTGCTTCAAAAGTTTCTTATTGTGCACTACTGCACCTGAATTTTTTTCTTTCTTTGCAACAAATTTATGTGTGGGGTTGTTATGTATAAATAATTAGCAATGAGTTTATGATAAAAGCTAGAAATTTCAAAGAACATAGGTACAAGCATTCCAAATCATAGATAGCTTTTGTGGATCCATTTGTATTATTTTTGCAAAATCAATATGTTTGAGATAATATACCTCAAAAAAACCTATCTAAGTTAATGAACACTTTGTTGTCACAAAATGTATTTAATATCATCTATAACTAAACCTCATGCTCTTGAAAATACTTACTAAAGATATAGTTTCCTAGTAAAAGAACAAAATATATCATTCATTAGCATAATAAATCTTTCTATTACATTTCCCAAACCAAAAGGCATTAATAAGTGTTCGTATTCAACAAAGCATATCTAAAATGTTGTTTTATGTACATCTACACATTTTACTCTAATCAAATGATAACCACTTTTAATTCCTATCTTACTAAAGATAGTGTCTCTATCTAAGGCATCCAAAATATCATCAACAAAAAACATTGGATATTGATATTTTATTGTGACCTTATTGAATGTCTGGTAACTAATGCACATTAAAAGTGATATATCCTCTTTATGATCCAAAAGGACTAGTGCTGCAAAGGTGATTAAGATGATCTTAGTAGTCTCTTCTTCATTTATTCCTCATGGCTCTCATACTTCAACCCCTTCTTATAGGATAATATGGTAAGGTTGCATCGCCTCTAGATTAGCTCTTGGAACGAGTTCAATCTAATGATCCACATTCCTACATTGTAGAAGACATGTAGATAATCCTAAACAAAAAAGAACTTGAAATTTAGTTTTAATTAATTATAGAAGTCAACTAGCGTTCTAAACTTGTTTGAACACTTGGACTTCTCTTGACTCGCTTCCCCACAACGTGCTTATATGTGGAGACTTCAACATGGTGGAGGACCCTATGGACAGATGGATGGGCAAGGGCAGGGTCATCGACAGTCGGGAGAAAGAAACGTGGGACATGACCAAACTCCACTTGGATCTGGTCGAATTCAAAGACTCGAATGGCTTTTCCTGGTCGAATCTCCAAGCGGGCGAGGATCTGAGGAAAGCTAGACTTGATAGATGCTACATCTCTCAGAGTTTTACTCATCTGTGGGGCCACCCTTCCATCACGCAACGTACTGACCTCACCATCTCTGATCACTACCCGATCGTTATCACTTTTCAACCTTCCAACAGGACCCACAAGGCTCCGTGGTTCCATGCCAACGCTTCCACCTTCTCTCTCCCCTCCGTCCATCAAGAGATTGCCGATGTGTGGAAGGTGGCGTTCGCCTCTGGCTTGGCCCCAGCCAAGTGCTGGAGAAGTGCGGTCGACAAGTCTCGCAAGATCATGATCAGAACTAAGAAGATGCTCGAGACAGTGCGGCGGGCTCGTAGGGAAGCGCTTTACCACAGACTCTGGAGACTCGAGGAGGAAGTAAACAAAGGAAAACACCAAGCCCAGAAAGGTCTCCGAAAAATCAGAGCGGCGTTGAGATACGAGGAAGAAATACAAAGGAAAAACTTGCAAATCTTCTTCAAGGAGTGGTGGGCTGGAAAAGCCGACAAACCCACCAAAGAGATGTGCAGTATCCTTAAAAGGAAACACAACAGAGAGACGATTCCCCTACTGCTAGACCCACATGGCAATGTATGCAACTCGGAAGAAGATAATGTTGGCATCATCGAAGGGCACTTCACGAGACTCCTGGGAACCTCGAACCCCCTCTCCCACCATAGAAGGGACTGCATGGCTGCCATTTCTAGGGTTTCCCCCCGGAGAATACCGCCCAACCTCCACTCCCTGCTTCATGCCCCGATCTCTGAATCAGAAATCATTGAGGTCATTGATGCCCTCCCTCTCGGTAAAAGCCCGGGACCCGACGGACTCACTAACGAGTTTTTTAAATCCTTCAAGCTGGTGGTTGCCACCCCTCTTCGGATGGTTTGGCAAGAAGCGCTAAAATTTGGTGCTCTTCCTTCTTGTATAAATAATGGAATTATCAAGCTGATTCACAAGAAGGGGGAAAAAAACAGAATCGAGAACTGGCGGCCAATTACCATGCTTCAAACAGGATACAAGATCGTCGCCAAAGTCATTGCCAACAGACTTGCGTGCCACCTGAGATCTTGGCTTAGTGAGGACCAAAAAGGTTTCATCAAAGGCAGGTCCATCCTGGAAACCATTATGGATATTTGGGAAGGTATTCAATTTGCAAATGAGTCTAATCAAGATGTGGTCTTCCTCAAGATCGACTTTGACAAAGCCTACGATAGGCTAGAATGGGACTATATTCTGCAGTCGCTCCAAGACCTCGGATGTAGTCAGAAATTCACTAAGATGATCGCGACCCTTCTCGGCAACGCAATGACCCAAATTAACGTTAACGACAAACTTTCGAAGGCGATCCATCTTAAAAGATCTATTAGACAAGGGTGCCCTCTTGCCCCCCTTCTCTTTGCCATCGCCACTGAGGGGCTGAGCAGACTTGTGGCTCATCATGTGGAGGCTGGCAATATCAAAGGCCTCCAGCTTCCTCACGATCACAGTCAAATCATCATGAGACTTTTTGCCGACGATATGAACGCGTTCATTCACAATGATAATACCAGCCTGGAGACTTTCTGGAGGTGTCTTGATACCTTTTGTGAGGCCTCTGGATCCAAAATCAACCACAATAAGACCGCCTTTAGGGCCATTGTGGGACATCAACCTGGCCTTCTCATTGATCATGGCTGTCAAATCATTCCGCAGGGCCAAATCTTTCAGCTACTTGGAATCCCCTTGGGGTTTGGCGTCTCTATGGAGCAGCGATGGAACTGGGTGCTGGCCAAACTTGAAAACAAGCTCAATTACTGGAGAGGCATGCAAATCAATCTCGCTGGACGGGCGATGGTTATCAACACGTTCCTCCTCTCGTCTACCATCTATTTCCTTTCTTGTTGGAGACCGAATGAGCAAGGCCTGTCCAAACTGAATAGCATCTGTAGAAACTTTCTTTGGACGGGTGATCATAACAGAAGGGGGGTGCCTAAAATCAAATGGGCCATCTGCACCAGCCCTAGAGATAGCGGGGGGCTTGGCATCTTGGACATCGGGTGCATGGCTAACAAACTGGCAGCCAAATGGATGATTAAAGCTTGGTGCAATAGGGAGGCCTCATGGGCCAAGCTGATCTTCAGAAACAAAAATGAGTTGGCCCTCACGGGGTTCCCGAACTGGAAGAACCTTGACATCATGACCCTGCTATTCTCCCCAATTCCTGTCTTCCCGAAAGGCTCCACTCTCGTATGCTCTCTTTGGAAGGGCTGGAATAAAGTCAAAAGCTTCACAAGAATCAGTGAGGACTGGAAGTGGGCGGCCGGAATCAGACAAAACGACTCTATCTGGTTTCCGATACATGGCATCCGGAGTGTGGAGTCGTGGAACATTCAAAATGCCAAGAAGTTATGGAACAAAGGATTCAAAAAATGGAAACACCTCTGGAAACATGACACCAACAGTTGGATCAACTACGAGGATATCGACCCTCGCATAAACATCTCCTACGAAGAATGGAACACCTTGCAAAGCAGATGCCTCGCTTGGGATCGTCACAAAACTCGCCTTCTCATGGGACATGATGCTCCGAACGCGCGTGGTCTCAAATGGCACAATGGGAATAGCCTACTCAAAATCCCGAACATCAAAGAAACGACTGACCTCCAGATCAGCCTCAACAAGAAGTGGTGCCTGTCCTGGACGCGGCTTCGGTGGGACATGAAATTCATGGGTATCTGGCACCCACTTATAGAGATTAAGAAGTCGGTCCTCTTATGGCAAATTCTTCATCGAGGAATTTGGACTAACCATAAGGCAAGCAAAATTTGTGGGATCCCTCCGTGGTGCAAACGCTGCCACCGTGCAATCGAAGATGTCCCACACATCTTCCTTACTTGCCCCAACTCCTACAGAATCTGGCAGATGGTTGGACTGAAAATCAGAGTTCAGAAACAGCTTAGCTGGAAACAAGTCCTTTTGGGTGAAGCGATTGGATGCTCTGCGGCTCTCTGGAACGCGATCAGAGGGGAAGTCCTGTGGAAAATTTGGCGGGAGCGGTGTGCTCTCAACTTCGGCGACCCCCCCAGGGAGTGGTCGATTGAAAAATCTCTATTCCTCCTTGGCAAAAGGATTGTCAACAGTAAGAAATCCCCCCCCTTCAGGCACCATCAAGTCCTCCTTTTGATCAACAACAAGCTCAAACCCAACTGGGTCCCGCATGAGGGCGACGAGAGGGTGATCAACCTTCTTTGTATTGCAACCTAGGAATCAACCAAGCTTCCCCTGCTTTGTGGGATTTGGGGGGTCCCGTGGGCACTAGTCCCCTTCTATTGTACCTTTGTTTCTTAATTTAATTCAAGTCCGGGAGAGTAGGCTATTGCGGAACTTCCTTTATATTAAAAAAAACTTGTTTGAATTTACAAAGATAATTTTTTATGTTGAAAATAGAAAAATTAAAGATACTTAAATCTTGTTTTACCATAGCAAGGGTAGTAACTCCTTTATGTTTTTTCCTATCAAGATCTCCATAGATTGAATTCCAAAAAAAAAATTTAACCCTAAATAGGCTTTGTAGATGAAGGAGTGATTAGTGATGGACCAATCAGATGAGGATGTTGGCCATAGTCTGTACCATATAAAGTACTAGGAAGAAGGGGTAAGAGGAGATAGAATTCTCCTAGGTTAAGGTTTTCTTCTATGAGACAAGAAATTTGTAATCAAGCTACACCCAAAAACTCAAAATTTTAAAAATTTGTACAAATCATCATAATACCATTTAATGACTATAGTATCACTTTTCAGGTGAAAAACGGAACTTAAAATCCTTGCATGGATAGATATTAATACCAATCATAATACCATTTGTACAAATCATCATAATACCATTTAATGACTATAGTATCACTTTTCAGGTGAAAAACGGAACTTAAAATCCTTGCATGGATAGATATTAAAAGAAAATAAAAATGACAAAAAAAACATCTTGTTTCTTCTCAACCTCCCGTTTTCATACCCAAAATTCAAAAAATCATCATTTTTCCCTCCATTCCTTCTCTACCATAGCACATTATCTTTGTTTCTTCTCCCATCTTCCTCAATCATCTCTAACAACAATTTCAACAACTTAGACTCTAATGCAAATCTCCACTACTCCTACCATACCAAAGTATGAGGTTTATACAATGGCATGCTACAAAATAAAAAAAAAAAGGAAGGAAGTTGGCTACCATAGGAGTTTTACAAAAATGCATGGGTGTATATGCAACCGTCTAGATTTGGTCCTCATTTTTTTTATATCATGAAAACTTGGATTTGCATTGTAAAGTTAAGGTATTAGGATTTAAGCATCAAAGACATGGTGAAATGGTTGCTATTTCACAACACGTTTTCACAATCTCAACCACAAAATTGGAAAAGTTGAATAGAACCATATATCCTTTCAATTATGAGTAGTTCTATACTACTTTGAATGATTCATGGTGTTGAATGTTTTAGTCAATGATATAGTATGGCTTTATTTGTTATAGATAAATTTCAATCTACTTTAGTGGAAGAGCAACCACTCCATAGTCTTACATGCACTTTCAAAGCACTGCATACAAGCATTGGGAAATTAGTGTTTTTAGATATACCTCCAATTTCACTTCTCCTTGAAAGGATCTTCTTCACACACACATATACGTTTTTCTTTCTAGAGTTGATGATTATGGAAGGCAAGGAATCATCAAAGTTTATTCTATTCTTACTTTGGAGTGACTATAACTTGATGTTTATTCCATATCAACTTTCTAGTGTAAGATGGTAAGGAATATACATAACTGTTTAGAAATCACATGAGTGTCTAGATATGTAGGTCTAGATTGGAATCTAGCAATCCATTATTTTGTGTTTATATTTTAAGCTCCCCCTTTCTTAGATACTCCTACAATGTTCTTATGTAAAGATATTGTATATAATGTAGTAGAAAGTTTACTAGAAGACAAATGGGGCTTAATATAAGGATTGCCAAAAGGGGACAAATACTATTGTAAAATTGATGACATTGGTAAAGGGTTTGCTATTAAAATATCATATTTCTTTGAATGTTATATTTTACTATGATTGATGGATGTGTAAACTTGGAGAGTGGACATCTTTACAAAGCTTTGAAGGATCTATAATCTCATTTCAAATTATTGTAAAGTTCCAATTATAAAGCTTGCCAAACTCAAAGATAGTTACCAATTTGTGAGAGTGAGAGTGAGAGTACATATCCTCCCTTCCAAATCCACCCATATAAGTATCTCTAACCCTAGGGTTCTAGGCTTGCCATATTTTCCCAACAAGGGTTCTTCAAATGGGTTTCAAGTGAAGCAATCACATGGGCTCACATGGAACCACATGAGATCAATTCAAAATCTCATAGTTTCATAAGTGAGGAGTTCTAGAATTGCATGTACATGCTCAAAGGGCCTTGAAAGGAATTATTCCATTCATAGATCCCCGCACCTTAGGATAAAAGTAAGATTCAAACCATTCAATTTCAATATAATTCCCAAGGGTTCGTAAATGAAACCCAAGGATTCTCCTAAGGTTTCCCAAGGGTTTTCCTAGGAAACCTAATGGTCTTGAACCTTGAAATCCATGCAATTAATCCAAAATTATACAACATTCTTCCCCAATTTAACATTTTCATCCTTGGAAATGTGTGCATGTTTAATATATGGAGTATTCCCCCATACATCATGATCAATCTCGTTTGTTATGAACTCTCTCTCAAAGATTTTCCTCATTTTTTAACTTGAAGTTGGAAAAGATTCTTGAAAATCACTCGTAATACCCCAATAAGAGAGAAAACTAGCCAAAACTTTATCATGAAATATACCAACTAAAACAATAGGCTTCAAGGAATCATACATCCCAAGGTATAGATGTTGTATAACTATGGGTCCCAGCAACAAGAGGCATGGGTTTTGAGGGTCCAAAGTCCCTTGAAGAATGCTTGAATCTCCATGAGAAACACTTGTGAAAGTATCTCCAAGTATACACCTTGAATCCTTTAGTTCTTTAAATGATTTGAGCTCCCATTGGAAGGGCTTCATCCTTAGGATTAATTTATCCTACGGGTTGGAGACCTTAGTCTTGGGAGAAGCTTCTCCTAGTGCCACTTTGGGGTGTACATAAGAGGGTAAGGTGCATTTGATTAAGTACCCATCTGGTTGGACTTCAGGGAAATGCCCACATCTCTCTCTCTCTCTCACTCTCTCACTCTCTCACTCTCTCACTCTCTCTCTCTCTCACTCTCTCTCTCTCTCTTTACACACACACACACACACACACACACACATATACATATATATATATATATATATATATATATATATATATATATATATATATATATATATATATATATATATATATATATATATATATATATATATATATATATATATATATATATATATACACACACACACACACACACACACACATACACAAACACACAAACAAAAACACACACACACACACACATACATATATATATATATATATATATATATATATATATATATATATATATATATATATATATATATATATATATATATATATATATATATATATATATATATATATATATATATATATATATATATATATATATATATATATATATATATATATATATATATATATATATATATATATATATATACTTGGGTGGATACGTGCATCTCTTACCCCTTTGTGGGTGTATGTTGACAATATCCAAGGAGGTACAGGTGGTGTGATGAGACAAGGGAGCATGAGATAGACCAATCAAGTCACAACAGAGCAAAGGTGAAGTAGGAATGAGCAGGCAAAGTAGTCACCAAAGATTGGATGATTAGGCCATTAAATTTCCAAGTCATAATCCTTGTAAAATAGTGATTTTGATCACTACAAATAGTTGTAAATTTTGTTTTTGATGATCCCAAATCCATTTTTTTCAAGTTGATCAGACCCCGAGCTTGAGTAGTACTAGAAGTATCTATGTTTTTTGCATTTCCTGAGCTTGTTTGAGCCTCCAAATAGGCATAGGAACTATTCTTTAACTAAGACACACAGTAGGTCTAGACAGGGCCAAAGCTAGTGAAAACTATAAAAAGAGCTAGAGAGCTCAGTTTTGAAGTTCACATTTTGGGAATGGAAGTGAACAAAAGACAATGTAATCATATTTTTTACTAATAGAGATTCCATTGCTCTGTCTCTTTGTCTTGTCATGTGTGCATGTGTGTGTTTATGTGTTGTTGGTACATTTGGCAAGCCTAAGTGCATTGTTAAAGCCATGGGACTACACATACATTTTATCTCTTCACAAAAAGGAACTATATGTGAACCTATGCGAGTCATTCTTAGCATAGTTACTTCGGATAAATGTAAAAGAAAAAGAAAAAAGGAATCTCATGAAGTTAGGGAGCTAAACTCATGACTCATGTGGTAGGAAGAATAAATCCAAATCATCCCTAAAGTGTAAGATCACTTTTAGGTGAAGGAAAATTGAATCTCAAACTCAAATTATGAGTCTAAAAAGACATGCTCTTAATCGTGGGAGAAATTAGCCATTCAGAGAGACTTTGAGCTACATCAGTGAGCATACATTGACTCACTTCATGTATGAGTAGTCCACTACACTTCCATTGTATCATATGTTCATTGGAATATACATTTTGATACATTTCTTCAAGTATATCTCTGTCTACTTTTCTTTGCTCCATCTTCATCATTTTAGTGATCTTGTGGAGTCAATTTCTCTACGTGTACTCTCATTTTCAATATTTTAACTAGGATTAGTTATATTGAAGTGTCTAACATCACTTTTCATCACATTTGGTTTAGGGTATCTAGAAATATGAATCATAGAAGGTGATTGTGTCTGCACATCTTCTAGATCCTGAAATGTTAACCTCCAATTAGATGTGTGCAAAAGCTCTTTGGTCAATTCATACCAGTTTTTGAGCCACACGAACAAACATTGCATTCGCAATGGGAATTACCAGAAAATACACATCTAATCTTGACAAGAAGCATTGGGAAGAAGTCAACATGAATTTGAGATATCTAAGTGGAACTAAGGACAAGTGCCTAAGCTTGGGTAGAGGAGAGGCATCCATAATTGGTTACATAGATTTTGATTATGCTAGTTGTGTAGACAATTGGAAATCTACATCACGGTACATTTCTCACTTTATTAGAGGTGTTATTTTTTGGAGATCTCATCTTAATAATGTATAGTTGTTTCGATTTTAGAAGTAGAGTATTCTACAACTAGTGAGGCATCTAAGGAAGTATTATGGATTTCTCATCTTGTTGTAATATGGTTCTACCTCAACATACACCTCGTTTGTTGAGTGATGGTCAAAGTGCCACTGCTTTGACTAAGAATCTATTCTATCATGAAAAGACCAAGAATACTGAGGTGAGGCATCACCTCATTAGAAATTGCTTAGCCACTAAGTACATTATGTTGAGAATAGGTGCATGACAAAGAAAGATTTGAGATCTATGATGATGAATGTTGAGAAAGAGAGAGAGAGAGAGCTAGAGATAAAGAGATAGAGAGAGAAGATAACTCTTTTGTACACATGGAAAAAAGAAAATAATGTGTGTCTACAATTCATTTAGAAAAAGGATTTACTTATACATGTGAATGAGAATTTTTCTTCAATATAAATGAAGAAGAGGGATAAGATATGATTTCCCTCTTTGTTAGAGGATGTTAACATAGAAGCTTATATCAAGCTCATGGCCAAAAATACCCCCTTTGAGCTTGATTAAAAAAATAGCTCTTTATGGAATATCCTTTCCTCACAATGAAACTAGGGTCATACAAATATATTTTTCCTTCCCATATAGAAAGAAGGTGGCACAATGTTAATATCCTTCCTTCAACAAACTCATGGATGGTAAAAATCCTTCCCTATACATATCAGGATCGTTCAAAGGGGATGTTTTATAGCACATCTGTTAGTATATGATCAATGTCCGGGGGCAGCGCCCCGGGCGCGATGGTAAAGGGAATATTCCATGGAATATTCCCTGTTGGAGTAAGAAATCATTTATATTTGTTAGGTGGGTTCAACGTGCCTAAGCCGTGTATGGCAATTATGCAGGCGGTGGCCACCCATGCTCTACTGCCCATGTATAGCCATCCATGGAAGGCCACCCATGATCCTATATATACATGACTTCTGCACTACTTGAGACATGGAATTGAGCTAGCATACCTCTACCTTGTATCTCTCTATCTAGAGTTGTCTAGATCACCATTTTAGCTCTATCTTGAGAGCGCACGGGTGGACAACGCCATCATCTTTGTACTTGCTGTTAGTAGAAAATTGTTGAGATTCTCCTATATCTGCTATCTTCTCTGCTAATGCACCTGTGTTATATTGCGTAACTATTGTCTTACAACATCTTCATTGATGAAATTGAGTTGAGGTTTTTCTTAATTTGTTTCCTCTCCTATGCTGATATTGTTGAGCCTTGTCTTGAAAATTCCTTTGTTGTTGTTTCCACTATTGTTTTTTTTGCATATTTGACAATGTTTTGTAGCATGATTGGTCTTACCACATATTTTCCAAGGGTTGACTTGAAAACAATCCTTTAGTAGATGATTTGTGCAGTTAGAATGAATGCATTTTGTAGATCTTACAACCAAGGCTATGAATTTATCATGTATTTCAAAATTATTTTCATATTGTTGTAGAGAATTAATGGCATCCTCTAGTGTAGGGATAGGGTCCTTTTCTTGAAGAACTATTTTTTTTAGAAATTATAATCGAGCATGGCTTTGAGTAAGAATACTACTTGGTCTTCATTTTCAATGGGCGTTCCACATAAGCTAACTAGGTATAAATATTATTTGGTTTTGTCTATAAGGGTAGGTATAGCTTCTCATTTACATGGTAAGAGAATAAAGTTGCACTTTAAGTGCTATTTTGGAGTCCCTAGAAATAGCTTCAAAACTTTTTTCTAGAGAAATCCATACTTAATATGTGGTAGCACAATCATCCAAGAAGTGTACATACTTGTCATCTAGGGATGTGAGTAACTTCCAAGTGCTTGTTCATGTTTTCAATGAAATGTGGTAATCCTCTTCTATGCTCAAGTGTATCATTTGGTGCAAATGGTCCTATGACAGATACTTGTTTGATCATGAGATGACCCATAATTTTTGTTTTTCATGTGTGGGAACCTTGGCCATTGAATTTGTATAGAGGATTTTCATTCATATTATAGAGTTCTTACCAAAAGTGACTCATTTTTGGTAGTTTCTAACTCCTTGCAACAACTTTTTATTTCAAGTTTAATGGGAAGCTCTTACTACTCAAAAAGTCAGGGTAGTGTCTTATCCCATGGAAATTAGAGGCAAAACATACGTACAAGGAATGCTACAACATATGGATCTCGTAGTAGAACATTAAGGGAAATGTTTATATGATAGCACCTCTCTTTCTTTTGCCTCATTATGGACTAAAGTTCTGCAATTATCCATAAAATACTTGCACACAATACTCTTTCACTTGTAAGCTGAAGATTCAAAATAGAAATGCAAGATTTACTTATCCATGTAGCTTAGTCAAAGTAGATGGAAATTTACTCACATTATTATTCGGCTATGCATATAGCTAGTCTGATGAAATTTTAGTCTCAATCCCATGTCTCTTACCTTCTCTCATATGTGCATACAAAAGAAGCTCCTTTCTAAGCATCATTAATTTCCTTTTTGGACCCACAGGAGCTCATGATGTTGAGTGCAAACTTACTTCCTTCCATGATGATGCAACTTACCATCTCTGACCTCTCCAAATATTTGGCACTCCAAAAGTGGTTTTTTTTCTATTGGTGCAAATATGTTTCACACTTCTTATCAATTTGAGAAGATTGGTTGGTCTTTTAGTGCATCATATATAGACAAGAGAACTAAGGCCAAAAGACTCATAAGTAATTTTTTTCATTACTTCCTTTTCCTCATCTAATTCGGGGCCATTATCCTTGCTCAACTTCACATATGTAGATAAAGGTGTACTCAATGTATATTAACCCTATGTTTTGACACTTTGAGGTACTTTGGATATGTACTCACTTTGAGACAAATATATGCATCTTTTACTCCTATCATGAGTAATGTGCATGCCAAGAATATGTTTGGTATCCCTCAAATCCTTCATATCTAATGTCTCACTCAACTTCTTCTTGAGCAATGATCAGTCATCGGATCACTTCCTAGTAATCAACATATAGCACTTGTTGAAGCAGCATTGTTTTAAAGTAAAGTTAAACATCATTAGCAATTAACAACAACCAAGAATATTTTGGAGAATTCTATATGCTAGGATGCAAATATAATAGCAAAGTTTAGGGCAAGAGATTGATTCTCTGAGTTGTAATATCACAAGTTGTTTACATTTAGCATTTCTGACAAAGAACTACAAAATCTTTACTTGGAACTCTCCTAAATTAAATGAGACTCTACTTGTCTTAGTGGAAACCTTTATGAAAATCCTGGAAAGTGCTTTCAACTTCATGATCTTCAAACTTTCAAGTTATTTGGTACTTGAAGTTCTTCTTTGTCATATTCTTTACCTTCCTATACTTGATCTTTATCTATGAAGTTCTGACTCCCATTGGGATTGAGTCTCACTTCAAGTCATGAGCCCAAGGTTAAAAGACACCTACCATCTCAAAGGTGTGATTTCCTATACCATCATTCCTTCAATTATGTGAAAAAAAACTATTGAGTCTCATACCACCATAATTCATATCCAATATTCATGTGTTAATCATATTTATTTTAAACAATTTGAGAATGAGCCAAGATTGGTTTGTTTGTCAAATTTGTTGATGATAGATGTACAGTTCATGATCTCTCAAATGGCAATCTTATTATTGGTTTTGGCATTTTATATAATGGGTTGTATAAGCTCATAGACTATGCCAAATATGTGAATGCTTTAGCATGTGTAGTTCAAGATGTTGAGGGTATCTTAGATCCAAGGCTTTTCCATGCATACTTTGGTCATTTGAATTGTGTTACCTTGCTATGTCAGCACAAATCTAAAATGGTGTCCTCTCTACCCAAACTTGATGCACCTTATAATCATGTTTGTGAAGGTTATACTCTAGTGTAGCTTAGTGATGAGTAGCACCTCCTTTAATGTCAATACGGGAAGACATGAGGATGGTATGGAGACCTCGAGCAAGTGATGTGCACAAGTGGTGGTGGAGAAGCACACTAGCATGCACACACATACACACACACATGCACACATGGCAAGAACAAAGAGAGTAACCAAGGAGTAATTTCCATTACAAAAGATTTCTCATACAAAGTTCAAATCTACAACAAGCTAACCCCCAAAATGAGGTCTCTAGCTCTTTTTATAGTTTTTTACTAGCTTTGGACTTGTCCAAACCTAGTGTCCAGCCAAACTAGGTTCCTAGGCTATTTTGGAGGCTCAAATGAGCTTTGAAAATCATGAAAATTGGTAGTCATAAATACTACTAATACTACTGAAGCTTGAGGACTCCTCGGCTTGCACAAAATGGAGTAAAAAATGGTATCTACAATGGTGTGAAGTGACTAAGATCACTATTTGGGAAATATTGCTTCATGAAAAATCATAGGGCCTATTTTCTAGATCTGTGTTGACTGCTTTGCCTACTTGGTCCTTCTCTTTGTGTTGGCTTCCTTGTCTTGTAACTCGTTGAGTGCCCTGACTGCTACCAACACCCCCCTCTCTCACGTCTGCCATCTCTGACAGACCCTTGCTGAGCTGAACGTAGGATGTAGTACTCGACGACATCTATGGCCAAGTGGTGCTGTTTGAGACTCAGTCCTCTGGCTAGATCCGTGAGTAAGGCATCCCAATCCAATGGCCCGGGTACATCCAGATATGGCATATGCAGCTTGTCATAGTGTAGAACCTACTCCACAACAAATAAATGTAGCAGATGAGAGGGTCTGTGTATAAATATTTCTGAATGATACTCCCAGAACCCTGTGATGAACATTTCTTCAAATGTTTGTTTGAAACATGCCAGGAGGTATTTGATTCGAGCATGCCACGCATATACAACATTGATGGATGGGGTTGTGCTCATATCATAAACTAGGTCGAGGTTGCCTTCATTGAAGCCCATGGCCGATATGAGGTTCTTTAACATTTTTGAAGGTCGGGAATGTGACAAGCATGAGTTCGAAGATTTTGAGGCACATCTGTGCCATGACATCCGGTACATGCTTGAACCTAATGCCCCAATGTCGAATGGTTGAAATCATATATGCTACCATTGGTGGGCCACATGGAGGTGCCAGATATACATAGTTTAGCCATTTGTCACATCCTTTGACATTCTTCACTGTTTGAGTGAACTCAGGCCATGATCTTCCTCAAAAAAGAGGACAAAAGCAGGGGTTATACTTAATGTACAAGGGCATATTGTTCCATGTGCGCACCATTTCAGGGTAGGTTTCGAGTAACCGTATTCTCCATGTAGGGTGAAAGATGTTGCCCTACGCAGCGCTCTCCGAGATGTCGTCTAGGGCAAATTGGGTTGCGGAGGTTGGCTCTTTCTTTGTGCGATGTTTGATCTCAACATTATAATCTGCCAATAAGATGCAAAATGGTACATATAAATCATCGGAGACACCAATCCATCGATGATGAGATAGGTTCTTGAAGTATTCTGATTTGATGACGACCTCTTCTAGTTGAGACATGGACTACATCTTCACTGCTACTCAATCATCGTGAGTTGGGCAGACTTTTCTAACCTTTGCATCCATTCTAGAGCTTCTATCTGAAATGTATCTATTCCTTCTTCTATTTGTTTGCCTCCAGGTGCAGGCATAGGTTCATAAGGGTCCTCAAATGTCTGTTCTACTTCAATTGGAATGAGTTCTTCAGGCTCAGGTTCCACCAAGGGAGAAGATTGTTGTTTGTATTGGAGGAGCTTATCTTGCAAAGATGTCAATTGTGCTTTTAATTCTATCACCTCTTCAGAAGTGACGTCTGTAGGTGGTGCTTCTTTCGGTTGCTCTCGTTGGTTGGTCAATTGCTTCCATAGGTCATCACGCTCTTTTTCCAAGGCATCATAGGCCTCTAGTAGGTCGGCATGGGTGTCGAATATGGTCTGCATGTGGGCTGATGGGAGGGCTTTGAATTGCTCTGGGTCAATCTCTTTTGGTGATCCTTCCATCATTGCTTCTAAATTTTCTTCATTCTGTTTTTGTAGTCGTTTATTTTCTTCTAGTGCTGCGGACATGTGTTTCCTTAGTAATGCGAGGTTGCACCGGATTTTGAGGTTATCTAATTATTGGACATGTAGCATTTCCTCGAGGTGTTGTTGTGCTTGTGAATCTAGTTGGGGTAGATTGGCCACCACCTCCTCATATTGTTTCCGCAAAGTATCATAATCATGTTGTAGTTGCTGCTTGTCTTTCTCCATGTTTGTGAGTCGTTCTTGTAGTGTCTCATGGACTCTGAACAGGTTCGTGTGCTGAGTATATAAATGCTGGTAATTTTGCTGTAACTAAGACACACATTGATATAAAGTATTGAATACATTATTTATAGGGGTGGATGCTGGGAAGGTTTGGAATGTAGGGGGTAGGGAGGAGGGAATGGGGTGGTGAATGGTGTGGTGAGAAGTGGTGATGTTGGTGGTGGGGGGATAGGAGATTGTGGGAATATGGAGGGAGGGGGAGGTGCAGATGTGGGTGATATGTCCATGTGGTCATGTGTAGATGTGGTTGTGGGAGTTACCATATACATGGGAATGGTAGGTGTGGTGATGGTGGTGAAGGTGTACAATGGTGTGTTTAGTTGTGCATGTGGGCCACTTAGAAGTGTGACTAGAGGAATGGGATTTCCGATGACCATAGTTAGAGCTTCATAGTCTACGGTAATAGTTACAGTGGTAGTGATTTCCGGTTGTGAGAGTGGTGAGTGTTGACCCTCATTGTGTGCTTCACTAAGGGAAGTGGAGATCATGGCCGTGACAGTAGTGGTGATAGTGGTGGTATGAGGTGAGGGGGGTGGAGTTGGAGGGGAGGGTGGTAGGGGTGGTGATGGGGGAGCACTTGATGCGTGGGGTTCTTCCATGTGTTGAATGGAGTGTGCCGTGTCGGTGGTTGTGGAGGTTGTGCCATGTGGTTCTAATACTATAATATGTATCTGCTTCCCTGATCTTGGAGGGCGTCTCCCGTGTCTTCACTCAAATCTCTACGAGTGTGCGAGGGCAGTGTGCATAGTCTCTGGCACCCCCAATGCATCAACGATCATGTCGAGGGAAGCTCTGAATTGATCATCCAAACCTTCTTCTTCAAGTATCTGGTTCACTAAGGCCTTCCCTGCTGCCAGGGATAGTGTATGTTGTTCCTGAACCAGGTTTATAGTATCATACAGTCTTTTTAATTGCTTTGTGTATGCTGGGGTTCCTACAAGTGTTGGCATGATGTGTTGCTCATATTCATGCTCCTCTTTGTTGGATGGTCCTTCATGCTCCTCATCTCGTTCTTCTTCTTCAGTTTCTTCCTCATCTTCCTCTAATTTGACTACTACTGGTTGAGTTTGGGTGGGCTGATTCGTGACTGTTTTTTGTCCACTCAATTGTTCTGTTTCGATTTCTAAGTTAGTTGCATTGATTATCCTAGCTACTTCCTCATCAGTTAAATCTTCAAGTGTGAAACTGTGAGGAAACTCTAAATCTGTGGGGATCGGTGGGAAGATCAGATTATGCCCTTCTGCACTATGCCTTGGTAATGTGATGGTGAAGGGTTGTACTCGCCTTTGGGGTGGCGGAATCATGTCCGGTGTTAATGTAGCACCTCAAGCCTGTGCACATGGCATCTGAACAACTCCCCTCATTTTCTTTGATGGAGGCCCTATGGTTGATACTCTTTGCTGAAATTCTTGCACCCTAGTCCAAATGAGTGCCCTTTGAATTGGCACATCATATGCCAAGCACTGATAAATAGTTCTAGTAAGTGCACAACATCCATAGAGCACTGATTCTATTTCTTGTACCAACGTTGATGTGCAAGATGGATCTGGTCAATGATCCAATGTGGCATATTGATTGTAAGATTTAGCGTGTCTGCCAAGTATAAACTAAACCAAATCGTCTTGGGTGGCATCGTAAATCTTTCTTGGGTAGAATGCAAAGTGCTACATGCACATTCGGAGGTGGATGGCAATAGTTGGTGTCATTGCCACCATATCCTTTAGCTTAGTTAGGTTCCTCTTCTTCATGTTGTTCGGGATCATTGTCTCCTTCTCCGTAGGGATGTGCATACCTCTCATTTCTAGAGCTTCCCTTACGAAATTGTTGGTCAATTTAAAGCGCTTCAGTTCATTTCCTCATGTAAGAGAAGGCAGTACAAAGATGCTTGTCCCCTTTTTATCTTTGCTGGGAGTGAGTGTGCTAATTAGGTATGAACACCTCAGGAAGTCCAACTTTGGTAACTGAGCTCAGAGTAATCATCCAATCCAGCCTTCTTCCATATTGGTTGCAATCCTTCACTATTCTGAAGCTTTTCAAACTCTTGTATAAAGAAATCATACCGGCCCCACCATCCGTAAAACTCTATCTCAACCTCCCATAAATAGGTCTCTCGAATCACATTACCAAATTCATCTGTTCTATCCAGTTGGTTGGTGACTACGTACATTGTTCCTTCCTTATCTAGGTATGCACCATTCTCAAATTTGACGACTGTGCGTTCTAGTCCAAAGGATTGATCAGTGTTTTTAATCTGCACAATGAATCTTCTTAGGCCGTCCTCATAGATGCGAGTACCTAATCGGTTCGTCCTAATGTATTCAAGTTGGGTTTTGTACAGGCCTTCAGGTTTCTCTAAGTAAGCCACACCTGAACTTCCTGTGGGTCTCTCCATACCATAAAACATCTCTGATTCGCTAGTTATAGAGCTAGGATAGTGCGGATAAGCGCTAACCTGTTGGGCCCAAGACCTGGCAGTGTGATTGACACTAGCCTCTGAAGACCTAAGGCTCTCTCTATCTCTCCCTAGATGTCGTCCTCATCTAAGGTTCATATGCTTGATTGAACAATCCCAATTTTACCCTAAGTACAACCGCATTGCAGATCAATTTGTATCAGTCCCTTGGTTCTCTTTTAGTTGGTTATCGTGTTTATACTCTTGTCTTTTATCACGTCGTTAGGAAAACTCGAGTGAGTTTCCGCGCTTTAAGTTGATCGTACCAAGTTAAGTTCTTTCCCTTTAAGTTATCGATCATAGAGAGATTATATTCCTGCTTGAACTTGAGTATTTAAGAGTCTTTAACTTGACAGATGCCTATCGTCACCCTATCTTACTTCTAGCACAATTCGCACTTAGCCTAAGCTAGGAATTGACAAAGGGAGTTGAGAATGATCCAACCTCACTTGCTTATCCCTTGCTCTTTGGTGCTCGAGGACCCAGTTCTCAAGCTTGCAATATGCTTAGTGCTCTCGAGACCCTTCAATGGTCTCAATGGACCTGTAACAGTCCCAAAGTTAGGTCAAGATTTAAATTCAAATGACATAACAACCATTTTCATTCATGTAATTCAGAGACCAAATTGCCCTTTGGAAAACAATCCTAGAGATCCCTTAGTTTTCTCCCCCTAGGGTATGGCAACTTTAAAATACCCTATCTATAGCTTTCCAATGAGCCCAAGATCACTCTAATTGGATTTTGTATGAGGAAGTTATGGCAATTCAGGGTTCTAGGGTTGAAATAGGATTGAAATAGGCTAAGAGGCCCATAAGATTTTTCTCAAATTACTAGGGTAGGGGCCTCACAAATCACTAATTACTTGAGATGTACGCCCAAAATTACCCAAAAATTTGGAATAAAAAACCCTAAAAAATTTACCGAATATGGCTGTCAATCACGATCGATAGGGCTGTCAATCGCGATTGACAGGGGTATCCGTTGGTCACGATTGACACGTCAATCGCAATTGATGGTGTCAATCATGATTGACCGAGTTGGTCGTGAGGGCCATCAATCAGGATTGATGGTGTCAATCATGATCGACACTTTTTCCACAAATTCAGGCACAAATTCAATCAATCGTGGGTGTGTCCATTGGAATGGACACGTGGACACATGAATATGTGTGTCAATCATGATAATTCAATCGATCGTGATCGACAGTGTCGGTCGCCACTGACTGAGTCCTACATGGCAATCCGTCGTGGTCTATCAATCGCGATCGACAGGATCTATCAGTTGCAATTGACAGGATCTGTCGGTTGTGGCTGTCGGTCGTGATTGACAGTGTCAATCGTGATTGACAAAAAATCATGGAATTTTTTAGCTATGATTAGTGATTTGCAATGTGCTAGTCATGCATGTTGTGGTGGTGCACTTTGTTTTACCAAAAGCTGAAATTTTTTGTGGATCGCGATCTACAGAGGTCAATGCCCTTGGACCTGCTCACAAAAATTTCTCACCTGTTGGAGCTGCTGTCACTGCAATGGAAGCTAGTACCTGCAAGAACACTCAAGAAAACACAGAAAACAAGTGCACATACAAGCTCTCTCTCGCTCTCTCTCTCTCAAGTGGAAATGAGGAAATGAATGGAGATGGAGGTATATGGACGTGGTGGTGAAGATGATGATGAGTTGATATGGTGTTTAGAAGTGAAGAGGAAGGAAAAAACAAGTAAATCAAGTAAAAGATAATGCTTACCTACTCTTCCAACATCTCTATTCTATGTCTTACCATCACACACTAGTCCTCAAAGCTTGATCCCCGGCAATGGTGTGCCAAAATGTGGTGTAGCTCATTGATGAGTAGCACCTCCTTTAATGTCAATCGGGGAAGACATGAGGATGGTATGGAGACCTTGAGTAAGTGATGTGCACAAGTGGTGGTGGAGAAGCACACTAGCATGCACACACATACACACACATACACATACACGTGCACACACGACAAGAACAAAGAGAGTAACCAAGGAGTAATTTCCATTACAAAAGAATTCTCATACAAAGTTCAAATCTACAACAAGCTAACCCCCGAAATGAGCTCTCTAGCTCTTTTTATAGTTTTGACTAGCTTTGGTCCTATCCAGACCTAGTGTCCGGTCTAGTTAAAAATTAGGTTCCTAGGCTTTTTTGGAGGCTCGAACGAGCTCTGCAAATTACGAAAATTGGTATATAAATAGTACTAATACTCCTCAAGCTCGAGGACTCTTTGGATTGCACAAAATGGAGCAAGAATAATAAAAAATGGTATCTACAATGGTGCAAAGTGACTAAGATCACTATTTGGGAAATATTGCTTCATGAAAAATTATAAGGCCTATTTGTCGGATATGCGTTGACAGGTTTGCCTAGTTGGTCCTTCTCTTTGCTTTGAATTGTTGCCTTGGCTTCCTTGTCTTGTAAGTCTTTGAGTGCCCTGACTGCTACCAACATCTAGTCAAAATGGAGCATTCATCCTTCCCAAAATATGGTTCTCTTTGAGGTGCTCATAAATTGTATCTTGTTCCTAGTGATCTTAGTGGTCCTATGTAGACTCCCTAAGGGTTAAATGCCATACCCTTAGGAATTTCAATCCTAAGGGTCAAGACCCTTCAATTGAGAGTAAATAAATCCAAATAATTCAAGGGTTCAAAGCATAGTCTTGGAGACACTTTCGCAATGGTTTCTCAATAAACTCCAAGAGTTCTCCAAGTGGCTTTGGACCCTCAAAACCCATGTATTTTTCCGCTTTGTCTCATAGTTATACAACATTCTTCCCCCCTTTAGCATTTTCATCCTTGAAAATGTGTGATGGTATAACATGTGAAGTATTCCCCTATGCCTCATGATCATTCTCATCAATCATGGTCTTCATCTCATTGATTTGCCTCTCTATCAGATGGGGATTCTATCCCATGACTGGATCCAAAAAGAAGGGAATCCACATGTGGACTAATCCCTACCCAAGTCATTCTAACATTACTTAGCTTTGCATGTGAAACACTAAATCAAGTACAAATTATGGAAAGAATGATAAGGATGGATTAAAACATCCCTGCCTAATTCAATGTTTTCTTATATGCAAACTATGTATCCATAGCACAACATATGAAGTAGGTAGATTCTAAGATTCTCCAGCTAATTTGTTATGTGGGTCCATGTTTATGCACTACTTATGCATGGACCTAGCAAAATACATGGATCACTAGCTAGTTGAAGACTTTGAGAAGCCTCGTTAAATTGAGGCTGATCAAAACATCTAACTAAGATGTTTTTGACTATGTTCTACTTCTTAACCAACATCCATTGATCCTTTTTTCCAAATACAAGACTATCATGTCTTATTGTACTTTTTAGATTCAAGTTAGAATGTAGGAAAGAAGTGATTCAATTCTTTGGGAAACCAACTTCCGAATGATTTACCAGAATACTTCTCAAAAGTCTTGAATTGTTTGGAGCTGTTAGAACTATAAACAGTTCCTAAGAATTTTACTCGAAACTCTTTAAACACAAATTTTAGATTCTCTTTCCATTGATCTTCAAGAAATACTCAATGGATGAATGAATTCTCTTAAAATCATTTTTTTATAAGATTGAAGGGTTCTATACCTTTCATGTTTAATTTAGTTATTTATTCCATCCAGTTGAACCCGATCTAGGAATCACTTTGAAGATTCATTCCAAATGAAATCTAAGGTTGGGAAAAGCAATATTGAAGAATCAAAACTAAGTATAACCTATTCAAATTTTTAAGACACTAAAGTGATTTGACTCAAATCAGAGGAGACTCAAATGTTCAAAGACTTATTCTAGTTGAGGGTCTAATGTATTGTTTTCTATCTTTATGAATTTTCAAAAAGATTCTTTGCGTAAAGGTAAACCATGATCCATCTACCAAAATCTAGTAGTATAGAACATTGGTGTCTCGAGACACCGAGCTTTGATGATTTTTTAACTTTAATCTCGAACAAATGTTGTTTCAACTATTTGATTACTATATTAATCTCGTTTTTCAATCTCTTGAGACTCCTATGTACTACAATACCAATCTAGCATACATCTCATACTTTAGGAGATTGATCAACTTGTTTTATTATCAACAAGGGTTTTTGGATTAACTTAGTCTAAATTTAATTATGTGGATTACTAATTCAATCCTTTATACCTTTATACTAAAAGGTATAAAATCAAGTCAAGATATTGATTCACTTAGTTTTATTATCAACTAAGTGATTCATCCTAGATTCACTTAGTTGAACTTTCCTTTCTTAAAAGGATCTTTCCAAGTTCTTTGTCTTCGGAAATACATGTAGTATTTCTGATGGAGAGCTACAAAATCTGTACGAGAAAATCTCATAACTTAGATGATACTATACTAGTCTTAAACGAAAACCTTTATGAAGATCTAGAAAGTTCTTTAAACTTTCATGATCTTCAAACTTTCCAATTATATGGTTCTTGAAGTGTTTTTCTAGTCATATTCTTGACCATCATATACTTCATCTTTATCTTTGAAGTTTTAATCCCCATTGGTACTGAGTCTTACTCCAAGCCATGAACTCAAAATTCCCATACCACTGTACTTTATATCCAACACTAATATGTGGATGATATTAATCTTAAAATCTAGAAACTTTATAGAAAATTAAGAGTACCTTCTACTCAAATTCTTTTAGAATTTGAAGTTAAGGAATGATTTCTATTATACATAGGCTTATATGACTTCCAACACAAAATCATTCAATGATCTCATGATTTCTAATTTTCTCATGCTTATCTTGGAAGCGTTAAACCCTTTCGATGGAATAAACATCCATCAATCAATTCCAATTTCCTTGAATTGTATTCAAGACTTAGTTAGTTCTGGTTAAAATAACTTGTAACGATAAGAGATTATTCTTGCATTTAGATTCCCTTCCATATCCAAAGATTTTCAAAAAGCTACCCTAGGGTTTTTCCAAGAATCTCCTTTACTTACTTAAGTCTAAGCATCTTGTAATGCTTTTGGATTTCTCTTGAAATCTCTTCAAGGATAGATGAATAAAAGTTTCATCTTCCCCACACTTAAGTATTATTTATCATGATTGCAGACTACGTACTTAGAATTCAAACTTCTATCTCTCTTTCTTACTTCCCTTTAGAGAAGTATAAACTTTGACATGATTTATTCCACCTCGTGGTTTGCACCCACTTTTCTCAAAATCTTTACTGATCTTGATGGGATCCTAGTGCTAGCTTTAGCATGCCATGAAGTTGTTTTCTAAGCATTTCATTCTTTGCCAAACATCTTATATCCTAAAAGATGTTCTTTTATCTAAATGTCTACATTCCAAGTTTCTATTTATGGAATTAATTTTACCAATTCTTGATCATTTTGGTACTTTCTTCCCCCTTTTGAATATTTTTGTCCTCAAAAATTGTGAAATCTATGGCGTCATTCACAACTAGAGAGTCAATGGCATGATTCATCTATTCATTGGACTATTCAACCACTCTTATAATTTTGTGGGCCTTGAGAGTTTCTAGAAGATGCACTAGAAAGGAATTCTAGTTTTGGTATTCAATAAACATCTTCCAGAGGTAGCTCGACAACCACCTATCTTAACATACTCATGAATTTATTTGGGAATTCTCTTGAAATATCATGTTTCGCAACACTGCAAGTTCATGTCTATCTATGTTAGGGGAGGTGGCTTTAAATTTCAAGTCTAATCAAAGCATAAGAGTTTTTAAAGGTAATATGCAAAAAAATCAATTTCATTATTGTACTTATAGAGCTTTATGTTCCTCTACTAGGAACCATTATATCTCCTATAGACAACCTACCTTTGTTTTCATCTTGAGATACTAAATTTTGGAATGAATTAAGCCTTTAAATCAACTTGAAAGTTCTTCCAAATGGCGGGCCTTTTCAAAGTTTCATGATACCTTGAATACTTTTCACCATTCCTGTTGGTGAAAGCAAACTTTTCTCATAATTGCTTTCCATCAGTGTCTTTGATGGCATCAACTTAGAGCTTTACATCATGAGACTTTTGAAATCATTTTGGAGTACCATCTTATTTAGGATGCCTTTTCTAGAACTCCCTTGGAACCTTCTTCATTTACTACCTCTAAGTATCTCTTCTACTTAAGAGTAGTAGTATTGTAGGTTCTTTAAAGTATTATAAGAATATGCCCCAAAGAACTCTTCATGAAAATTATCTATGTTACTAAAGACATTAGATGTATTTGGATGGCATCTACTTAAGTCATCTCATTGAAAAGGTTGTTTTGGAACCCTCTCTAAGTATCTCTTATACTTAGAAGTTAGTATTCAGTATGCTAGGTTCTCTTGTGTTACATGACACTGGACTTATGTCACAATGAAAGACTTTTCCCAAAAACGTTCTAAGATATTAGAGAACTTGGATATTTTTTGTTTGCAAACTCTTTCATGCATGCCAAGTGAATGTCTTACTTAAGTCCTTGGCCTTGTTGATCAGGCATTCCTTGGGTTTTATGGAACTTGAGGATCCATAAGTAAGACACAAAGCTTGAGGTTTTTTTCTATTTGTTAATCTTTTTTGGCTTTTGAATTAAGCCAAAACATAAATGTATAAAAGGATAATGGTCTTTAAGCCCCATATCATTATAATTTCATGCTTTTGGCTCCATGTCAAGAATTCATTTTCATATCTTAAGTCTAACCTTAATCTCTCTTGTCCCATGAAAACCATGCATATGGAACATCATTTATTGATTCTACATACTTAGTGTATGCCAAAAACATATAAATCTTTTACTAAAAGATGATTAACATGCATAAGGTTCAAAAACTTTGAACTCCTCTTTAAAGCATGCATGGAATTCACTTTTGTAATTACGTTCTGTGTATGAATTTATATTCAGCATACACTCAGAATTTCTATTCATGCCATGCTATGATGGAAGTTCCATACCGATACTTATGAAGTGAGTCACTTTCATGCTAATTCATATAATTTTATGCATGTAAAATTAAGATGTGCACAAAGGAAAACTTTAGGTTTGACATTTGTGCTTTAAAACCATCCTTTCAAAAAGGGAACACACATACATTCTTTCTTTTTAGTACAAAGATGTATGCAAGTGCTTAATGTACGTTGAATTTCTTGGAAGGTTTTCCTATTAACTTTCATTACCTATGAATGCAACTGAAGACTTGTCCTAGGCATCAAAGTTACATCCCTATACAAAGAATATCCAGAATCCATATGAAATTCAAGCATAAACTCAAAAATACTTAGCTGAATCTCAAGCTTCATCCTTCCTTTCCAAGTGTGAACACTTTTGGAGTTGCATAGTCATCTATAATGATTGGCCGGTTTCTAACTCTCTCCTTTTGTACAGCTTGGAACAACCCATCTCACACGCAATCTCTGCCTATCTTAGGTGAGTTTTCATGGCATCTTCAATTATCCCACATTCGGGTATTTTCTCTCGAAAGCATTGTATAATAAAGAGATGGTCAATAATACCATTGTTGTGATTCCAGACCAAACCAACTAAAGATAGTCTAAGAAATCATCTAACTAGCCTAGTCCACAAGAGGTGAGAGATGCATGTTTCCACCCAAACGAATCCACCAATATATATACCTCAAGGACAAGGGGGATATGTGAGGAGAGCTTGCCAAGTCTCCCCTCCACATGGATGCTAGTCCAAGGCCTTCTAACCTTGAAATTCACATGGAATCACAATTCTCTCATATGGATTCTAAAAGGACTTCCCCCAAGCTTGTAAATACAATTATCAAGGTCTGAGAGGCCTCCCTAAGGGTTGAATACCATACCCTTAGGAAATATCAATCCTAAGGTTCAAAACCATTCAATTGGGAGTAAATAATTCCAAATAATTCAAAGGCTCAAACCATAGTCTTGGAGACACTTTCCCAAGGGGTTCTCAATACACTCCTGTTAGAAATGTACAAGCTCAAATATGTGTGAACCAAGGCTTAAATGAAGTTCCAAATCACTCACTTTTTGGTAAATTCTATAACCACTTTTCCATGAGTTTTTGAGCTCAAGATTCCATCAAGTTTGACTGAGAAAAGTGGGGAATTTTGGAGGCATGATTTGAACTCAAATTCTACACCAATTTTGGATCATTACTTAAGCAAATAGCTTGGAAGAAAGTTGTAGCCATCCTCGTCATTGATTTGTGAACTTTTAGGCTCTCACTAGGAGTGTATACTCTAGATCTAAGCTACCTGTAGCTAAGTCAGCCCCCTGCTAGGTGAAGTTTTCATGTAGGCTGAGATCTTCGATCATCCATATCTCATTGTGTAGTTGTCTGTTTGATATGCAACATAGCTCATCTTGAAGCTCTTGTTGTAAGCTTTCTTTTGATTATAGTCTTAGTCTCAAGAATTCCTTATCATTTTTTATGTTGATCTTGAAACGTCTCTATTCTATATCTACATATTCCCCAACATACATGTGTGAAGAGGTACACATAGGTATAAGGTATCTATTTTGGGTAGATTTTGGTCTGTATTGTGCAAGGAGATTGACATAGGTTACACTCTCCAAATTGAGTCATCTATGGCTCGTTAGAAATCTTAGAGAGTCTATTTATACTATGCAAAATTTCATAGAATTAATCCTTAGGTCCAAGAGAAGTCAAACATTTGGTGGACTATGATACTGAACTATTTGGTCCTAAGAAGGGTCTATCATTCTTATGTTGTAACTAGGAGCAGATATACTCTATCAGTGGTATCACATATCAACATTAAGCATTGAGGACATCAAGAGGAGGGCTTGAAGTTATATAAGAGTCAAGGATTGAAGCAAAGATGAGGAAGATTTGAAGAAGCATTTGAATCAAGGGTGAGCTTCTATCATCATCAAAAGTTCGAGACAAGTGGAGACTCTTGTGGGAGGGTAACATATAATTTTTTCTCATATCTATTACAATCCACTTTTGCTTTTAAGTCTTGCTTTTTAGGTTTTGCTCAAAACTATATAAAGAGAACAAAGATTCACTTTATAATCATCTCAAGCCAATATCAAGTATTGGAGGTGATCAAGGAGGAGATCTTGGAGGCCCTCTTGGAAGGAGAGTTGCTACAATCTTGGAGGAGGTGTGCTTTACATCTGGAGACATCTAGATGAGTTCGTGTTAACATATCATTAGCATCCATTGCTGAGTTACTGTGAGTAACAAGTCTATTTCCATTCTCACTTGCTCATTCACTAGTTTGTGATTTAGGTTATTCAGAATTCACGTTTGCTTTAAAATAGTTCTAAATTGTTCATATTCTCCATATTCTCATACACATACTCTTCATACCTCTTAGGCACACAATCTCTTGTATGTAGTTCCTATTTCTGCCTAGATATATATATTGTCAGTTTGTATCATATTCAAACATTGTAAGTTGACATTAGAATATAGATAGTGCAAGTGAGCTTCATAGCTTATGGTTACTGAAATCTTGTCTATTCTCTCCCTATCTCTCACTCATTATCTTTTTGAGTATTAAGGTGTGTATGCTAAGGTTCATCTATTGGAAGATCCTATAAACTTGTGATTTTTGTTATTGTGGCCCATCCCACTTCCAACATTTGATATTGGAGCTCAGAATACCAACATTTGGTATTAGAGCATAGTTGATATACACCCTTAATAAGATGAGTGAGTATAGACTTGACAATGAAGACAAGGGCATGTCTAATTATCCAATGTGGAGTTTTATGATGTATATATGTTCGTATCAAACAGGTTATGGAATATTATCAATGGCACATATACAAGGCCAACACAAGTCAGAGAAGAGGCTACTTCATCTTCTATAAGAACCACTTCATCATCAGGAGTCAATGGTACTACTATCAAATTACCACCTATAGGAGAGCAATCTAGATGGGATTCAAGGGATGCTTTATCACTTTCATATATTGCTACGTGAGTGAAGATGCATATTATACCCCAAATTAGGTGGTACAGAACCTCTCGTAAGGCTTGCTTGGAGTTGGAGAATCTCTATCAGAGCAAAAACCTAGTAGGAAAGCTCATCTATGGAGATAGATACCAACACAAGGATGAAAGTTGATGAATTAGTTTAATCACATATTTTGAAGCTTAAAGATTTACAAGATCAATTACTCAATGTCACAATAAATGTTTCAGATGAAGAGATCATAAATACACTTCTAAACTCACTTCCATCTACATATTGTGCTTTTGTTACTTCTTTATCTCTCTCTACAAGAGATAGAGAACTTTCATTTTGAAGAGCTTTAGATCCTTTTACTTCAAGATGAAGATCAACAAAAGGCTATGGAAGAGAATGATGAAGCCATGTTATCATCCTCAAAGGGAAAGAAGAAGATGAAGAGGGAGAAGAAGAGTCAGCAATCCAAGAAGGAAAGTAAGTCTTCTAATCCTAAGTTTTCCAATCCTTTTTCTAATGCTTGCTCTACACCCAAAGAAAAGTCTTTGACTATATTTGATTCAAAGAAAGGAGTATGCCATTACTGTAAGAAACTAGATCATTACATAGTAGAACACAAAGCAAGGATTTTTAATGAGAAGAAGAAAGCATCAAGTAATAGTGCTAAAGATGATCCGAAACCTAAATCTTCAAAGGTAGATTCATATGGATGTGTTACTTTTGAAGAACTAGCTTTTGATTAGGCAACATTAAATGCAATCTCAGATAATCCTTGGATGTTTTTATTCTGGAGCATATAGTTTGTGGCTTGAGGCTGTCATGTGTGCAACATATGTGCTTAGAATGGAGTTGTTGAACAAAAGAACAGGTCACTCATGGAGATGGCGAGATGTATGGTCAAGAGTCAGGATTTACCATATAGTTTGTGGCTTGAGGCTGTCATGTGTGCAACATATGTGCTTAACAGGTGTCCCACTAAAGCATGCAGTCTATCACTCCATATGAGGCTTGGAATGGTTGCAAGCCATCTGTTTTACTTGTCTCGCATATGCATTAGTGCCTAGACAACGTAGTAGGAAATTGGATGATAAAGTAGTAAAATGTATTTTTGTTGGGTATAGTTCTAAAAGCAAAGGCCATTGTCCATATCATGCACAGACTAAATGCATTTTGGTTAGACGTGATGTTGTTTTTATGGAAGATGCTATTCAACCTTTACTTTCATGTATGAAGGAGACATCTATTAGCTCCAAAGACATGTATGATACTTTGCTGCCTCTTTTTACAAGTGGATAGTCTAGTGCTAGTCCTAATGAGGCAACTTCTCAGCCATTGCAGGTTTTAGATGATGATGCAAATCATTCCATTTCTGATGCAAATTTGCATGATGCACTTGTTGTAGAGAGAACTGCTATTGAGGAGGCAAAAACTATGCCAAATTGGCTAGTGCAGACTTTGCATGACAACAAATTAGATGCACCTCTGTCATACTGTACTCGTTTAGGATCTCATAGTGCCTCTTTTGCATTAGATTGCTATGCTATGGCTGCCTCTAGTATCTGTGATGAGACTAAACTTGTTTCGTTTGGTGATGCACAAAATTCTAAACATTGGATGGCTGCAATGCAATTTGACTATGATGCTATCATGAAAAATGGTACTTGGTCTTCATGTGACTTGCCTCCTAGCAAGAAGGCCATTGACACTAAGTGGCTATACTAGAAGTGTAAACTTGATGGAGCAGTTGACAGGTATAAGACTAGGCTCGTTGCAAAGGGTTATGTGCAGGAAAGAGGGATTGATTTTGATGAAACCTTTGCACCTACTTGCTGAATGACTACTACCCGTAGCATCTATGCACTTGCATCTCATCATGGTTGGAATGTACATTAGTTGGACATTAAAACAACATTTCTGAATGGTGACTTGCATGAAGAAGTGTATGTTTTTCAACCCTGTGGCTTTGTGCAAAAGGGGCATGAAAACCAAGTGTGCAGGTTAAAGAATGCATTATATGGTTTAAAGCAAGCACCACATGCTTGGTATGAAAAGATACATGCCTATCTGATTGCGCATGGTTTTGAGAACAATCCAACTAAAAGCACCTTATATGTTAAGCGTGCTAATGATGTGCTTCTGATATTGTTGTGTATGTTGATGACATGCTGCTCACTGGTCCTCATGAGAAGCATATTGCTGATTTCAAGGTTGATTTGCATGCCTCATATGAGATGTCTGATTTTGGGGCATTTGCATCATTTTTTGAGCATTCAATTTATGCACATTGATAGTGGAATGGCTTTGTGTCAAAAAAAAAAATATTTGCAATATTTTGGCCTTGAAGGCTGTAGACCTATTATGACTCCTCTGGAGACAGGTTTATGATTGAGTCTTCATGATGCTGGAGATGAATTTGATGTTGTTCTTTATCAGCAGGCTGTTGGATGCTTGATTTACTTATGCATTACTCGACCACATATTCAGTTTGCCCTCTCTCAGATGAGTAGGTTTATGCATTGCCCGGGAGTCAAGCATTGGCAGGCGGTTAAGTGCATCTTTTGCTACTTGAGTGGTACCTAGCTACTTGGGTTGTTTTATCCCAAGGGGGGATCACTACCACCAGATTTGCATGCTTTTCTTGACTCTCAGTGGCATGGTTGTTATGACACTAGTGTGTCCACTAATGGTTTTTGCTTCATGCTTGGTAGCTCATGCATATCTTGGTTGAGCAAGAAGCAGCCTACTAAGACCACCGAGGCACAATTTTCCCTCTTTAGAAGGTTTTTTCCCCCGGCTTGTATATACACCTATAGCCCTAACAAGTTACTTATCTTTGTACATTCTAGTGGCAATATATTCAGTATTGTGTGTTGTGCTCTAAGCTTCTTCTTCTTCCTTGTGCTGCTCGCGTGCTTCTGTAGATGTCTTACTCCAACATGAGAGGCTAAATGAGTACACTATGACACATGTGAATCTAATTTGCTATGTCACAAAGTCTCCACTAGCCATTTAGGCATAGTTTTTGACTCCTCTATATCTATACACTCATCAACAAGTGGTTCATGTAAATCTCTATGAGAAATGGAATGATCTACATCATCATGAGGAACTTATAGAGGCTCAGAAATTTCCTCATTTAGAGTAGCACTTGACTATCTACTTGCAAAAAGAGGAAGCAAAGTATAATACACATCTTCGGAGCTAACTGATGTCTCCTTAGTACATGAAAGTAATGGCTGAATTGCATCTTCCACAAAAACAATGTCTCAACTAACCAAAATGCATTTAGTCTATGGGTGATATAGATAATAGCATTTTCTTTCAAAATTCTAGCAAAAAAAAACATTTCACTATTTATCATCCAATTTTTTGCATTGTTGTTCATACACTTATTCATATGGCAAACAAACAAAGACATGTAGATGAGAAACAAATGGTTTACGAACATGCCAAGCCTCATATGGAGTGATAGACTGAAGTGCTTTAGTGGGACACCTGTTAAGTACATATGTTGCACACATAATAGACTCAAGGCAAAAGCTATGTGGTAAATCTTGACTTTTGACCCTACATCTTGCCATCTCCATGAGAGACTTGTTCTTTCTTTCACCAACACTAGCACGAGCCTCATTTCTTGCATGGTATAAGGTGGTAAATGTATCCCAAGCATCCTCTACTATTTTGTAAGAGAGAATATGAGGCATAATGGTAGGTTTGATAGACAAAACTATCAATGCATGTGCTTGAGAATCTATACCATCCCATCGAAGTTTCTCTACAGTAGGTGCAACAAGAACCGTAACATGAACACAAACTTGAAGATCATTATGTTCAATGCCATCTGTATCACCTTCAATAACTATATTTTGAGGTATAGCAGGTCACTTTTTAACACCCTACACAATATTCCATAGTCCTTTAGTGACCAATACATGACACAATATTTATGCCCACAATGGGTAATTGGTACCATCCAAATTATCCTCAACAACCAACATACGAAACATCATTGCTTTCAGCCATGTCCACTGACTAAAATACCTTGATGCTGAAAATGATTCTATCTCAAAAAGATGAACAGAATCACCTTGTCAAGCTCCACTAAAGATGTAGAAAATCTTGAGGCACTTGTAGTGGCAAACCAAAACCTGTATATATGTTTGACACAAAAAGAGAAAATTGCCTACATTGGCATAATGATAGTGCATTTGGAGGTGGAAATGAGCTGAGATCCAAATTTTGACACCACAGAGTGAAGATTTTTTAAAGTCCTAGTCACCTTGAGTATGCTCACCAATTTTCATGTGATTTTGAGAATGAAATAGGAGGGGTGTTGATGATGCCCTAGATGAAGTCGTGACATGCTCTCATACCAATTTTTGGAGTTTGAGTTCTGTGAGAGCATGCGAACAACATAAAGAAAAAGAAGAAGCTTGAAGAAAAACACACAATACTGAATGTATTACCAAGTGAATGTACAAAGATAAGTAACCAATTAAGGTTATAGGCATATATACAAGCTAGAGGAAAAACCTCTTAAAGAGGGAAAAAACTACCTAACTGGTCCTAAGTGTGTTCACACATATCACTATTGAAATATATCAACATGTCACTATAATTGCATATTTGTTGTAAGGACAATCTTGGGCAATGTGATGTAATTTTTCTCAATGGTGCCATGTAAGGATCATTGCTCACCAAAAACCTTGTGTTTGCATGGGATTAGAATTAGCAATGTGGTTTTCTCCATAGATGTAGCACTGCTTCATTATGGTTAATCCTTGAGGTTGCCTATCTACAAGACTTTTTTTTGAGCTTCTGAACTACTAATTGTGCTACCTCTATTATTGATGAATATGATTTTGGGGTCATAATAGAAAAGCAATCGGATAATTTGTAAAGCTTGAAAAGCTTTTTGTTTCATGCTAGATTATCCTCTATGTCTATACACTTTCTCATGTATTTTTGCGATGTTGCAAGGTAGACAAATACATCCTTCTAGAATCAAGGAAACTTTTTTTTTGCTTGTGTGGATAATTTCCATGTGGGACATCACTCTATGTGTTGCTTGAATCTTCTTCTCACAAGAATCACCATTTCTTGAGGGGTCCATTTGAAATCGTGAATAAGAGATGAGGTGCTATGCATGATTGTGCTCCTAGAGAGTTCTATGATGGATGCATCTAGTATTCATTGTATCTTAGGATAATTTCTTCAAAGGTTAGAACGAAGCAAGAATTGTACCCTTCAAGGTTAATCTAAAAGATTTGAACTAACTGAATGCATCCTCCACCTGTTTGGTTGACAAAACCTATTTGGACTCTATCACATTGTCATACATGTCACATGTGCCATCAAATTATTCTTCGTGGCCTTTACTAGCTAAGATAATCTCAAGGTTCTAGAGTGCTCTCTATGTCTGGGAAATGGAGAACCCTTTCTAGCTCCATCTCTATGTGTTCTAGTACCTCTTTGGCTCTATCTTTCTTACATACTAGCCCCTTTCTTAGATCTTCATGCACCAAGGTAAGTGAAGTAAGTAATTTCAAGTGGGTCTATAGTTTCTTTTGATGTATTACTATAAGATTGACATTCTACCTCACATGGATCCTATGGACCTTTGTGATATGCAAGGCTTTTGAAGAGATACTTTTTTTTACATATGTGTTGGTCTACGAAGTTCAATAATTTGGTACAAGTGATGCACATTAGGTTCTAGGTAGATAGAAGCCTTTCTTGATGCTTTAGGATTCATGTACTCATATACTAGTTAACAATATTTTAGGGATTGGTGAAAGAAAGCAGAAGAAGGCTTCTTCTATTCACAAAAAAGTCAAGGTTTGTATTATCTTGAGGATTTTTGGAAGTATAAATAATTCTTGATACCACTGAGTCCCAATTCCTCAAAATATTCAACAAGATAACTTTCAAAATAAGCTTATAGGCTCTATTTATAGGTTTCTCATTAGCTTTCACCATTTCACATATAGTTACTGCAAGAGAACGAGGATTACGACCACCACGTGCTAGAGAGATGACTCTCCTCCCAACCAAATGCCTCTATATATAGATATCTCTAGGGGGCTGCCTTCTTGGGCAGGTGGATACTAACCATCCATGTGTCAGCCATGTAACTGCATGTGCGCCAAGTGTCCCAGTTAACTCAAGTTAACTCATGTGGATGCTTCTAGAAGGCTCTAGATCTCTTTGGGCAAAATAATCTCCCCATGTCCCCCATGGGAATTGAACCCAAGACCTCCTCCTTCACATCCTTGAGACTTAACCACTAAGCTAAGTGGATCACTTGTTCACAAGAGCACAAGACCTCCTAGTAAGTCTAAACTCGAGATCTTTGGTCATACACACAGATGACTAAACGGTGTCTTATTTCAGATCTGTCTGAACCGGCCAAACCCGTAGATCATAGACTTACTTTATTACAGTTACCAACATAGTTAAAAATTTCATTGTTAGGTTAATTTGGAGGGGAAACGAACTTTAAAAAATATAAAAATTGGTAAATAGCCCAATTTCATGCTTTTCAAGCTTAAGGAATCCTAGGCTTTGACAAAAAGGAGCCCCAATTTATCAAAGTTTGGTAATTCTATAAAATTAGCAATAAAAATCATTGTTTGAATTAATACATGAATGAAAAAAAAATATGAGGGGCTTATTCATTTGCTATTGTGCCTTGTATGACAACTTCCACTCATGCCAACTTGGTCTCCTTTGATTCCTCAACATTATTGCCTCTTTTTACTAGAGGATATTCAAATGTATCTCCCAATATGGAAACTCTTAGATTATGGAGGTTTTGGGTCTCATAACATAGAATTTCATCTCTAAATGGATATATTCATGATGCATTTATTAATAAGAAAATATGTATTGATGAGGAAAAATCTCTCCAAAATGGCTTGTACAGACTTTAAAAGATACTCTATCATTTGTGATACAAATGAGTCTATTGTCTTTGATGAAGTAGAAAGTTTAAGTAATTGGATGGATCCTATGAAATTTTAACATGATGCTAATACGAATAATTGTGCTTGTTCTTGGTCACAATTGTCTTCTAGGAAGAAGGAAATTAGCATCAAATTGATATATAAGTTGAAACACAAGATGATGATGTTTTTCATCGTTAAAAAGCTAGGCTTGTAGCTAAAGATTATGCCCAAAAGAAAGGCATTGATTTGGATGAGACCTTTGCACCTATGTGGTGCATGAGAATCATTCGTTGCATCTATGCACTTGGAGCTCAAAATGGTTGGGATATACATATATTGGAAATAAAAAATACAATATTGAATAGGAACTTGCATGAAGAATTGTATGTTTTTGAACAATGTGGTTTTGTGCAAAAAGGGTATGAAAGCAAAGTGTGTAGTTTAGAGAAGACGTTGTATGGATTCAAGCAAACACCATGTGCTTGGTATGGAATGATTCATGCCTACTTATTAGCACACAAATTTCCATAATTGATCCAACTTAAAGAAAACTATATAATATGAAGGGTGTAAATGATCTTCTTCTTATAATTCTGCATATATTATTATCACGTAGAGTTTAAAACATGGTCCGGTTAATGGAAAATTGTGTGTAAAGGGTGTAGATGATGCAATTATTATCATTGTGGTTTACGTAGTTGATATAATTCTCAATGATCCTTATTAGATAAATAATTTCTATTTTGAGTCAGTTTTGTGCCTCTTTTGAAATTTCACATTTGGGACACCTGCATCAATATTTTAGCATTCAATTTATATAGGTTGATGTCAAAATTTGCTTTTGCCAAATTATACACATTAAGATTTTATTTCTTGTTTTATCCTTAAGGAATATAAAGCTATTGCCATTCCCATGGAAATTGGTTTATGATTGAGTCTTCATGATGATGTAGATGCATTTGATGTTGATGTCTACTGGTAAGCTATTGGATACTTTATCTCTATATGCAGCACTAGCCTTCATGTTCAATTTGTTGACTTTGAGATCAAGAGATTTATGCATTGCCCATGTGTCAAGCATTAAAAGGTAATTAAGCATATCTTTTGATACTTATTTAGTACCCAATGACTTTGGTTGTTTTATCCGAATGGGGATATTTGTACCACTATATTTTCATGATTTTCATGACTCAAATTGGGCTCACTATTATGATTCTTTCCATATCCACAAGTGTTTTTTTCTTCATGCTTGGTAGCTTATGCATATCTTGTTTAAGCAAGACATAGTCTACTCACTTCTAGTTGTTTAAGCAAGACATAGTCTACTCACTTCTAGTTGTGGGGTTGAGTATAAGGTAGTTTCCATAGGTAGAGTTGAGTGTTGTTGACTTATAAACCTCATGGATGATTTGGGTGTTGTTCAAACTTGCCATGACCATATTTACTAGGAGTGCGAGTGCATTGATAGTTGCAAGGAATTCGATTTTGCATGCTCCCATTAAGCATAATTAGTTACACTATCTTTATGTTAGAAAGAGACTCTCCATTGGAGAGCTGAGTTTGGAATATATGCACATATAGACTTATGTTGTAGACTGTTTTACAAAAGTTCTATCTTGTGAGAAGTTTGAAGCTCTTGACAAAGCTTTGAACTCAACATTTTTTGGATTGAGCTCAGTCCAAATAGGTCCACACTTTCACTTGAATGAGTATCCCCACATCACTCAAAGGGGGGACTTGATAGTACATTTTGGTATTGATGTACATGAATGCACTTAAGATTGCCCTAACACTTTTCCCTTCTTAGAAGATTTTTTCTCAAGATTGAATATACGCCCATTAAAGGGCTACTTATCTTTCTACATTCTACACTAAGTAACACACTCCATATTGTGTTTCTAAGCTTCTTCTTTTCCATTGTGCTGTTTCTATGTATTCCTCATCCCCAATTCCAATAGAAATTGAGTCCGTGTAAAATTAAATGGTGAAAATTTTAAAGATCTTCCCACGTACTTAGAGAGACATCATTTCGCATAGAAAGTACAAAACTCGAAGAAACTATAAAGCATTGAAAGTTAATACCAGAATATGTGGTAGTTAAAATGGAAAAAAAATATGATTCAAGCGTAGGTCGGGCACCAATCTAGTCGTGCACCTAGAGATTTCAACAAATTGTTTGAAGTGGATAAGAGGATCTTACGTCAACACGTGTAGAGAGCACTCTAGACATTGATAATATAGGATGTTTTTTCAATATAAGGCTATACTTGCAAAGATTTCCAAGCGCTCATGCGTGTCCAAGATTGCATAGCGTAGTGGTTGATGATTTGAATTTTTGGGAGGAAGTCTTGAGTTCAAATCCTGGTTGGGCATATCCATAAGTTCCCCAAGATGGGTGTCCATGAGTTCCTCAAGATGGATGCCTCTACCTTAAGAGGTCAGGTGCATGTGTCATTCCAATTCATTGTACTATAAAAACAAAAAGATTTCTTAAAGCGGTAGTCATATCCATAAGTTCCCCAAGATGGGTGTCCATGAGTTCCTCAAGATGGATGCCTCTACCTTAAGAGGTCAGGTGCGTGTGTCATTCCCATTCATTGTACTCTAAAAACAAAAAGATTTCTTAATGCCGTAGTCTGTAGAGGATTCATCTGCTTCGTGCATTATTGCCTTCATAACAAAAAGACAATCACATTAAATCAGTGTGACAACGTAGTCATATTCCAATATATTGATGTGCGACAGCCTCCATTGCGGAGAATAAGAGAGGTGAGCTTCTTCTTGGGGCCGAGCCTGCGCATGTATAATCACAAATGCGTGGAGTGTCTCTCTGTTTCGGTCAACCCACGTGTATGTGATACTTATGTCATTCTCGTGCAAGGAATCTTTCTACACTCTTATGCATGTATCTTTCTACACTTCAAAGACATGTGCAAAGCGTTTCCATTGTAGATTCTTTATATTCTCTCGTCAACGCATATTCAGTATATTTTATTGTCAACCTTCCTCTCTCTCTTTCACCAGATATATGAAGAGATTGAATGCTGTAGACAGCTTTTTTTTCTCCTTCAAAAAACATGAAAAAGCACATGGGGAGTGTTTTTCTCTTAGACAGCAGAAAAAGCACATGGGCGACGCGCAGCTTCGGTGCGAAAACGTGCCATAGTATTCAATCAACCACACAAATGGTATGCATGTATCACTACACCCTATTCCGGCCCTTGGGTGTTGACCTCGCTCTAAGGATGCAGTTAATATATTTTCTTATTAAAAGAGGAAGTTCGGCCAGGCCTACTCTCCTTGCATGAACTAATGCATTAATAAAAAAGAACTTGTACGAATTACTGGTGAAAACAATTGTACAACGGAAGGTGCATAGTGCCCCTCCTCACAAAGGAGGAGAAGACATCAGCATTGACGGTCCGAAGATGGTAGGCATCTATGTTTGAGAGTTGCCAAGATGGCGAGAGCACCTAATCATTCTAGACTCGTTAGAAAGGATTACAAAGATGGTTAATTACCCTTTCATCTCTCTCATGGCGGCCCCATTTTGCTTAGGATCTTGTTGTTTTCAAAGACAAAATCCCTCTAGTGTTCATGCAGCTAATGCTAGATCATTAGTTAGCTATCATATCTCCAAATATAGTGTCCAGTCTAGCGTCATCTACCACCATCTTCATTTTCTTTGACGAAAAAGGATTTGCCTGTAGGAAAGACTAATTTGAGATATCTGCACTTTGAGATTTGAACCTTGGTATTGAAATACTGTTCTATTTTTGGGCTCGTTCTAGGGAGATTTTAATATGTTCTTTGAGTCTTATAATCACATGGGCACCTTTCAATTTCATTTCAACGTTGATGTTTGAGTTTGATAATAGCCTCCGTAGTATTAGACACTTATGCCAAGAATGTGAGTAGTTTATAGTCTGCGAATAGGACACATCAAAGCCAAAGTAGATTTTGCGGCCCTGCGAGTTGGGAGGACACGAAAAAACAACTAAGTTTTGAAAGAAAAGGAAAAATCGTAGTTTGTTTTGAAAACACTTGTATGCATACTTATTAGGGTTTTCAACATTTCTCTTAGCCAAGTGGCTTTTGGAAAGCAATGTGTGACAACTCTATATTGTACACTCTTTTCTAGATAGTATATATTTTCTACAACAATTTCCTACCATGAGGATGTTATTATTGACAATGCATATAATTGGTAAAATCATATATTATTATGACCACCTTTTACTTATTATAAAACAGATTGTGATCCCTCGATTGAATCTAAGCCTGCTTACTTCAAGTTTTTTTTCTCAAAATTTTACTAGAAAAGCTCTGAAGATCTAGTAACCTTCACAAAAACAAATCTTACTTAAGAATAAGGAAATATTTCTTTACTCTTTTCACTATCTTGTTGAATTTCTATTGTATTGAATACACCTTGTTTAATTTTCTCATTTGGATCTAATATATTCTTAGTATTATGATTGAAGTACTTTTATCTTGTTGAACAATATGTTTAAATTTTTTTGATAATAGTAAATTTTTATGACAACTATTTATCCATTATATAACAAATTTTTTTTTTAATGTAAAGGAAGTTCGGCAATAGCCTACTCTCCCGGACTTGAATTAAATAAAGAAAAGTACAAGAGAAGGGGACTAGCGCCCACAGGACCCCCCAAATCCCACAAAGCAGGGGAAGCTTTTACAGAGCTTAGATGACATTACAAAGAAGGTTAATTACCCTCTCATCACCCTCATGTGGGGCCCACTTGGGTTTAAGCTTGTTATCGATCAAAAGGAGTACTTGATGATGCCTAAAGGGGGGGGATTTTTTACAGTTGACAATCCTTTTGCCAAGGAGGAACAACGATTTCTCAATTGACCACTCCTTGGGGGAGTCACCGAAGTTGAAAGCACATCTTTCCCGCCAGATTTTCCATAGAACCTCCCCTCTGATGGCGTTCCAGAGAGTCGCGGAGCAGCCGATCGCTTCTCCCAGCAGGGCTTGCTGCCAACTGAGACGTTTTTGAAGTCTAATTCTCTTTCCAACCACCTGCCAGAGTCTGTTGGAGTTGGGGCAGGTAAAGAAGATGTGTGAAACATCTTCGATAGACCGGTGGCAGCGTTTGCACCAGGGAGGGATCCCACAAATTTTGCTAGCCTTAAGGTTGGTCCAGATTCCGTGATGAAGAATTTGCCATAAGAGGACAGACTTTTTGATTTCTATGAGGGGGTGCCAGATAGCTATGAACTTCATGTCCCACCGAAGCCGCGTCCATGACAGGCACCACTTTTTGTTGAGGTTAACCTGATAGTCGATCGTTTCTTTGATGTTCGAGATTTTTGATAGACTATTCCCATTGTGCCATTTGAGACCAAGCGAGCTCGGCATGTCGTGTCCCATGAGAAGGCAAACTTTGTGTCGGTCCCAGGCGAGAAATCTGCTTTGCAAAGTGTTCCATTCTTCATGCGAAATGTTGATGCTAGGGTCAATATCCTCAAAGTTGATCCAGCGGTTGGTGTCTTGTTTCCAGAGATGTTTCCATTTTTTGAAGCCTTTGTTCCATAGCTTCTTGGCGTTTTGAATGTTCCAAGATTCCACACTCCTGATGCCATGGATCGGAAACCAGATAGAGTCGTTTTGTCTGATACCGGCACCCCACTTCTAGTCTTCACTTATTCTTGTGAAGCTTTTGACTTTATTCCAACTCTTCCAAAGGGAGCACACCAGATTAGAGCCTTTCGGGAAGACGGGGATCGGGGAAAACAGCAAGGTCAAGATGTCAAGATTCTTCCAATTTGGGAAACCCATGAGCGCCAACTCATTCTTGTTTCTGAAGATCAGCTTGGCCCACGAGGCCTCCCCGTTGCACCAAGCCTTAGTCATCCATTTGGCCGACAGTTTGTTAGCCATGCACCCAATGTCCAAGATACCAAGTCCCCCACTATCTCTATGGCTGGTGCAGATGGACCATTTGATTTTAGGCACCCCCCTCCTATTGTGGTCGCCCGTCCAAAGGAAGTTTCTACAAATACTATCCAGTTTGGACAGATCTTACTCTTTCGGTCTCCAAAAAGAAAGGAAATAAATGGTAGATGATAAGAGGAACGTGTTGATGACCATAGCACGACCAGCAAGATTGATTTGCATACCTCTCCAATAGTTAAGCTTGTTTTCGAGTTTGGCAAGCACCCAGTTCCACCGCTGTTCCATAGAGACGCCAAACCCCAAGGGAATCCCAAGAAGCCGAAAAATTTGGCCCTGCGGGATGATTTGAAAGCCATGATCAATGAGAAGGTCGGGCTGTGACCCACCAATAGCTCTAAAGGCGGTCTTAGAGTGGTTGATTATGGATGCAGAGGCTTCACAAAAAGTAGCAAGACACTTCCAGAACGTCTCAAGGCTGGTACTATCATTGTGCACAAAAGCGTTCATATCATCGGCAAAAAGTCTCATGGTGATCTGACTGTGGTCATGCGGCAAACGAAGGCCTTTAATGTTACCAGCTTCCACCTGATGCTCCACCAGCCTGCTAAGACCTTCCGTGGCAATGGCAAAGAGAAGGGAGCCAATGGGCACCCTTGTCTGATAGATCTTCTAAGTTTGATCACCTTTGAAAGATTTCCATTAATGTTAATTTGGGTCGATGCGTTTCCGAGAAGGGTCGCGATCATCTTGGTGAATTTCTGACTACATCCAAGATCCCGTAGCGACTGAAGAATATAGTCCCATTCTAGCCTGTCGTAGGCTTTATCAAAGTCGATCTTGAGGAAAACCACTTCTTGTTTAGACTCATTTGCAAATTCAAGACCTTCCGAGATATCTATTATGGTTTCCAAAATTGACCTGCCTTTGATGAAACCTTTTTGGTCCTCGCTTAACCACGCTCTCAAGTGGCAAGAGATTCTGTTGGCAATGACTTTGGCAATGATCTTGTATCCTGTTTGGAGCATTGTAATGGGACGCCAATTCTCTATTCTGTTCTTTTCCCCTTTTTTGTGTACTAACTTGATAATGCCATTGTTGAGGCAAGAAGGAAGCGCGCCAAACTTGAGTGCCTCTTGCCAAACCAAACGGAGAGGGGTGGCAACCACCAACTTGAAGGATTTAAAGAACTCATTAGTGAGCCCGTCAGGGCCCGGGCTTTTACCTGAGGGGAGGGCATCAATGACCTCAATGATTTCGGCTTCAGAGATAGAGGCATGAAGCAGAGAGTGAAGGTTGGGTGGTATCCTGTGGGGGGAAACCCTAGATATGGCTGCCATACAGTCCCTTCTATGGTGGGAGAGGGGGTTTGAGGTCCCCAGGAGTCTCGTGAAGTGCCCTTCAATGATCCCAAAATTATCTTCTTCCGTATTGCATACATTGCCATTTGCGTCTAGCAATAAGGGGATCGATTCTCTGTTGTGTTTCCTTTTGAGGATACGGCACATCTCTTTGGTGGGTTTGTCGGCTTTGCCAGCCCACCACTCCTTGAAGAAAATTTGCAAATTTTTCCTTTGTATCTCTTCCTCATATCTTAGCAGCGCTCTGATTTTTCGAAGTCCTTTCTGGGCTTGAGATTTTCCTTTGTCCACTTCCTCCTTGAGCCGCCAGAGTCTATGATATAGAGCTTCTCTACGAGCCCGCCGCACAGTCTCTAGCATCTTCCTGGATCTAATCATGATCTGTCGTGACTTATCGACCACACTTCTCCAACACTTGGCTGGGGACAAGCCAGAGGCAAATGCCTCCTTCCACACTTCAGAAATTTCTTGATGGACGGAGGGGAGAGAGAAGGAGGGCACACTGGCATGGAACCACGGAGCCTTACGAATCTTGGTGGGGGGTTGAAAAGTGATGACGATCGGGTAGTGATCAGAGATGGTGAGGTCGGTGCGTTGCGAGAGGGAAGGGTGGCCCCACTGATGAGTAAAACTCTGGGAAATGTAGCATCTATCAAGTCTAGCTTTCCTCAGGTCCTCGCCTGCTTGGAGATTCGACCAAGAAAAGCCCTTCGAGTCTTTGAATTCGACCAAATCCAAGTGTAGTTTAGTTTTGTCCCACGTTTCTTTCTTCCGACTGTCGATGACCCTACCCTTGCCCATCCATCTGTCCGTAGGGTCCTCAACCATGTTGAAGTCACCACAGATAAGCACGTTGTGGGGGAGCGAGTCCAAGGAGGCCCAAGTGTTAAGTCTCTCTAAGTCCCCATTGGGGGCATACAAAGAAACTAAAGTAAAACAAAAGGGAGCACCGAAAGAAACAACAATGCATCGATGGCATTCATCTTCAAAGGAGTTCTCGAGCTTTTCAAACCAGAGTTGATTGATACCGATTACCGTTCCGCCGGATCCCCGCTGATGCGCCGTTGAAATCCAAACATGGGTCGAGGAGACATGTCTAAGCCGTTTCTGGAGGTCTTCTCCGTCAATTTTAATCTCTTGGATACATATAAAATCTGGGTTTAGGCTAATGTCGCGAAGCCATTGACCAATGATGGTCGCTCTTGAGGGGTCGGTTAGCCCTCTAGCATTTAACGAGATGATGATCATTGTCGTAGTAATCCCTCTTTGCGGGAGGGAGCTTTGTCCTTTCTTTTCTTGGGTTCATCTTTCTTTTTCGCTCGGATCGGATCCCGAGTTAGCAATAGGTTCTTGTGGGGGCTTTTCCACGGTAACTCCATAGGTTGTTTTCCTTTGCGGGATGCCTCCTGCTGGGAAGAACTGGACACCGTTTTCAGCTCCGTTTCCGGAATAGTCGATCCGATGATGGAGCTTTCACTATCCATGTTATCTTCGTTGCTGGTAGTAAAGCCGTCTTCTTTGCTTGTAGTGTAACCCTCCTGCAAGGTTTCTTTACTGTCAGGGATCTCCAGGCCTTTGACATCGGTGTCCTCCTCAAGTTGGTTCCCACCTGGGTAGTCAAACTCATTGATTTCCTTTTCCAGATTGCAATACAAGTTGCTGGAGGGGGTAACTGACTTGTTGTTTCGCTCAGAGGTTGCCCTAGGGCTTCTTTTCCTTCTTCTTCTGACTTCGATGAACCCGTCTGCATCAGCTTCTGGATTAAGGGGACCCTTGAATTCCTCTACTTTCGTCGAGTGATTCAATGCTCCATTGCTGTCTTGAGCATTTTTGGGGGCTTCTTGATTTCGCTTGCTTTTTCGTCTCAAAGGGCAATCTTTGATCCTGTGACCTTGTTGGCCACAACGAAAGCACGCGCTGGGAAGGTTTTTGTAGCTGATGTCTTGCTCCCATACATCCCCTTCGCCCAAGTCCAGTTTGATCTTCGATGGGAGTGGCATACTGAGGTCAGCCTCGACACAGATTTGAGGGTGCCACCGGGCGTTGAACGAGTGTCTTGCACCTTCATAAATGAGACCACCAATGTCCTCGCGTGAGGCCAACGGCTTGCCAATAGGAGAAATGATGTCCCACACGAAGTTGTACAAGAAGTATGGCAGGTTAGGGAGCTCAACCCAGAGGGGGTATCGAAGCGATTTCGATTTGTCGGGAGTAAAATCAGGGGACCATCTGAATAGGCACAGGGTCGCCCGGCCGACTTGCCAAGTTCCGACACTAAGGGCTCGAAACGCCATATCTTCATTTTCAAAGACTAGCAGCAAGTGGCTTGCCGGTAAGAACTGACACTTACAAACAACTAGCCCGCGGGGGAACCACTCGTTGCGAAGCCACTGTCGCACAGTTTCGAGCGGGGGCTTAGGGCCGAACATTTGGCCGACGAGGCAAACTTTCTTGAGCTCCTCCTGAGTTGACAAAATTGCGGATCTATTGAGGGAGACCAAGGGGGGTTCAGCACTCTCGAGGGCCCCTTGGGCGACACAAGAACCCCCCTCCAACAAAGAGGCCAGGTTAACGGTCTCCCCGGGAGGAGGGGCCAGATTACTTCTCACAAGAGAGGGGGTCGCCAAATCCATGACAAAAGAGGGACACCCCGAGAAAGAAGATCTTTTTCTAAAACTCTGAGAAGAGAAGCATCTTGAAAAGCCCAAAAATCCCACAATAAAAGGTAGCTCTCTTCTTTTTTTTTTTCCTTTCGAATCTTTTCTCTTTTTTCTTTTTCTTTTTTCTTCTTTTTTTTTTTTCTTTTCCTTTTTTTTTCCCTTTTTTCTTTTCTCTCTTTTTCGTAGGACTACTTGATCAGAAACCAAAATTTTGGCTTTCGAAACATGGAGTTCCTTCAAAAACTACAAGTGAAGAAGACAACACTCGTCTTTGAAGTGCGAATTCGAAAGTCTGCCTTGAGTGTGCAAATAATTTCTTTAACTTTGAACACGGAGAATGCTGGCGCACAACACTAAAATTTCTCTTTTTTAATGAATATAATATATTGACTCAGAAGTGCGAGGGGCACGGGGCTCAAGAATTGGACGTCGATCGTGGAGAGGCCGATGAGCACGAACTTCTGTGGCGGTAGCTACACACGGAGTGACACGAGAGCATATCTGTCGATCGCAATAAATGGAGGTCATCCGCGATGGACAGGGATGAAGCAATCAGTCGCGATTGACACCTTCAGTCAATCGCGATTGATACATGTTGATCGCGACGGACGGTAGCTGCTGACCGCGACGGACGGTAGCATGCCCAACGCTCGAGTTAATGGTGATTCTCCGATGCCACGGAACCTTGCAAGTTTTAGATCCCTCCCTAAAATTTTCACTAAAGGCATAGATTCTACTTCCGAGCTTCTATTAACTTCCTAAAATTTTGATCTTATTTAAACTTAGATACACATGTTTTGACTCTACCATCTATCTTGATAAACCCCTTAGGTTTGTAGTGATTATTCTTTATTTTAATCTTTTGAATAGAATATTCCCTTAGCACTAATTTAAATGACTTCGATTCTTATGAATACTGTGGCCACCTTTATTGAAAACAAAAAACATTTCTAACGACTTTTCATCTGGTACATAATAGATTTTCGATCCTTCTCCTAAATCTCCAATTGGTCTCTTAAGGAAGTTTTAGTCGATCTTAGACTAAACGCAAAGTCTCAAGTTCTATTCTTCTCAGAAAAATAGATAAGAACCTCATTTCATTGTTCTTCTGTTATGAATTTTAAAAATGTAGTAAAAATTGTTTAAGCCACTTCGTAATTTTGGGAGTACTTTAATGTAATCCAAGCTTAAACACTTCATAATTAGTGGTTTTTTACTCTAACATTGTCTCTATATTGAATATTACTTTATTCATGTATACTCGCGTTTGTTTTGAATTGAAGAACTCGTAACAATATAAGATTGTCTCACTTTTATAATTCATGTTTTTCATATAAACGGATAGCAAGGTGGCATGCCTGAGTACCTACATTCCCTTCAAATAGCACACATTGAAGCATGTTATCTCTATTGGATGATGGTAGGTAAAAACCTGTCCTACAACCTACAAAGGATGTTCATCTACTATTTCGAATGAAGGCCTAGACAAGTTTGAAGATCCTGAAACGCCACATCACACCTAAAAAGTCTTTAAAGTTTGGATTGATATAAACACACATGATATGTTGTATACATACATTTATGTCATTCTACCATTATGGAAACTGCATCCATGAGGGTATATTTTAGCAGTGCTTAATTCGTAATTATTCTTCCTTCTTCTTTCAAAAAGAGCCATATTTACATGGGTACATCAACGTTCAGGTTCTCGAATGCCATAAAATTGGTCAAAGATCTACCCTTATTAAAAAACTCTCAAAACATACAAATATTGTAAGTATGGCATGATATCAAGATGAATTTGTCTTAAATCTTCTAGAAAATCGCTCTTTTTAGCTATAGATATGTAATTTTACCTGAATCGTGATGATTTTCGGGATCCAATTTGAATAATTTGTAAACATCAAGATTACTAGCCAATTTTGGCTGCAATGAAAGTAAAGTATGGAGGTTGACTATTCGATCTATCTAGTTCCATTGGTCGTATCATCCGATAGCCTTACTTATAGCGATAGTTAGTTGACTCTTCAAGTTTCATCATGTTGAAATTGTAGTAATTTGAGTTTGTGAAGTATTGACCTTTAACATGGATGAAATGAGGCATTTTTGAGGATTAAGGCAATTAAGGCATTTTTGAGGACCAAGGCATATGAGATTGAATGGGTAAATGTGTTTTGCATGTGTAGTACCCCGGTTCATTTCTCTTCTCCTTTTTTCTTTTTGAGAATCCCAACTCCCTTGACTCCTCTACTGCTGAAGTCATTTGTTGATCCTTGGAAAATGTCCTAGTACCTTTGTCTACTATGAATCACCATATATAATTGACTAATTTTGGAACTCAATATTTCATTCTATTTAATATACAGAAGTTCTAGGATCCATGTATTCATGGTCTTCTCATTTGGGTTGTGTCTGAATGTATTGCTTCTCACTTTCGTTTGTTTTGTGTAGATCGGCTTCCCTACTAATAACCTTGGTGGTGCTTGGTCATGTTCAGCAATATGGCATTCACCTCCTCTATTCGGAATAATGCCTTTGAGGTTTAGGCTCAAACTTCAAATGATCATCCGCTTGTTGAATGTTCAAGGTCTCATTGATACTTTTAGAGAAAGGCTAGTCAAACAAGGCATGTAGGAAAAGAACCTAAACCAAGTTACTATATCTGTTCAAGGAGTGAAGAGTGACAAAGAGAAGATCATGGAGTTGTGTAAGGTCCCAACATGCCATCGTTGGCTTTCAATACAGCACTTCCCCCGGGTTGAAGAGGCAGTCTTGATGAAAAATTAGACCTATGCGGTCATCCAATTTATAGTGTCGTATCTAACTAATGAAATTGGGATTCTTTGCCTTCCTTGCCATCGCTAACGATCCTCATTAGATACTTCAACATGGTGGAAAGTCATTGGGAGCAAAGAAGTACAGCCCTTAATAGGATGGAAAACAATCATTGTGACCCAATAAAACTGCATCTAGGACTATTTTAACTTAAAGATCAATTCTTCTCTTTATACTCAAGATTAGAAAAAGAACGATCTTTGTAAGGCTAGGCTTCATAGATAATATGCATCATAAGATATCATTGAGATCCTAGGGACTGTGAGTCTTTGTATTTGCATTGAGATAGTTCTTTACGTTGATAATTTTTCTCTACCTAGATCCATGCTGGTCTCAACATCTTTGCCTTGATCAAGTGTAGCCTCAAATTGAGAGCATTTAGCATGAAGCCTTCCAATCAAATGCTCCGCCACTTGTTACTGGATGCAAATGGATGCAAACGATAAAAATATGAGTTCACTAAGACACCTCAAGAATAAGAAACGTAACAAGAGAGATAGTGTCTCGAAGGCCTACCTTCCTGTCTCCATAAAGAGGTGAAAAATGGAAAAATGGAGCTAGAAATTCTTAAAATCTTTCAAACACTCCCTCATGGGAAACCTTACTTAGTACGAAAAGAGGAACTCATATTTGCTGTTGTATTGAGATGCCTCAAGAAGGGTGTGGAGGGTGATTTATTTGATTCATAAGAAAGATAATAATACTTTGAGCTAAACAAAGTGAAAGCAAAAAAGTTTGTGCTTTGGGTTGAGCTCCCCAAGCTCACCTACTTTCTTTATAGTTGCATTAATGAGATTCTATCTTTGATCTCACACCCCTAAGACACTTAAGAAGATGTTGTGGGAACTGTCTATGAGGGGGGCCTTGCAATCGTTTAATGGTCCTTGGCATCCTCAAATTTGTCCGTGTGTGGATCTCAACCTTGTAATCTCATCTTCAATTCATGTAATCATAGGTGAAGGGGATCCCTTGGAGTAGGAGGTTATCTATAAAAATCTTTGAAATGCCTGTATTCATTGTAGCACCAATCGGCATAGAATCAAAGAGTCCCTATTGAGAAAAGGGGCACACGGAAACAAGATGATGATAATAGAATGTACTTATAAACCTTTGGGGAGGGATTGTGTCGAATCTCAAGGAGGTAGAACCTAACTTTGAGAAAACCTTACTTGAAACAAAAGAATTCAAGTCAACTCAACTGAAAAAGCCTATAGCTGAGGAATTCCCAAGATTATAGAGGAAACAAAAGATAATTCCAAAAACGCATATTAATTAAGGAACTTCCCTAATGTAGTGGTTAAGATAGAGAATAAAGAAATTAATTGATGGAGGAAGAGGTCAAGTTGATGGATTATCATGCGGGATTCAATCAAGCCAAAAACATTGATGAAAACAACCATAAAGGCTTCGCCACTAGCAAAGAAGACAACTTGGACAATGAAAGCACTTGCCTTGTGATCCTCTCTAGTGACTTCAACAAGGTAGAACTGCTTGTTGACTTTGGAATGAAAAAAGGAATGCTATTCATAGTATTGAGAAGAATAGTATTGAGGTAAAAGATATTAGTGGCTTCTCTTGGTCCAACCTCTAATGTAAAATGGATATCCATAAAATGAGACTTGATAGATGTTAAGTTTTTCAAAACATATCTCTGGCTCCATGTTAGGTTGAAGCTTTCAAGGCCATCCATTTTATCTTGTATAATTCATACCTTGAGATCCAAGGAAGAAGAAAAGATCAAAGGAAAATTTTGTACAAAAGGCTTTCTCATGTTGGGATTGAAGTCAACAATGGAAAAATGCACCTCTAGAAAAACTTTCTTAGAATGTAGCACTTATTCAATCACAAGCTATCCTCAATCACAAGTTTCTAATCAGTCAAGAATAATGGAAGAGAGAAAAACAAAACTTGCACGTCATATGAGAAAATCTAACATGGAAGAGTTGACAAGATATGACTCAGAGAAAGAGAAGTTTTGGTAGTATAGATTTGAATTAGATGCTACAATAGCTTGGAAAATAACTTCTTGATGAAGCCTTGACCTTACAACCACCCTCAAGCTATCACAATGTCTCACACGTGCACTCTCAATCACATTCTCACTCTCAATCACAAGGTAATTCTCTTATTTTTTACCTCTTCCTGCTTGATGCCAAGAATCTCTTTCAAAATAGAGTGTTTCATCCCCAAGGAAGTGCGTGATCCACCAAATGTAGAAAAAGTCAGCTGTTCTCGTATTTCATGAAAAACATTTGTAAAAGCTTGCGCTCATAGTAGTCAAGTGTTGTCTTTAGTGGTACCTATCCAAAAATAGAGGAAAAGCAATGAAAAGACACTCAAAGACATCCGTAAGTGTGCACAACATGTATGCTTCAAAATCAGAGATTCGAATAGATATAGAGAAGTTCGTTTTCTTTTAGATACCTAAAAAACCGGAACTTTTCCAAGCCTTGTAAGTAAAAAACAATGAGGAATTAGCTTAAGCTTGTGAGACACATAAATTTTCAACTCTTGGATCATCTCAATAGTGTTAGAGATGAGCTAGGTCCAAAGCCGCCTCCAAGTATCACTTTTGAGCTCTCCAAGTATCCAAATTTTGGCCCCGAGTGTTGACCTTGCTCTAAGGCTATAGTTAATACATTTTCTTTTAAAAAGAGGAAGTTTGGCCAGGCCTACTCTCCTTTCATGAATTAATTGAAAAAACAATTGTACAAATTAATAGGGAAAAGAATTGTACAAGAGAAGGTGCATAGTGCCCCTTCTCACAAAGGAGGGGAAGGATGGCCCGAAGAGGATACAACATTGATGGCCCGAAGAGGATACAACATTGATGGCCCGAAGATGGTAGTATGCTTGAGAGCTGGCAAGATGGCGAGAGCAAGTAATCATTCAAGAATCGTTAGAAAGGATAACAGAGATGGTTAATAACCCTTTCATCTCTCATGGGGGCCCCATTTTGCTTCGAATCTTGTTGTTCTCAAAGACAAACTCCCTCTACTAATCATGCAGCTAATGCTAGATCATTAATTATCTATCGTATCTCCAAATATAGTGTCCAGTCTAGCGTCATGTACCACCATCTCCGTTTTCTTTGACGAAAAAGGATTGGACTGTAGGAAAGAATAATTTGAGACATCTGCAATTTTAGATTTCAAACTTGCTACTGAAATACTGTTCTATTTTTTGGGCTCGCTTTGGGGAGATTTAATATGTTATTTGGAGTCTTATAATCACATGAGCAGCTTTCAATTTCATTTCAACGTTCATGCTTGAGTTTGATAATAGTCTCCGTGGTATTAGACACGTATGCAAAGAAAATTAGCATGTTATAGTCTTAGACATGTATGCAAAGAATGTGAGTAGTTTGTAGTCTGCTAATAGGACGCACCAAAGCCAAAGTAGATTTTACGGCCCTGCGAATTAGGAGGACACTAAAAAATAAATAAGTTTTGAAAGAATAGAAAAAACGTATTCGCATGTCAAACTTCAAATGATCATCTTCCTGTTCAATGTTCAAGGTCTCATTGATCCTTTTAGAGAAAGGCTGGTCAAACAACGGATGTAGAAAAATAACCTTAACCAAGTTACTATATCTGTTCAAGGACTTACTAGTATCGTGGGGGCTCTTATGTCAAGGGAATTACATTCCCATGGACCTCTTAAGTGTGGTAGCTCTTGTAGAGAGTTAGATTAAAAATCTTACTTTTCTTCTGATTGGGTGTCGTCCACATCTCCATATAGGGATGGAATGTCTTGGGGAAATTGATCCTATAGATCATTGATCTCTTGAATGGGAGGGGGATTCCTTTGCTCATTGGCTCACTTCTCATGTTGGATTTCTTGCAAGAACTTTTGAGTTCACCTGTTAATGGATGGAGGTACTCCACACTCTATTGAGCTAGGAACATAAGTTTGTGTTGGAAAGAAATCTCTTTTCTGACTTCCAAGAGAATGAGCCACTTGATACCAAATTCTAGGGCTTGGTCACCATCGATCAAATCATTCTAATGGTCCTTGAAAATGTAACTCTCATTTTACTAAGTTCCTTAGGTTGAAGAGTTTACTCACATGAAACATAGTCTAAGCTAGTTCTACCATTTTGATGCATAACTTTATCTCTCAGCCTCTAAACCCACTATAGGATGCCATTTTTCTATTTAAGCTGCATTTGGTCCTTCCTAAACTCGCACCTTATATGCTCTAAACATCATATCTAAGTCTTTGGAAATGGGGTGTGCTAGGCTTGAACTTGACTTAGGTATGGGTGGTGTAGTAGTTGGGGTTTGAAGGGATGGGGCAATATCTGAGTGGGCTTGAAATGTCAATCCCACAATTTTGGTCTTGATTTCCTTGAGACTACCCTCTAGTTCTACTATTGTCTTTGTCCACTTTTGTTTCACTCTTTCTCCCGTGTCTTTCCATGCTTTATATTTCTTTGTACATGATTCTCCAATTTCACTTGAATCCGACTATTTTTTCTTGCTCCACTTGCTTGTCTTCCTAGAGAGCTTGCTGTTAGATAATTATGTGGATAAAAATAACCTAGTTGGGTTCCCATTGGAGCTCTACACTATGTCTATTACATTGATTATAGTCCCTTTTAATCCATTGGATGGGTTATTATGGCAATTTTTGATGAGATGTTCCTTGCCACAATCCAAATAGAAGTGTTGAATCATTGTAGATTGAGGTTGTCTTATAGGTAGATGATGGGCACATTCACATATGAAATGATGCCCTATACATTTTAAACATGGTCCTCTAGGAGCTATGCCCTTACTTGCCTCATTTGGGCTTTAAGCTTGGGATTTGTATACATTACATTAGCATAATAAGATTCCTGACTATATTCCTATAGAGGAGCTTCACATTAATAGGTTTTTGGGCCCTCTAGTGACTGTGTAGTATGAAGGTACATTATTTTTTTTTTAATATAAAGGAAGTTCGGCAATAGCCTACTCTCCTGGACTTGAATTAAATAAAGAAAAGTACAAGAGAAGGGGACTAGTGCCCACGGGACCCCCCAAATCCCACAAAGCAGGGGAAGCTTTTACAGAGCTTAGATGACTTTACAAAGAAGGTTAATTACCCTCTCATCACTCTCATGTGGGGCCCACTTGGGTTTAAGCTTGTTATCAATCAAAAGGAGTACTTGATGATGCCTAAAGGGGGGGGATTTTTTACAGTTGACAATCCTTTTGCCAAGGAGGAACAACGATTTCTCAATTGACCACTCCTTGGGGGAGTCACTGAAGTTGAAAGCACATCTTTCCCACTAGATTTTCCATAGGACCTCCCCTCTGATGGCGTTCCAGAGAGTCGCGGAGCAGCCGATCGCTTCTCCCAGCAGGGCTTGCTGCCAACTGAGACGTTTTTGAAGTCTAATTCTCTTTCCAACCACCTGCCAGAGTCTGTTGGAGTTGGGGCAGGTAAAGAAGATGTGTGAAACATCTTCGATAGACTGGTGGCAGCGTTTGCACCAGGGAGGGATCCCACAAATTTTGCTAGCCTTAAGGTTGGTCCAGATTCCATGATGAAGAATTTGCCATAAGAGGACATACTTTTTGATTTTTATGAGGGGGTGCCAGATAGCCATGAACTTCATGTCCCACCGAAGCCGCGTCCATGACAGGCACCACTTTTTGTTGAGGTTAACCTGATAGTCGATCGTTTCTTTGATGTTCGGGATTTTTGATAGGCTATTCCCATTGTGCCATTTGAGACCAAGCGAGCTCGGCATGTCGTGTCCCATGAGAAGGTGAACTTTGTGACGGTCCCAGGCGAGACATCTGCTTTGCAAAGTGTTCCATTCTTCATGCGAAATGTTGATGCTAGGGTCAATATCCTCAAAGTTGATCCAGCGGTTGGTGTCTTGTTTCCAGAGATGTTTCCATTTTTTGAAGCCTTTGTTCCATAGCTTCTTGGCATTTTGAATGTTCCAAGATTCCACACTCCGGATGCCATGGATCGGAAACCAGATAGAGTCGTTTTGTTTGATACCGACAGCCCACTTCCAGTCTTCACTTATTCTTGTGAAGCTTTTGACTTTATTCCAACTCTTCCAAAGGGAGCACACCAGATTAGAGCCTTTCGGGAAGACGGGGATCGGGGAAAACAGCAAGGTCAAGATGTCAAGATTCTTCCAATTTGGGAAACCCATGAGCGCCAACTCATCTTGTTTCTGAAGATCAGCTTGGCCCACGAGGCCTCCCCGTTGCACCAAGCCTTAATCATCCATTTGGCCGACAGTTTGTTAGCCATGCACCCAATGTCCAAGATACCAAGTCCCCCACTATCTCTATGGCTGGTGCAGATGGACCATTTGATTTTAGGCACCCCCCTCCTATTGTGGTCGCCCGTCCAAAGGAAGTTTCTACAAATACTATCCAGTTTGGACAAATCGTGCTCTTTCGGTCTCCAACAAGAAAGGAAATAAATGGTAGATGATAAGAGGAACGTGTTGATAACCATAGCACGACCAGCAAGATTGATTTGCATACCTCTCCAATAGTTAAGCTTGTTTTCGAGTTTGGCAAGCACCCAGTTCCACCACTGTTCCATAGAGACGCCAAACCCCAAGGGAATCCCAAGAAGCCGAAAAATTTGGCCCTGCGGAATGATTTGACAGCCATGATCAATGAGAAGGTCGGACTGTGACCCACCAATAGCTCTAAAGGCGGTCTTAGAGTGGTTGATTATGGATCCAGAGGCTTCACAAAAAGTAGCAAGACACTTCCAGAACGTCTCAAGGCTGGTACTATCATTGTGCACAAAAGCGTTCATATCATCGGCAAAAAGTCTCATGGTGATCTGACTGTGGTCATGCGGCAAACGAAGGCCTTTAATGTTACCAGCTTCCACCTGATGCTCCACCAGCCTGCTAAGCCCTTCCGTGGCAATGGCAAAGAGAAGGGGAGCCAATGGGCACCCTTGTCTGATAGATCTTCTAAGTTTGATCACCTTTGAAAGATTTCCATTAATGTTAATTTGGGTCGATGCGTTTCCGAGAAGGGTCGCGATCATCTTGGTGAATTTCTGACTACATCCAAGATCTTGTAGCGACTGTAGAATATAGTCCCATTCTAGCCTGTCGTAGGCTTTATCAAAGTCGATCTTGAGGAAAACTACTTCTTGTTTAGACTCATTTGCTAATTCAAGACCTTCCCAAATAACTATAATGGTTTCCAAAATTGACCTGCCTTTGATGAAACCTTTTTGGTCCTCGCTTAACCACGCTCTCAAGTGGCAAGAGATTCTGTTGGCAATGACTTTGGCGATGATCTTGTATCCTGTTTGGAGCATTGTAATGGGACGCCAGTTCTCTATTATGTTCTTTTCCCCTTTTTTGTGTACTAACTTGATAATGCCATTGTTGAGACAAGAAGGAAGCGTGCCAAACTTGAGTGCCTCTTGCCAAACCAAAGGAAGAGGGGTGGCAACCACCAACTTGAAGGATTTAAAGAACTCATTAGTGAGCCCGTCGGGTCCCGGGCTTTTACCTGAGGGGAGGGCATCAATGACCTCAATGATTTCGGCTTCAGAGATAGAGGCATGAAGCAGAGAGTGAAGGTTGGGTGGTATCCTGTGGGGGGAAACCCTAGATATGGCAGCCATACAGTTCCTTCTATAGTGGGAGAGGGGGTTTGAGGTCCCCAGGAGTCTCGTGAAGTGCCCTTCAATGATCCCAAAATTATCTTCTTCCGTATTGCATACATTGCCATTTGCGTCTAGCAATAAGGGGATCGATTCTCTGTTGTGTTTCCTTTTGAGGATACGGCACATCTCTTTGGTGGGTTTGTCGGCTTTGCCAGCCCACCACTCCTTGAAGAAAATTTGCAAATTTTTCCTTTGTATCTCTTCCTCGTATCTCAGCAGCGCTCTGATTTTTCGAAGTCCTTTCTGGGCTTGAGATTTTCCTTTGTTCACTTCCTCCTCGAGCCGCCAGAGTCTATGATATAGACCTTTTCTACGAGCCCCCCGCACAGTCTCTAGCATCTTCCTGGATCTAATCATGATCTGTCATGACTTATCGACCGCACTTCTCCAACACTTGGCTGGGGACAAGCCAGAGGCGAATGCCTCCTTCCACACATCAGAAATTTCTTAATGGACGGAGGGGAGAGAGAAGGAGGGCACACTGGCATGGAACCACGGAGCCTTACGGATCTTCTTGGTGGGTTGAAAAGTGATGACGATCGGGTAGTGATCAGAGATGGTGAGGTCGGTGCGTTGCGAGAGGGAAGGGTGGCCCCACTGATGAGTAAAACTCTGAGAAATGTAGCATCTATCAAGTCTAGCTTTCCTCAGGTCCTCGCCTGCTTGGAGATTTGACCAAGAAAAGCCCTTCGAGTCTTTGAATTCGACCAAATCCAAGTGTAGTTTAGTTTTGTCCCACGTTTCTTTCTCCCGACTATCGATGACCCTACCCTTGCCCATCCATCTGTCCATAGGGTCCTCAACCATGTTGAAGTCACCACAAATAAGCACGTTGTGGGGGAGCGAGTCCAAGGAGGCCCAAGTGTTAAGTCTCTCTAACTCCCCATTAGGAGCATACAAAGAAACTAAAGTAAAACAAAAGGGAGCACCGAAAGAAACAACAATCCTTCGATGGCATTCATCTTCAATGGAGTTCTCAAGCTTTTCAAACCAGAGTTGATTAATACCGATTACCGTTCCACCGGACCCCCGCTGATGCGCCGTTGAAATCCAAACATGGGTCGAGGAGACATGTCTAAGCCGTTTCTGGAGGTCTTCTCCGTCAATTTTAATCTCTTGAATACATATAAAATCTGGGTTTAGGCTAATGTCGCGAAGCCATTGACCAATGATGATCGCTCTTGAGGGGTCGGTTAGCCCTCCAGCATTTAACGAGATAATGATCATTGTCATAGTGAGCCCTCTTTGCGGGAGGGAGCTTTGTCCTTTCTTTTCTTGGATTCATCTTTCTTTTTCGCTCGGATCGGATCCCGAGTTAGTATTAGGTTCTTGTGGGGGCTTTTCCACGGTAACTCCATAGGTTGTTTTCCTTTGCGGGATGCCTCCTGCTGGGAAGAACTGGGCACCGTTTTCAGCTCCGTTTCCGGAATAGTCGATCCGATGATGGAGCTTTCACTATCCATGTTATCTTCGTTGCTAGTAGTAAAGCCGTCTTCTTTGCTTGTAGTGTAACCCTCCTGCAAGGTTTCTTTACTGTCAGGGATCTCTAGGCCTTTGACGTCGGTGTCCACCTCAAGTTGGATCCCACCTGGGTAGTCAAACTCATTGATTTCCTTTTCCAGATTGCAATACAAGTTGCTGGAGGGGGTAACTGGCATGTTGTTTCGCTCAGAGGTTGCCCTAGGGCTTCTTTTCCTTCTTCTTCTGACTTCGATGAACCCGTCTGCATCAGCTTCTGGATTAAGGGGACCCTTGAACTCCTCTACTTTCGTCGAGTGATTCAAAGCTCCATTGCTGTCTTGAGCATTTTTGGGGGCTTCTTGATTTCGCTTGCTTTTTTGTCTCAAAGGGCAATCTTTGATCCTGTGACCTTGTTGGCCACAACGAAAGCACGCGTTGGGAAGGTTTTTGTAACTGATGTCTTGCTCCCATACATCCCCTTCGCCCAAGTCCAGTTTGATCTTCGATGGAAGTGGCATACTGAGGTCAGCCTCGACACAGATTTGAGGGTGCCACCGAGCGTTGAACGAGTGTCTTGCACCTTCATAAATGAGACCACCAATGTCCTCACGTGAGGCCAACGGCTTGCCGATAGGTGAAACGATGTCCCACACGAAGTTGTACAAGAAGTATGGCAGGTTAGGGAGCTCAACCCAGAGAGGGTACCGAAGTGATTTCGATTTGTCGGGAGTAAAATAAGGGGACCATCTGAATAGGCACAGGGTCGCCCGGCCGAGTTGCCAAGTTCCGACACTAAGGGCTCGAAATGCCATATCTTCATTTTCAAAGACTAGCAGCAAGTGGCTTGCCGGTAAGAACTGACACTTACAAACAACTAGCCCGCGGGGGAACCACTCGTTGCGAAGCCACTGTCGCACAGTTTCGAGCGGGGGCTTAGGGCCGAACATTTGGCCGACGAGGCAAACTTTCTTGAGCTCCTCCTGAGTTGACAAAATTGCGGATCTATTGAGGGAGACCAAGGGAGGTTCAGCACTCTCGAAGGTCCCTAGGGACAAGAACCCCCCTCCAACAAAGAGGCCACATTACCAGTCTCCCCCGGAGGAGGGGCCAGGTTATTTCTCACAAGTGAGGAGGTCTCTAAATCCATGACAAAGGTCTACCACACTCTCTTAATAGAATTTCAGATTTTACTATCTTAAGTATTTTTTTTTTCTTTTTCTTTTTTCTTCTTTTCTTCTATTCTTTCTTTTTTCTTTTTTTTTTTGAATCCTTTTTCTTCTTTTTTTTAAAGTATTGAAAAAGCCACGGAGCCCACTCACGAGGAAAAGAAGGAAGCAGGGCTCACGAGCTGAGGTGGCCTGCCGAATGCCTCCAGACAACTAAAACAAAAACCATCAATCGCTCATGGTAAAACCATCAACCACCACATTTCAGGCTGGGGAAACCATCAATCGCACATTACAAAAACCATCAATCGCGCATTACGAAAACCATCAATCGTGAAATACACCCATTGTAGCCTGTCCAACGATGCACGAGCCTGATGTGGCAGGGAAGTGGCCAGAAATTGAAACCCGGATGCCCTATAGTCAATCGAGATGGCTATCTCCCTAGTCGATTGTCAGATCGGTCAGTCGCCACCCGCCAATCGCGATGGATAGATCCGCCTGTCTATCGTGAAACGTGCCAGTCGAGAGCCTTGTCAATCGTGAGAGAAGATCTTGTCAGTCGCCAGTTGCTAGTCCGTCGTGACGAGCACACCCGTCAGTCGCCAGTTGCCACGAAGCCTATCAGTCGTGCGCAACAAACGCCAGTTGCCAGTCGTGCCCATCAATCGTGAGAGGAGATCTTGTCAGTCGCCAGTCGCTAGTCCGTCGTGACGAGCACACCCGTCAGTCGCCAGTTGCCACGAAGCCCATCAGTCGCCAGTCGCTAGTCCGTCGTGACGAGCACACCCGTCAGTCGCCAGATGCCACGAAGCCCATCAGTCGTGCCAATTATAGATTCTTTGAGTCTAGACTGTTGGCTTTGCCTATGCCATAAATGCTTTTTTCTTACATGTTCCAGTTCTAATATCTTATATTCTTGGATATTTGTGTTCCATTGTTTGATTATGCCGTCATGAAGGTACATTATTGCCATCTGAATCCTCAAAGATATTTATTTTTGGAGTGCTTTTGATGATAAGAGGAGATATTGGTATCAAGGCCCTATTTTGATTTTCTTTCACTGCCAGATACTTAACTGAGCCTACATTGGGAGGGGGTGGTGGGTGTTGAAGCTAATTTTCAAGAGCAACCATAACCTATCACTCTCTAGTACCCCAAGGTGGAAAATCATGAGAACATTATGATTATCTTTTCTCCTATACCACTAATACCCAAACCATCTGATCTTGTTGTCACTGTATGGAAATCTTGGAACAAGCTAAATCATAATTACACTATTAAAAATGACTAGATGTGGGTGCTAAAAATTCGGTAGAATGACTCTATCTTGTTTCCCATTGCTAGGATTGTGGAGTGCTATGAAGGTAATGTCTAGAAATCCAAGAAGCTTTGTTCTAAATGCTTTATTTGGTGTAAGCACATATAAAAACAAAAGAAAAGTGAGTGGATTATACGTGAAGAACTTGATACAATCTAGAGGCAAGAATATGATGCTTGGTGTCTTCTTCCACACAACATGAATGCTTGGGATGATTCAAGTGTGTACCTTCTCATTCTTTATGAAACCCCTCATTGGAGAGACATGACCTGGAGAAATGGAATTAATAACAAACAAAGTGTTTGTTCCCAAAAAAAAAACTGCAAACTCCATGTGTGTATTAACCTCAAAATGATCAAGAAATCCATAATCAGGGATAGTTATCCATTTTCAACAATGGCCGGGCGACCCTGTGCCTATTCAGATGGTCCCCTGATTTTACTCCCGACAAATCGAAATCGCTTCGGTACCCTCTCTGGGTTGAGCTCCCTAACCTGCCATACTTCTTGTACAACTTCGTATGGGACATCGTTTCTCCTATCGGCAAGCCGTTGGCCTCACGCGAGGACATTGGTGGTCTCATTTATGAAGGAGCAAGACACTCGTTCAACGCCCGGTGGCACCCTCAAATCTGTGTCGAGGCTGACCTCAGTATGCCACTCCCATCGAAGATCAAATTGGACTTGGGCGAAGGGGAAGTATGGGAGCAAGACATCAGCTACAAAAACCTTCCCAACGCATGCTTTCGCTGTGGACAACAAGGTCACAGGATCAAAGATTGCCCTTTTAGACGAAAAAGCAAGCCAAATCAAGAAGCCCCCAAAAATGCTCAAGACAGCAATGGAGCATTGAATCACTCGACGAAAGTAGAGGAATTCAAGGGTCCCCGTAATCCAGAAGCTGATGCAGACGGGTTCATCGAAGTCAGAAGAAGAAGGAAAAGAAGCCCTAGGGCAACCTCTGAACGAAACAACAAGTCTGTTTCCCCCTCCAGCAACTTGTATTGCAATCTGGAAAAGGAAATCAATGAGTTTGACTACCCAGGTGGGAACCAACTTGAGGAGGACATCGATGTCAAAGACCTGGAGATCCCTGACAGTAAAGAAACCCTGCAAGAGGGTTACTCTACAAGCAAAGAAGAAGGCTTTACTACCAGCAACGAAGATAACATGGATAGTGAAAGCTCCATCATCGGATCGACTATTCCGGAAACGGAGCTGAGAACGGTGTCCTGTTCTTCCCAGCAGGAGGCATCCCGCAAAGGGAAACAACCTATGGAGTTACCGTGGAAAAGCCCCCACAAGAACCTATTGCTAACTCGGGATCCGATCCGAGCGAAAAAGAAAGATGAAGCCAAGAGAAGAAAGGACAAAGCTCCCTCCCGCAAAGAGGGATCAATACAGAAATGATTGTCATCTCGCTAAATGCTAGAGGGCTAACCGACCCCTCAAGAGCGACCATCATTGGTCAATGGCTTCACGACATTAGCCTAAACCCAGACTTTATATGTATTCAAGAGATTAAAATTGACGGAGAAGACCTCCAGAAACGGCTCAGACAGGTCTCCTCGGCCCATGTGTGGATCCCAACGAAGCACCGGCGGGGGTCTGGAGGAACGGTTATCGGTATTAAACAACTCTGGTTTGAAAAGCTTGAGAACTCCATTGAAGACGTAAGTCACCGTTGGATTGCTGTTTCTTTTGGTGCTCCTCTTTGTGTTACTATGGTTTCTCTATACGCCCCTAACGGGGATTTGGAGAGACTGAACACTTGGGCCTCCTTAGACTCGCTTCCCCACAACGTGCTTATATGTGGCGACTTCAACATGGTGGAGGACCCTACGGACAGATGGATGGGCAAGGGCAGGGTCATCGACAGTCGGGAGAAAGAAACGTGGGACATGACCAAACTTCACCTGGATTTGGTTGAATTCAAAGACTCGAAAGGCTTTTCTTGGTCGAATCTCCAAGCGGGCGAGGACCTAAGGAAAGCCAGACTTGACAGATGCTACATCTCTCAGAGTCTTACTCATCAGTGGGGTCACCCTACCATCACGCAACGCACTGACCTCACTATCTCTGATCACTACCCGATCGTTATCACTTTTCAACCTTCCTACAAGATCCGCAAAGCCCCGTGGTTCCATGCCAACGCAACCACCTTCTCTCTCCCCTCCGTCCATCAAGAAATTGCCGATGTGTGGAAGATGGCGTTCGCCTCTGGCTTGGCCCCAGCCAAGTGCTGGAGAAGTGCGGTCGACAAGTCTCGTAAGATCATGATCAGAACTAAGAAGATGCTCGAGACTGTGCGGCGGGCTCGTAGGGAAGCTCTTTACCACAGACTCTGGCGGCTCGAGGAGGAAGTGAACAAAGGAAAACACCAAGCCCAGAAAGGTCTCCGAAAAATCAGAGCGGTGTTGAGATACGAGGAAGAAATACAATGGAAAAACTTGCAAATTTTCTTCAAGGAGTGGTGGGCTGGCAAAGCCGATAAACCCACCAAAGAGATGTGCCGCATCCTTAAAAGGAAACACAACAGAGAATCGATCCCCCTACTGCTAGATCCACATGGCAATGTATGCAATTCGGAAGAAGATAATTTTGGCATCATCGAAGGGCACTTCACGAGACTCCTGGGAACCTCGAACCCCCTCTCCCACCATAGAAGGGACTGTATGGCTGCCATTTCTAGGGTTTCCCCCCGGAGGATACCACCCAACCTCCACTCCCTGCTTCATGCCCCTATCTCTGAAGCAGAAATCATTGAAGTCATTGATGCCCTCCCTCTCGGTAAAAGCCCGGGACCCGACGGACTCACTAACGAGTTCTTTAAATCCTTCAAGCTGGTGGTTGGCACCCCTCTTCGGATGGTTTGGCAAGAAGCGCTAAAGTTTGGTGCTCTTTCTTCTTGTCTAAATAATGGAATTATCAAGTTGATCCACAAGAAGGGGGAAAAGAACAGAATCGAGAACTGGCGGCCTATTACGATGCTCCAAACAGGATACAAGATCATCGCCAAAGTCATTGCCAACAGAATCTCGTGCCACCTGAGATCTTGGCTTAGTGAGGACCAAAAAGGTTTCATCAAAGGCAGGTCTATCCTGGAAACCATTATGGATATTTGGGAAGGTATTCAATATGCAAATGAGTCTAACCAAGATGTGGTTTTCCTCAAGATCGACTTTGACAAAGCCTACGACAGGCTAGAATGGGACTATATTCTGCAGTTGCTCCAAGATCTCGGATGTAGTCAGAAATTCACCAAGATGATCGCGACCCTTCTCGGAAACGCAACGACCCAAATTAACGTTAACGGCAAACTTTCGAAGGCGATCCACCTTAGAAGATCTATTAGACAAGGGTGCCCTCTGGCCCCCCTTCTCTTTGCCATCGCCACTGAGGGGCTGAGCAGACTTGTGGCTCATCATGTGGAGACTGGCAATATCAAAGGCCTCCGGCTGCCTAACGACCACAGTCAAATCATCATGAGACTATTTGCCGATGATATGAACGCGTTCGTTCACAACGATAATACCAGCCTGGAGACTTTCTGGAGGTGTCTTGCTACCTTTTGTGAAGCCTCTGGATCCAAAATCAACCACTCTAAGACCGCCTTTAGGGCTATTGTGGGACATCACCCTGGCCTTCTCATTGATCATGGCTGTCAAGTCATTCCGCAGGGCCAAATCTTTCGACTTCTTGGAATCCCTTTGGGGTTTGGCATCTCTATGGAGCAGAGATGGAACTGGGTGTTGGCCAAACTCGAAAACAAGCTTAACTATTGGAAAGGTATGCAAATCAATCTCGCTGGGCATGCGATGGTCATCAACACGTTCCTCCTCTCTTTTACCATCTATTTCCTTTCTTGTTGGAGACCGAATGAGCAAGGCCTGTCCAAACTGAATAGTATTTGTAGAAACTTTCTTTGGACGGGCGATCATAACAGAAGGGGGGTGCCTAAAATCAAATGGGCCATCTGCACTAGCCATAAAGATAGCGGGGGGCTTGGTATCCTGGACATTGGATGTATGGCTAACAAACTGGCAGCCAAATGGATGATTAAGGCTTGGTGCAATAGGGAGGCCTCGTGGGCCAAGCTGATCTTCAGAAACAAGAACGAGTTGGCTCTCATGGGGTTCCCAAACTGGAAGAATCTTGACATCATGACCCTGCTATTCTCCCCGATCCCCGTCTTCCCGAAAGGCTCCAATCTCGTGTGCTCCCTTTGGAAGGGCTGGAATAAAGTCAAAAGCTTCACAAGAATTAGTGAGGACTGGAAGTGGGCGGCCGGAATCAGACAAAACAACTCTATCTGGTTTCCGATACATGGCATCCGGAGTGTGGAGTCGTGGAACATTCAAAATGCCAAGAGGTTATGGAACAAAGGGTTCAAAAAATGGAAACACCTCTGGAAACACGACACCAACAGCTAGATCACCTTCGAGGTTATTGACCCTTGCATAAACATCTCCTACGAAGAATGGAACACTTTGCAAAGTCGATGCCTCGCATGGGATCGTCACAAGACTCGCCTTCTCATGGGACACGACACACCGAACTCGCTTGGTCTCAAATGGCACAATGGAAATAGCCTACTCAAAATCCCGAACATCAAAGAAACGACTGACCACCAGATCAGCCTCAACAAGAAGTGGTGCCTGTCTTGGACGCGGCTTCGGTGGGACATGAAATTCATGGGTATCTGGCACCCCCTTATAGAGATAAAGAAGTCTGTCCTCTTATGGCAAATTCTTCATCGAGGAATTTGGACCAACCATAAGGCTAGCAAACTTTGTGGGATTCCTCCTTGGTGCAAACGCTGCCACCGGGCTATCGAAGATGTCCCACACATCTTCCTTACTTGCCCCAACTCCTACAGAACCTGGCAGACGGTTGGAATGAAAATCAGACTTCAAAATCAGCTTAGTTGGAAACAAGTCCTTTTGGGAGAAGCGATCGGCTGCTTTGCGACTCTCTGGAACGCCATCAGAGGGGAAGTCTTGTGGAAAATTTGGCGGGAGAGGTGTGCTCTCAACTTCGGAGATCCCCCCAGGGAGTGGTCGATTGAGAAATCACTATTCCTCCTTGGCAAAAGGATTGTTAACAGCAAGAAATCCCCCCCCTTCAGGCACCATCAAGTCCTCCTTTTGATCAACAACAAGCTCAAACCCAAGTGGGCCCCGCACGTGGGCGATGAGAGGGTGATTAACCTTCTCTGTAATGCAACCTAGGATTCATTCAAGCTTCCCCTGCTTTGTGGGATTTGGGGGATCCCGTGGGCACTAGTCCCCTTCTATTGTACCTTTGTTTCTTAATTTAATTCAAGTCCGGGAGAGTAGGCGATTGCCGAACTTCCTTTATATTAAAAAAAAAAAAAAACAATGGACCACCTATTAGAGTGATTGGGAACCAAAGGAGTTTACATCTTCTTAGATGGATTCTCTAGGGATAATGATGGATCATTTACCCACAACGACCAACATAAGACACGTTTTAGAGCTAAAAGGTGTATATATTCTTCTAGGGTTATGCCTTTTGCATTGACTAACAAGTTACACATCTTTCAATGTCTTATGTGACATGTCTTAAATGAATTTCTTATGGATTTCATAGAAGTTTATGTAGTTGAATATGTGTGCATTCAAAGGTGACGAGTCATCACATACTTGATCTTAATCGAAATTTTGACAAACGCAAAGTGTACAAAATCTATATAGATCTTAAAATATGCATAGTTAACATGTTTCAAGTCAAAATCATGAAGCACATCATCTTAAAGCATGGTATCTTGAACGAGAAAGAGAAAATTAAGATGATTGTGGATCTAGAAAACAGGAAAATTCTAAATAGGTTCAAATTTTCATAGGCCACTATGGCTACTATTGGTGCTTCCTTCAGATGTATGTCATAACTGCAAAGCCTATTTTTGCATTAATCAATCAATTTGAGTGGACATAGTATTTTGAGCATTCCTTTCAAGAATTAAGGAAGAAATTGATGAAAACACCAATCTTAAAAGTGCTTGACTTGTATAAGGCATTCCGTCTCAATCTTGTATGTTTCTAAAAATACAACACGATGTACTCTAACCCAATGGATTGAACGATATAAACTTAATTTTCGTGTAACCTATGCCAATTGAGAGCTAAATACTACCTAACACAATTGAATCATGACAAAGAGAAAGGCTTGGCATGGCCTATTGGTGAAGAAGTTTTGAAATTTATTAGTTTCTAAAAAAAATAATATCTTTGAAGATCAATAATCACCTCTATACTTGGTCAAAAAACCTTGCACCACAAGATGGCTAGTGAGATGATTTCTACTAATGGAATATGAATTTGAAGTTGTGGTTAGTAAGGGTAAGAATCATGTTTGAGCCAAGCACTATGTCATCTAACGAATGGAGAAGTTGTCATTACAATTAATCATGATATTCAAAACGAATATTTACTCAGTTTGGAAGTTATCCTTAAGTGGTTTGAGCACCTAGTGCCAGAGAGAACAAGAGAAGCTCAATAGTTGAAAATCAATGGAGGTCGACTATATCACTATGATAACCAAGGCATAATCCATTTTCGCATATATGAAGGTGAATAATGAATTGCCATAGAACGAGCACACACACAATTGTTGAGATCCCATCATTGAGTTCTCATAATCTAGAAAATCATAAGAGATGGTTTACATTTGGCATCTATAAAAACATATGTAGCACACTACATCAATAGTTACAAATATTACAAGTATCAAGTTGGAGTTGAGCATGATACACTATACACACCAAGTACTAACCCTAAATAGATTCAACCTAGGGTTGACTATCTCAAGATAAGAAAGCTACTAGATATTATGTCTACTTCAAGACTACACTCTTTCTAAGAGAACACAAGGGAGTATACATTGATTGGTAATGAACTATATAGACATGTTAAAGATTACACTTTTCTCCAAGAAGTCCATTCCCTTATGACTAGAGGAATGCATCTTGCAAAAGAAAGATACAAATGCTTATGTTTAATAGACTTTGATGAACAACAATGCACATGGTTGGTGTGGTTTATGTCAAGACATAGGTTTCGTGCAAAAGAGTCAAACATATTTTTATGAGAGACAAGATGCCGTTTAGACCTATGACTTGGATGTAGGGCTTTTGAAAAATGGGGCATTGACTTGGTTGGTCCAATACACCCACTTGCAAGAGAATCGTATGCTAAATACATTATTGTAGCCACAAACTACTTGAATTAGTGGGTTGAGTCCAAAGATGTAACAAATGATTCTAATTCTAAAGCCAAATTCCTGTTTGAGAACATCTTCAAAATCTCTCAACATCCAATAGAAATCATGAATGATAGACGATTACATTTATTTCAATGAAGTAATTGAAAACTTCTAGCAAACGTCTTTATCACACATACAAAGTTTCCACTGGCACCCATTGATGAATGGTCAAGCATGGAGTTCAAATAAGGTCCTATGCATGCCACTTAAGAAGTTGGTAAACAATGGAAGACTAGATTGGGATAAACGATCCTGTCATTAAATTTGGGCTTATCAAGTCAGTTAGAAGAAATCTTTGTGAGCCATCCCATTCAAGCTAGTCTATGGTCAATACGTAGTGTTATCAATTGATTTTTTGGCTCTTACTATTAGAGTAGTCCAAGGATATACATTCAAAGGACACAAACCCTTAGACTTTGTAGCTAGTGTCAAGAAGCTACAAGAGACATAAATCAAACTTGTAGTAGGAATCTATGCAGCTAAAGCCTTATTTTTATGCACACATTGAATAGAAGAAATTGGGAGAGGGAAACTTACTGGTCGTATATATATTAAAGAAATATGAAAAGAAACTACACAAGGGAGGGTATGGCTCCAAGGGTTCACTAGATGTCACCTAATTCTGTGATGCAACTCACCTAACCATACAAAACAAGAGTTGTTTGCAATATAATATGTCTATATCTTGCTGAAAGACTTGAATATGCATGAAAAATACACATACTCGATTCTTTGGAGAGATTTTCATACCTCTTCACAGATGAGGTGAAAATATTAGAGCCACAGTCCTAGACTATGATGATAACACTCTTGCAAACAACATATTGCTTGGTTATGATTGGCTCTTGGATAATTCGATAGGGCTTAATCTCAAAACAAACCATCTCACAACTAAGCTAGGAAAACATTGAAAATAATTCCCTCTAGGGTACCTAATAAGCAACACAATCTTGCTTTGCACACAAGAAAGAACTACATTAACACCTAAAAGATAATAGCTATGTATTTTTGAGAACTTATCACATGCTTTCATTGTATTCTAGAATGTAGACTTAAGCATACACATAACTCCCACCGCAAACAAATATGGGTAGCCAAGTGCTCAAATCCTCTCAACCCCAAAGGCAAGCAAAGCTATATAAATCTTAGGAAAATCAGACTAGAAAACCATGAACCTCTCATCATCATTCAAAGTCTTTGCATCATAAGTACACTCCCACACATATATAGATACATACAAACATATAAATACCCATATATACACATACATACATACATGCACATATACATACACACATACACTTATGCACATGCATGCATACATACATACATACATACATACATACATACATACATACATACATACATACATACATACATACATACATACATACATACATACATACATATGTACATACATACATACACATACACAAATAAACACACATAAACTCACATATATACATACATACATACATAAATGCATACATACATGCATACATACATACATACATACATACATACATACATACATACATACATACATACATACATACATACATACTTACATAGATACATACATGCATACATACATACATACATACATACATGCATACATACATACATAGATGCATAGATGCATACATACATACATACATACATACATACATACATACATACATACATACATACATACATACATACATACATACATACGTACATACCTACATACATGGATACATACATGGATACATACACACAAACACTTATATACATACATACATACATACATACATACATACATACATAAATACTTACTTAGTTACATACATTCACACATACATATTTAGATACAAACATAGACACCTATTTACTAACATACCTACATCCTTATTTATAGATGTACATACATACATACATACATACATACATACATTTATTAAACATACATACATTTTATACGTATATTTGTAGACTACATAGTTATTTAGTCTCACATGGAATGTCCTTTCAAAGGTATCCGATTGTCTTTTTGTAGATGAGAAAAAAAAACTATTCACAAGTGATTATACGATATGGCTTTTATTCTGACTTGCATGCCTCATTTGATTACATACACGTGTGCCATACATGAATTTTTGTTTAAGTTTCATATTTAGGGGAAATGATACTTATTTTTGCCCTGAGACTTTATTTATAGAACTACATACATACATAGATTTAAACATACATACATACATACATACATACACACATACATACTTACTTACTTACTTATTACTTGCTTACTTACTTGTTTACTTACATACATAATTGCATACATACATACATACATACATACATATATGCATGCAAACATACATACATACATACTCGTTCTATTTATTCTTGTATGAGAGCTTAGAGCTTATATGTAAGGCATACAGATCTCAATCTAAATGGATATTGCATTCATTATATTGAGCTTTTAGGAATCATTCTCATCATGCTTCCTCGATCCATGAATCTTTCAGTTCGCCAAGAAAACAGTAAGGCATCACTATGAAGTAAATCGCATCCGAACATTGTACATCATTGTTCAAGTATTTTCTCTACCATTCTGGGACAAACCAATTGAATTCTACCTCTGTAAGGAGGAACGAACATCTTTGATATCAAAGAACTTCGTAAACCTTATTTCGACTTGAATTTCAGTTATTCAAAAGATTAAAATCACTAAAAGCTCTCAATTCCCTGTTCATATTGTATTGAGGAACATCTAAAACTACATAAAACAAGCATGAGATATGTCCAGGTAGCAATAATTCTACTAGGGAGATCTGCTAATGAAAATAGATATTCCATTTTTGGAACGCGAATAACCAAAATCTGGTTTACGAGGAATGTGAGACCATGTTTTAAAGGATAAGAGAAAGCATGAATCAACATTTTTGTAGCTAGGAGCGCAAAGATTAAAAAAAAACGATGGACTGGGCTTCACGATCGACGGAGCCTCACGATTGACGGGCTCCACGATCGACTGACCTCCCCGGCGTCCCTCGCGATTGACTGGGCTCCCCGGCGATCGACTGAAAAAGACGATGGACTGGGCTTCACGATCGACGGAGCCTCTTGACTGACGGACTCCACGATCGACTGAGCTCCCCGGCGTGAGCTGCTCTGAACATAGGTGGAGAAGGAGACGAATGCATCGCCCTGTCAGTAGGAGCGCAAAGTAAAAAAAAAAAACGATGGACTGGGCTTCACGATCGACGGAGCCTCACGATTGACGGGCTCCACGATCGACTGACCTCCCCGGCGTCCCTCGCGATTGACTGGGCTCCCCGACGATCGACTGAAAACTCGGCAGCAGCAGTGAACGTGGGTTGTGAGTGACCGGGGCCCAACTAGCGCGCACGTGAAAGTGCGACTGAAGGCTTTAATATTTCACTCACGTGAAACTGCGACTGACGGGGGGTGGGGATTGGCGACCGACTGACGCTTGGCGACCGACTGCCCACGATTGACGGTTTCGTGGTTCCACGATTGACGGTTTTGTTTCCGCGATGGACGGTTTCGTTTCCGCGATAGCAGTGTCGTGGTTCCACGATTGACGGATTTGGCGACAGGTGGTTTTGTGTGTTTTTGAGTGAATCCTTTCTTGCTGTGCCACATGGTCTCCCACGATAGTTGACTCCTTTCTCACGATAGACGGGATTCTTCTTCACGATTGATGTGCTCTATCATGACGTCTTCGATCCTGGCAGCTTCCATGTGTCTATCGTGGCGTTTCTTCGTTTCTCTCTCTTTTGTCTATCACAGCGTGCGCGTTCAATCCTAGTGGTTTTTCCCTTTAAAAAATAAAAGAGGAAGGCGTGAGGTAGCCCTACGAAAAAGAGAGAAAAAAAAAAAAGAGAAAAAAGAAGAAAAAGAAAAAGAAGAAAAAAGAAAAAGAAAAAGAGAAAAGATTCGAAAGAAAAGAGAGAAGAGGGCTACTTTTATTGTGGGTTTTTTGGGCGTTTCAAGTTGCTTCTCTTCTCAGAGTTTTAGAAAAAGTTCTTCTTTCTCGGGTTGTCCCCCCTTTGTCATGGATTTGGCGTCCCCCTCTCTTGTGAGAAGCAATCTGGCCCCTCCCCCTGGGGAGACCGCTAACCTGGCCTCTTTGTTGGAGGGGGGCTCTTGTGCCGCCCAAGAGACCCTCGAAAGTGCTGAACCCCCCTTGGTCTCCCTCAATAGATCCGCAATTTTGTCAACTCAGGAGGAGCTCAAGAAAGTTTGCCTCGTCGGCCAAATGTTCGGCCCTAAGCCCCCGCTCGAAACTGTGCGTCAGTGGCTTCGCAACGAGTGGTTCCCCGCGGGCTAGTTGTTTGTAAGTGTCAGTTCCTACCGGCGAGCCACTTGCTGCTAGTCTTTGAAAATGAAGATATGGCGTTTCGAGCCCTTAGTGTCGGAACTTGGCAACTCGGCCGGGCGACCCTGTGCCTATTCAGATGGTCCCCTGATTTTACTCCCGACAAATCGAAATCGCTTCGGTACCCCCTCTGGGTTGAGCTCCCTAACCTGCCATACTTCTTGTACAACTTCGTATGGGACATTGTTTCTCCTATCGGCAAGCCGTTGGCCTCGCGCGAGGACATTGGTGGTCTCATTTATGAAGGAGCAAGACACTCGTTCAACGCCCGGTGGCACCCTCAAATCTGTGTCGAGGCTGACCTCAGTATGCCACTCCCATCGAAGATCAAACTGGACTTGGGCGAAGGGGATGTATGGGAGCAAGACATCAGCTACAAAAACCTTCCCAACGCGTGCTTTTGCTGTGGCTAACAAGGTCACAGGATCAAAGATTGCCCTTTGAGACGAAAAAGCAAGCCAAATCAAGAAGCCCCCAAAAATGCTCAAGACAGCAATGGAGCATTGAATCACTCGACGAAAGAAGAGGAATTCAAGGGTCCCCGTAATCCAGAAGCTGATGCAGACGGGTTCATCGAAGTCAGAAGAAGAAGGAAAAGAAGCCCTAGGGCAACCTCTGAGCGACACAACAAGTCTGTTTCCCCCTCCAGTAACTTGTATTGCAATCTAGAAAAGGAAATCAATGAGCTTGACTACCCAAGTGGGAACCAACTTGAGGAGGACACCGATGTCAAAGGCCTGGAGATCCCTGACAGTAAAGAAACCTTGCAGGAGGGTTACACTACAAGCAAAGAAGACGGCTTTACTACCAGCAACGAAGATAACATGGATAGTGAAAGCTCCATCATCGGATCGACTATTCCGGAAACGGAGCTGAAAACGGTGTCCTTTTCTTCCCAGCAGGAGGCATCCCGCAAAGGAAAACAACCTATGGAGTTACCGTGGAAAAGCCCCCACAAGAACCTACTGCTAACTCGGGATCCGATCCGAGCGAAAAAGAAAGATGAACCCAAGAAAAGAAAGGACAAAGCTCCCTCCCGCAAAGAGGGATTACTACGACAATGATCATTATTTCATTAAATGCTAGAGGGCTAACCGATCCCTCAAGAGCGACCATTATTGGTCAATGGCTTCACGACATTAGCTTAAACCCAGACTTTATATGTATTCAAGAGATTAAAATTGACGGAGAAGACCTCCAGAAGCGGCTCAGACAGGTCTCCTCGGCCCATGTGTGGATCTCAACGAAGCACCAGCGGGGGTCTGGAGGAACGGTTATCGGTGTTAGACAACTCTGGTTTGAAAAGCTCGAGAACTCCATTGAAGATGTAAGTCACCGTTGGATTGCCGTTTCTTTTGGTGCTCCTCTTTGTGCTACTATTGTTTCTCTGTACGCCCCTAACGGTGATTTGGAGAGACTGAACACATGGGCTTCCTTAGACTCGCTTCCTCACAACGTGCTTATATGTGGAGACTTCAACATGGTGGAGGACCCTATGGACAGATGGATGGGCAAGGGCAGGGTCATCGACAGTCGGGAGAAAGAAACGTGGGACATGACCAAACTCCACTTGGATTTGGTTGAACTCAAAGACTCGAGTGGGTTTTCTTGGTCGAATCTCCAGGCGGGCGAGGACCTGAGGAAAGCTAGACTAGATAGATGCTACATCTCTCAGAGTTTTACTCATCAGTGGGGCCACCCTGCCATCACACAACGCGCTGACCTCACTATCTCTGATCACTACCCGATCGTTATCACTTTTCAACCTTCCAACAAGATCCGCAAGGCTCCGTGGTTCCATGCCAATGCCACCACCTTCTCTCTCCCCTCCGCCCATCAAGAGATTGCCGATGTGTGGAAGGTGGCGTTCGCCTCTGGCTTGGCCCCAGCCAAGTGCTGGAGAAGTGCGGTCGACAAGTCTCGTAAGATCATGATCAGAACTAAGAAGATGCTCGAGACTGTGCGGCGGGCTCGCAGGGAAGCTCTTTACCACAGACTCTGGCGGCTCGAGAAGGAAGTGAACAAAGGAAAACACCAAGCCCAGAAAGGTCTCCGAAAAATCAGAGCAGTGTTGAGATACGAGGAAGAAATACAAAGGAAAAACTTGCAAATATTCTTCAAGGAGTGGTGGGCTGGCAAAGCCGACAAACCCACCAAAGAGATGTGCCGTATCCTTAAAAGGAAACACAACACAGAATCGATCCCCCTACTACTAGACCCACATGGCAATGTATGCAATTCGGAAGAAGATAATTTTGGCATCATCGAAGGGCACTTCACGAGACTCCTGGGAACCTCGAACCCCCTCTCCCACCATAGAAGGGACTGTATGGCTGCCATTTCTAGGGTTTCCCCCCGGAGAATACCACCCAACCTCCACTCCCTGCTTCATGCCCCTATCTCTGATTTAGAAATCATTGAGGTCATCGACGCCCTCCCTCTCGGTAAAAGCCCGGGACCCGACGGACTCACTAACGAGTTCTTTAAATCCTTCAAGCTGGTGGTTGCCACCCCTCTTCGGATGGTTTGGCAAGAAGCGCTAAAGTTTGGTGCTCTTCCCTCTTGTCTAAACAATGGAATTATCAAGTTGATACACAAGAAGGGGGAAAAGAACAGAATCGAGAACTGGCGGCCTATTACGATGCTACAAACTGGATACAAGATCATCGCCAAAGTCATCGCCAACAGACTCTCGTGCCACCTGAGATCTTGGCTTAGTGAAGACCAAAAAGGTTTCATCAAAGGCAGGTCTATCCTGGAAACCATTATGGATATTTGGGAAGGTATTCAATTTGCAAATGAGTCTAATCAAGATGTGGTTTTCCTCAAGATCGACTTTGACAAAGCCTACGACAGGCTAGAATGGGACTATATTCTGCAGTCGCTCCAAGATCTCGGATGTAGTCAGAAATTCACCAAGATGATCGCGACCCTTCTCGGAAACGCAACGACCCAAATTAATGTTAACGGCAAACTTTCGAAGGCGATCCATCTTAAAAGATCTATTAGACAAGGGTGCCCTCTGGCCCCCCTTCTTTTTGCCATCGCCACTGAGGGTCTGAGCAGACTTGTGGCACATCATGTGGAGGCTGGCAATATCAAAGGCCTCCGGCTGCCTCACGCCCACAATCAAATCATCATGAGACTTTTTGCCGATGATATGAATGCTTTCATTCACAATGATAATACCAGCCTGGAGTCTTTCTGGAGGTGTCTTGCTACCTTTTGTGAGGCCTCTGGATCCAAAATCAACCACTCTAAGACCGCCTTTAGGGCTATTGTGGGACATCATCCTGGCCTTCTCATTGATCATGGCTGTCAAATCATTCCGCAGGGCCAAATCTTTCGAATTCTTGGAATCCCTTTGGGGTTTGGCGTCTCGATGGAGCAACGATGGAACTGGGTGCTGGCCAAACTCGAAAACAAGCTTAACTACTGGAGAGGTATGCAAATCAATCTCGCTGGATGGGCGATGGTTATCAACACGTTCCTCCTATCTTCTACCATCTATTTCCTTTCTTGTTGGAGACCGAATGAGCAAGGTCTGTCCAAACTGAATAGTATCTGTAGAAACTTTCTTTGGACGGGCGATCATAACAGAAGGGAGGTGCCCAAAATCAAATGGACCATCTGCACTAGCCCTAGAGATAGTGGGGGGCTTGGTATCCTGGACATCGGGTGTATGGCTAACAAACTGGCAGCCAAATGGATGGTTAAGGCTTGGTGCAATAGGGAGGCCTCGTGGGCCAAGCTGATCTTCAGAAACAAGAATGAGTTGGCCCTCATGGGGTTCCCGAACTGGAAGAACCTTGACATCATGACCCTGCTATTCTCCCCGATCCCCGTCTTCCCGAAAGGCTCCAATCTCGTGTGCTCCCTTTGGAAGGGCTGGAATAAAGTCAAAAGCTTCACAAGAATTAGTGAGGACTGGAAGTGGGCGGCCGGAATCAGACAAAACGACTCTATCTGGTTTCCGATACATGGCATCAGGAGTGTGGAGTCGTGGAACATTCAAAATGCCAAGAAGTTATGGAACAAAGGATTCAAAAAATGGAAACACCTCTGGAAACATGACACCAACAGCTGGATCAACTTCGAGGATATTGACCCTCGCATAAACATCTCCTACGAAGAATGGAACACTCTGCAAAGCAGATGCCTCGCTTGGGATCGTCACAAGACTCGCCTTCTCATGGGACACGACACACCAAACTCGCTTGGTCTCAAATGGCAAAATGGAAACAGCCTACTCAAAATCCCGAACATCAAAGAAACGGCTGACCTCCAGATCAGCCTCAACAAGAAGTGGTGCCTGTTTTGGACGCGGCTTCGGTGGGACATGAAATTCATGGGTATCTGGCACCCCCTAATTGAGATTAAGAAGTCTGTCCTCTTATGGCAAATTCTTCATCGAGGAATTTGGACCAACCAAAAGGCTAGCAAACTTTGTGGGATCCCTCCTTGGTGCAAACGCTGCCACCGTGCTATCGAAGATGTCCCACACATCTTCCTTAATTGCCCCAACTCCTACAGAATCTGGCAGACGGTTGGAATGAAAATCAGACTTCAAAAACAGCTTAGTTGGAAACAAGTCCTTTTGGGAGAAGCGATTGGCTACTCTGCGACACTCTGGAACGCCATCAGAGGGGAAGTCCTGTGGAAAATCTGGCGGGAGAGGTGTGCTCTCAACTTCGGCGATCCCCCCAGGGAGTGGTCGATCGAGAAATCACTATTCCTCCTTGGCAAAAGGATCGTCAACAGTAAGAAATCCCCCACCTTCAGGCACCATCAAGTCCTCCTTTTGATTAACAACAAGCTCAAACCCAAGTGGGCCCCGCATGAGGGCGATGAGAGGGTGATTAACCTTCTCTGTAGTGCAACCTAGGATTCAATCAAGCTTCCCCTGCCTTGTGGGATTTGGGGGGTCCCGTGGGCACTAGTCCCCTTCTATTGTACCTTTGTTTCTTAATTTAATACAAGTCCGGGAGAGTAGGCTATTGCCGAACTTCCTTTATATTAAAAAAGAAAATAGATATTCCACTACTATGGAAGATCTAGAAGGAGAGGTGTGCTGCCAATTTTGGAAGCCCTCCTAAAGAATGGTTGTTATATAATATAAAGTCTCTGTTCCTGTTAGTCAAAAGAATTTCCAATTGTAAGAAACCCCCGCCTTTCACACATCATAGAATTTTTGTTCTAGAGAATAAAAAGATTAAAAGCAAGTGGGCCCCACATGAAGGGGATGAGAGGGTGATCTACCTTCTTTGTAGCGCTCTCTAAATTTGTTTGATCTTCTCTTGTTTTGTGGGATTTGGGGGGTCCCATGGGTACTAAGCCCATTCACTTGTACAGTTGTTCTCTTTATTAATCAGAGTTTGGGAGAGTAGGCTATTGTGGAACTTTCATTTTGGAAAAAAGATGCTCCTTTGAGCACGTGTATGTGTGTGTTTCCATGTGAATCGTCCACCTAATTCCCACCTTTAATTGCAATGGATGATGACCTTCACTTTGGCCACTTATTTTTACGTTGCTACTTTTGGAGAATCCCTTGCTGTGCATCATTGGATTTATAAAATAGAAGGATAAAAAAACTCAATGTGATCAAGGTCACTGTATTTTCAATTTACAAGTATATCTTCGTGTCGAGCTGACAAAGATAGACAAGGACAGTATGAGAGATGAAATTCTTTTGGGTGTTCATGTGACCCGCCTCGTAAGTTAGATGTATATAATCTGTCGAATGCAAATATTCTGCATTCAACCTCCATATCAGATTGTTTCGCAAGCTCTCTCTCTCTCTCTCTCTCTCTCTCTCCTTCTCTCTCTCTCACACACACATGCACATAAAAAACACGGAGACAAGGAGCTCCTTTTAATTTCCAAACGTGGAATTATAATGCATGGCGCGACCGCCATGTGGCGTGCCTAAGACCTTGCTGTAACAATAAACTCGAAAAGAAAGTAGGTGGTCCGAGCGTTTTCAGCAGAGAATGGACTATGATGATTATTCTCATTATTTTGTATTGCATATGTGAGATTTGGTCTTTTATTTCTTTAGTCTCAAGACTATGATTAGTTTGTTTGGTTAATGTTAATGACTATGATTCTTATATATAAATTGATGATTATGTAAAGGTGTTTATGGATATTTTTGGGATTATAATGTTTATGTAGAGGTTTATGTCAATGTTTATGTAAATGTTTATGAATATGATGTATATGTATACTTTTGTGCTCATTTATGTTGTAGAGGCTTGTGCAAACGCACACCCACATTAGCTTGCACAATCTTAGGAACCTAATTACGAATTTTTTTCTTTAATATATATGCATATATCAATGAGCATAGTGATACATACAGGGATCCTCTTTTATATTTTGAAATTGAAAATTGGTTATTTTGTTTCCTTATATAACTTCAACTAGAAAATAGACCAATGTTTTGACTTTTATACTAATGAAACATACAAAAATAGCCGAGAAGCTTTAAGACTATCATAATGTCTTATATTTTGATGCTTTCTTGAAATACGCACTTGCTTTGGAACGCATATTGCAATAGAAATATGTTTACGCAGCAAATATTTAGATCTAGCTAATGACATTTGCAGTCGAAAAACACGGAAAAATACCCTGATTCTGTTGATGTGCTTGATTTCGCGAGAGTCAATGGACCCTCATAGAATCACTCTATTGTTCATTATGTGCAAGACGTACAATGATTGCCAAGTTCCGATTGTTAAAGAAACACACATATATATATATATATATACATATATATATATATATATATATATATATATATATATATATATATATATATATATATATATATATATATATATGTATATATATGTGCGTGTGTGTGTGTATTCCATAGCTGAGTTATTTTTTACATTTTCAGCGTTCCAACATTTATTTCTTTCAAATTTCCTTGCCATCGTGCTTCAGTCTCTTTTGTCATATGTGGGCCTACATAAATATTCGTTTTCGGTGGATGCATAAAGCTTTGAAGTGTATCTGCATTACATGCTTTGAGATCAGAAGGTGGATTGACATCAATAGGTGGATTGGATTGAGCATTGTTGTGTTGAGAATCTAACTTAAATGACTCAACTCAGAACACATAATAATTGATACATTCTAAGCCATGGACATCCTACATGAAGGATCAATTGAAAACAACAAATTTGAAAGTCTATCAAGATCATTTGGGATAGGTGCAGCCCAAGCATTTATCGAAAAGAGAGAGCTCATCTTATCGAAAAGAGAGAGCTCATCTTCACTGATAGGGGAAGTGTTGCAGCATTCCCTTTATAATATATAAATAGTGGAAGTGTAACATCAAGTGATTAAATCTCCCAAATCATGTATCTAGATAAAGTTATGAAGACAAATTATGCCCATTATTATGGGTTGTACAATCAAGATGAAGAAGTATGATTTGACTTTATGTTTTGAATTTACGATCGAGTGTCACGATCAAGACTCATTAAGAGGTGATCTTCTACAAGATGTATCAAAAGTATGCACTGATGGCATTTACAAAATGTTCGGTCTAACTACCCGAGTCAGTTCTGGAAGCAGCTTGTCGAGGAACGCGGGAGTGCAGCAATGGAGTCTTCGTCGTCGGCAGACTTGGAGGCGTGCGCAGGAGGAATGACGCCGACATTCTGACGAGGGCTGCAGCGGCGCCGGTGGTGAGAGGAAAAACTCAGAACCGGCTTTGCGTTTCCGTGAACATCGCGATTGTGTGACCGTTTGTTCGTCGCGATTCTCTGTTGCCTCACTGGCTCTTAGGGAATCGTGACTTGGGCATCGCGATCGTGTGCCGCTTGAGCATCGCGCTCCTCTCCTGCCAGCTTGTGTATCGCGATTCTCTGTTCCCCTGTCACTTGTGCGCATTGCGATTGTGTGCTTGAATGATCATCGCGATTGAGTGCACTCTGAACATCGCGATCGTGTGCCAACCTGTGCATCGCGATTCTCTATTGCCAACTTGAATGAACATCGCGATTGTGTGCCCGCTGAGCATCGTGATTGTGTGCCAGCTTGAGCATCGCGTTTGGGCTCAAAGTCGTGTTCTGGGACTCGGCATAGCGATCGCGAAATCTGCATCGTGGATCTCTTTGGAATCTTCATTTGTGCACATCGCGGTTGTGTTCCCATTGATCATCTCACTGGCTCTTTGGGAATCGTGACTTGGGCACCGCGATCGTGTGCCGCCTGAGCATCGCGCTTCTCTCCTGCCAGCTTGCGTTTCGCGATTCTCTGTCCCCCTGTCACTTGTGCGCATCGTGATTGTGTGCTTGAATGAACATCACGATTGGGTGCCCACTGAACATCGTGATCGTGTGCCAACCTGTGCATCGCGATTCTCTATTGCCAACTTGAATGCGCATCGCGATTGTGTTCTTGAATGTGCATCGCGATTGTGTGCCCGATGAACATCGCGATCGTGTGCCAGCTTGAGCATCGCTCTTCTCTGGCCCTCTTGGACTCGTCAGTTGTGCGCTTCGCGATGGTGAGCCTGATTGAACATCGCGATTGTGTGCCCGCTAAGCATCGCGATTTTGTGCCGGCTTGAGCATCGCGTTTGGGCTCAAAGTCGTGTTCTGGGCCTCAGCATCGCGCTCCCGAATTCTGCAACGTGGATCTCTTTGGCTCTAGCTTCGCTTGTGGACCTCAACGTCGTGTCACTCTTGTTATTCCATGTTTCTTTAAAGGCAAAGTCACTCATTTAAACCCCAATATTTCTTACGGGGTAGACTTTTCGGAAAAAAAAAAGAAGAAAGAAAAGAAAAAAAAAAAAAGAAAGAAAAGAGAGAAAAAAAAAGAAGGAAGAAAAAAAAAAGAAGAAGGAAAAGAAAAAAAAAGAAGAAAGAAAAGAGAGAAAAAGAAAAAAAAAAGGGGGAAGAAAAAAGAAAAAGGAAAATAGAAAAGATTCAAAAAAAAGAAGAAGTGTGCTGCCCTGTATTGTGGGTTTTTTGGCCTTTTGGCTTTCCCTGAAAAGTGGAGTGTTTGGCCTCGTTGTGGTCGGTGGGGGGAGTTTGCCTTGTTTGTGGCCAGGCTTCTCCCCATGGTGGAGGGTTTTGCCGTTGGGTGAAAAGTAAAAGTGGTGCAAGTTCCTTTTGGCCATGGACGTGGCTTCAACCTCTCTCGTGAAAAGTAATCGGGCCCCTCCCCCTGGGGAGACCGGTACACTGGCCGCTCTACTGGAGGGGGGGTCGTGTGCAGCCCCTGGGGCATCCGAAAGTGTTGAATCCCCCATCGTGTCTCTTAGTAGACCCGCAGTTCTGTCTGCTCAGGAGGAGCTCAAGAAAGTTTGCCTCGTCGGCCAAGTGTTTGGCCCTAGGCCCCCGCTCGAAATCGTGCGACAATGGCTTCGAAAAGAGTGGTTCCCTCGGGAACTAATTGTCAGCAAATGTCAGTTCTTACCTGCAAACCACATGCTGCTAGTCTTTGAAAATGAAGAGATGGCGTTCCAAGCCCTAAGCGTTGGCACCTGGCAGCTCGGTCGGGCGACCCTGTGCCTATTCAGATGGTCCCCGGACTTTACTCCCGACAAATCGAAATCACTTCGGTACCCTCTTTGGGTTGAGCTCCCTAACCTCCCATACTTCCTGTACAACTTTGTGTGGGACATTGTCTCTCCTATCGGCAAGCCGTTGGCTTCACGCGAAGACATTGGTGGGCTCATCTATGAAGGAGCAAGACACTCGTTCAATGCTAGGTGGCACCCACAAATCTGCGTCGAGGCCGACCTCAGTTCGCCACTCCCATCGATGATCAAAGTGGACATGGGCGAAGGTGAAGTTTGGGAGCAGGATATCACCTACAAAAACCTTCCCAACGCGTGCTTTTGTTGTGGTCAGCAAGGTCACAGGATTAAAGACTGCCCTCTCAGGAAAAAAAAAACAAACGATCTCAAGAAGCCTCCAAAACAGCTCAAGACAAATTTGGCGATTTGACCCACTCGACCAAGGAAGGGGAAGGCAAGGGTCTCCCCAATCCACAAGTTGATGCTGATGGCTTTACTGAAGTCAGAAGAAGAAGGAAAAGAAGTCCGAGGGCCAACGGCGAGAGAAACAACCTGCTAATTAACCCCTACAACAACTTGTACTGCAATCTTGGTAAGGAGATCAACGAGCTCGACTACCCAGGTGGGAAGCCACCTGGGGTAGACAACTACGACGAAGCCCTAGAGATCCCTGACAACAAAGAAACCCCCCAGGAGGGTTACACTACAAGCAAAGAAGATGGCTTCACCACTAGTAATGAAGATAACATGGACAGTGAAAGTTCCATCATTGGATCGACGATCCCGGAAACGGTGCAGAGCACGGGGCCCAATTCTCCCCAACAAGGAGCATCCCGCAAAGGAAAACAGCCTATGGAGATACCATGGAAAAGCCCTCACAAGAACCGATTGCTAAGTCGGGATCAGATCCCAGCGAAAAAGAAAGATGAAGCCAAGAGAAGAAAGGACAAGGCTCCCTCCCGTAAAGAGGGATCAACACAAAAATGATTGTTATCTCGCTAAATGCTAGAGGGCTAACCGGCCCCTCAAGAGCGACCATCATTGGTCAATGGCTCCGCGACATTACTTAAACCCAGACATTATATGTATTCAAGAGATTAAAACTGACGGAGAAGACCTCCAGAAACGGCTCAGGCAGGTCTCCTCGGCACATGTGTGGATCCCAACGAAGCACCAGCGGGGGTCCGGAGGAACGGTTATCGGGATTAAGCAACGCTGGATCGAAAAGCTTGAGAACTCCATTGAAGATGTAAGCCACCGTTGGATTGCGGTTTCTTTTGGTGCTCCTCTTTGTGCTACTATGGTTTCTCTGTACGCCCCTAACGGGGATGTGGAGAGACTGAACACTTGGGCTTCATTAGACTCGCTCCCCCACAACGTGCTTATATGCGGAGACTTCAACATGGTGGAGGACCCTATGGACAGATGGATGGGTAAGGGTAGGGTCATCGACAGTTGGGAGAAAGAAACGTGGGACACGACCAAACTCCACTTGGATCTGGTTGAATTCAAAGACTCGAATGGCTTTTCTTGGTCGAATCTCCAAGCGGGTGAGGATCTGAGGAAATCTAGGCTTGATAGATGCTACATCTCTCAGAGTCTTACTCATCAGTGGGGCCACCCTACCATCACGCAACGCACTGACCTCACCATCTCTGATCACTACCCGATAGTCATCACTTTTCAACCTTCCAACAAGATCCACAAGGCTCCGTGGTTCCATGCCAACACTACCACCTTCTCTCTCCCCTCCGTCCATCAAGAGATTGCCGATGTGTGGACGGTGGCGTTTGCCTCGGGCTTGGCCCCTGCCAAGTGCTGGAGAAGAGCGGTCGACAAGTCTCGTAAGATCATGATCAGAACTAAGAAGATGCTCGAGACTGTGCGGCGGGCTCGTAGGGAAGCTCTTTACCACAGACTCTGGCGGCTCGAGGAGGAAGTGAACAAAGGAAAACACCAAGCACAGAAAGGTCTCCGAAAAATCAGAGCAGTGTTGAGATTTGAGGAAGAAATACAAAGGAAAAATTTGCAAATCTTCTTCAAGGAGTGGTGGGCCGGCAAAGCCGACAAACCCACCAAAGAGATGTGCCGTATCCTTAAAAGGAAACACAGCAGAGAGGCGATCCCTCTACTACTAGACCCACATGGCAATGTATGCAATTCGGAAGAAGATAACCTTGGCCTCATCGAAGGGCACTTCACGAGACTCCTGGGAACCTCGAACCCCCTCTCCCACCATAGAAGGGACTGCATGGCTGCCATTTCTAGGGTTTCCCCCAGGAGAATACCACCCAACCTCCTCCCCTTGCTTCATGCCCCTATCTCTGAATCAGAAATCATTGAGGTCATTGATGCCCTCCCCCTCGGTAAAAGCCCGGGACCCGACGGACTCACTAACGAGTTCTTTAAATCCTTCAAGCTGGTGGTTGCCACCTCTATTCGGATGGTTTGGCAAGAAGCGCTAAAGTTCGGTGCTCTTCCTTCTTGTCTAAATAATGGAATTATCAAGCTGATACACAAGAAGGGGGAAAAGAACAGAATCGAGAACTGGGGACCTATCACGATGCTCCAAACAGGATACAAGATCATCGCTAAAGTCATTGCCAACAGACTCTCGTGCCACTTGAGATCTTGGCTTAGTGAAGACCAAAAAGGCTTCATCAAAGGCAGGTCTATCCTGGAAACCATTATGGATATTTGGGAAGGTATTCAATTTGCAAATGAGTCTAAACAAGATGTGGTTTTCCTTAAGATCGATTTTGACAAAGCCTACGACAGACTGGAATGGGACTATCTTCTGCAGTCGCTTCAAGATCTCGGATGTAGTCAGAAATTCACCAAGATGATCGCGACCCTTCTTGGAAACGCAACGACCCAAATTAACGTGAACGGCAAACTTTCGAAGGCGATCCATCTTAGAAGATCTATTAGACAAGGATGCCCTCTGGCCCCCCTTCTTTTTGCCATCGCCACTGAGGGGCTGAGCAGACTGGTCGCGCATCATGTGGAGACTGGCAATATCAAAGGCCTCCGGCTGCCTCACGACCACAGTCAAATCACCATGAGACTATTTGCCGATGATATGAACGCGTTTGTTCACAATGATAATACCAGCCTGGAGACTTTCTGGAGGTGTCTTACTACCTTTTGTGAGGCCTCTGGATCCAAAATCAACCACTCTAAAACCGCCTTTAGGGCCATTGTGGGACATCATCCTGGACTTCTCACTGAGCATGGCTGCCAAATCATTCCGCAGGGCCAAATCTTTCGTCTTCTGGGAATTCCTTTGGGGTTCGACGTCTCTATGGAGCAGCGTTGGAGTTGGGTGTTGGCCAAACTCGAAAGCAAGCTTAACTATTGGAAAGGTATGCAAATCAATCTTGCTGGGCGGGCGATGGTTATCAACACGTTCCTCCTCTCTTCTACCATTTATTTCCTTTCTTGCTGGAGACCGAACGAGCAAGGCTTGTCCAATTTGAGTAGTATCTGTAGAAACTTTCTTTGGACGGGCGATCACAACAGAAGGGGGGTGCCTAAAATCAAATGGGACATCTGCACTAGCCCCAGAGAATGCGGGGGGCTTGGTATCCTGGACATTGGGTGTATGGCCAACAAACTGGCTGCCAAATGGATGATTAAGGCTTGGTGCAACAGGGAGGCCTCGTGGGCCAAGCTGATCTTCAGAAACAAGAATGAGATGGCTCTCATGGGGTTCCCAAACTGGAAGAATCTCGACATCATGACCCTGCTATTCTCCCCGATCCCTGTCTTTCTTCTTGTACAACTTTGCATGTGGAAATATGCAATCTAGTAGCATATTTGCATGCTTAATAATGGCCATGAAACATGTCAGATGATTTTAAGGAAATTCACCACCTATGTAGATGTAAATAAGATGGTAATATAGAACTCATTTAAGGTAATAGGTTTGAATATCAATAAAGTAACACAAAATATTAAATTCAATGAAGTCAATTATCTTCTCAAACAGGTCCAAGTTAAATATCATTATGACATTACCAAGTGTCGCTCTCGGCTTTTGTCCCTCCTTCCACATATGAGTTAGATTGATCTCCTCAAATCTAATCCACTTTCTTTTCTCATGTTTCCAAAGGTTCTTTCACATGTAAAACCTTTTTTTTTGTCTTGAGGCACCACCAAAAGGTTTCCAGGCTGGTATCATCATTGTGAACAAAGGCATATGCCTCTTATGCGACCAAGCTCCATCTGTCTGCTGCTTTTGTGATAGAGAGGAAGATCTTTTCAATTTGTTTATCACCTCCTTGTAGGCTCAGAGATTCTGGAAGAGCATCAACACTTATCATACTACTGTTGGACTTCCTAAGTTGGCGTATATGGAGATTCTTATTGGTGTCAGTAACCATATGGACATTGGCAGTTGGCAATTACTTAGGACTCGAACCTTGTGGTCCATTTGGAAAAATAGGAACAACAAGACTTTTCACAATCAACATACTCGTTGCCTTTTGTCTTGTATCCTTGAAACTAAGAAGATCATTAAGATCTGTAAGGAATCCATGGTTGAGGCCCCTAGTCATCCCGAGCAATCCCACGAGATAACTTTTAATTTTAAGCCCTCTAGATGGAGAGACAAAATTCTTGCCATCTATTCGAAGTCTAGGTTAAATCTGTTATTTCTCCTGTCTATGTTAAATCTGTTATTTCTCCTGAAATACCTTTGTAACAATGGGGGCCCGCCCTCTGTACATTAACAACGCTCTGTACTAATATTAATCTTCTTTGTTCTTGCTCAAAAGAAAAAAAAAAAAAGACAAGATTGGTTTTTGCTTAAAGCTCCACGCTTCCATGAAAGGGCATGGCCATTGAACTCGATTTCTTGGAGGCTAATAAAATGAAAAAGGTTAGGAAGGGTGTGTCTAGGAAAATTCAGATCTCAATTACTTTGTAAAGGCTCTATAGCCTTTACAACTGAACTACATTATAGAGAGATTCTGCATGGCAACAGCTTTATGACTAATTGGGGCATAGAGTATTTTTTTTACTTATTTTGGCTATTGCCATCACCCGATCTCCAGACTTCAAAGGAATTCGTTTCTTTCCATTCCCAATTAATCTCCATGATTACATCTTCATGTTGGATGAAATCCATGGAAGGAAGGGAGCATTCAGCTTTCCTTACCTCCTTATCATGTTCACTTTGTAAATGGTTGAGTGACATCAAAGTCGACCACAACTCCAGGATTCAATCTACAAAAATCATTGTGAAGTAGAATATCTATGATAATGGAAATGTAACTCCACCCATAAGAACTTTGATTTGATCTCATCATATGTTTCCAATATGTGAAACAAATTGAGAAAAGTTCTGTATATACTGAATAAAAAATAGGAACTACACATAATTATAAATGAGAACAATAGATTTCTTTCTTTATGGCTCTATACATAGACAATGTTTTGATCGGCATGCTCAATTCCCACTATCAAAAGCATTATTAACAAAGATTATCTCCTTTGTAACGTTTCTGGTCTATAAGAGAGCGTTTTAAATTAAAGTACAAGAAGAAATTACAGGAGCATTAGAGAAAATTACGAAGAAGGTTCAACATCCTTTTGTCCCCTCGTCGTCCCATTTACTCTTTAACTTGTTATTCAAAAAAAAAAAAAAAAAAACAAAACAAAACACCCTCTCGTGCCTGAAAGGGGGGATGGCGCACAATTGCGAGTTCTACCTAAGATGTTAAGGAATTTTTCAATGGATCGAGCTCTAAACAATTTATTTAACTTGGTAGGGCATCTTTCCTTCAACATTTTTCAATGATCTTCACTCCTAATGACATTCCACAAAGAAGAGGAACAATTGATCGCTTCTCCAAGTAACACCAAGTAACACTTGCTTCCAATTAACTTTGCATGAGAGATCCAAAACCCAGTTGAGGGTCTAACAAACCATAATACTCTTTGAGCAAGAAAAGAGGAGGCGCCCAAAGTCTTCTCTACCATGATTGCATCTCTTGAGCCATGGAGGCTATTACTTCACTTCCCTTCTTTGCCATAGCTAATGTCATGAACACACATAGAGAATCTTCTCTTTCAATCACCGCTCAGCCTATAGATCTCTCTTGTATGTCTTGCATGAGTCTCTAGACTCACCTTTCTTATCTACTCATAAAGGGCATAGATAAAAGTGCTCGGATGTCCTTGAATGCCATGTAATCTATGCACATGGTCATCTCTATGTGTTGTTTTGTCATACCCTTCCTTTTGAGAAGCCTCATATGAGATCGTCTCAAAAGTCGAAAATTGTGTGTGGTGCCTATTATCTCCCATGTACACTAAACTTCCTTCATTCATGCCCATATCCTCTAACATAATTAAAGTGACATAAGTCCACGTGATGTTTCGTCTATGGAGTAATGAGATGAAAGGAAAGTGTAGAATGCCAAGCTATGGAGGCTCAACCATAGAAAATATAGATAATAGACCATGAAATCCTCTAGGAGATAGACCAAATTTGCATAGAGAAGTGACTCCAAACCCTTCTAGTTCTAAGACAATAGATTTTCCCTCACACCACTCTAGGTCTTCCTAACCTTGAGTGTAATCACTACCTAACCTTGAGTGTAATCACAAGTAATAATTGTGCATTAAACTACCTTGTGTCCTATGCCAATCCATCATCCTAGTTCACATAATATAAGTCCTTGTTTGTCGTCCATAAACTTGCACTAAGTTCTATTAGAAAAGCATCAATTGCAATAGTGCAAACTCTATTTCTTTGTTCTTCCCTCTAGTTTGTCATATGAATACAAAAAGCATTCCTTCTTGAAATTCAAATAATCCATAAGTATCCATCCTTGTAATTGATGCTTAATCATCATCCTCATGAAGAAGCACCAACTAAGAGTTTGGTAACCAAATACGTCAAATTTATCCTTATCTCCTAAAAACCCTAAAAAAGGATTCATTACTCTACTACTCGTCTCACAAATTTCAATAGACTCTCAATAAAAATATACATAACCACTTCTCTCTAGAATGTTTATTCAAGCCTTAATCTAACCACTAAAATATCTAGCCTCCCTATTGTCTTTGGTAGAAGAGTGCCACACTATCTAGGCAATCTAAAGAGTACATAAACTCTATCCATATCTTCTAAGGAAGAAGGCTCTAACAGTGGAATCTATTCCATTTTCACTTTCCCGTAAAAGAGAGTTTGATGGTTTTATTTGACTCTACTTTCCCTTTCTAATTATTGGAGAATTAAACTCCCATGTGATGAAAGACAACTAGGAGAATAGAGTCAATAAACCTAAATAGAGAAATCTAAACTAAGAGATATCCTCCAGATATCTCTTCTATGCCTAATAGAAATCATACTCTATGGATGGCGAGCACTTTTCTCCCTGTGCATAGAATAAGAGTTCTCAAAGAGAGATGTTCTACACCATTCCATAATATTGGTTCTCATCTCCAATCCATGGAAGCATAATCTCACTAAACAAATCATATACCTATTTCCCATTACTAAGAAGGAACTCCCATATATCATGTATGTTGGATTCTCATGGATCCTATATGCTAGAACTATAATGTCTTGGTTATGATGATACTAAGATCATCACCATACGAAGTCAAACTAGTTCGTAAGTACTGATTCTCATGGATCCTATATACTAGAACTAGAATATCTTGGTTATGATGATACTAAGATCATCACCATACGAAGTCAAACTAGTTCGTAGGTACCACCTTGGATTCATTCACTATATGGCATCCTTTCTAACTTTATCTCTCATTGGAATCCACTCTTGTTAATAGAGCTAACTTCAGTATGGAGAAATAGATGAGTCATGTGAGCATATAGAAATGTTCCTTGTCATACCCATACATGATTCCAACGTTCCTAGTGGAATTTAAGTAGGCTATGCCATCTAGAATAGCTAGCCAAAATTTCAATTGAGGATTTTGCCCTTTAATACGAAAAGAACAACTCCATGTGAGCATTCTTATGAATAACCCATACTCTCTACTACTACGATACTCTCCTTGAAGGTTCGTTACATTCACTTACTCTAAAATAGAGCATAGATATCTCTTAAAGATGTCTAGTCTTCTCAAATGAAAGTATATAAGTATATAAACTTTCCTATGCGAAGGTATACGTGAGATTTGTCCCTATCTCCATGAGATAGATCCTATCTATCTTCCTCTTACAACTCGATCATAATCAAAACTAACATCATCTAAAACAAAGATCAATAAATAATCCCATACCAAGTATAACTTCTAGCATGATAAACATTGAAGCATGATTCATCATACAAGATGATGAAATATTAAACCATTAAAATACTTCGTGAATGTTTTTATAAGAACACAACCCTCAAGCATATGCAAATAAATCACCAAAAATGTGCTTAATAAAAAGTGGAACAAAGAATGAAGGAAGCTTCTATGAAAACATCCAATGCTAAAATGGCTCTTCCATACTGCACTCTCTATGTCAGCAATATGCTTCTTCCCAACCTGTTGTTCCTCGTCTCGGCACTCATTCATGCCATAAATTTGCATCCTAATGAAGTTGACTTGGGCTTCAACCTTCTCTATAGCTATGCAATGCTTGAACGTTTTGAGCACACAGGTGAGTATTGTCCCTGAAAACAAATAGATCATCTAGAGGTGATGGCAAAAGAATGTCGATGAGCAAGATTACAATTACAATTACCTATGTGAGAGAATAAGTTTAGGACTCAATCATCATCATTAGAGAACAACTGGATTAACCTCATTATAAGCTTTTGGGACTTTTGATAAGGATGAACCAATTTCTTGTCCCCTACCACATGATGACGTTTCTTTGTAAGTGCAAGGAACATTATTACATTTAAAATTTCGTTCTCACTACAATGTTCTTTGAGCCTTCTTTTACTAACTTCATCATAGTAACTAATAGTAAGGCACTTGGTTGCACTAAACAAACCTATGTCTTGGGGTGTGATTTACATTTTTCTTTACCCCAAATGTGACATGAAACTTCAACATAGAGGTAGAAAGTAGAGAGAGTACCATGTAAGACACTTGATAGCATGACACCTTGACTTTAAGGTTGTTGATACAGAGAAGGATTGGTCCCTGCTATGAAAAATGACAATCCTCAAGAGTGGTGACATGGCCAATTCAACCAAATCTATCACCATCTTTCATAATTGTGGTTGCTTGAAGGGCTCATCGTCATTTATGGAGCCACTCATTCTAAACCCATACGAGATATCTACTAGTAGAAGGAAACAATGTTACCTAGCTACTACTATACATATGTTATTTACATCATCCCAATATACATTGTAATACAATGGCCATACTAGAGGGTCTATGGGGTTTGAAAAACACTTTAGTCTAGAGGAATCATCCTCGAACTCCATCTCCTTTGCCTTTATTCTAGACTTCTCATGCCTTGCTTTTTGGATATGAGTGAGGAAGGAAGCAAGATATTCTTCGTTGGCCTCACCACTCTTCTTATTTCAAGGTCTCTACAAACCAAGGATGAGTGTTAACTCTAACATTAATGCAAAGTGCAACATATATGAATGAAACCAATGGTTGGCATCAAATAAATGGATAAAGTCTTTGCTAAGAAACTAAAATCAAAATAAAATAGGAGATTCAACTACTTCAAGTCGATGCTTGGTATCGACTACTTATGAAAAGTGATACCTAGCATGGACTCTATGCTCAAAAAATATGCCTAGCATTGGAATTCTACTGAAACTCGATGTTTGGCATCAAAATTCTACTCAAACTTAATGTCAAGCATCAGAATTCTAGTGGCATTTGATGCCTAGCAGCAAGGTTTAGCATGTCTTTTCATATATGTTGATGCCCTGCATCAAATTACACCAACTACTAGACAAACACAACCATACTAATTTGAATGGGAAAGAGAACTCACCCAATTATGGAACAATATAAAGTATTTTGTTAATTCTTTGTATGAGGAGGTGGTTGGGTACTCGGCCTAGACTTCATTTCATGTGAAGCACCCAAGCATCCTCATCATCACCTCCTCAATCTTCATATAAGCCTTCAGACTGCATTGTGAAGTTTGGAGCGACGTGATAAGTTACTCAAAGAGCAATGGAAACCACTTATTGATAAGATTCTACTTACTTATTTAGCTCTATGACCATAACCTCAAGGCTCAGGTCTTTCAAAATGACCCTTGATAATGTCAAAATTATCAAACTATCATCCTTGCTGCCTTGAAAAGGCCAAGGTGTGAGCTTCATATCCTCAGCAACTTCTTCAATGGAGAGATATGACTTCTTTCCCCTTCCCTTTACATCAACTTGAGGATATAGCTTTGCCTTGTTTTGTTTGTAGCCTTTCACCTCCTTGTTCTCCCACATTGTGAACGTTTTATCCTAGAGCTCCTAGATTTCCCCTCTCCTGAAGATGAGTTGGAACCATGGGTCACTTACGAAAAGCATCTCACTTCACATTGTCATCCACTCCAATCCCCATCTCTATCAAGCACAACTTCCTCAGATTTGGATGAATCCTACCACCATATGCCCTTAGTGCATTAGCATACTCATGATGGAAGAAACAGATAGGCTAAATGGATGATATTTTTTGCCTATAATCATTCTCGTTATTACGATCCAAAGCTAGGAGCTTTGCCTCCTCTTAAGTTAAACCAACATAGATCTTACACTCTACATACTTGATGCTCTTTAACAAGCTATATTTTTGCCTTTGCAGAGTGTAATCCTCCAATAACATAACATGTATAATCCTCACACAAGTCATCGTTGAACTCCTCCATCAAACCACACTTGTTTCGATCAACCATTACGAGGAATGGCACAATAGTTGCATGTGGATTGATCTCCTTCTTGAGATTTTCCACATGGAGATTATGGGGCTCTCTTATCTCAAGAGGTCTCCTTCTTGTAAGTGGGTAAATGAGGGGTCTGTGGATGATGGTGATGGGGAGGTTGAAAAGTTCCCCCTTCTTCACAAGCTTCCTCTTGACAATATCCTCTCTAATCTTATTTTGTTCACTAAGCAAAATTCCAGACGTAAGCTCTCCACCATGGGCAGCAATATCATCCTTGGAGTCTGAGCTTTCAGTTGATTCCACATCAATGGGCTTTTTCATCTTCTTCTACGACTTTTTTTGTATGGGTTGCTTACCCTTTAGCTTTACTAGTGTCCTCTTCTGTTGCTAGGCCGGTGTGATGTTCCCCTATATCCACGACAACAAATCCACAATCAGATTCCTAGACTCCTTGAAAATTTGTGTGAGCCCCTCTAACATGGAGCATTCTGGACATAGTAGTTCCATCCTACAAATGGCATTCCTTGATCCATTTGAAATCTCCACTAGGAAAAGTAGGTTATCAGAGTCCTCATCCTGATCGTAGTCCACTTTGAACACTAGGCGATACTGAAAAACCTATGTGGTCATAATATTTACCCTCCCATAGGCCCCTACAAATACAAGCAGAGTGGCATTTCTCTATTTTATATATTGAAGGCACCACTCCAGGTTTGTCATGTCTCGAAGTGGCATGTCTTTCCTACTAGCTTGAGTCTCTTTGGATTTATCTTTCCTAATTGCCTCTTCCTCAATTGTCTTGACATTGCTATGACCACATGATGATAGGGCCATTGCATTACTTGCACATTCAGAGGACAAAGAAAGGATGCTCTTCTTTGGCTTTACAACATGTCCAATTCTTTAATCCCGGGTACCCTCTCCTAAGATAAGCATCATCTTCAACTTCTTAATAGACTTCTCCTTGCACTTCTCTATGTCCCTAGAGTGTGACAAGAAATCTTAGCCAAGGGCAAAAAGTTAATTTCTTTGAGGCAACTCTGTGGAGCAATGCGATGCCAGAAATCAAGCTTGTAGGCCAAGTCAATGTTAGGCATCAACTTTACAGGCCAACTCAATGCAGAAATCAACTTCTTGGGCCACATTGATGCCATGCATCAAGTTTTTGGGCCAAGTCAATGCTTGGCATCGACTTGGCCCACAAAGTCGATGCTTGGCATTTGAGTAGGCCCACAAGGTTGATGCTTGGCTTCGACTTGGCATGGAAACTCGATGCCTAACATTGAACTAGCCCAAAAAGTCAATGATTGGCATCAAGTTGGCCTACAGACTTGATGTGTGGCATCAACTTATCCCACAAGCTTGATGTCTGGCATCGAGTTGCTCCCCGAGACCTTGGACATAAATTAGAATTCATTCAATCAACATACATAAATTTCTAGGGTTATATAAAGGAATCTTTTTGGAATCTTCTTTTGCTAGGTAAATTTGGGTTACATGTGAGACATTTCGCCAACCCCCTTCTTCTCCACTGCTAACTTTCTGCTTTTCCTATGCTTTCTCTTGTATTCTTCTATCTCTGCTCTTTTGCTCTCTCTTCTCTATCTCAACTCGTGGCTATGGAAAATGAGACTCAACTCCTCTCATTTATTTATAGACATTTGGCTGAGTAGAACCAAGAAGTAACTTGATATAACTAAGTAAAACTAGATGTAAGTTGATGGCACAACTCGACTACAGAGTTGAAGCAGGAAGCAACCAATTTTAACCAGATCAAACTTGGTTATCCAAAATGATTTTTGGACATTTGATCCACTCTTTTGGCTAGAGTTGGTTGACATTTCTTGGAGTTTGTTGGATATATCTTTTGCTGGATTTATCTAGATGCCAAGAGCAAGAAAAAGGAATTACCATCCATCAGAAATATACGGTGATAGAATGCATTGGGAAAATGTATTTTGATAAGAACCTTTCCATGGAGAATGAAAGACTTTCACTTTTCATGTTCTCCTTCATCACATCTTTATTCATCATACTTCTTCCCTCATCACATTTTCTCCTTTGTCCCGATCATTACTTCCACTTCATCATTCCAACTTCTCATTCATTATCCTTACTTCACCATTTTTGTTCTACCTTCCACATTTTGTCATTTATTTCCTTCACTTCTTCCCTCATCCCATTTTCTCCTCTGAACGGATTATGATTCCACTTCATCATTCTAATTTGCCATTCATTATCCTTAGCTCATCATTTTTGCCCTACGTTCCACCTATCATCATTCATTTCCTACACTTTATGCCTCTTAATAACATTTTCTTACCACTTCACTATTTTCTACATAAGTTTCTCACCCTCCTCTCTCATTACTAGGAGAAAAAAAAGAGTGCAAGGCAATTGATTTCAAGCTTTTCTCATTGCCAATACACTGTAATTATCTCTGCAAGATTCATTCTTGCTATTGGTTTTAGTCCCCACTCTAAATGAGGAATTATAGTTTAAAGTGTTGCTTCGATTGAATTATCATAGTGCACATATAAGGTCGTGGGCTCATATGGTGTGCCCCTTCCATTCCTATCTTTGGCCAGGGAGTATTGAGACTCTCCACACTCAGCCCAACTCCAAGAAATCTTCAAGAAACTTCAAGCTTAGAAAGTTTAACATTTGTATAAATCCATTAAAAAGAGAGTTGAACATTTGTTCCATTCTTTTGGCTATGGTCACAATCTAACATGCGATTTATGTGGCATTCTGTGGATGTGTTCCTGAGTTTGCCTACCTCATTTTCTAGAGGTTAATGAATTGTACATTGATGGATTGCCTATCATGTAGTCCAATTTTTATTTAGCAATCAAATTATACCTCTTAATGAGTCTTTTTTTTTTTAATATAAAGGAAGTTCGGCAATAGCCTACTCTCCCGGACTTGAATTAAATTAAGAAACAAAGGCACAAAAGAAGGGGACTAGCGCCCACGGGACCCCCCAAATCCCACAAAGCAGGGGAAACTTGTATGAGTACTAGGTTGCGTTACATAGAAGGTTGATCACCCTCTCATCGCCCTCGTGCGGGGCCCACTTGGGTTTGAGCTTGTTGTTGATCAAAATGAGGACTTTATGGTGCCTGAAGGGGGGGGGATTTCTTACAGTTAACAATCCTTTTGCCAAGGAGGAATAGTGATTTCTCAATCGACCATTCCTTGGGGGTATTGCCGAAGTTGAGAGCACACCTCTCCCGCCAGATTTTCCACAAGACTTCCCCTCTGATGGCGTTCCAGAGTGTCGCGGAGCAGCCGATCGCTTCTCCCAAAAGGACTTGTTTCCAACAAAGCTGTTTTTGAAGTCTGATTTTCTTTCCAACCGCTTGCCAGATTCTGAAGGAGCTGGGGCAGGAAAGGAAGATGTGTGGGACATCTTCAATAGCCCGGTGACAGCGTTTGCACCAAGGAGGGATCCCGCAAATTTTGCTAGCCTTGTGGTTAGTCCAAATTCCACGATGCAGAATTTGCCAAAGGAGGACAGACTTCTTAATCTCGATCAGAGGGTGCCAGATACCCATGAATTTCATGTCCCATCGAAGCCGCGTCCAAGACAGGCACCACTTCTTGTTGAGACTGATCTGGTGGTTAGTCGCTTCTTTGATGTTCGGGATTTTGAGTAGTGCTTGTGCAAGCTATTTTGTCTTTTTGTGCCAAAGGTATATACCTATTTCTGTTCACCAATATAAGCGTCTCGAAGTCTACTAAAGGTCTAGTGGAATTTATCAGGGCAATTCTGTTCAACTTTTTGAGATACAATCAATTTTTTGCATCAAGGTATTTTAGTCACCGGCCATGTCTGAAAGCAGTGATGTATTCTATATGTTGGCTGTTGAGAATAAGTTGGATGGTACCAACTACCCATTATGGGCTTATATGATGCGACATGTGCTGGTTGCAAAGGACTGTGGAACATTGTGCAGGGTATCGAAAAACGTCCTATCACACGTGCAACTGTTACAAATGCAGGTACTGAAGCTGATGTAGAAGGTGTCGAAGATGGTGATATTCTGCATATTCCTGTTCATGCTGCGGTTTTTGCTGCACCTACTACGGAGCAGATTCCTTGGGTGGCAGAGATGCCCAGGCACATGCATTGATAGCTTTGTCTGTCAAACGTGCCATTATTCCTCACATTCGCTCTTCCAAAACAGCTAAGGATGCTTGGGATACACTTACCACATTGTACCAAGCTAGGAATGAGGCTCGTGTTGCTTACCTCCGAAAACAGTTGGAGAGTGAGCACATGAATGAAGGTGATTCTATGGAGAATTTCCTAACGAAGATCAAAGACTTGAAGGAACAATTGATTTCTATTGATGAGGTTATACCAGATAGCTCACTTGTGTAGAGCGTTGATAATGGTCTTCTTGATTCATATTAGAGTTTTGCTTCTACTCTTCGGTTGATGATGAAAGGTAATCCAAATTCCTTATCATTTGAGGAGTTAGTCTCTGTTCTGTTGCAGGAAGATCATTCCAGGTAGAACAGGTCCATTATGCGAGTTGCAGATCAAGCTTTCCTGGCTAGTGAGAAGGGCAAAGGAAAATGGAGCTCTTCAACTAGTAAGTAGAAATCTGCTAATTCTGCACATTCGAAGAAGGAAGATAATGATGAGAAGAAATCACAGAAGGAGAAATTGTTTTGTAAGTAATGTAAAGGGAACGATCATATCATAAAGAACTATAAAAAAAGTGGCTGCCAAAGAGGCAGAGAAGAAGAGGCTGGAATGGTTGTTGCAGAGGCCTCTACACCAAAAAGAGAGTCTGCTAAGCTTATGCAAGAAGAAGAATGGGCGTTTATGACTGTCTGTAGTTTTGAACCATCTTCTCATGAGCAGTGCATGTCTGCAGTAGACTCAGATGTTTGGTATTTTGACAGTGGGGTGACCAAACATATTACCTCGCAGTGCAGTTTCTTCTCTTCACTCGAGCTTGCCCCTACACGGAATATTGTTACATGTGCCAACAACTCCTCTTATCCTATTATGGGAGTTGGTAAGATCATTTTGACCACTCTTGATGGTAGTTCTTTCACTTTGTCCGATGCTTTATTTGTGCCAGGATCAAGAAGAACTTGTTATCAGTTTTTGCATTAACCAAGATTGGCTTGGTTGTGAAATTTGTTGATGACAGGTGTTCAGTTCATGATCTGTCAAATGGCGATGTGATTATTGCTTCTGGCTTTTTATGTCGTGGGCTGTATAAGATCATAGACTATGAAAGATCTATAAATGATTTGGCATATGCAGTAAATGATTCTCAAGCTATGTCGGATGCAAAGCTTTGGCATGCACACTTTGGTCATCTAAATTTTGCTAGTTTGCTATGCGTGTAGAAATCTAAATGGTGTCCTCTTTGCCCAAACTATAGGCACCTGGAAAACCTGTTTATGAAGGCTATATTTTGGGCAAAATGCAGCATTCCTCCTTTCCAAAAGATGGTTCAGTTTGGGCTACTCAGAAATTGCAGCTTGTACATAGTGATGGTCCTATGCAGACACCTTCTTTTGGAAATTATATTTACTTCGTGACTTTCATTGATGATTTTTCCAGGCATGCATGGGTATATCCATTGAAGGCAAAGTCCGAAGTGTTCATGTGCTTCAAACAGTTTTTTGTTTTGGCAAAAAATCTATCAGCATGTAAAATGGGCACCCTCCGTTCTAATCGAGAGGGGGAACATATGTCTTCTCATTTTAATGCATTTTTGGGTGAATGTGGGATAAAACACCAGTGTACAATGCCGTATACACCTCAACAAAATGGAGTTGCTGAACCAAAGAATAGGTCACTCATGGAGATGGCGAGGTGTATGGTCAAGAGTAAGGCTTTACCACATAGTTTCTGGCTTGAGGCTGTCATGTGTGCAACATATGTACTGAACAGGTATCCCACTACAGCGCTGCAGTCTATCACTCCATATGAGGCTTGGCATGATAGCAAGCCATCTGTTGCTCATCTGCGTGTTTTTGGTTGTTTGGCATATGCATTAGTGCTTGAACAACATCAGAGAAAATTAGATGATAAAGTAGTAAAATGTATTTTTGTTGGGTACAGTTAAAGGCTATCGTCTATATCATCCACAGACTAAATGCATTCTGATTCGCTGTGATGTTGTTTTTGTGGAAGATGCTATTTAGCCATTGCTTTCATGTACTAAGGAAACATCTGTTAGCTCCAAAGACTTGTATGATACTTTGCTGCCTCTTTTATAGGTGGACAGTCTAGTGCTGGTCCCAATGAGGCAACTTCTCACCCTTTGCAGGTTTCATGTGATGATGTAGATCATTCCATTTTTGATGCAGAGTTACATGATGCACTAGTTGAGAGAGAGCTAATATTGAGTAGGCAAAAACTATGCCAAAATGGCTCGTGCAAACTTTGCGTGACAGCAAATTAGATGCACCTCTGTTATAGTACAAAAATTCATTGGACCTCTAAGAATGGGCGAATTCTACACTTGAACTTTTGCCATGCCCTCCAGATATTGTGCACCATTAAACTTGAGTGCTGAATACATTGACAAGTGTTTTGCTCTGATTGATGTGTTCATTTCTTAGTGAACCAAAGATATTCAAGGCCGACCTTTCATGAGCAGCTGATCCTAAATGTGATAAAAAATTCATCTAAGAGCATGAAAAGTGATGGTATAAAGGAGGGTCCCATGTAAGGGACATGTTTAACATGGAAAGTTGTATCTTGTGGTTGATGTGCCACCGTTTGTCCTACCCCGCGGTAGTTGTGACCACAGTTTAACCCACTTATGTAAACCCCTGCTCTTGTGGGATAAGGGGGGTCCCATGGGTACTATGCCCTTCCTTGTACAGTTGCAATTTCAAAGTTAAAGCCTGGAGGAGTAGGCCTCGACCGAACCTCCATTATTAAAAAAAAAAGGGGGAGGGCCTTCAAAGATAGCAACCATTAACACCGATCGTCTTGAGGCATTTCCAAAAAGGCGTTGAATGATTTTATTGAACTTTGTATCCACGCCATTGCCTTGAAGACACTTAAAGATAAATTCACATTTGATGCAGCTATAGACTCTGTTGAAGTTGATTTCAAAGAAAATGAAGCTCTTATCTATTTATTGCGTTGGAGAGATGCCACTCCATTAGATGAAAATAGCATCCAAGATGAATCTATCTTTCATAAAACCCTTTCACGCATTCAAAATGATCTATTTAATGAGCGGACTAAGATTACAAGCAAAACATATAAGAAGTCTCTTCTTATTGTGCCCCAAGTGAGTGTCGGTTTGGGGAGCCCTTGAGCGAATCCTATTGTTGCAGGCACAAATCAATTGGAAGCAAGTGTCAGTGAAACAGTCGATTTTTCTTCAACATTGTGAATTGCTATGAGAGTGAGGCCATCTAGAAGATCTAGAAAGGGAGGTGTGCTATTAGAACATAAATTTGCGAATCATTTAGAATAAAAGTTTCTTGAGAGTGGGAGATGTGACTCAAGTGGAGATGTGCAAAGTTAAGTTTGAGCCTTTTGCAAAACTTAAGAATGTACGAACCTCTTTTGTACAGTGAGTGAGCATCAAATGTGAGATTAGAACTTAAGTCCGAGCTTTTTGTGGAATAAGAGAGCTTGAAACTCTAGTTCAAGGCTCTTATGGTGGAAAACGTTATTCCAACATAGTTTCAAGCCCCATATAAAAAACGTAAGCCTGGAATATAAGTTCAAAACTCTTTTACAACGAAATGTTTTTAAGGATCGGGAGAGGCTTACAATAAAGTTCTAACCTTTTGTCCTAGGCGCTTGTTTGGGTAGTAGGGCCACTTGTCTTTTAAGGCATGGGCGAGGGTTCAATCCCTGCCAACAGCATGTTACGGACATGTATGACATTGGAATGATGTAGCATGTGGTTGATGTGCCACCACCTATTCTGCTCCGCGATAGTTGTGACCACACTTTAATTCAACTATGTAAACCTCTATTGTTGTGGGATAAGGAGGGTCTCATGGGTACTATGCCCTTCTTTGTAAATTTGCAATTTCAAAGTTAAAGCCTGGGAGAGTAGGCCTCGGTCGAACCTCCATTTGAAAAAGTTTAAACCTTGTGTGAAACTTTAAAGCCTTATTTTTAAATCCAAGACGTTCGAACCTCTTGTGTACTAAGGTAGGCTCCAACTTCAACTCACGCCTATTATTTTAGGAGACATTTTTTTAAAATTTTGCGGGCCTCATGTAAAACTAAACATATTTGAACTTTAATTCAGGACTTTATTTGTAAAGCTCAAGGACTCGATTATAAGTCACAAAAGCTTAAACTTTAGTTCAAAACTATTTCCCAAAGTGATAAAAGCTTGAAATTAGTCTCTTTTGCAAAGTGATAGAGGCTTGAACTCAAGCACGAGCCTTTTTTAAAATGGGAGAGCATCCAACAAAAATTCTAAACTCTCATGTCTAGAGGAAGAGATTTTTAACTTTATTTTGAGCCTTTTGTGAGTCGGAGGCTCAAACTTATGTTCAAGTATATTGCAGAGCAAGAAATGTTTCAACCTAAGATTACAACATGAACACAAACCTCGTTTGTAACCAAAGAAGTGGAAAAACACTTCCATGCAACACTTTGAAGTATTATCCCACACGGATTGTCGATAAAGTCGCAAATTTCATGTAAAAGCTATTGAGAAGGGAGATGGAAATATAGATTCTTCTAGACTTTTCCATTTTCTATGTTTTTGCCTTTCACCTTCGTTTTTTAATCTTTATCTTCTATGTAGTCTCCTCCATTCTACTTTCTACTTAACTCTTCCTCTCGCCTATTCCCATCCCACTTGGAAGAATGAAAAATTGCACCAGACTTTATATGGAGTCCCTTCTAGTCTATGGTTTCGCATTATGGATAAGTATAAGAACCCAAAGATGTTCTAGCCTCTTTTAAAGACGAAAATCACGAGTTCAAGAATCTGTGGAATGAAAATCTTCTTGTCCACTTTGAGCCTTTTGTGAAACTTAAGAGCCTAGAAACCTCTCTTATACATTGTTGTGAAAGCATCAAACATGCCACTATAACTTAAGCGCAAGGTTCAAACTTAAATTCAAGCCTCTTTTATGGAAAAACATGTTCTTAGTTAATCTCAAAACTTTCTTGATTGAATCCATCTTATTTGCAATTACTTCTTGCTCTAAAAATTTTAACAAAGTTTGAATCCAAGGGACTAATCTCCCAATCGGCATTGAATTACTAAGATATTTATCAATTTCTAAGAGTCATTCTCATGGTCTTCACTTTGACTATAGTTGAACAGCACAACCACATTCTTCGTAGTATTTTGAATTGATAGAGTACACTGTGCTGTTTCCTCCAAGGTTTGGACATCAGAGTCTATTCTAGTCTAGGACTGAGATAACCGGTTTGAGTGTCATGAGACTTGAAGTAGCCAGAACAAGAGTAACATCACATCTTTGTGATTGTTTCGATAAATACTACCCATGTTGTAGTATATGCATGACTCTTCTCTTGTTTTTTTAATCTCTATAATATCCATTGACTATGATGACTCATAATACTCTCAAGAGTGTGCGGCTACTACTACCAAAATCATATTCACCACTAGGGCCTTTTGTTTTTCTCACATTTCTTATGGTCATAATCCTTAGCCTCAACACAACATTCTATTCAAAACCAGACACCGTGGATTAAAAAATTTGAATAAACTATGGCATCACTTTAGAATCTTCGACATGAAATTAATCGCCTTACCCAAGAATAAACGAAACTTCATATTTTAACTTCTTTTGCTCTAGGTGAAAATATCCATGAGATGGAAGGATGGATTGGTAAGTTTCACGAAATTCAGGGAGTCACTCAAAGGAATCAATGTCCCATTCCATATTTCATCGAGAAGTCGAAGTTTTGAATGCCAAAAATTTTTTATGGTGTTCATATTGAGATTTGAGGATCCTTGCAGCAAGTAAAATATATCTACATAGAGTCTGATAGATACCCACATGATGCATCTAAGCTTAGATGTATTGGGCCTCACCTCTATAGTCAACCATTTTTGTGGTTTGTCCATATCTTGGAAAAGAACTTCGCACTTCTTCATGATTGTGAAGGATTTCTTTGGGATATTACTACCTTATTTAGAAATGCAAATACAAGTTGAGAGGTGGAAAAGAAACTTATTCCTATACATCTAAATTAGGAAAATTGATTTGTGATCTCAAATGGCATCAAGATTATTTCAGAAGAGAACTTAGATCATGTTTTTGACACATGATGGGAAGGACGTTCTACTCATGATGCCAAAAGTTGAGATATTCAATGTATACATCAACAAGGCCATTGAATATGGTAAGCAACGCTTCAAAAGGGATAGAAGTTCTCTACAATGGCAATCCTTCAACCTCAGTCCCAAAGAAGAGCTTATGCCCAAATCCACCCAATAGATGTTTCAAGGTTCCAACCTCTAGATTCATAGGTGCGTTAGATAAGGAGAGATAACAAGTTATATCTGTATTCAGGAAACCGTGGGAAAATTGCACTAAATCTCCCGAATAAAATGAAAAACTTTAGAGATCCATGAACCTTGATAAAGTGGGGAAATGAGGAAGTACAACTCTAGAGGTTAATTCCAACAACACACATAGAAACATGTGTTTCCTGTATGAAGTTTATTATACCTAAGAAGACACTTTCCCTTGAAGCCATAAAAAGGTTTAGAGCCTCATCATGCACTAGTCGCATTCATTTGTATCTTGTTCTTTCTTTTTCTTAATTAAATTCCGGGAGAGTAGGCCTAGGCCGAACTTCTTTATTAAGAAAAAAGACTATACTTGATTAGGAATTTTTCCACATAAAACTAAAGAGAATCGTTTGGTTTGATTCTTGGATTAGATTTGAGGATTTTTTTTTTTCAAAAGGAAGTTCAACAATGGTTTACCTCTCCCAATTTTAATAAATAAAAGGAACAATTATAAAAGTGAATAGGGATAGCACCCATGGGATTCCCCCAATCCCACAAAGTAGGGATATTGAGCAAGATAGGAGAGTTCACTATGAAGCTTGGTGCCTATTAATACACAAAACCAATTCCTGGGAGAACTCTATGATTCGCCTCCTTCTAAGGTGTGATGAATCTCAAGCGGAAGGTCTAAGATAGATCAATGGCAACAAATTGGATAAAATGATTATTATCGACAAAGAGTTGAATTCGCACATCTCCCTCAACATGAGATGGTGTAAAAATCGGTCTCAGAAACAAAAAGTCCATTCTTATGTGGAAAACTCTTCATCAAGGAATTTGGACCAATGTCAGGATCAATTGGTCTTGCAAGATAATGCTAGATTATTTACCTTAAAGTGTCAAATTAGTTCGAAATAAACTCTAAAGGACAAAGAGATTGGATGCTCATCCGCCTCGTGGAATGCCATCAAAAGATATCCATTTTGGAAGATTTGGAAACAAAGATGTACAGCCAACTCCGTTGACATTCATAAAGAGTGGCCAATTGACAAATCCCTTGCCTTACTCACGAATAGATTAATCCATTGGGATGTGTCCCCTACCTTCGGACACCATAAGATTTTAAACTAACAAGATCAAAAGTAAAGGGGCCATCCATGAGGGTTATGAAAAGTTCATTAAACGTCTCGATAGAGATCCCTAAAATGTTGTGTTCTTGCAGACTCATGGTACTCTCAAAATTTGCCCCACCTTTCTAGGATAAGGGGGATCCGAAGGTCATTGTGCTACATACACACATACACTCACATACACACATAGGGTTAGGGTTTTAGGGTTTAAGGGTTTTATGTACACATACATACCCTCACTTACATATACACATACACACACACATATACACATCACATACGCATTCATACACGCACATACTCACACATATATACATACACACACAAAAAGACACACATATACATACACACATACACTCACATACACACATAGAAATAGAGTTTTAGGGTTTTAGGGCTTTTGGGTTTAGGGTTTTATGTACACACACATATACTCATATACATATACACATACACACACACATATATATATATATATACATAAAAACACACATATTCATACACACATATAAACATACACAGAGAAACACATAGGGTTAGGGTTTTATGGTTTTAGGGTTTTAGGTACACACTCACATGCATACATACACAGACATAAGAGACACACATATACATACATACATATGCTCATAAACACACATAGGGTTAGGGTTTGAGGGTCTTAGTTACACACACGTACACTCACATACATATACACATACCCACACATATATTCATACACACACATGCACACATATATAGATACACACATATAGAGATACACATATATATACACACATAGGGTTAGGGTTTTATGATTTTAGGGTTTTAGGTACACACATACACTGACATACATATACACATACACACACATATACACATACACACACATACACATCATACACACATATATACATACACACACATAGAAACATAGGGTTAGAGTTTTAGGGTTTTAGGTACACACTCACATGCATGCATACACATAGATAAGAGACACACATATACACACATACATACACTCACATACACACATCGGGTTAGCGGTTAAGGGTTTTAGGATTTTATATATATACACATACACTCACATACATATACAAATACACACACATATACACATACAGACACATATATTCATACACACACATACACACACAGACACACACACATATATATATTTATAGATACACACATAGAGACACACACATACATGCACACATACATGCACACATACACTCACATATACACAAAGGTTAGGGTTCTAGGGTTTTAGGTACACACACATACACTCACATACATATGCACATACACACTCCCATATACACATACACACATATTCATACACACACATACACACATATATACATACACACACATAGACACATAGGGTTAGGGTTTTAGGGTTTTGGGTGCACAATCATGTGGATACATACACACAGAAGGAACACATATATACATACACACATAGGGTTAGGGTTTTAGGGTTTTAGGCACACACATGTATACTCACATACATATACACATACACACATATACATATACACACACACATAGGGACACTTATTCATACACACACACACACATATATACATACACATAGAGACACACATATATATACACATATACACTCACATACACTATATGGTTAGGGTTTTAGGGTTTTAGGGTTCTTGTAAGACACACACATACACTCACATACACATACATATACACATACACACACATACTCATATGCATACATATACACACATACACGCACATATACATACACACACATAGACACATAGGATTAGAATTTTAGGGTCCTAGGTACACACTCACATGCATACATACACACGCATAAGACACACACACACACACACACATATATATATATATATATATATATATATATATATATATATATATATATATATATATATATATATATATATATATATATATATATATATATATATATATATATATATATATATAGACATATACTCACATACATACATAGAGTTAGGATTTTAGGGTTTTAAGTACACACAAATACACTCATATGCATATATACATACATATACACATACGCACACACATATTCATACACGCACATACACACATATATACATACACACATAGAGACACACATATACATACGCACATAGAATCACATAAACACATAGGATTAGGGTTTTAGGGCTTAAGGGTTTTAAGATTTTAGGCTTTTAGGTATGCACACATATACTCACATACATATACACATACACACACATAAACACGTATGACATACACATAGAAACACACACACACACACATATAGGTTTAGATAGGTAGATATAAATGGAGAGAGAGGGATACATCAAAACACCTCGAGCATGGCATCAGATGGCATCTTTGGATCTAAAGGAGAGATTGGCATGTCATTGCACCTAGTGCAAGTATAAGATATTTTGTAAACAAAAGATTTGTATTGCGCATGTTCGAGAATATGGATCCTTTGATTTGAATCTTCTACAAAACCTAGTCTTCCAATCACATGGTTTGGATGGTGACCAAATCAATCCACATGATATTGCATTCTCTACCTCTTGTGGGTAGAAGACAACAAAATGGGATGCAAAAGGACATGCTACTGGAAGCATGACAGAGAATGAATACATGGAAGAAATGCTCGAGGCATTTCATGACATGGAAGAAGACCATGATGCTGGAGAGGATTGTTGGAACATCAATTTTGCACTATGCTTGAGGTGGATTTGATCTACATAAAAAAAGATATGGTTTTGATTATGCCAAATTATCCATTGAAGCATTCTTTTACCTATGCTCATGTATTGCATTTTTTAAAAAAGGTTTTTGATGGATCATTTACCATTGTAAAAGCCTAGAGCTTTACACATGTAAAAGGAGAAATATGAGCTATTATTCCACGAATTTGAGGTGGTTGAGTTGCAATCAATCAATCGCTTAAAAGTAGGTCAAACTAGTTCTTCACTTTTCTTAGATTGTAGGAGAGTGAATTGATTTTCTTCAGCAACCTTTACCACCTTCATTTTAATTCAAAATCTACTTGTAGAATTCATGGAGCACTTCAAGAGTCTATATAGATAATTCAAATCACTTGTACATTAAATGAAAGCAACATACATACACTTGTGGCCATCATTCTCTTGCTTCTTCATTCTTTTGCATCATCTCCTTCAACAACAATAAGCTTGTAGAGGCTGCATCTCTCTCCATAGATCTCCAAATTGGATCACTAAGCACTTATTAGAAAGGTATTAGTTTCTAACGTATGTCTATATTTCTCCAAAGCACTTGGCTTAGTAGATTTGGAGAAACGATAGTTTTTCTATTTCAGGGTCTATCTCTATGCATTCCTAAAAAGTAGGAGGTAGCACTATTGAGTATAAGGTTCATTCCAAAAGCATATTTTGCTTATTTCTTGTAACCTTGTGCATTCTATACACTACACCCTATGTGTATTACTCCTACAAAAGGATTCTTTCCTATTGTAATCATTTTGGCCGCTATGAGCATTTCAAGTTCATTGTTTTATCCAATATAGTAAATTTTTTGAGCTAGTCAATGCGCAAACCTATCTATTTTGTATCGACTCTTTCTCATTGATGTTCCACATTACATAGTGAATTTTATTGTATTACCGCATGCCGGAGGCAAATTCTCAATGGAATTCAAAGTGATAAGCAATGTCAATCCCTCACCATGGCTTAGGATCTTATCATGGACGTGCAATCTCTAGACTTCAACATCTTTCTTGGACAAATCTTCAATCAAGAGGCCAACAATAAGATAAAGGAAGGTAACACCTATCACGATAATTCAACTAGTGCACTATATGGAGATAAGAAGGACAAGAAGTTGAAAGGCAATAAGAAGGAAGAAGATGAAGAGACTTCCCATGCCAACTTCATAAGCAAGAGCAAGTGGAAAGGGAAGAAGAAATAACCAAAGCATGAAAAATCCAAAGGCTAGAATGTTCAACCTTGGGCCATCTATGATAAGACCAACCACAAAACTTAGAATTGTTGGTTCAATGGGAAGAACCAAAAAGGAAGTGGAAGAGGTGGATATGGTAGCAATAGAGGCAGAGGTGGACACAACTTCAAGAATAACAATAGAGACCATTATAGAAGGGAATTCAATAATTATTCAAAAGATCAACCACATGAAAATTTACTATTTCTAATGAATCTAAGTCACAAAGAAGGTAAAGAAGATGATCATTTGTTCTACATGGATCCGAGATGTTCAAATCATGTTGTAAGTAACATTGCTCTTCTACCTGACTTGTAAAGTTCAAAGCACAGACATGAAGTACAAACAAGGGATGATACAAAGCACAATGTGGAGAATATTGGTAATGTCAAAGCTTCCAATGGTAGGAAAAACAGTTGAAGTAATCTTCTCTATGTAGCCACTATCACTAAAAACCTAATAAGTGTAGGCCAAATAGTTGAAGAAAAGCTTGCAAGTTAGGTTCATCCAACATGGAGCTATTGTGGAAGATTCATGTGAGGGCTTCAAGAATATAGCCAAAGTTGAGAAGCATGGTAGGCTCTTTACTTTTGAAGTAGGAGAAACTAAGAACATGGCCCTATTCACTTTTGGGTCTCAAACCCTAAGCGAGCTTGAAGTGTGGCATAAGAGACTTGCTCATGTGAATGAAAGAACCTTCAAGGATATATGTAGGGATCAAAGTTTTCTTGGACTACCAAACATATCAAAGCAACAAATGATCAATAGGTGTGATGCATGTCAAATTGGCACAAAGGCTACATCCACAACAACTTATTGGACTTAGTACATACATATATATGGGGACCAAGTCAAGAACCTTCATTGGAAGGATCAAGGTATACTGTCTCATTTATTGATGACCATAGTAGATGGACTATTCTATACTTTATGAAGAGTAATAATGAAGTGTTTGATTGCTTCAAAAAGTATCTAGAACATGTGGAGAATGATACTGGTAGATCACTCAAGAAGCTCAGATCTGATGGAGAAGGAGAATACTTCTCCAAAGAGTTTGATGTGTTCTTGCAGGATAACGATATCAAAAGGGAAGTGACTACTAGGTACTCTCCTCAACTAAATGGAATTGCAAAGAGAAGAAACAAGACATTGGTTGGATTAGCCAGAACAATGCTTGAAGAGAAGAGGTTGCCACATTATCTATGGCCAGAGGCTATTTCAACTACAATGTACCTTCTCAATAGACTACCATCCAAATCACTTCAAGGTATGACTCCTTATGAAGCATGGAATGGATGAAAACGTAGTCTTGGACATTGCAAGGTGTTTGGTTGTTTAGCTTATGGTTATGTACCATCACAAATAAGAGGTAAGCTAGATGAAAGGGCAACAAAGGTAGTGTTTATTGGGTATGACTAAACCTAGATGGGTTACAGGTTCTATAATCCTTCAACCAAGCAATTCACTAGAGATGTGTTTGAAGAACACAACTCTTGGTATGATGAAGACAAACAAAAGGTAACTCTATCATATGAACTTGATTCTTCTTCTCATCAATTAGGAAGCAAGCATGATATAGAGGTCTAGGATCCAAGAAGTGATACGGATGATGACCAAGATGAAAGGGAGAAGGATTACAAACTATGGAAGTCAAGAGGCAAAACAAAGATGCAAGAGTGTGGAGAATGCTCTAAGCAAGCTCCTAAAAGATCAAGAAGAAAGAACAAACAACCAGAAAGGTATGGATATGATTCAACATTTGTTATAAATCATTCAATCTACTTGGCAAAAGACTCAATTTTAGAGGAACCCTCAATCTATGAGGAGGCAAAGGGAAACCACAATTGGGAAAAGGCCATGAAAGAAGAAATAGATGCATTGAACGAGATGGACACTTAGGATTTGGTTTCAATGTCATCCAATCAAAAGGTTAAAAGAAACTCAAATGGATGACTTTGCAAGTACAAAGCAAGATTAGTTGCCAAAGGATGCTCACAAACTCATGGTATAGACTGTAGGTGCAAATGTCCAAGCCTTCACATTTGGCTAGACATGGAAGAAAATATGAGGAACCATTTGATGAAGCATGTGAATACTACCTTGTAATGTTTTTAATCATTCACCATTACAAAAGGTTTTAACCTTGAGAGAATATTGTAAAGGCTTGAATCTCATGGAGGTAGGAAGCATCTTAGGTACGAGTTACATTTGATGGACTTCCTAATTTGGAGGAAACACTTTTAGGTGGAGCCTAGTTTGAAATTCAAATTCAAATTTGAAGAAAATCCTTATAAAAGTCTTGTGAAAACATGCGGCCTAGTGGCCTCATTGAGAGCTCTTCCATTGATCATTTTGTAAGACTCTTACACCATAGCTCACTTAGTCTCTTATCATTGGGCATCATTTCTATGCCAATGATCTTGTACAAAAATGTTCTATAACACATATACTTCATTGATCATCTCTGCCTACTTCTTTGCTATGACTACTCAGATTAATGATCTTTGTTTGATCATATCTCAATGATTTCTCAACCTTTTGGCATGATCTATAGCTTTTTGGAACTAGATCAAAGCCTATTCTATGCTATCAAAATTTCAAGATATTTTCTTAAGCCATTTTGGAGAAATTGCCATCGAATTGCTCACTGGTCATCTATTGTTCAGTCCCTTAAATATCGAGGGTAAGCCTTGGATTGCGAAATTGATTTCTTAGTGTACGGTTTGTCATTTTAGATGATTCCAATTATAATAATTAGCTATCTAAACTAATTTGATTCCCTCAAAATGAATGTAATCCATTGTTGTTGTACTGTAAGCACTCAACAAAAGAACCAATAGGTGTCTAGACCAAAATAGCAAGTTTTGTGACACTACCTATTTGTGAAGTAGTCTGTTTTGATTCAATTGTTTGAGGATCAAATCGAAAGTACATAGGTACTTTTTTGGTGTTATTTGCAAGCTAAAAGGGCCTACAACATAACTCTAAAGTTTGATAGGGCAGGTACAAAATAGGTTTTAGTAGTACCACCTCACTTTCTTGGGGTATACATCCATCTCTTCCGTTAGTGGTATCAAAGAAAGTTATGCATATCTTGGTTGAGCAAGAAGCAACCTACTATGGCCACTTTTATTCATGAGGCTGAGTATAGGGCAACTTTCATAGCAACTATTAAGTGTGTGTGGCTCAGATACCTTATGGCTAAATTGGCTGTTGGCCAATCTTATGCCACCACCATCTTCAATGACAGTGAGAGTGCATAGACATTTGCAAGGAACCCTGTAGACCTTTTCATGAAAGCTCTACTTAGGGAGAAGTTTGAAGCTTTCTGCAAAGCTTTGGACTTACTTCCTTTTGTGAATTGATTCCACATAGCTTGGGACTTCCTCATATATGAGTGCAAGATCCTTGTTCATCGCATCACTCCCAGGGGATTTTTTGATATATTTAGGTAGTGATGTGTGTGAACACACTAGGATGACTGGGGCACTTTTTCCTATCTTTAGGAACCTTTTTCCCCTGGATTGTATATATGCATATTGCCATAATGGGTTACTTATCTTTGTACATTCTAATGGTAATACATTAAGTATTGTGTGTTGTGCTCCAAGCTTCTTCTTCTTCTTCCTTGTGCTGTTCGTGTGCTTCCACAGACCTCAAACTCCAACAAAGAGTAGGTGAGGATATCTTTGAAGAAGAGGAGGAACTTGCAAAGGGATATGATCAAGAGGTGATGCTCTCAAACATTGCAAATTATGAATATATGAATCATATGAATTATTTTGATAATCATAATGCAATCCATTTTATGTGTTGTCTAGTGTTATGAATATAGTGCTCTATGATCTCATGGATGACATTTTTAGATCATACACATCGATGAAAATAGTTCTACTTTTGATAGTGGGGTGATGGTCAATGAGAAAGTTTTCTATATACCCGATCCAAAAGAACCGCAATGGCTATCTGTTTTACAAGTCTCTACATGTAGCAGAGATATTTATGAGGACATTGATGTAGAAAAGAGTTCCATTAGCAGTGGACTCTAAGGTGCATGCAGTAGTTGAAGAGGAAGACATCATTATCCTAGAAGAAGAGGCTTTTGAAGAAGACCAAGCACACAAAGAGGTAAGTGACTATATGTTGTACAAGTAGGATGATCCAGAAGGGACAACCATACGAAGAGATCTAGAAATTGCAAGTGTAGAAATATATATGCTTTGCACGTCAGATGTCTAAGATGACCCTTGAATAAGGGACTTATGAGACAACAATTGTATGTATTTATTTCTGTTTACAATGAGTTTAATGCTTTTCTAACCTTGTTATGTTTTTTAATAGAGTACTATTTTTTGTATTATCATTATTATCCATATGCTAATTATTTGAGTTATCTATTATAGAGCACAATGGGAGATAGTTTACCACTCACTCTCGATTCTATGATAGAGAATCAATATCTAGAGTTCATATCTCGAGCACCTACTGCTTATCTAGTCATCGTGTCATAGTATTGGATCTCCCAAAGGACTACTCCTACCAACGCTACTCCCTTTGGCAAGACTACTCTCCTTAGTGATACTCCCTTTGACAAGAATACTCCTATCGATGGCACTTCCATTGGTGGTACTCTTGGCTATATGAGAGAATCACAACCATCTTCTCAGCCATGCCCTAGTGGCTCTAATAGTCGACATATGTGCAAGTGTTCAATACCAGAGCATGATACAAGCAGTGGCCCATATCGTTTATCTGGATCAGGTTCGAGGTTGCATTCTAGAGTAGGAGCTTCTAGAGGAGGATCTATGGGTGGTCCATTTCATTCCTTTAGGTCCAGAGGCAAATGTGTGGAGACAATGCAATGGACATAGTGTCACCCACAACAAGTCCTATATCAAGTGCCTTAGATGTAGGTATGCCACACAATACACCATGTACAACTTGGGGTGCTCATGACGATGATGACTCTAAGTTATATCTTATACAAGATGGAGCTCCAATGATCAATACGATCACAAAAGGTCATGCATCAATAGATACGGTAGTTGTGCACAACACAATGTGGACACTCTCTCAGGGTAATGTAGAGTGCACAAGACAAGGATCCCAAGAATTACATCACAGAGGTGATCTATCGTGAGTATCAATGAGCACCTGGGCACCCTTTTGTCAACTCAAGGGCATTGAGCACATGACATGTGAGGTGATGTCGCATCAATGATCTGAGGCTTGTGATGCTTTGATAGGGTTATCGAAGCCTATATTGCTAGACTCTGAGGTATGGGAGATGATTCGCGATGAACAGTAGCACACTTCTAACCGATATCATGAGTAGCGATATGCGATGGCCACATGTCCAGAGGTTGTTGGATCATCACATTTGGGTAGCGATGGTTATGTTACAATGCATCAGGAGTTTGTAAGTATCAATTTGATGAATGAATTTACCTATGTTAAGCATGTCATGTTTGTTGATCTCATGTTTTGCATATTTGTTGTAGCAGTTGGCAATGTATCATGTTTGGACACGAGCAGAGGAGGCTTATGGATATTTTAAGGGGTTGGTTATACTGTTGCAAGACTTGGAGGGATGTGGTGCATTCATTTAATGGAACAGTCTACCAAGAGGTGAGCTTCTCAACTTGGTTTATAGTTTTTTAGTTGTTGTTTATGAATATCTTTTCAATTTGAATGATTTCATGGATGTGCTTTGTTTTAGGAGTGTACATATAGATGTTTTTATCCCTCTGATTTTGTGTATGTTAGTGGTGTGCCACAGTACATTTTGTATTTGGTTCATATACAGAAGTGATATGCCACAATATATTATTATTTTGTTCATATATGGCCATGGTGTGCCACATCTTTGTATTTACTTCATATATGGTAGTGGTTTGCCATAGTTTTGTACTAGGCTCATATATGGCAATGGTTTACCATAGTTTTGTACATGGGTCTTTAATGAAATATCTCTTTTGTACATGGTTCATTTATGGAATATTTGTTTTGTACACGGTTCATGGTTCATTATGCTCCTACCTATCTTTTTTACGTTCAACAATGTTTTTTGCTTTATCAAATCTTGTTTTGGTTGCCAGTCATCTAAACCCTAAACCAACAACCACTAGAGTACATGTCACTACTTTGTCCTCAATGTTTTGGGCAGAGTGTACTATCCTTTTCTACACAACAACTTTGTAATGTTGTTGCAATAAGGGACATTGTATTATGCCCAAAAACATTTTTGCAATTGTCATTTTTGGTATACACATTGGTATTGTTACGGTAATACCAATGCTAATATCGTTTGCCAAGGAAATACCAATGCTTATATCATCCATGTTTTCATCGAAATAGTGATGCTTATATGGGCGGATATATTAATGCGTATATAGATGCCTATATATAGGCTTATATTGATGCCCATATGGATGTCTATACCGGCTCATATACCACTGCATATATTGGAACTTATATCGATTCGTTTATCAATGCATATATTGACACTTATACCAATGCTTATATTGGTGTTATGAAATTGACACTTACACTGGTAACTATTTCGATGCCGTAGGCATTTTCCACATGCATATTTTCATCGATATAAGAGCCGATATGGGGCTCATATGCTGTAGTGATTTCATCAAAGAAGAAAGAAATATAAAAAATGATGGAAAATGAAGGTTTTGTAAAGAGCTATATTTGATAAAAATACAAAACAACAAACAAGATGGTTTCATTAGTTCCTCAAAGAACGTCTCACCATCCTTCGATAAGTTGTTATGTTTGAAAGGCTGTAGTTTCACTAAAAATTATGAATGGGATGTATTTCAATGCATCTGAAGCGCGTTTTTAGGAGGAATTATACATGGTAAATTCAATTTACTTTTTAAACCCTTTTTTCTTGTCTATGCCTTGTACATTCTATCGAGTTGATAATATAATATTGTATTAGAAAATATTGTTCATAAACGGATATGAATCACTCAATGTTTTTAGTAAAGAAGGAATGCAAAGGTACCACTTCATCATGATGGTTCACTTTGTTGATTTGCTTGAGATTAGTTTGTCATGACTTTCCATTGCACATTACATAAAATATTAAAATTGTTATATCAAATCATTATTGCGTTTAAAATGAGATTTTTTCCTTAATTCAAGTCTTAATAAAGATAGATTCTACTGAGTATTTATAAATCGGATATCCCCAATCATTCTGAGCTTTTGCACCTGAAGAAAGTTTTAATTCACTATACATATACCTTTTTGCTCTTACTTTTTATTTTTTGATGTAGACCTTCATAAAAGTTTTGTGGGACTTAGCTTATACTTACATTCTGGTGATTACTATTCTCCAATGTTGACAAGGACTTGTAGATGCTAGAAAAGACCCTATCACAAAAATGAGATAATCTTCCATACAAAATCTTCATAGTTTCATGGACAAAGGAAATCATCCTGAACCTTAGATTCCATGTGACTTTGATATGTCATTATTGATTCATAATTTGGAGAAATGAATGCTTCCATTGCATCCCAAATGTGCAAAACCTTAAGATTTGATTGTCTTCTTACTTGATTCTCACATTTTGAGATCATGTTTTGAATTGATGACATCATGAGTTCATAACCACCTTTGATGAACCGCCCCTTAAAAACCTATATAAGGAGGGGTTCGCCACATATATACTCAGTGTTGCCAATACCAATCTTGGGAGCTCAAGGATTCATGATCGGCAAGTAAGTACTATCCAAGTTCCAGTTCTAGTTCTTATCTTGTTCCTTGTTCTATTCTTGTCTAGTCTAGTTCTTGGAAATCTAGCCTTGTCCTCTTGTAATCTTGTAATACGAGATCTTGTCTAGTTATTTCTTATATCTAGATCATCTTCCTGAAGGGAGTTCCTGTAACCAAGAGATCTTGCTTCATACTTATCAGTCCTAGGTTGTGGGATGTCTTGTATGATTTATGTATTCTTGTATCATTTCCCTAAGTGGTTGTTCTTGTAGTCAAAAGTGTATTTCCAAAATCTTGTATATCATAGTCAAAGAGCACAATCTAGTGCTCCCCTAAGATTTTGGCAAGAATAGCTTCTATCCAAGACCAGGCATCATGGAGAATGCTTATGGAGAGATTGTAGCATCACTTTTGAGTCTCCAACAACAAGTCGAGGACCGAACTCATCAAGAGACACAAGTCGAGACGGGACATCCGATGCATGTAGGTGCACTCCTCCAAGAATTGCAAGAATGAATCAAGAATCTTCGAGCAAATCATAGGATTATTCAAGTGAATCAATAGCCTAGTACATCCTTCACGAAGGAACCCAAGATTTTCATGCCAAAAAAGTTCTATGGGGATCGCATAAAGTTTCGTAAATTTCTCTAGCAAGTTAAATTGTACATTTGCATGCAACCTAATAGATACCCTGATGAGGCATCCAAGGTTGGGTTTACTGGAACCTTGCTCTATGGCCAAGCATTATTATGGTTTACCTCAATCTTGGAGAAGAACATGGTAGTACTTTGGGACTATGAGGGGTTTCTTTGAGAAGTCACTACCACAATTGGAGATGCGGTCACAAGTCGAGTGGAAAAAACAAAACTTCAAAAGCTATATCAAAGTAACCGTCCTGTCTCTACCTATGCATCAGAATTTAGGAAGTTGATATGTGATCTCACTTTGCACAAAGTTACTTTATAAGCCAATTTGGATGGGGTTTAAAGGATGATGTTAAGGACCTTCTCCTCACAATGCTAGAGGTTAAGACATTGAATGAATACATCATGCAAGCTATTCAATGTGATATTGCAAATAGATATAAATAGCAAATAGATGTAACTAGGTTCCAACCTCTAATACCACAAGAGAAACAGAGAAGGCGAGATAACAAGTTATGTCTCTATTGTGGAAACCCTGGACATATTGTACTGAATTGTCCCAACAAGAGAACAAACTCCAGAGTCATAGTCACCCTTGTAGAGTAGGGAAACAAGGAAGTCCAGTTGTAAAAGAGATCATACAGCTCGACCATGATATAAGAAAGGGTCTCATAATTCTAGCTACACCCATAGAAACATGTTTTGCACCTGTCAAGAGCCTCCTCATGTTTCATCAATGAAGGATTGGTTAAGAAACATGGAATTCGTGTAAGTCAAAAGAACAAATCAATAATATCTAAAGTAGTAGATGGAAGACCTCTATCTTCTAGGAATATAACCATGGAAACCACACCATTAAGAGTACACCTTGGTGACCATGAGTCCCACATGTGTTTCAACATAATATCAAGTCTAGTAAATATGGTTATCATTGGAATGCCCTGGTTAAAGAAACATAATCTAGACATTAATTGGGAGAATAATAAAATTGCCCATCGAGATATCTAGAAGAACCTGACATATGTCAGAGCCAAAGATTTCATACATGCACTAAGGAGCTGACATATATGATTTGTGCCATATACCTCAAGAGACCAATAAAGATGATTGAGTGAAGCCACCTAATCAATACGAAGATTTTGAAGATGTTTTTGAAAAGATGAACGCAGATATTCTCCCAAAGCATAGACCTTATGATTATGCCATAGAACTTCAAGAGGGAGCACAACCACCCTTTGGAATAATCTATAGACTATCCCAAGAGGAACTTACAAAATTACGTAACAATATTGATGGAAATATAGCCAAGGGTTTATCAAACACTCGGATTCTCCTCCACGAGCCCGTATCCTATTTGTAAAGAAGAAGGGTAGGACTCTTCAAATGTGTATAGACTATTGTGGGTTGAATAAAGTCACAATAAATAATAGATACCCTCTACCACTTATATTAGAACTCTTGGAACGCCTCGAAAAAGCAAAATTCTTCATCAAGATTGACCTTTGATGAGCCTATAATCTGTTAGAATCAGAGAAGGAGATGAATAGAAGACAACATTTTGAACAAGGTATGGGCATTTTGAATATGTAGTAATGCCCTTTGGTCTCACAAATGCTCCGATTGTCTTTCAAAATATGACAATTGATGTCTTTCAAGAGTATTTAGATGATTTTGTGGTAATATATCTCGATGATATTCTAATATTCTCCAAAAATCAAGAGGATCATGAATAGCACATAAAGATATTCCTAGAGAAAGTAAGAGAAAAAGGGTTATATGCAAAATTAGAGAAGTGATCAGTTTTTAGGGTACAATTGTATTAGAGAAAGGAATCTTCATGGACCCTAAGAAGATCAAGACAATTGTTGATTGGTAACCAACTTCTTGTGTTCAAGATGTGCAATATTTTCTAGGGTTTGCCAATTTCTACAGGATATTCATCAGAGATTACTCCATGATAGGGACACCTCTTACCAAGCTTATACGAAGCTCAAAACTCTCATGGACCAAAGAGGCAGAAAAAGCCTTTCTGACCTTGAATTGGCATTCACCACTGCTCCAATTCTAGTTCATCCTAATTCTATCAAGCCCTTCTTCCTAGAGATAGATGCATCAGACTTTGCCTTAGTGTCCATTTCTATCCCAATATGGAGATGATGGACACCTACATCCACTTGCATATCATTGGAGGAAATTTTCCCCTTGAGAGATTAACTATAGAATCCATGATAAAGAACGTCTTGCCATAGTGGATGTGTTTGATACCTGGCATCACCATCTAGAAGGAGCAACTAATGAAGTTACTATGTATATAGATCACAAGAACTTGGAGTATTTTATGACCACCTGCATCTTCAATAGAAGGCAATCTCGATGGAGTAACATTTTATCTAGGTTTGACTTTGTCATCACATATCATCTAAGACATCAACAATGTCAGTCAGATGCCTCATCAAGGAGATCTTACCTTACACCAAAGAAGGGTGAAGAGGCCTTTGATCAACAAGAGAGTGTATTACTCAAGCCTAAGAATCTCCAGTTAGTAGTTATCTCTTCAAGCCATCATGAAGATTCAGCCTTGAATCATTTGATCCATGAGAATCTACCACAAGATGAATTGTTTTGTAATGTTAAGCAGAAATATCAAGAAGGAAAAGTCCAAGATGTAATGAATTTCAGGAAAAGGATGGGTTACAATTTTATAAGAATCTACTGTATGTCCCTCCAAGAAAGCCTAGGGTCCAAGTACTTCAACGACATCATGATAACCTTGCATCAACACATTTTGGAGTGAATAAAACAATAGAATTCATATCAAGGGATTTTTGGTGGCCTCAAAGATGGCAGGAAGTCAAAGGATATATGTGAACATGTTATACTTGCAATATATCTAAGGTACCATGACATAAACATCATGGCCTCTTCCAACTGCCATGGGCTTCATTATCTATGGATTTTATCACCGATCTACCAAAGTCATATAAGTATGATTCCATTCTTGTTATAGTGGATAGATTTACAAAGATGGCACACTTCATTCTAGCTAGCAAGGCAATCACAGGTGCAACCACTGCTAGACTTTTTCTCAGATCTATCTTTAGGCTTCATGGATTTCCTGATGATATTGTCGGTGATCGAGGTTCACATTTCATATCCAACTTTTGAAATAGTCTTTGCAAGCTCCTTGGTGTTCAAGTTAAAATATCGACAACAAATCATCCACAGGCTGATCGAAAAATGAACAGGTGAATGAAGTCCTCGAATAATATCTCCGTTGCACCATCAACTATCATCAAAATGATTGGTTTGAGCTCTTAACATATTTAGAGTTTTCCTATAACAATAGTTTTCATACATCTACTAAGGAGACTCCCTTCTTTGCAAATTATGGACAACATCGAAGGATGGATATACAAGTTTCATATCATGTCAAGAACCCAAGTGCCAAAGATAAGGCCACTATCTCATGGATATTCAAAAAGGACTCAAGGAAGAGATCCATAGAGCTCAAGAACAATATAAGTATTATGCAGATCACCATCATGTTAAAAATCCATCCTATCTTGTTGGGGATAAAGTGCGGTTACTCAAAAATGGTTTGTAGACTTTGAGGCCTTGTGCAAAGCTAGCCCATTAGAGATTTTGTTCATTCACCATCTTTGCCAAGATTCATAAAGTCACTTTCAAGCTCCAGTTACCAAGTACCATGAGAATACATCCAGTTTTCCATGTATCTATGTTGGAACCATATCAACTTTCACCATTGAGAGAGGAGAGACCTAGTCCTTCACCGCCTATTGAGATTGATCATCATGAAGAATTCAAAGTCGAGCATGTCCTAGTTTCAGGAATATGCAGAGGAAGATTGGAGTACCTTGTTCATTGGAGAGCGTATGACATCAATTATCACACTTGGGAACCTTTAGAGAACCTTCATAGAGCACCAAACAAGGTTTGAGCATTTCATAAGAAAAATCCAATGAAGTTGAGACCAGAGATCATGACCACTCCTCATGGAACTTGTTGCTTGAGGGGAAGGTGATGTCATGGACAAAGGAAACCATCATGAACCTCAAATTCCATGTGCCTTCGATATCTCATGATTGCTTAAGAATTTGGAGAAAACAAATCTTCCATTGTGTGTGAAACATGCCAAAACTCTAAGATCGACTATCTTCTTGCTTGATTCTCATATTCACAAATCATGTTTCAAATTGATGACATCATTGATGATATCATCAGTTTGTAATTGCCTTTGATAACCCACCCTTGAAAACCTATATAAGGAGGGATTGGCCACATATAGAAAGGAAAATGAGGAGAATAGATAGGAGATTGAGATGAATGAAGGAATGTGAAAGGCAAAGGTATAGAAGGTGAAAGAGAGGAGAATCCATATTACCATCTCTCTTCTCAATTTTATTTCCACTTGCATATGTTCTTTTGTTTATGGTCTATAGTCTTAGGAAAGAGAGAGAGAGGACATGCAAGCGAGAGAGGGTGGGAAGATGAAAAAGTGAAGAGCCATGACGAAAGCTAAGAGTAGAGGAGAAGAAAGATAGGAAAATACGAGAGCGAGAAGATGAAGAAGTAGAGCAAGGAGCAAAAATCCAAGGAGCAAGATCTTAAGGAGGAAGTGATGCCCATATGTGAAAGAGTGCAGGTTTATAAGACTTGAAATCATGCAAAGAGGAATTTTATCTCCATCTCAAAAGGTATTGTATAAACTTAGAATAACTTTTTTTCTCCCATCATGTTTTATTTTTTTGCTATAGTTATAGGCAAAGTTTAACAATCTATCTCCCACATTTATTTGGTAAGCTTCAAAATTAGCATGTTGATGTGTTGGGATAGATGGATGGACACTCCAAGAAATGAGTAGGTACTTCCAAATCCTGCTTAGTACTAGCCCCTTGTAGCTTCAAAGTTGAGTTGTGGGCCCTCTTATCTTTCCAATGACACTATACAAGTGCCTATGTACTTTGGAAATGATGTAAGAAAAGATTGAACCAAAACACACTACTTCCAAATAGGAGGATCAATGAAAACCTTCTATTTTTTATCACACACCTGCTTGTTATGCTCAGTGGTACCACTACAATAGGAATTAGATAAGTTCCTTTTAGAGGTATCTAACTAGCTTAGTAAGCTAATGATTCCAAGTGGAATCACTTGAAATGATGCACTATACATAGAGCAATCAATTTAAAAATTGAATCATTAGCAATGGTTTCCATTGAGCTTCAATTGTTCATGAATCTTCTTAGCCAAATGTGTAGGCTTGCACTTTGCACCAACAGCTCTTGCTCAAGCTAAACATTTTGGCTTAGTCTTGATCTTCAATCTTCATGAATATCCTGCAATCTAATCATTGATTTAAACCTGCAAAGTTTTGTACCATCTAATGATTTAGTCAACAAGTCTGCACATCGTATATTTGTTGATATATATGCCAACTGAATATCGTTGCTCAATAGCTTCTCTCTCACATAATGATAGTGGACCTCTATATGCTTGGTCCTAGCATGATAAATGGGATTTGCTGCAAGATGTAATTAACTTGTATTATCTTCAAAAGTCATTGGAGATGTAGTATGCAAACCCAACTCTGTATATGACAACCTCATCCATATAGCCTCTTGAGTAGCATTGGCCAATCCTCTATACTTTGCCTCTGTAGAAGATAAAGCAACAATAGGTTGCTTCTTTGAAGACCATGATATAGGCTTATCACCTGCAAAGGATAGGTATCCTGAGGTACTCCTCCTATCATCTTTGCATCATGCGCCATCTGCATCTGAATATATCTTGATGTCCAAGTCTGATGTATAAGGGAAACAATCCATGATGTTGAGTACCCTTAAGGTACTTTAAAATCCTTTTGGCAGCCTCCAAGTGAGGTGCCCTAGGCTTGTGCATAAACTGACTTAGAACACTTACTCCATAAGCAATATCAATCCTTGTCAATGTAGCATAGTTCAAGCTTCCCACTACGCTTTGGTAACCTGCAATGTTCTCAAGTACATCACCTTCATGAGCACTTAATTTTAGGTTTACCTCCACTGGAGTACTTGCAACTTTGGCATTCTGCAAATGAAACTTCTTTAACATATCCTGTATATACTTTCTTTGAGTAATGTAAATTCCAGAGTTAGTATAGACTAAAGTCCAAGAAAATATTTTGATGATCCAAGATCACTAATTTTGAACTCCATCATCTGGTTCTTGATCTGTCTGATGCCATTAGCATCATTACTTGTGAGTATGATATCATCAACATATACACATAGCTATATTACCTCTAAATTACTTCTGTTGATGAACAGAAAAGTATCTGATTTACTCATGATAAAACCTTGATCCTAAAGGTATGTAGTCAACCTATGGTTCCATGCCCTAGGTGCCTGCTTCAATCCATAAAGAGCTTTGTTCAATTTATGTACATATGTTACCTTGTTTGGGTCCTTATAGCCAGGACGTTGAGACATGTACACCTCCTCTAAAAATCGAGCCATTTAGAAATGCATTTTTTACATCCAACTGATACATGTTCTAATTCTTTGATGCAGCTACACTTACCAATACCCTGATGGTTGGCATTTTGGCCAAAGATGAGAAGGTTTCTTCATAACCAATTCCTTGGGTTTGTGCAAAACCCTTAGTCACAAGTCTAGCTTTGTACCTGCTTATTGATCCATCATAATTCCTTTTGATCTTATAGATCCATCTAGAACCAATTACCTTCATAGAATCTTTCTTTGGTAGTAGTTCCCAAGTATCACTCTCCTTGAGTGCTTCAATCTCCTCATCCATAGCTTCCTTCCATTCTACCTTGGTTGTTGCCTCTTCATATGATGCTGATTCTTCAACTGACAAGTATTTTGCAAGATAAACAGAGTGCTTCGTAACTAGGGAAGTTTCATACCCATATCTGATTGGCTTCTTGCTCTCCCTTTGTGATCTTCTAATTGCTTGGTTGGATGATTGAGGTATGTCCTCCAATTTCTTCATCTTGACTTTGCCTTTGGACTTCCATGCCTTGAACTCTTCTAGTTTGATGATGTCTTTATCATCTGAGTTGATGTTTCCATTCTGAGTAGGCTCCTCCTTGGTGAGGCTTGGAAACTCCTCTTCCAAGCCATAAGGTAGTTTTACTTTCCTGCATTCACTATCAAACCAAGAGTCATTATCATCAAAGACAACATCTCTACTGACCATGAATCCCTTGTTTGAAGAATTGTAGAACCTGTATCCTTTCTGATTTAAATCATACCCTATGAAGATGCACTTTTTTGCCTTAGGGTCTAGCTTACCTCTTATTTGAGAACAGATGTGCACATAAGCTACACATCCAAAGATCCTGCAATGATCAAGTGAAGGTCTTCTACCATGCCATGCTTCATATGGGGTCATCCCATCAAGAGATTTGGATGGCAACCTGTTTACAAGATAAGTAGCTGTAGATACACTCTCTGCCCACAGGTAGTTAGGTAATTTTTTCTCATTTAACATTGACCTAGCTATTTCAACAATTAATCTATTTCTCCTCTCTGCCACCCCATTTTGCTCAGGGGTATACCTTGTTGTGATTTCTCTTTTGATTCCTCTATCCTGCAAGAATATATCAAACTCATTTGAGAAGTACTCACCTCCTCCATCTGACCTTAGTCTTTTTAGGTTTCTCCCTATTTGGTTCTCAACAAGTGCAAGATACTTTTTAAAGCAACTGAATACTTCATCTTTGTGCTTCATAAAGTACAATACAATCCACCTTTTGTAATCATCAATGAAAGATACATAATACCTTGATCCAAAGATGGAGGGATCCTTACTTGGTCCCCATACATCTGTATGGACAAGCTCTAGGTAGTCCTCATGCATGTAGCCTTTGTTACATAAAAACAAGCTCTAAAGTAGTCTTGTGGATTTTATTAACTATTAAAAATGGTATAATGGAAGATTGTGGATCTTATTAGTTATGAAAAATAACATGTGGAGGCGTTCACATCTCCAAACTTAGAGCAAATGTAGATAAAAGTAGATAAAAGTAAGAAGGAAAGGAGAGGTGTCTATTTTTAGACAAGGAAGGCGCTTCTGTTGACATTCTCTCGATAAAAAGAGTGATTCTGTTAGTGTAGGTGGCCAAATTGAGTGATTCTTGTGTCTATCCAGTGCCTCATGAGAGACATACCTCTCTTCAAGCTTTCATATCTCAGTCCTTATGAGGTAATTTTTGAGTGATTTCACTTGGAGAAGTTTCCTTAGCTCTCATACTTTCTATCCATATCCAAATTTCTCATATATCGTGAAGTTTTCTTGCTTCTGTACATCAGTTTTCAATTCAGACAGTTAGTCATACCTTGCTGTTGCAGGCTTCTTCTTACCTTGACTTCCAGCTACTGGTATGGGAGCTATACTCCAGATTTTTTGACGTTTTTTGTTTCTAAAGAATGCTATTCAGAGTCTACTTTCAGGATATAGGATTAGTTTTGTCAAAGTGTGCTCAGAGAGGTTTTGGTGGTTATTTTGCTACAGTTACCTATTTCTGTTTTCTTGAAAGTTTGGAGGAAAGTTTGTTTTTGAAGTTTGGAAATATTTGGTTGGTGTTTTGAAGATCTTGGGAGGTCTCATCATGTTTTGTTGTGTACTTTGATGTTTACAAGTTTGTAAACACAACATTGTGGTATCAGAGCTTTTGTTTTTTTATCAAATCTTTCATACAACTTATTGAATTATCTTCTTTGTTTACAACAATTCAACATGGCAAATTTGAGTGCATCGATTGAGAAGTTATCAGATGGGAGAAATTATCCCATGTGGCAATTTAGAATGGAGTCTTATCTCATGTTTAAAGGTCTTTGGGGATTATTAACAAGTACAGAAGTGAAGTCAGTATTAGCAGAAGCACCTACAGAAGCGGATCGAGCAAGAGAGTAAGAAAAAAGAGATAGAAGAGTTATGTTTATTATATCACAAACAGTTTCCAATACTATGCTTGGGCATATAAGAGGCTTGAATACTAGTAGAGAGTCTTGGGAGTCTCTAGAAAGGTTATTTGCAACTACCAACAGAGCAAGGAGAACACAAGTTATTGGTGAGTTGACAAGAGTAAAAAAGAAGCCACAACAATTAGTTAATGATTATGTTCTTGAGGTAAAATCTCTTATTGAAGCATTAGCCTCTATTGATGCATCTCCTAGTGAGGATATAAAGTTTAATAGCATGTTAAAAGGCTTGAGAGAAGATGAAAGATGGAAGTCTTTCATTACATCTATCATGGCTCGAGAGAATCTACCATCCTTTGAAGATTTACAAATGCTCATGATGACTGAAGAAATGAACATAGAAGGTGGCAACTCTTATCATTCACAAAGAGGTAGTCAAGGACAAGCTCTTTATACTTCATCAAATAGATCAAGAGGTAGAGGAAATCGGAGAGGAGGAGGAGGATTCAACAATAATGCAAGAGGAAGAGGAAGCGTCAATGCTACTAGAGGAGGAAGAACAACACAACAAAGTCAACAGACTCAACCAAACCAACAAGGTCACTTTACTTGCCATTATTGTTGTAAAGTTGGTCATTATGCCGGGGATTGCTTCTCCAATCCGAATAGAAGAGGTGGTTTTAGAGGACGACAAAGAGGAAGAGGCCAAGATGACATGCATCACAACAACAACATAGTACAAGAGGAGGCTCAAACATAGAAGGAAAAAGTTCTTATGGCTATGCATATAGAGACACATAAGAGGAAGGTAAACAACAAAACTTGGTATATAGATAGTGGTTGCTCAAAACACATGAGTCACAACATGAATATGTTTGTGAACTTACACAAACCAGATTCAAGAGTCACAGTTGCTACAAGAGATAGTACTGAGCATGAAGTAGTTTACATTGGTGATTGTCCACTTAATGAACATGTAACTCTTAGAGATGTTTTGTTTGTTCCTACTATTACAAGAAATTTGATTTCAGTTGGACAGATGGAGGACAATGGAGTAAAGGTCGATTTCGACAATAATCAGTGGAAAGCTTATTAGAAGAAGGATGGGATTTTTGTTATAAAAGGACAAAAGGTAAACAGATTATATACTTCTGAAGTTGAAGTTCGAGATTATGCAGGTTATACAATGGTTAATGGGACTCAAGTAAGTCAATTGGATTTATGGCAAAAAAGATTAGGACACATCAATGTTGGAAGGTTAAAAGATATTGCAAAGAAATCATTGGTTGAAGGTTTACCACACTACCTAAGCAAGATGTGAATTTTGTTTGTGAGGCATGTTAGCTTGGAAAACAAGTACGAAGTCCTTTTTCAAAAGCAGGATTGCAAAGCAAAGGTATTTCGGACTTGATTCATATTGATGTATGGGGTCCATCTCAAGAAGATTCCATGGCAAGTAGCAAGTACTTTGTAACATTTATTGATGACTCCTCAAAGTTTACATTCATTTATTTTATGAAATAGAAATCTAAAGTGTTTGACATGTTCAAGAAGTTTAAATCATTTGTTGAAAAGCAAACAGGTCAAAGCATAAGAAGGTTGAGATCAGATGGAGGAGGTGAATATTTTTCTAATCAGTTTCTTGCATTTTTGGAGGAAGAAGGAATTAAAAAGGAGACTACAAATAGATACACACCTCAGCAAAATGGTGTGGCCAAAAGAAGAAACAGGTCTATCTTGGAGATGGGTAGGTGCATGTTAAATGAAAAGGACTTACCACTTACTTTTTGGGCTGAAGCATGCAATATGGCAGTTTATGTGATGAATAGGTTACCACCTACTCAAAGTCATGTCCAAAAAGCACCTTATGAATAGTTTTATGGATCAAAACCAGATATTGCTAATTGTAGAATTTTTGGAAGCATATGTTTTGTTCATGTTCCACAACAGTTAAGGTCAAAGTTGGATCCAAGGTCACAAAAAATGGTTTTCATTGGTATGGCAGAAGGGCAACCAGGATATAGATGTGTGAACCCAGATACAGGAGAGGTAATTGTTTTGAGAGATGTTATTTTTCATGAAGATAAATCTTGGTATAAACATGAAGTGCACGAAGATGAAGAAGAAACTACAAGAAGTCACGAAGAAGAGCCAAGTTCTCCAAGTTCACTAGAGAGTCAAATTACACATGAAGAGCTAACTCCTCCCAATCAGAAATTGTAGAAAATTCTCGATTTGATTTCAAAGGAAATGGAGTCACAGGAAGAAGGAAGTGAAGGTTCTACATCAAGAAGAACTCAAACTCGAAGGCAAGAAAAGCATGGTAGGACAAGAAGCCAATCAAGGTATCCAGTAACAGAAAGAAGGCAACCACAAAGATTTTCTCATGAAGCTTATATTGTAAAACTTCTTGAGGAGTAGGAACCAACAACTTTTAAAGAAGCGTCAAAGGTAAAGAAATGGGTTAAAGCAATGGATGAAGAAATGATAGCTTTGTATGAGAACAATACATGGAGTTTAGTTCCAAGGCAACCTAAAATGAAGGTAATTGGTAACAAATGGGTGTACAAGATAAAGAGAAACAGTGATGGTTCAGTAAGTAGATATAAAGCAAGGCTTGTTTGTAAAGGCTATGCACAGAGTTATGGCATCAATTATGAGGAGACATTTTCTCCTATTGCCAAGATATCAACAATAAGGACATTAATAAGTGTTGCTACAAGCAAGGTATGGAATCTTTATCAATTAGATATAAAAAATGATTTTCTCAATCGTGATTTAAAAGAAGATGTGCACATGGAGCAACGAGCAGGTTATGAAGATCCCAAGAAGCCTACGCATGTATGTAAACTCTTGAAAGCATTGTATGGTCTTAAGCAAGCTCCAAGGGCGTGGAATTTTAGATTGGTAAAGTTTTTTGAAAAGCAAGATACAGGTGTTCAAATGCAGACACTTCTTTGTATGTTAAGGTTGAAGGATCATTGATTTTTTATATCTCAATTGATGTGGATGACTTGATAATAACAGGAAACAATGAAGGTGAGATAACTAGAATAAAAGCAGAGCTTGGATCTGAATTCAAAATTTGAGATTTAGGAGAACTCACATACATTCTTGGAATCGAAGTTATGAAGAAGGAAGATGGCGTATATCTTCTACAAAGGAAGTATATTTTAGATTTGTTAAAAAAATATGGCATGGAACATTGCAAGAGTATCAGTAATCCGATGGAACCCAATATGAAGTACAGTGCTGAAGATGGTGAACCTTTAGAAGATCCACTTATCTACAGGTCTTTGATTGGTTCTCTTATATATGTGACTTTAACAAGGCTAGTTATTACATTTAGTGTAAGTACATTGTCTCAAGTCATGAACAAACCCATAGATGTTGATATGCAAGCAGCTAAAAGGGTCTTGAGATATTTGAAGGGTACATTAAGTGAAGGTCTGGGCTATAAATATCATGAAGGTTTGAATTTGAAAGCATACAGTGATGCAGATTGGGCTGGAAATAAGGATGAGAGAAGGAGTACAGGTGGATATTTGATATTTGCAAGTAATAATTTGGTTTCATGGAGTTCTAAAAAACAGCCTACAGTAGCACTTTCAAGCAGAGAAGCTGAATATAGAAGCCTTACAAATGCAACATGTGAGATTATGTGGTATTTGAAGCTTTATGAAGATATGAATCTATCTAAAACACGTCCATTACTCTTTGGAGATAATGTAAGTTCATTACAGCTCGCGTCTAATACAGTGTACCATGCAAGAACCAAACACATTGAAGTATACTATCACTATATCCGAGAGAAGATGGTGAATGAAGATATTGATATTCAACATGTTGGAACTAAAGATCAATTAGCAGACATACTCACAAAAGTTCTACTTGGAGTCAAAGCTTTGGATTTAGAGCTTGAGGGGGGCAATGTTACATAAAAACAAGCTCTACAGTAGTCTTGTGGATTTTATTAATGATTAAAAATGGTATATGGAAGCTTGTGGATCTTATTAGTTATGAAAAATAACATGTGGAGGCATTTACATCTCCAAATTTAGAGCAAAAGTAGATAAAAGTAGATAAAAGTAAGAAGGAAAGGAGAGGTGTCTATTTTTAGACAAGGAAGACACTTCTATTGACAACCTCTCAATAAAAAGAGTGGTTCTCTTAGTGTAGGTGGCCAAATTGAGTGATTCTTATTGCTTTGTGAAGCTTACATTTTGTACTATATACGTATATCCGTTTTTGTACAATTTGCAATGCAAAAACTCCATGCAAGTAGGTAATTTTGCAGATCATTTGTCTTGTGTCTATCCTGTGCCTCATCAGAGACATACCTCTCTTCAAACTTTCATATCTCAATCGTTATGAAGTCTTTTTGAGTGATTTCACTTGCAGAAGTTTCCTTAGCTCTCATAATTTCTATTTATATCAAAGTTTCTCATAGATCTTGAAGTTTTCTTGCTTTTGTACATCAGTTTTCAATTCAGATAGTTAGTCATACCTTGCTATTGTAGGCTTCTTCTTACCTTGACCTCAAGCTATTGGTTTGGGAGCTATACTCCACCTTTTTTGACATTTTTTTGTTTCTAAAGCATGCTACTCAGAGTCTACTTTCAAGATATATGATTTAATTTTGTCAAATTCTGCTTAGAGAGTTTTTGGTGGTTATTTTGCTATAGTGACCTATTTCTGTTTTCTTGAAAGTTTGGAGGAAAGTTTGTTTTTGAAGTTTGGAAATATTTGGTTGGTGTTTTGAAGATCTTGGGAGGTCTCATCACGTTTCGTTGTGAACTTTGATGTTTACAAGTTTGTAAACACAATAGCCTTTCCTTGAGAAGGGTAACCTGTGAGATTTTCCAAACTAACAAGCACCACATTTATAGATCATGTGTTGCTTCGATACATTAGGTATCCCAAGCACACATTGGTCTCCACATACTTGTTTCAAGGTTCTTTCACCAACATGCCCTAATTTCTTATGCCAAATTTCAAGTTCTGATAATGTTTGATCTTTATAACTATAAAGTGAAATGTTCCTTGTATCCTCAAGTTCAAAAGTGAATAGTCTACCTGTCTTTTCTCCTTTGGAAATTCTCTTGAACCCATGCTGGGGATCCTCCACAGATGCTCCATATTGGTTGAATCTAACTTGCAAACCCTTTTCCACAATCTGTCTAACACTCATCAAATTCTTGGTAATTGTAGGTACATACAGAACTCTACTCAATACATTCGTATTTCCATCAGAGGTCTTAACATTCCCTACTTTAATCACTTAGTGCTTGGTCTCATCACCTATTACTACTTGATGCTTACCCTTCGGTTCAACAAGGTCAGAGAGAAGAGCTACATTGCCTGCTACATCATCTGAGCATCCTGAGTCAATGTAGAAGAGATGGTCATCATTTATACATGGTTTTGAAGTCATGTTCATAATCAGGAGAGAATCTTCTTGCTCCTCTGTGTAGTTGTTGTAATCTTTCCTTGATTTGTATCCTCCTTGGTAATTGCTATTGTAGTTGTTGTTGTAGTTGTTGTTGTATCCTTGGTGGTGATTGAATCTTCCTCTTGATTGTGTATATCCACCTTTTTGATATTCTCTACCTCGCTGATTCTTGAAGTTCTTGACACACTCATCTATAATATGATTTGATAATCCACAAATATTGCATGGTGAGGAGCTACAAGGTATCTTCCTACCTTGCTTACCTCCTCTGCCCCTTCCTCTTGAGGTTCTACCTCTCCCTGCATAGTTGGCTTGGGAGGTAGTTCCTTCGTCTTCAACCTTTTTATGCTTCCTTTTCTCTTTGGACTTACTTTTATCAGTGTATAGGGAAGAAGAGTTGTTACCTCTTGATGAATCTCCATTCTTGTTGAGCTTGGCTTCATGGGTAAATAGTTGCCCCATGAGTGTGGTAAGGTGTAGAATCTGCATGTCCATGTACAAGTCCATGGCAGTTGTGAAGCTCTGCCATTTGTCATCAACTTTAATTCCATTGATTACTTCTCTTTCAATCTGCTCTTCTTCAATTTATTCTCCTATGCTTGCCAATTGATCTGCTACATCTTTGACTTTGGTCACATACTATGAGATGCCTTGCTTAGGTTGCTTTCTAGTGTTAAACTCAATCCACAATTGGTTCTTCCTAGCCCTTGTATTGGAAGAGAAATAAGAAGACAATGTTTCCCAAGTCTCTTGGGATGTCTTACAGTTCCTAATATGTGGAAGAAGAAAACCAGAGATTGAGTTAAGTAAGTAGGACCTTGCTAATTCATCCTTGGCACACCATGTGTTGAGTGTTTCATGCTCCTCTCTTGTAGGTTGTCCTTTGTTTCTGAATATGGGCATCTTCTCATCTCCTCAGATGTATCCATAGAGCCTCTTTCCTTGTAAGTACGTCTTCATCCTCAAGGCCCATGCTTGTAGTTGTTCCTATCAAGTTTATCAATGAAAGAAGGAAAAGCATCTCCCATTTTACCTTAGCCTAGCTCTGATACCACTATTGGGATAGATGGATGGACACTCCAAGAAATGAGTAGATACTCCCAAATCCTGCTTAGTACTAGTCCCTTGTAGCTTTAAAGTTGCGTTGTGGGCCCTCTTAGATTTCCAAAGACACTATACAAGTGCCTATGTACTTTGGAAATGATATAAGAAAAGATTGAATCAAAACACACTACTTCCAAATAGAAGGATCAATGAAAACCTTCTATTTTTTATCACACACATGCTGCTTGTTATGCTCAATGCTACTAGTATAGTAAGAATTAGAAAAATTCCTTTTATAGGTATCTAATTAGCTTAGTAAGCTAATGATTCCGAATCACTTGAAATGATGAACTATACACAGAGCAATCAATTTAAGAATTGAATCATTACCCCCGATTTTTTAGGACCTCTACAGAGTTTGACCAGTGAGTGCTTTGACGCGCTTTTCTCCAAATTGGCTGAATGGATTTCTCTATACGAAAGGCTAAATAAATGTTTATTTTAACAAATTTTTTTTGTAAATTTTTATTTTAACAAATGCTTTTAAGTTTCACAAATTAAGGCTCAAAGTTAAGCTTGAGCTTCTCCCACTCCATAAGAATCTCTCATTGGAAAAGAGACTTGAACTTATATTCAAGTCTTAAATGTTCTACATGATGCTTGAACTTACGTTTGAACATATCTTGATCCACAAGAGGCTTGAAGTTATGTTTGAACCTATCATATTCTACCAAAGGCTCAAACTTAAATTCTATTAGCATTTTTAATGTTCTCCCACTATACGAGAGACGTTTCTAGGTTCTTAACTTTCACCAAACGATTTAACTTTAGTTTTATCTCCTCTCACATTCTGAGAAACTTTCATTCAAAAAGAGTCTCGAACTCATGTTCTAGAGTTAGTTTTTCTATGAGTTTCACAAAAGGTTCAAATTTTAGGTATGAGACACTCCCACTATTTAAGAAGAATTCGTTTCAAAAGATTCTCCAACTTATGTTTTAGCCTTAGATGTTCTTTAGGATGCTCTAGCTTAAGTTCGAACGTGTCTTGCTCTACAAGAGGCCTAAACATCTGCAACTACTTGAGAGAGGTTGGATGATCCCCCACTCTATTGGAGAGGTTTTTTCTTTAAGTTCAATTGTTTGTAGCTTTGAAAAACTTAAGATTGAGCTTTTTACAACAAGAGGAACACCTCTTGTAGAATCAAAGGGTTCAACTTAAGTTGGAGCATCTCTCGTTATAGAAATGGCTCGAACTTTGACTTTGGATGCTTATACATATCCCAAATGCAAGAGCAAAGATGTAGAGGATATCTTGCCTCTTGAAAGAATGCCATTGGCACTAAGTGGGTATACAAGCTTAAGCATAAGCTGATGGAACACTTGATAGGTATAAGGTTAGGCTTGTTGCAAGGGGTTATGCTGAGGAAAGAGGAATTGATTTTGATGAGACCTTTGCTCCTACTTCTCAAACACCCATATGTCCATCAAGGAGGTTGTCTTCTTTGCAGAGTAAAGAAAACACCCAAGGATGGATACACAACTTCCAAATAATTTCAAGATCTTAATTGTCCAAGATAAGGCTCAATAGCTCATGAATATTCGTCACGAACTCAAGTAAGAGATTCAGTAAGATTAAGAAGATTAGTATGTAGCCCAACAGTAGATTCAAAAACCATCTTATACTGTTGGACATAAACTTTGTTTGATCAAAAATAAATTGCACACTTCAAGGCCATGTGAAAATCTACATCGTTAAAGATTCGGTCCCTTTGCCATCCTCCCCGTGATCAATCCACACGCTCGCTCCAATGATGAAGTCTCGAATACATCTAGTCTCCGATGTATCCATGTTAGAACAATAGTAGATTTCACCATTTATGAGACATAATCGAATCTTTTCACACGTACCGAGATCTAAGATCATAAATAATTGGAATTTGAGCATGTTCTCCATTCTAGAATCTTCCAAGGCAGATGGGAATACCTTGTTCATAAAAAGGCTTTGTAGTAAACAATCCGCCTTCAAACGTGCAAAACGTCTCTAGAGAACACCAATGCAGGTTGTTCAAATCCATAGGAGGAAATAAAGGAAGCAAAAGTGGGGAAGCATAGCCATTACTTGTGGAACTTATGATTTGAGGGGAGGTGACATCATAAACATTAAGGAAACCATATTGAGTCCCAAAATGTTTCAGAAATTTAGATCACCAACACATTTGTGGGATGCGAAAATCCTAAGAACCAATCTCTACTTTGCTTGATCGAATATTGATGAACGTTCTTTGAGTTGTTGGCATCATTGATAACGTCATTAGCTTGTAGCTACTTCAAATTTATTTCCCTTAAGCACCTGGAAGGGCATCACTACATAGATCCCCAATCGTTTCAATGCTATACTTGGGAGTTACGTACACGGGTACTATTTACATGGAAAGTTTATGGTAAAAAATATTTTCGAGTCGAAAGAGAGGGCACAATCTAGTGCTCTCTTAATAAGGAATGAAACAGTAGAACTTTTGACCTTGACAAGTAGTGGGCGGCACTAGATGTTATTATGATTAATTTGAAAATTTTGCTAAAACTTAGGATTTTTGGGACAATGTCTATAAGCAGTTCACGTTTTTCGTCTTAAGCCATGGATTTTATAGGATGGAGATTCTCGTCACACCCCTCTTATGATTGACAGATGGTTCGAACTTTTTTTTTCCTTTTTTAAATGGAGGTTCAGCCAAGGCTTACTCCTCTAGGCTTTAACTTTGAAATTGCAACTGTACAAGGAAGGGCATAGTACCCATGGGACCCCCCTTATCCCACAAGAACAGGGGTTTACATAGCTGGGTTAGACTCCGGTCACAACTACCGTGTAATAGGGCAAACTGTGGCACATCAGCCACATTACAAGATTTCCAAGATAACATGTCCCTTACATGTTGCTGGTGGGGGTTGAACCCTCACCCCCGCCTCAAGAGGCAAAAGGCCCAACCACCCCACCAAGCGGCTTGGGACTTGATGGTTAGAACTTGATTGTAAACCTCTCCCGATCCTTAAAAACATTCGTTGCAAAAGAGTTTCAAACTCATATTCGAGGCTTACGTTTTCTATATGGGGCTTGAATTTAGGTTGGAATAACGTTTTCCACCATACCATCTGCTAAACATGGATAGAATATCAATAGGAATCAACACTTTTCGATTTATTCTATTATCTACCTTATAGAAAATCTTGCTCCTCTTGTTCATTTATCCTTCATGATTCAAGGATATATTAGTTTTGGAGTTTTACGTTTGTTGAAGGAAACATGATGAGGCTCTAAAATTTTTTATGGCTTCGAGGGAAACGGAATTCTTAGGCATAATGAACTTCATACAGGAAAGAGATGTTTCTATGTGTGTTGTTGGAATTATGGAAAGTTTTCTTATGGCATAATTCATTTGTTTAGTATCCTCTAGAGTTCAAATTCCTCATTTCGCCACTTTATGAAGGTTCATGGATCAACGAAATTTGGCACAAATCTCAATAATCTTCTCTCCAAATACTACACTCTCCTATTGAGAGAGATAAACTCTCGAATAAAATGTTCTAACTTTTGCAGAAGAAGTAGGTTAAAGATGTCTTGGGAATATGATTAAAAAGAATGTATGCATGTCAAATGAAGAAAATAATGATTTCATTATGAACCACTTTAATATCTTTCTTGGGGTTTCATCCTTGATCTCCTCCTAGAGGCACAGAGGGGTGGCCCATATCTCTAGATTCAAGAAAAGAAATATCCCACAAGATGTTTTCAAGAGACTCAATAGACCCCTATTTAGAAGAGAAATTAACTATGCCATAGAAGTTCTCCATATATGGATAAGTTCAGGTTTTGATGGTCCCACTAGTGAGTTACTCATAGTATTTGAAACTCTCTTGTAAAACCCAGTATCCCCACTAAGAGGGAGGCCTTGAATTTTGGTTGTCTCCCCAAATCCTTAAAAAATATGGTATGATAGTTGATTCAGAGTTTTGGAATGTTAATGAATCAGATATGTAAGTTGGTGATCCATAATCTCAAAGTTAATCTACAATAGTGGAAGCGTCTATAGCTAAATGGATAGAATATCAATATCCATCAACACCTTTTCTATTTATTCTATTATCTAATTCATAGAAAAGCTTAATCGTCTTGTCCTCCATCCTTCATGATTCAAGGATATATTAGTTTTGTAAATTTTTGTTTTTTTACCAATCCTTAGTGAATGAAACTTGATGGGGCTCTAAACGTTTTTATGGCTTCGAGGGAAAGGGTCTTCTTAGGCATAATAAACTTCATACACGAAACACATGTTTATATGTGTGTTGTTGGAATTATCCTCTAGAGTTGAACTTCCTCATTTCCCCACTTTATCAAGGTTCATTGAGCTCTAAAGCTTTTCCTTGTATTCGAGAGATTTAGTGCAATTTTCCCACGGTTTCCTGAACTGAGATGTAACTTGTTATCTCTCCTTATCTACTCCACCTATGGAGTTGGAGGTTGGAACTTTGAAACATCTATTGGATGGGTTTGAACATAGGCTCTTGTTTCGGAGTGAGGTTGAAGGATTTCCATTGGAGACGACTTCTATCCCTTTTGAAGCGTTGGTTACCATATTCATTGGCCTTGTTGATGTATACATTGAGTATCTCAAATTTTGGCATCATCAATAGAACGTTCTTCCCATCATGGGTCAAACACCATCTAAGTTCTCTTATGAAATAATCTTGATTCCATTTGAGATCACACATCAATTTTCCAAATTTAGATGCATATGTAAAAGTTTTTTTTCCACCTCTCAACTTGTATTTGTATTTCTAAATATGGTTGTAATATACCAAAGAAATCCTTCATAATCATGAAGAACTGCGAAGTTCTTTTCCAAGATATGGACAAACCACAAAAATTGTTGACTATAGAGGCGGGGCCCAATACATCTAACCTTAGATGCATCATGTAGGTATCTATCAGACTCCGTGTAGATATATAGTTTTACTTGGTGCAAGATCCTCAAATCTCAATCTGAACACCATCAAACTTTTTTGGCTTTCAAAACTTCGGCTTCTTGATGAAATATGGAATGGGACGTTCATTCCTTTCAGTGATTCCTTGATTTTCTTGAAACTTACCAATCCGTCCTTCCATCTCGTGGATATTTTCACCTAGCGCAAAAAAGTTAGTGTGAAATTGTGTTTATTATTAAGGCCATTAACTTCTTGTCGAAGATTCTAAAGTGATGCCATAGTTTATTCAAATTATTTTGTCCACGTTGTCTGGTTTTGAATAGAAGATTGTGTTGAGGCTAAGGAGTATGACTATAAGAAGTGTGAGAAAAACAAAAGGCCCTAGTAGTGAATATGATTTTGAATGAGAGGCCTTTGGTAGTAGTAGTAGCCACACACTCTTGAGAGCATTATGAGTCATCATAGTCAATGGATATTATAGAATTAAAGGAACAAGAGAAGAGTCATGCATATACTACAACATGGGTAGTATTCATTGAAACAATCACAATGATGTGATGTTACTCTTGTTGTGGCTAATTCAATTCTCATGACACTCAAACTGGTTATCTTAGTCCTAGACTAGACTAGACTAGAGTAGACTAGACTAGACTCTGCTGTCCCAACCTTTGAGGAAACACCACACTCTACTCTATCAGCTCAAAATATTACGAAGGATAATGTTTTGTTTTTTAATAAAGAAAGTTCGGCCTTAGCCTATTCTCCCGGACTTGAATTAAATAAAAGAAAAGTACAAGAGAAGGGGACTAGTGCCCACGGAATCCCCCGAATCCCACAGAGCAGGATAACTTTTACAGAGTTTAGATGGCATTACATAGAAGGTAAATCACCCTCTCATCACCCACATATGAAGGATAATGTTGTCATGTAGTGTATAGTCAAAGTGAAGACGATGAGAATGCTTGATAAATATCTTAGTAATTCAATGCCGATTGGGAGATTTGCTGCCTTGGATTCAAACTTTCTTAAAATTTTTAGATCAAGAAGTAATTGCAAATAAAATGGCTTCAAATCAAGAAAGGTTTGCGATTTTATCGAGAGTCCTTTTGTGGGATTTGCGACTTTATCGAGAGTCCTTTTGTGGGATAGTACTTCCAAGTGTTGCATGGAAGTGTTTTTCCACTTCTTTGGTTCCAAACGAGGTTTGAACTTGTAACATAATCCTGGTAGGAGATGGTTGAACCACACCCTAAGAGAGAGGATTAGGAAGTAATCCTCAACCATGGCTTTTGGGGCAAGTGGTTAGCCCATCACATTCCTAACCAAGAGGTTGTGAGTTCAATTCCTTACATTGGTATCAGAGCCTAGGAAGTAGGCTTGGGCAAAGTGGAATGACCCAATGGCCTCTAAAAAAGGCGCTTGGGCATCCTCCATGTGAAAGGGTAGGAATTGTGGAAGGCGCTCGTCGATTTCAATGATGGACCTTACAATGATTGGGGTGTATCTCCCAATCCGTAGGTCAGATTGAGGCGTGTAATATACCGTTGGAAAGCTCTCGGAACGAACTTTCCAATGAGCTAGCTTGCAATGTGTGAATTCCTTGGGAATCCTTGGATGGAACTTGATTGAGTACATCCTGCCAGTCCCATAGCTGGTCAAGGGTACATCCTGCCAGGGTACATCCAGGGTACATCCTGCCAGTCCCATAGCTGGCCAGGGTACATTCCCTAGGAGTTCAAGGGGGGAAGAATGTAACATAATCCTGGTAGGAGATGGTTGAACCACACCCTAAGAGAGAGGATTAGGAAGTAATCCTCAACCATGGCTTTTGGGGCAAGTGGTTAGCCCATCACATTCCTAACCAAGAGGTTGTGAGTTCAATTCCTTACAGAACTCATGTTGTAACGTTAGATGCTCTAGAGGAGGCTCAATCCTAGGTTTGAACATGTCTTGCTCCGCAATATACTTGAACGTAAGTTCGAGCCTCCTATTTACAAAAAGGGTAGAACTAAAGTTAAAAATCTCTTTCTTTAGACATGAGAGTTTAGAATTTTTGTTGGATGCTCTCCCACTTTAAAAAAGGCTCGTGCTTGAGTTCAAGGCTCTATTACTTTTTTTTAATATAAAGGAAGTTCGGCATTAGCCTACTCTCTCGGACTTGAATTAAATAAAGAAAAGTACAATAGAAGGGGACTAGTGCCCACGGGACCCCCCAAATCCCACAAAGTAGGGGAAGCTTTTATAGAGCTTAGATGGCATTACAAAGAAGGTTAATTACCCTCTCATCACCCTCATGTAGGGCCCACTTGGGTTTAAGCTTGTTATTGATCAAAAGGAGTACTTGATGATGCATGAAGGGGGGGGGCCTTCTTACCGTGAACAATCCTTTTGCCAAGGACGAACAATGCTTTCTCAATTGACCACTCTTTGGGGGAGTCACCGAAGTTGAAAGCACATCTTTCCTGCTATATTTTCCATAGGACCTCCCCTCTGAAGGCGTTCTAGAGAGTCACGGAGCAGCCAATCGCTTCTCCCAATAGGGCTTGCTGCCAACTCAAATGTTTCTGAAGTGTAATTTTCTTTCCAACCATCTCCCAGAGTCTGTTGGAGTTGGAGAAGGTAAAGAAGATGTGTGAAACATCTTCGATAGACCAGTAGCAGCGTTTGCACCAGGGAGGAATCCCACAAAATTTGCTAGCCTTAAGGTTGGTCCAGATTCCATGATGAAGAATTTGCCATAAGAGGACATACTTTTTGATTTCTATGAGCGGGTGCCAGATAGCCATGAACTTCATGTCCCATCAAAGCTGCATCCATGACAGGCACCACTTCTTGTTGAGGTTAACCTGATAGTCAATCGTTTCTTTGATGTTTGGGATTTTTGATAGGCTATTCCCATTGTGCCATTTGAGACCAAGCGAGCTCGACGTGTCGTGTCCCATGAGAAGGCGAACTTTGTGTCGGTCCCAGGTGAGACATCTGCTTTGCAAAGTGTTCCATTCTTCGTACGAAATGTTGACGCAAGGGTCAATATCCTCGAATTTGATCCAACGGTTGGTCTCTTGTTTCCAGAGATGTTTCCATTTTTTGAAGCGTTTGTTCCATAACTTCTTGGCATTTTGAATGTTCCAAGATTCCACACTCCGGATGCCGTGGATCCGAAACTAGATAGAGTCATTTTGTCTAATATTGGCTGCCCACTTCCAGTCTTCACTTATTCTTGTGTAGCTTTTGAATTTATTCCAACTCTTCCATAGGGAGAACACGAGATTTGAGCCTTTTGGTAAGAAGGGGATCGGGGAAAACAACAAGGTCAAGATGTCAAGATTCTTCCAATTTTGGAAACCCATGAGAGCCAACTCATTCTTGTTTCTGAAGATCAACTTGGCCCATGAGGGCTCCCCGTTGCACCAAGCCTTAATCATCCATTTGGCCGCCAGTTTGTTAGCCATGCACCCAATGTCTAGGATACCAGGTCCCCCACTATCTCTATGGCAAGTTTCTACAAATACTATCCAGTTTGGACAGATCTTGCTCTTTCGGTCTCCAACAAGAAAGGAAATAAATGGTAGATGATAAGAGGAATGTGTTGATAACCATAGCATGACCAGCAAGATTGATTTGCATACCTCTCCAATAGTTAAGCTTGTTTTCGAGTTTGGTAAGCACCCAGTTCCATCGATGTTCCATAGAGACGCCAAACCCCAAGGGAATCCCAAAAAGCCGAAAACTTTGGCCTTGCGGAATGATTTGACAGCCATGATCTTCGTCTATGGACTTGGCGACCCCCTCCTTTGTGAGAAGTAACCTGGCCCCTCCTTCGGGGGAGGCCGTCAACCTGGCCTCTCTGTTGGAGGGGGGATCTTCCGAGAGTGCTGATCCCCCCTTGGTCTCCCTTAGTAGATCTGCAATTCTGTCAACTCAGGAGGAGCTCAAGAAAGTTTGCCTAGTCGGCCAAATGTTTGGCCCTAGGCCCCCGCTCAAAACCATGCGATAGTGGCTTTGCAACGAGTGGTTCTCCCGCGGGCTAATTGTTTGTAAGTGTCAGTTCTTACCGGCAAGCCACATGTTGCTAGTCTTTGAAAACGAAGATATAGCATTTCGGGCACTAAGTGTCAGAACCTGGCAGCTCGACCAGACGACCCTGTGCCTATTCAGATGGTCCCCTTATTTTACTCCCAACAAATCAAAATCGCTTCGGTACCCTCTCTGAGCTGAGCTCCCTAACCTGCATACTTCTTGTACAACTTCGTGTGGGACATTGTGTCTCCTATCGGCAAGCCGTTGGCCTCACGCGAGGACATTGGTGGTCTCATTTATGAAGGTGCAAGACACTCGTTCAACGCTCGGTGGCACCCTCAAATCTGTGTCGAGGCTGACCTCAGCATGCCGCTTCCATCGAAGATCAAAGTGGACTTGGGCGAAGGGGATGTATGGGAGCAAGACATCATTTACAAAAACCTTCCCAACGCGTGCTTTCGTTGCGGACAACAAGGTCACAGGATTAAAGATTGCCCTTTGAGACAAAAAAGCAAGCGAAATCAAGAAGCCCCCAGAAATGCTCAAGACAACAAAGGGGCATTGACGAAGGAAGAGGAGGTCAAGGGCCCCCATAATCTAGAAGCCGATGCAGACGGGTTCATCGAAGTCAGAATAAGAAGGAAAAGAAACCCTAGGGAGCGACGTCTAAGCGAAACAACATGTCAGTTACCCCCTCCAGCAACTTGTACTGCAATCTGGAAAAGGAGATCAATGAGTTTGACTACCTAGGTGGGAAGCAACTTGTGGTAGACACCAACGACAAAGCCCTAGATATCCCTGACAATAAAGAAATCTCCCAGGAGGGTCACACTACAAGCAAAGAAGACGGATTTACTACTACTAATGAAGATAACATGGATAGTGAAAGTTCCATCATCGGATCGACTATTCCGGAAACGGTGTCGAAAACGGTGCCCAGTTCTTCTTAGCAGGAGGCATCCCGCAAAGGAAAACAACCTATGGAGTTACCCTGGAAAAGCCCCCACAAGAACCTATTGCTAATTCGGGATCCGACCCCAGTGAAAAAGAAAGATGAATCCAAGAAAAGAAAGGATAAAGCTCCCTCCCGCAAAGAGGGCTCACTATGACAATGATCATCATCTCGTTAAATGCTAGAGGGCTAACCGACCCCTCAAGAGTGACCATCATTGGTCAATGGCTTCGCGACATTAGCCTAAACCTACAATTTATATGTATTCAAGAGATTAAAATTGATGGAGAAGACCTCCAGAAACGGCTTAGACATGTCTACTCGACCCATGTTTGGATTTCAACGGCGCACCAGCGGGGGTCCGATGGAACGGTAATTGGTATTAATCAATTCTGGTTTGAAAAGCTTGAGAACTCTATGGAAGATGAATGCCATCGATGGATTGCTATTTCTTTTAGTGCTCCTTTTTGTTTACTTTAGTTTCTCTGTATGCCTCTAATGGGGAGTTAGAGAGATTGAACACTTGGGCCTCCTTGGACTCGCTCCCCCACAACGTGCTTATTTGTGGTGACTTCAACATGGTGGAGGACCCTATGGACAGATGGATGGGCAAGGGCAGGATCATCGATAGTCGGGAGAAAGAAACATGGGACCAAACCAAACTTCACTTGGATTTGGTCGAATTCAAAGATTCAAATGGTTTCTCTTGGTCAAATCTCCAAGCGAGCGAGGACCTGAGGAAAGCTAGACTTGATAGATGCTACATTTCTCAGAGTTTAATTCATCAGTGGGGCCACCCCTCCCTCTCGCAACGTACCGACCTCACCATCTCTGATCACTACCCGATCGTTATCACTTTCCAACCTTCCACCAAGATCCATAAGGCTCCTTGGTTCCACGCCAGTGCACCCTCCTTCTCTCTCCCCTCCATCCACCAAGAAATTGTTGACGTGTGGAAGGAGGCGTTCACCTCTGGCTTGTCCCCAGCCAAGTGCTGGAGAAGTGCGGTCGATAAGTCACGACAGATCATGATCAGATCCAAGAAGATGCTCGAGATTGTGCGGCGGGCTCGTAGAGAAGCTCTATATCATAGACTCTGGAGGCTAGAGGAAGTGAACAAAGGAAAATCTCAAGCCCAGAAAGGTCTTCAAAAAATCAGAGCGCTGTTGAGATACGAGGAAGAAATACAAAGGAAAAATTTGCAAATGTTCTTCAAGGAGTGGTGGGCTGGCAAAGACGACAAACCCACCAAAGAGATGTGTCGTATCCTTAAAAGGAAACATAACACAGAATCGATCCCCTTCCTGCTAGACTTAAATGGCAATGTATGCAATACGGAAGAAGATAATTTTGGGATCATTGAGGGGCACTTCACGAGGCTCTTGGGGACCTCGAACCCCCTCTCCCACCATACAAGGGACTGTATGGCATCCATTTCTAGGGTTTCCTCCCAGAGGATACCACTCAACCTTCGCTCCCTTCTACATGCCCCTATCTCTGAAGCAGAAATCATTGAGGTCATTGATGCCCTCCCTTCTGGTAAAAGCCCCGGACCCGAGGGGCTCACTAATGAGTTCTTTAAATCCTTCAAGTTGGTGGTCGCCACCCCCCTTCGTCTGGTTTGGCAAGAGGCCCTCAAGTTTGGCGCGCTTCCATCTTGTCTCAACAATGGCATTATCAAGTTAATACACAAAAAAGGGGAAAAGAACATAATAGAGAACTGGCGTCCTATTACGATGCTCCAAACATGATACAAGATCATTGCCAAAGTCATTGCCAACAGAATCTCCTACCACTTGAGAGGGTGGTTAAGCGAGGACCAAAAAGGTTTCATCAAAGGCACACAAATTTTGGAAACCATAATAGACATCTGGGAAGGTCTTGAATTTGCAAAAGAGTCTAAACAAGACGTGGTCTTCATCAAGATCGACTTTGACAAAGCATACGACAGGCTAGAATGGGACTATATTCTGTAGTCGCTCCAAGATCTTAGATGTAGTCAGAAATTCACCAAGATGATCGTGAACCTTCTCGGAAACGCATCGACCCAAATTAACATTAATGGCAAACTCTCGAAGGTGATCAAACTTAGAAGATCTATCAGACAACGGTGCCCACTGGCTCCCCTTCTCTTTGCCATTGCCACAGAAGGGCTTAGTAGGCTGGTGGAGCACCAGGTGGAAGCTGGTAATATCAAAGGCTTCCGTTTGCCTTACGACCACAATCAGATCACCATGAGACTTTTTGCCGATGATATGGACGCGTTTATTCACAATGATAGTACTAGCATGGAGACGTTCTGGAGGTGTCTGACTACTTTTTGTGAAGCCTCTAGCTCCACAATCAACCACTCTAAGACTTCCTTTAGAGCTATTGTTGGGTCACAACCCGACCTTCTCTTTGATCATGGCTGCCAAATCATTCCACAGGGCCAAATTTTTCAGCTTCTTGGGATTCCCTTGGGGTTTGGCCTCTTTATCGAACAACGGTGGAATTGGGTGCTGGCCAAACTCGAAAACAAGATTAACTATTGGAGAGGTATGCAAATCAATCTTGCTGGTTGTGCAATGGTTATCAACACGTTCCTCTTATCATCTACCATTTATTTCCTTGCTTGTTGGAGACGGAAAGAGCAAGATCTGTCCAAACTGGATAGTCTTTGTAGAAACTTCCTTTGGACGGGCGACCACAATAGGAGGGGGGTGCCTAAGATCAGATGGTCTATCTGCACCAGCCATAGAGATAGCAGGGGACGTGGTATCCTGGACATTGAGTGCTTGGCTAACAAACTGGCTACGAAATGGATGATTAAGGCTTGGTACAACGAGGAGGCCTCGAGGGCCAAGTTGATTTTCAGAAACAAGAATGAGTTGGCTCTCATGGGTCTCCCAAATTGGAAGAATCTTGACATCTTGACCCTGCTATTTTCCCCGATCCCCGTCTTCCCGAAAGGCTCTAATCTTGTGTGCTCCCTATGGAAGAGTTGGAATAAAGTCAAAAGCTACACAAGAGTAAGTGAAGACTAGAAGTGGGCTGCCTGTATCAGACAAAACGACTCTATCTGGTTCCCGATCCATGGCATCTGGAGTGTGGAGTCTTGGAACATTCAAAATGCCAAGAAGTTATGGAACAAAGGCTTCAAAAAATGGAAACATCTCTGGAAACAAGACACCAACCGCTCGATCAACTTCGAGGATATTGACCCTAGTGTCAACATTTCGTACGAAGAATGGAACACTTTACAAAGCAGATGTCTCGCCTGGGACCGACACAAAGTTTGCCTTCTCATGGGACACAACGCGTCCAACTCGCTTGGTCTCAAATGGCACAATGGGAATAGCCTTTCAAAAATCCCGAACATCAAAGAAACAATTGACTATCACGTTAACCTCAACACGAAGTGGTGTCTGTCATGGACGCGGCTTCGGTGGGACATGAAGTTCATGGCTATCTGGCACCCCCTCATAGAAATCAAAAAGTATGTCCTCTTATGGCAAATTCTTCATCATGGAATCTAGACCAACCTCAGGGCTAGCAACATTCGTGGGATTCCTCCCTGGTGCAAACGCTGCTACCAGTCTATCGAAGATGTTTCACACATCTTCTTTACCTGCCCCAACTCCAACAGAATCTGGCAGACGATTGGAAAGAAAATTAGACTTCAAAAACATCTCAGTTGGTAGCAGGCCCTGCTGGGAGAAGCAATCGGCTGCTCCGCGACTCTCTGGAATGCCATCAGAGGGGAGCTCCTATGAAAAATCTGGCGGGAAAGATGTGCTTTCAACTTTGGTGACTCCCCAAAGAGTGGTCAATTGAGAAATCGTTGTTCCTCCTTGGCAAAAGGATTGTCAATTGTAAGAAATCCCCCCCCTTCAGGCATCATCAAGTACTCCTTTCGATCAATAACAAGCTTAAGCCCAAGTGGGCCCCTCACGAGGGTGATGAGAGGGTGATTAACCCTCTTTTGTAATGCCATCTAAGCTCTCTAAAAGCTTCCCCTGCTTTGTGGGATTTGGGGGGTCCCGTGGGCACTAGTCCCCTTCTCTTGTACTGTTCTTTATTTAATTCAAGTTTGGGAGAGTAGGCTATTGCCGAACTTCCTTTATATAAAAAACATCTACAATCATTCTAAGGAAAATTAAAAATTTCAAAAAATATCTATTAAAGATTACTCAAAGGTCTTCAAAATGTTTTCCAAGCTTAAAGATAATGTAGAGTGTTTGCAGGCCAAAGAAGTAAAGAACACCTTTCATTCTCCAAAATTGCGTTCATTAGTGCACCAAGTATAGTTTCTCTTATATTAAAAAGTGTTTTTTCTTGGAGAGGGACTAAAAGCCCAATTGACTTTGATTCAACGAAATTATCCTCTATAGAGATAAATTATGAAACTCATATTAAGAAAATTTTTGACATAATGGATGGTTTTGATACCTAGAATCACCATCTAAAAGGAGGAACTTATAAATCTATTGTCTACACATATCATAAGAACTTACAATACTTTATGACCATTCACATCCTTAACAAAATATTTTCTTGATGAAGTTTTTTGTCTAGATTTGTATTACTCATCAAATATCTCACAAGGTTGCAATATTAGTTAGCTAATTTGTCAAACAGACCCTACCTCGCATGAAGGAAAGGGGAGTAAGATTTTATTCAACACAAAATTTTACCATTCAAACTAGAACATCCGCACATGGAAACTATCTCCTCAAGATATGAAGAAAAGTAAGCCTTGATCCACTACCACTTCATGGGATATCAAGCAAAAACTTTAAGAATGTAAAGTTTGTGAAGTAAATGAGTGTTGAGAAATTGATGGACTACTATATTATGAGAACCAATAATATGTGCCTCTAGGGGAACCTAGAATCCAAGTATTCTAGCACTGGCATGAGAGCCTTGTCATAAGTCATCTTGTAGAATAAGACAATAGAACTTATATAATGATATATATGGTGATATCCAATGCGAAATGACTTCAAAGAATATATTCCAGCTTTGTGAAAGTTGAAAAAGATATACGAAGCCCTAGCCTTAAGCCTCCTAATCTCTTTTGACGTCAATATATCATATAATGAACAGGGTCCTTGTTATCTATGGATTTTAGCATGATGGAATTTTAGATAAGTATGGTGGAATTTGTTTTTAGATAAGTATAATGGAATTCTTAGCATGACGGAGTTCTTTTTTGTAGTGGATAGAAATTCTCACAAATGAAGCATTTTACTCGAACAACTAAGGCAATCCTAAGTAAAACCATCGCTAGGTATCCTTTTTTTTTGCTACGTCTTTATCCTACATGCATTTCTCGAAAATATTATGAGTGATCGAGGATCGTAGTCATATCCAACTTTTGGAAGATTCTTTGCAAACACCTACACCATTAAAGATTCGGTCCTTTTAGCATCCTCCCCGTGATCAATCCACTCGCTCCAATGACCAAGTATCGAATACATCTAGTTTCCGATGTATCCATGTTTTTTTTTGAAAGAGAAAGTTTGGCATTAGTGTACTCTCCCTTTGGCATTACTGTACTCTCCTGCACTTTGATTTAAAAAAAAAAAGAACAAAACTACAGATGAGCAGGTCTAGCACCCATGGGACCCCCAAATCCCACAAAGCAAGGGAAGAACATACACAGCTAAAGGGTTTTACAAAGGAGGTTGATAACCCTTTCATCCCCTTCATGAGGGCCCCACATGGCTTTAATCTTTTTTTCCTCGAGGAAAAACACTCTTTGATGTCTAAGAGGTGGGGACTTCTTACAATTTGATATTCTTTTGCCTAGAAGGAAAAGAAATTTCTCGATAGATCATTCTTTAGGAAGGTTTCCATAATTGGAAGTCTATCTCCCTCTCCAAATCTTCTAGAGGGTCTCGCCTCATATAGAATTCCACAATGTTAAGGAGCAACCAAACGCCTCACCAAGAAGTGCTTGCTTCCACTTGATCTATTCTTGTAGCAATAAGATTTTTCCAAGAGTCTTCCTGATCAACACTGATTTGGGGCATGAGAAGAAAATGTGTCCTAAATCCTCAATGCTATGATGACACCTCTTACACCACAGTGGAGAACCACAAATTTTCTTAGCCTTTATATTGGTCTTGATTCCCCGGTGGAGGATTTCCCACATAAGCATCGACTTTTTTACCTCGATGAGGGGGTGCTAGAGGGACATGAACTTCAGATCCCAATGCAAGCCCATCGAATTAAGACACCACTTCTTATTAAGTGTGATGTGATAGTCCAAATTCTCCTTGATTCTACGAATTTTGTTCAAGCTATTACCGTTGTGCCATTTGAGACCTTCATGGAGGGGAGCTTCTTGTCTGATGAGGAGGCAAGTTTTTGAGTGTTCCCAAGCAATTCATCTACTTTGCAAAAGCATCCATTCTTTGAAGTCCACTCTAATTTGTGGATCAATATCCTCGAATCCAATCCATTGGCAAGTTTCTTGATTCTAGAGGTGTTTCCAATAACAAAAGTCTTTGTTCTAAAGCTTTTTAGTTTTTTGGAGACTCCACGTCTCCACGCCTCTAATGCCCTGGATGGGGAACCAAATCGAATCATTCTATCTGATACCTGCTACCCATTTTTAATCTTCATTGATATATCCATGTTTAAGGAATATTAGATTTCACCATTGATGAGACATCTTTGACACGTACCGAGATTTAAGATCATAAATAACTGGAATTTGAGCATGTCCTCCATTCTAGAATGTTCCAAGGAAGATGGGAATACCTTGTTCATAAAAAGGCTTTCTAGTAAACAATCCGCCTTCAAACGTGCAAAACGTCTCTAGAGAGCACCAATGCAGGTGGTTCAAATCCATAGGAGGAAATAAAGGAAGCAAAATTGAGGAAGCATACCCATTACTTGTGGAACTTGTGATTTGGGGTGAGGTGACATCATAAACATTAACGAAGCCATATTGAGTCCCATAATTTTTGAGAAATTTAACATCACCATCACATTTGTGGCATGCGAAAATCTTAAGAACCACTATCTACTTTGCTTGATCGAATATTGATAAAAGTTCTTTGAGTTGTTGACATCGTTGATAACGTCATTAGCTTGTAAGTACCTCAAATTTATTTCCCTTAAGCACCTGGAAGGGCCTCACTACATATATCCCCAATCGTTTCAATGCTATACTTGGGAGTTAAGTACACGGGTACTGTTTGCATCGGAAGGTTTTGGTAAAAACTATTTTCTAGCTGGGAGAGAGGGCACAATCTAGTGCTCCCTCAAGGGCACAATCTAGTGCTCCCTTAATAAGCAATAGTAATTTCCTTGAGTTATTTTAAAATGTTCACATTTTTAAACTCAACCCATGTAAAAATTTTGAATTAGAATGAAACAATAGAACTTCTGACCTTGACAAGTAGTGGGCGGCACTAGATGTTATTGTGATTAATTTGAAAATTTTGCTAAAATTTAGGACTTTTGGGACAATGCCTGTAAGCAGTTGACGTTTTTCTTCTTAAGCCATGGATTGAATAGGAAGGAGATTCTGGTCACAACCCTCTTATCATTGATCCATCTTTAATCAATCCTTAATCAAGATTAACAGAGCCATAAAAGGCCTCGTTTTGTTCTAAAACACTCTTTTTCTTTTTAGTGAGACACCCTTATGTTTAAGGTGTTAAAATCTTCGAAGAATTTGAGAAACATAGTTGATGACATAATCTAAAAAATTATTGTTGAGGTGATCACATCCTTGTTATGGTCGATCCATCAATAATCAACCGTTAATCTAAAAATTCCGTGAAAGCATTGTTTGTCACACACTCTTATATTTACGATGCTAAAGTCTTTGAAGAATGATAGAGACCTATTTCATGAGATAATGTCATAATCTGTTAAGGCATCTGAGATGACTTGTGGCTATCGATTCTTGTTGTCTTAGAATGAGGAAATACATGTTCAACTTGTATGTGTTTTGGAAAACCAAAATTATAATTCTCGAACATATAATTTAGGCTAAGATGTTCTTACTTAAGTTGAACATGTCTTGCTGTACAAGAGGCTTGAACTTCTCCCACTATTTGAGAGAGGTTTGATGATCTCTCACTCTACGAGAGAGGGTCTTTATTTTTTAAGTTCAGTTGTTTCTCACGTTGAAAAACTTAATATTGAGCCTTTTTAAACAAGAGAGAGACACGTTCTGTAGAATCGAAGGCTTCCACTTAAGTTCGAGCATCTCTCGGTATAGAAGAGCTTATACTTATCCGAAACGCAAAAGCAAAGATGGAGATAATATCAATATGAAGTCTACTACACATTTTAGATAGAAGATAGAGAGGAGGGAAGGAACGTGAAAGGCAAAGATATAGAAGATGAAAGAGAAAAGACTCTACATTGATCTCTCAATTCTTATTTACATCTCCACTTGCATAGTTTCATTCACTTATGGTTTCTCATCGTATGAGAGAAAGAGAGAGAAGAGGTGCAAATTATGTTCTAGGCTTACATGGTCTATAAGTTTCAAACAAAGTAGGAACTAAAGTTTGCGCATCTCGCATTCTATAAGAAGATTTTCGTTTCAAAGAGTCGTGAGATTATGTTCTAGCGGAGGCTTGAACTTATGATTGAAGGTGACTTGCGAGAGTTTTGAAGTTAAGTTTAAACCTCTTCCATTTCATGAGGGGCTCAAACGTAAGTATGAACATCTTCCACTTTACATGAACGTATAGAAATTAAGTTCTTTTCTCTCCTACTATATGGGCGAGGTTTTATGTTAATTATATATCCTCTACCACTCATATGAGGGCTCCTAGACAGACTTGGAAAGGAAACGATTCTCACTTAGATTGACCTTGACGGAATAAAAACCTTGTCAAAATCATGGAAGAACAATGAGGGTATGGACATTTTCAATATGTCTTCATGTCATTTTGTCTCTCACAAATGCTTGAGCTACTTTCCAAATCATCAATATTTCTCAAGAATATGTAGAGTTTTTTGTATTGATATATGTAGATGATAACTTGATTTTCTCAAAGATGTAGAGGAGCAAGAAGATTATGTGAAACTAGTTCTATCAAGAATTAGAGGAAAAGGACTATATGCAAAGTTAAAGAAATTATCTTTCCATTAGAGAGACGTGAATTCCTTAGGGTATGTTTTCCTAGAAATGAGGAATCTTTATTAAAATTAAGAAGATAGAGAAAATAATTGATTTTCCATTTACGTGTGTGTGTTCAACATGTACAATCATTCTTAGGCATTTTCAAAATTTCAAAAAATATTTATGAAAGATTACTCAAAGGTCTTGACAACGTTTTCCAAGCTTATAGGTAATGCAAAATTTTTGCAGGCCAAAGAAGCAAAGAAAACCTTTCATTCCCCAAAATGGCAGTCATAAGTGCACCTGCTCTTGTTCACCTTGATAGTACAAAGCGTTTCTTCTTGGAGAGAGAACGATCACACGTCACTTGGACACTAACAACCCAATTGACTTTCATTTTAGGAAATTATCCCCTCGAGAGGTAAATTGTGATCCTAGAAACAAGAAAATTCTTGACATCATAGATGGTTTTGATACTTAGAATAACTATAAATTTATTGTCTAAACATATCATAAGAACTTACAATACTTTATGACCATTCACATCCTTAACAAAACATTTTCTTGATAATTTTTTTAATCCAGATTTGTGTTACTCATTAAATATCTCATAGGGTGCCTGCAATGTTAGTCAGCTACTTTGTCAAGCAGAGCTTCCCTCGCATGAAGGAAACGGGAATACGATTTTCTTCGACACGAAAGTTTACTAGTCAAACTAGAACATCCGCACATGGAAACTGTCTCCTCAAGATATGAAGAAGATTCTGCCTTGATCCACTACCACTTCATGATTTGTGTTGTAATATCAAGAAAAAACTTTAAGAACGTAAAGTTTTTGAAGTAAATGAGTGTTGAGAAATTGGTAAACTTCTATATTATGAGAACTATCTTATAAGTCATCTTGTAGAATAAGATATTCGAACTTATATCATGATATCTATGGTGATATGCAATGCAGAATGACGTCAAAGAATATATTCCAACTTTGTGAAACTTGAGATAGATATAAGCAACCCTGGCCTTAAGCCTCCTAATCTCTTGTGACGTTAATCTATCATAGAATGAACACGGCCATACAACTATCAATTTTAGATAAGTGTGATGGAATTCTTCCATCGCCACGCAACTTTTTAGCTACGTCATTATCCCACATGCATTTCCTGACAATATTATGAGTGGTCGAGGCCCATAGTTCATATCCAACTTTTGGAAGATTCTTTGCAAACTCCTTGGTGTTCAAGTTAAATTGTTTATAGCCAATCGTTGACAGACTAATGGAAAGAAGAATGAGTGAATGAAGCTCTACAACAATATTTCTGCTACAAGATCAACTATCATAAAGATGAATAGTTCGATCTTTAGCTTTTTGTAGATTTTTCCCATAATAAGAACATCAATTCATCTACCAAAGAGGCTCTCTTCTCTCTAAAGTAGGGAAAACACCCAAGGATGGATGCACAACTTCCAAATCATTTCAAGAACATACTTGTCCGAGATAAGGCTAAATAGCTCATGAATATTCATCAAAAACTCAAGTAAGAGATTCATTAAGATTAAGGACCTTATAAGTACTATGTAGCCCAACCCTAGATTCAAAATCCATCTTATAGTGTTGGAGATAAGCTTCGTTTGCTCAAAAAAAAATTCCCACTTCGAGGCCATGTGAAAATCTAAACCATTAAAGATTTGGTCCTTTTACCATCCTACCCGTGATCAATCCCCTCGCTCCAATGACTAAGTACCGAATACATATAGTTTCCTATGTATCCCAATATTACATTCCACCATTGATGATACATAACCCAATCTTTTGACACGTACCGAGATTTGAGATCATAAATAATTGGAATTTGAGCATGTCCTCCATTCTAGAATCTTCCAAGGAAGATGGAAATACCTTGTTCATAAAAAGGCTTTGTAGTAAACAATCCGCCTTCGAACGTGCAAAACGTCTCTAGAGAGCACCAATGCAGGTTTTTCAAATCCATAGGAGGAAATAAAGTAACCAAAAGTGAGGAAGCATAGCCATTAAGTGTGGAACTTGTGATTCGGGGGGAGGTGACATCATAAACATTAAGGAAACCATATTGAGCCCCATATTTTGTATTTCTTTGCATATCTCACCATTGGTGAAGAATTTGAGAAATTTCACATCACCATCACATTTGCGGCATGCGAAAATCCTAAGAACAACTCTCTACTTTGCTTCATCGGATATTGATGAACGTTCTTTGGGTTTTTGACATCATTGATAACGTCATTAGCTTGTAGCTACGTCAAATTTATTTCCCTTAAGCACCTGGAAGGGCATCACTACATAGATCCCCAATCATTTCAATGCTAGACTTGGGAGTTAAGTACACGGGTATTGTTTACATCGAAAGTTTATGGTGAAAAATATTTTCTAGTCGAGAGAGAGGGCACAAGTCCTCTCTCAATAAGGAATAGTAATTTTCTTAAGTTATTTTAAAGTTTTCACATTTTTAAGCTCAACCCATGTAAAAATTTTGAATTAGAATGAAACAATAGAACTTTTGACCTTGACAAGTAGATATTATTGTGATTATTTTGAAACTTTTGCTAAAATTGAGGATTTTCGAGACAATGTCTGTAAGTAGTTGACGTTTTTCTTCTTAAGCCATGGATTTTATAGGATGGATATTCTGGTCACAACCCTCTTATGATTGATCCATCATTAATCGATCCTTATTCTAAATTAAAAGATCCATAAAAGATCTCGTTTTGTTCTAAAACACCTTTTTTCTTTTCAGGGAGACACCCTTATGTTTAAGGTGTTAAAATCTTCTAAGAATTTGAGAAAGATAGTTGATGACATAATCTAAAAAAACTATTATTGTTGAGGTGATCACAACCTTGCTATGGTCCATACATCAATAATAAACCGTTAATCTAAAAATTTCCGTGAAAGCATTCTTTGTCACACATTCTTATATTTAGGATGCTAAAGTCTTTGAAGAATGATAGAGACCTATTTCATGAAATAATGTCATAATCTATTGAGGCATCTGAGATGACTTGTGGCTATCGATTCTTGTTGTCTTAGAATGAGGACATACATGTTCAACTTTTATGTTTTGGAAAAACAAAATTATAATGATCATCCCAAAGGTTGTAGGGAAAAAAATAAATTTTCTCAAACAGACGAGTTTATATCCATAAAGGAATCAAGGAATGTTCATGCAATGGTACTTCGTCAACATGAATGTAGAATTATTAAATAAAACAACATATATACGTAATTAAGGGATTATAGGCAATCAGACACGTACATGTAAAGCTTATATGTCACACATTCATTTGCTTATAGGTCTAACATTC
>CM035414.1:163046066-163083566 GCA_020310875.1 Ceratopteris richardii | reverse complement strand
CTCCCTTTCCCCTCTTTGTATCCGATGGTGGCCCACACAAAAAGAAAGAAAGAGAGAGAGAGAGAGAGAGAGAGAGAGAGAGAGAGAGAGAGAGAGAGAGAGAGAGAGAGAGAGAGAGAGAGAGAGAGAGAGAGAGAGAGAGAGAGAGAGAGAGAGAGAGAGAGAGAGAGCGAGAGAGAGAGAGAGAGAGATTTTATGGGGATTTTTTTATTTTATTTTTCTATTTTCTTATTTTACTTTTTGATTAAGATTTCTTCCTCTTTATTATTTATATTATCTTTATATATACTAAGTTCTAGTAATACTTATATGTTTGTTTTCATATTTTAATATAAGTAATATTTATTAAATATATATATTAAAATTATAAGAAATTTATTTGAACTATGAATATTTAGTATGAATGAATATTTGTATTTATGTTCGTATATGAAATTATATGTGTTTATGTATGTGAATATATATGTCTTAATATATGTATATGTCTTAATATATATATATGTTTTAATATATGTATATGTATTTATGTATGTATGTATGTGTGAAAGTGTTTTATCTTAGGATCATTACATTTTAATGTTATTATGATGTGCATATGCATTGAATATGTTTGTTTGAGATGAATGGTTAGTGATTTTATTATGTATGTTGGTGTGAAATGAAGGGTATGAAGGATGTGTGTGTGTTTATTTATCTAAATTGTTTACATGTATATGATTTGAATTCTTAAACCTTTTTTATGAGTTTCAAGTTACCAGAAGGAGGGTCCATTTAGCCATTAACCCTTATCTTTCTCAAAGATTTCATCATATTATCTAAACTTCTCCTTATCCAATCATCTTATCTTTTCCTTTTCTTACCCTTTAGCCAAGCTTCTCCAACCCTTACTTCCTAGCTTGATAGAAACTTATTAGAAATGCATTTAGTAAATGCATGTACCCTCTTAGATGTTAGTGCATGTACCCTTGTTGAATGTTAGACATGTTAGTTAATGTATGCATATTAGATGTTAAGTAGTGCATGTTAGATGTTAGAAGTTAGGTAATGCTTGTTAACATGTACCCATGTTAGATGTTAGTGCATGTACCGTTGTTGAATGTTAGAAATGTTAGTTAATGTATGCATATTAGATGTTAAGTAGTGCATGTTAGATGTTAGAAGTTAGGTAATGCTTGTTAGATGTTAGAAGTTATGTAGTGCATGTTAGATATTAGGAAATGCATTTAAATGTTAGATGTATGTTGATGAATGTTAGATGTATGTTAATGAATGTTAGATGTATGTTAGTGAATGTTATTTATGTAAATGTATGCATAGTTAATGCATGAATATTAGATATTAGTGCTTGCATGTTGTGTGTTTGTGCATGTATGTTCATGCATGTGTCCTAGTGCATGTGCATGTATGCATGTGTGTATGTTAGTGCATGCATGTTCATATATGTGTATGTTAGTGCATGCATGTTCATATATGTATGTTAGTACATGTAAGTTCATTATAGGAATGGTTTGTATGTATGTTAGTGTAGTTATGTATGCATGTCCATTTATGCATGTGCATGTATGCATAAGAGTTATGTTAGTGCATGTTATGTATACATGTTCATTTATGCATGTTCATTTATGTTAGTGCATGTTATGTATGCATGTTCATTTATGCATGTGCATGTATGCATGTGAGTTATGTTAGTGTAATTTATGTTTGCATGTTCATGTATGCATAATCATTTATGCATGTGAATGTATGCATGTGAGTTATGTTAGTGTAATTTATATTTGCATGCTCAGGCATGTATGTATGCATGTTCGTTTATGCATGTGCATGTATACATGTGAGTTATGTTAGTGCAATTTATGTATGCATGTTCATTTATGCATGTGCATGTATGCATAAGAGTTATGTTAGTGCATGTTATGTATGCATGTTCATTTATGCATGTGCATGTATGCATATGATTTTGTTTGCATATCATGTTTGTATGTTAGTGTATGTATATTCATGCATGTGTATGTATATTCATGCATGTGTATGTATGTTCATGTATATGTGTGTTAGTGTAAGTTATTTATGCATGTGTGTATGTCATGTATGTATGCGTGTTCATTTATGTGTGTGCATGTATGCATATAGGTATATTAGTGCATGTATGTATGTAAGCATGTTCATTTATGTTTGTGCATGTATGATCATGCATGTGCATGTATGTTCATGCATGTGTGTTAGTGCATGAAAGTTTATGCATGTTAGTTAAATGCATGTTCATTTATGTGTATGCATGTGATTTATGTATGCATGTGATTTATGTATGCATGTGAGTTATGTTAGTGTAATTTATATTTGCATGTACATGCATGTATGTATGCATGTCACGTTATGTATGCATGTTCATTTATGTTAGTGTATGTTAAGTCATGCATGTTAGTATGGATGTATGCATGTGATGTATGTTAGCATATGTAATATTTATGAATATGTATAAGTGTATGAAGCTATGTATATATATGAATTATAAGATGTATGCTTAAAGTACTGTATGAATGAATTATTTTATTGCAATGTGTATGTTAAATTAAATGAATGTACTTATATATATGTGTTTTAGAAAAGTTAATTATCTTATATTAAACTAAGTTTTTTAAATATGTTAAGATTTAAAAAGAGTGTTTAATCTTTTATAAAAGCATACTTATATTTCTCACGTGATTTTTCAAATGAAATGTAGCCCTGTTAAAGATGAACTGAAGATTTGAAGTGTGGAAAGAATTTACTTAGCTGAAAATCAATTGTTTAGTTTGTATAGGATATCATTTTTATGAACAATATCTTATAGATCTTGTATAGGAAATCTTTCATTTAAACAATTTATATAATACTAATCTATTTGCATTTCATCTTATGTATGAAGAAGCTTCATCAAGTAGTACTTTTTTACCTCCATCTACATTTGAATTATTATTTCCTAGACCAGTTGAAGTTAATGATACAGAAATTAAAGAAATAGTTAAAGACAAGATTGTAGAAGAAACTTTGCATTCAAGAGAATTTGATCACAGATTATCTAGAACTTTACCATTAATTTCCATTGTTCCACCTAGTACTGAAAATAGTGAAACTTTTTTTTCTCCATCTATAACTAGAAACATTGAAAATTCACAAGAAGATTTAAACGTAACAAAAATCATTAAAGATAAAGTAGTTAGTGAGGAATTAATCCTACCATCCTAATTTGACGTAGTTGAAAGATATAGGAACGCTTTGCCTTAGGGACCTTAGGAAAGAAATACTTGTTCTGCATAGTCACCTTGTGTGCGTCGTTAGCGAGACGATTGAATTGATCCGCCAGTCATCATAAATCACTCCCACAATTGAATCCGACATGAACAACGACACAACAGGATAGGTATAAACTCTTTTCCTTTTCTTGCATGTGCAATAGTTTGGTTTAGGTTACGTGTTGCAGCACCTTGAGGAGGTCATCTTGGAGAGGCAGAATTTACAAACCTTGTAATTCCCTGGATGTTGAGGGCTGAGTTTATGCTATGAGCGCCTCCACGGGAATAGGCAAGTAGCTGAACCTCATCTTTTCACCCTTACCATCAAGTACTTGAAGAAATACGTTTGCACACACATCACTTAGATTCTTTGTATTAGGCATTTATTGCTCAACAAATGTATATTTGAAAATTTCACATGCATTTATTTGAAACGAGTTGGCCCTCACGGGGTCCCCGAACTGGAAGAACCTTGACATCATGACCCTGCTATTCTCCCCGATACCTGTCTTCCCGAAAGGCTCCAACCTCGTTTGCTCTCTTTGGAAGGGCTGGAATAAAGTCAAAAGCTTCACAAGAATTAGTGAGGACTGGAAGTGGGCGGCCGGAATCAGACAAAACGACTCTATCTGGTTTCCAATACATGGCATCCGGAGTGTGGAATCGTGGAACATGCAAAATGCCAAGAAGTTATGGAACAAAGGATTCAAAAAATGGAAACACCTCTGGAAACAAGACACCAACAGTTGGATCAACTTCGAGGATATCGACCCTCGCATAAACATCTCCTACGAAGAATGGAACACCTTGCAAAGCAGATGCCTCGCTTGGGATCGTCACAAAACTCGCCTTCTCATGGGACATGATGCTCCGAACGCGCGTGGTCTCAAATGGCACAATGGAAATAGCCTACTCAAAATCCCGAACATCAAAGAAACAAATGACCTCGAGATCAGCCTCAACAAGAAGTGGTGCCTGTCTTGGACGCGGCTTCGGTGGGACATGAAATTCATGGGTATCTGGCACCCACTTATAGAGATTAAGAAGTCTGTCCTCTTATGGCAAATTCTTCATCGCGGAATTTGGACTAACCATAAGGCAAGCAAAATTTGTGGGATCCCTCCGTGGTGCAAACGCTGCCACCGTGCAATCGAAGATGTTCCACACATCTTCCTTACTTGCCCCAACTCCTCCAGAATCTGGCAGATGGTTGGACTGAAAATCAGAGTTCAGAAACAGCTTAGTTGGAAACAAGTCCTCTTGGGAGAAGCGATTGGATGCTCTGCGGCTCTCTGGAACGCAATCAGAGGGGAAGTCCTGTGGAAAATCTGGCGAGAGCGGTGTGCTCTCAACTTCGGCGACCCCCCCAGGGAGTGGTCGATTGAAAAATCTCTATTCCTCCTTGGCAAAAGGATCGCCAACAGTAAGAAATCCCCCCCCTTCAGACACCATCAAGTCCTCATTTTGATCAACAACAAGCTCAAACCCAAGTGGGTCCCGCATGAGGGCGACGAGAGGGTGATCAACCTTCTTTGTAATGCAACCTAGGAATCATCCATGCTTCCCCTGCTTTGTGGGATTTGGGGGGTCCCGTGGGCACTAGACCCCTCTTCTTGTACCTTTGTTTCTTAATTTAATTCAAGTCCGGGAGAGTAGGCTATTGCCGAACTTCCTTTATATAAAAAAATTTCACATGCACTCTAGCTTCTGCATCAATTGTAAGGTATATTTTCTAAACTTGAAACTCTTTGTTACTATTTAAGTAGGACTTTAGGAGAACTTAAAATATTAGGAATTGCTAGATTTAAAATTCAAAAAGAATTCTCATTTGAAAGTCAGTATCTATTTAGGATTGTTTGATTAGTACAATTGTAGTTTGAAAATTCAAAAAGAATTTTATTTGCAAGTTAGTATCTATTTTTCATTAAAATATTAAGGATTGTTAGATTAGCATAAATTTTAGTTTGAAAATTAAACAAGAATTTTCATTTGAAAGTTAGTATCTATTTTTCAAGAATTGTTTTTAAGATTTTAAACTTAAGTAAAATTGGAACCAAACAATTTAATTAGCTTGGTAAGAGAACAAAAAACTAAAGTACAAGAAGAAGTTAAGGATTATATTAAAAAACTTAAGTCTAGTTCTAACATACATAATAAAATGGATGAATTATTTAGTAGTATGATGTCAGAAACCCAAGGACAGAAAGTAGTTGAAGCAATGTTAAAAGAGAAAGGGAAATTCACTAGAGTTAACGCAACTAACTATTTACACACTTTTGAAGACCTAGCAAAACTACATGGTTTGCTTGTAACTAAATGGGTAACATTTTTTGTATGACTTGCAATAGGTTCAGCCATTAGTGTAATAGAACCTCATAGTGCACTTGAGTGGGAAGAATTTAAAAAACAAATGCATAAAGAATTTTACTAAGAAGATTATAGTCAACATAGTAGCGAAGGATTTATGAAGTGGCTTAGCACTCCTAAATCCCAAACATCCCTTACACAATTACATGGTGAACTTATGAAGAGATTTTCACAATTGCCTGCACTTACACCAGATATAGTTCTCTATTTCCTAAAAGTATTACCTACAGACATTAGAAGTGAAGTAGAAAGGAGACTAGAGGTACCTGGGAAAAGATATGGTCTAATAGAGGACTGGGGGGTTCTAAAACAATTAGTAGAAGTAGTAGCACAAATGAAACAAAGGTAGTCATTACTATATGATATGAATTTAAATTTTCCAACAATAGGTACAACTACTCAAAATCCTAAAATTAATATAAATTCTAGTTCAACTGAACAAGCATCAACATCTAAAATTCCTAGTGAGTTACAGTTTGAAATACTATTTAATAAATTAGATAACATGATGCAGATGCATACGAATACATCTAAGGAAGTGGCTACACTTCAAAACACAGTTCATTCTTTAACTAGTCAAGATAGAACAATTTTAGGACCTCAATTTACTCATGCCCCACAAATAAATCCTATACCTATTGCATCTTTAATGAATCAACCAGTAGCTCATAATAATGAACAAAGATGCGCACCCACCCGATGATGTGTTTGGTGCGACTCCACAGAAAACATGTCTTATGCCTGTGAATCTCTAACAAAGGCAAAAGAAAGAAAACTAGTAATTGATATTGATAAAAAACTATGTGATTACCGCACCCACCTCCCACTAGCTGTAAATTGGGGAAAAGGTGGAATGCAAAAACTATATGAAAATATATCTGAAGCACAAAGAAGCTCATCTGGGGTTAGATTAGAATGCGATGAAAGTGATCTAGATGATGAAACCTCAAATGAAACCAAAAATTATTTAATAGAAGCATTAATAAAAGCTAGAGATGATATAATGAACAAAACAACATGGAACTCACCTGTAGATCATTTCTCTATCTTCTCACATATTGAAAATGTTGAAGAAAAGAGAACAAGGGATGAAACTCAAGATTTAGATGGAAAAAAATCAAAGAGTAACTAGAAAACAATTGAGAAAAGAACCTAAAAATGTACAATTTAATGAAAATATAAATTTAGATTCAAATGAGCAGAAAAGAAGAGATATAAGGGAGGGCAAACAACTTGAGACATCAAACAAACCTTTAGAATCAAAGCCTAGTGAATTAGATTCAAGGACTAATGAAGAAGTAGATAAAAATGAATAAGATCCAAAAGCTATTTTAACTTCAGAACTAGAAGAAGAAAATGACACAAAAGAAATACTGTATGATATTCTTTTAAAAAGTCAAGTGACTATGTCACTTGAACAATTATTTACTATAGCTAAATTAGAAGTTAAAGATAACTTTGTTAAAATGATTAAAAGGAAAAGATTTCCACTAAATACTGATACTGAAATGTATGACAATGTAGATGTATCTCATATTTCTAAAGATTCCTTTTCTGACTGTGATGATCAGGAAGAAAGTTAAGGATACGTTAATAAAATTTTTTTAGGACCAATTCTTCCAAATAATATACAGGAAAAATCTGAAAGCAATTACAAAAAGAGTTTTTGGACGAGGGGAACACTTGAGATCAAAGTAAATTTAGGAGATAGGAAAAATTCATGTAGAGCTTTAGCTTTACTAGATTCAGGTTCAGAAATTAACGTAATATCAAAAGAATTATATGATAGATTTAGATGGCCTATAGATAAACAACATGGGTGGATTATGAGAACAACAGACAACGGATGTGGTGCACTTCTGGGAGCTTGTGCACACATTCCAATTTCAATAGGTGGAATAAGTGAAACATTTCACTTTTTTATACAAGATAATTGTTCTTATGAAATCATCTTAGGACAACCCTTCATTTGTGAGATACGAATGGAAACAAAAATAATGGAAGACGGCTCAGCATATGCAAGATTTAGGTCAAAAAGTGATTTACAATCCTTACAAGTAATGACTATTATCCAAACCATATTAGAAATAGAGAACAAATTAGGAAAACACCTATCAGATCACAAGAGAAGATGCACGAGAGTCATCTACCTCTTAGTGATTCTGGAACATACTTTGATCATAATTTTTACTAGACTCCATTGTTGAGCAGGACAACAGTGGTAACTGGTTTGAAATCTTGCAGAAATGTGTACACAAAATAGAATTTTTTTTGTTTATTTTACATCTTCAAAATCACAAATTTTAAATAGTAAAGATATTCCTAGGAAAATAATGGAAAAACATGAAAAATATTTTCAAGATAAAGGATATATGTCCATAGATGAAAATATTGAAAATGTAATTGAAACTTCTTTTTCTTCTACTTTACTTGAAGAAATTAATGAAACCTTTCATGATGAAAAATTATTATAAGTTATACTTTTGAACTTTAAAAGAATATGAATTAATTTTAAAATTTGTTTCTGGTTTTCATGAAGCTAAAATTAATACAAAGTATAAAACAATAGATAAAAAGTGAAACCTGTAGCTCAAGCTTTACCTAAAGGAAGTGTCCAGAAAATAAAACAAGTAGAGTTGACATATTTAGGTAGTGATGTGTGTGAACACACTAGGACCGCCGGGGCACTTTTTTCCCTCTTTAGGAGGTTTTTTTCCCCCGGCTTGTATATACGTGTATTGCCCTAATGGGCTACTTATCTTTGTACATTCTCTAGTAATACATTCAGTATTGTGTGTTGTGCTCCAAGCTTCTTCTTCTTCCTTGTGCTGTTCGCGTGCTTCCGCAGACATCTAACTCCAACAATTGGTATCAGAGCAGGTCATCGCTTCATCTAGGGCACCGTCGACACTCCTCCGTTTGTAGTCTCAGATTCACACGAAATTTGGTGAGCATACTCAAGGTGTTTCAGAGCTCGTTATGGCCTCCGAATGCACTATCACAGTGCTTGCGTAGGCTATTTTGTCTTTTTGTACCAAAGGTATATACCAGTTTTTGTTCGCCAGTATAAGCATCTCAAAGTCTGCTACAGGTCTAGCAAAATTCATCTTGGTAGTTCTGGTCAACTTTTTGAGATACAATCAACTTTCTACATCAAGGTATTTTAGTCACCAACCATGGCTGAAAGTAGTGATGTATTCCGTATGTTGGCTGTTGAGGATAAGTTGGATGGTACCAACTACCCATTATGGGCTTATATGATGCGACATGTATTGGTTGCAAAAGGATTGTGGAACATTGTGGAGGGTGTCGAAAGATTTCTTGTTACACCTCTAATAACAAGTGCTACAAATACATGTGCTAGAGCTAATGAAGATGGTGTCGAAGATGATATTGTGCAGATTCCTGTTTGTGTTGCTGTTTTTGCTGCACCTACTGCAAAGCAGATTCGTTCGGATGGTAGAGATGCCCACATTAGGGGACAAAATGAACCCTGCATGGGCCTTGTAAGGATTTCTAATTTTAAGGGATTAAGCCTAATCTTGTTCTTGCTTGAGGGAACAAAGTGCATTTAATAGAGCACTTTTTAGTAGGCAAGACTAGGCTTTTTTTTAGGCCCAAGTAGGGTCTTCTCTCTCTTCTGTAAAAGAAAGAGAGAGAGATTCCACTTTACACATCATCAAATCCGTCCATCTTTGTGAATAAAAAAATGACTTTTTTTTTTAAAGTCACACAGTTAGTTATTGCTTACTAAAAAGGGTCCATTTCTTAATATACATGTCAGAAGTTACTTTTTTTTATGGATTTTTTAATAAAATCACTCAAAATATTTCTTTTTTCAAACTGCTTCAAAAGTAAAGTGCCACATCATCAAGCTCGTAACTTTCCCTACCTCAAAAATTGAGCTTTTCAAATTTTTATCATTTTCACTCACATAGAATGGAAAACCTCACCCTGACCCATACACATATCAAAAAAGTAATTTTCTCTATGTAGAGATACTTCTTAGTCCATTATACATGTTATTTTGATTCTCTTCTATCTTTCTCTCTCTTACCTCTTGAATTCTAGCAGCCATGGGGTACTCGAACAATTTCCTCCAAGGAGAAGATGTAACAATAATAGAATCACTCACAAAGAAATTTTTCTCCCATGAGATGACAATATTCATGTCCAAGTAGGTGGTTCATTCTTTCTTTGTGATCAAAGATGTACTATTAATTTTACTTTTTAGTATTCATCTACTATTTTTCAGGAGGAAAAGCACACAATACCATCATTGGAAGCTCTTTCATGTGGAGTGGGAGGACACAGACACCATATTCTTGTAATGAGGTATATATTTTTGTTGCTTCTCATATTTGCAAAAGAATTAAACCAATATTTCCTTTGTAGAGGTAATTCATCTAAGAAATAAGTGCTTCATCAACACCAAAGAAGCACGTTAAATTGTTAATAGTTTCTTTTGCTTCTCCTTCTTTTAAAAGATGCATGTTGACTAGTTGGAATAATACTCTGTTGCTTTTCTTCAAACAAATTTTGCAAGAGTTTGACTATTAGAAATGTTTTCATGAAATTACAACACAACATTGCGAGTGAAAATTGGAGGTTATGAGCAAGCCCTTTGCATCATGATCAATGTCATGAACAAAAAATGTTTTAGGGTTCAACTTGGAACTCAAGCTACATAAGAGGCATCATTGATTATTTTATACTAACAAGTTTTTGTGGTATATCCTATCCATGCTCAAGGTACATAATGACCACCTTGGATGAAGCTCCATCACAGAGGATGAAGTGGTCTACATGCAAGAGAGGTCACCATACAATCATAGAGTGGCTCAATATGACAGAGTGAAGTCGATTAAGAATATCAAAATAGTTCATACCCTCATCCATAGAATCATTCTTGTGAGCATGATAAAGATCCACTGCCACAGATGTGACCATTCATAAAAAGATTCTAAGGACATGCACAAAGGGGAATAATAGATCCACTAATCATTGGTGATGAACCATTTGAACTCAATCTACCTCCAAATGGAACATGGCTGATGAAACATGCATGAAGTAACCAATCCAAGTCATCCAAAAAGGAGAGCTTCAAGGAATCATCATGAAACATTTGCATATTCCAACATCATATCAAGTAGAGGCTATAAAGTCACTACTATAGGGTCAAAGAACACTACCCACATATGAGAAAAGAAACATATGCCATAAATTGTGTCACAATTTCAATCAAGGCATAAATGTAAAATGAATAAGAACTACCAACCACATCATAGATCATATGTAGCACAACCTAAAGTTTCTCCTAATGCAAAAGAAACACAAATGTGAGCAAACATTAACGATCCTTAGTGATTCAAAGTTAATGCACCAGACTTTGGATATAATCAATAGCACTTCAAGCCATCCAAGAGGAAGGAGATGCATTCCTTACTTCTATTTTGAAAGATATTGACTTGTGTGTAGCTCATGTGAATATGATGACCATACAACCAAAGAAACTAGATGGGACCATACATGATTATGTAATCATTCTTGTTGAAGAGATACATTTTGTAAAATCACATTTCCATTATGATAATCTACTTTTCATCATCTTTCTTACACATGCTCAAGTTCACATTGCTCTATATCATATGTTCATAATTGTATCCACTTGCGTAAAGATGGTATGTGTGCAAAACAAATCCCTTAGAATCAAAACTAGTATTTGCATTGTTCAACTAGGTTGTGCATATAATTTCCATGAACCTAAAATTTGAAAGAAAGGAGTTGTATTGTCACTAATCCACATCATATTCAAATGTCCTAGAAAGAAGATACAAGCTGGGTTTAAGACTTCCATGATCACCATTCCATATCAAAAGATCATCATCTGAGTCAGAAAAGGATTACTATCCATCATGAGAATCATGCCCTTGATTATTTAGCTAGATAAACTACAAACCCTTTCTAGTACCATCATGGATATCCATCATCATCGTGTTCTAGTACAACATATAAAAGACTCTAAAACGACCAATAACTATGAAGATTCAATTTCCAAAAAATCTCATAGTTACATAGCTACTTCCCGTGGAACTTATCGCTTTGAGAGGGAGATGATGTCATAAACACAAAGGAAACCATTGTAAAAACATAAATTCTATGAAAGAGATTATATCTCATGAATGGTTTACATTTTGGAGAAATGGATGCTACCATCACGTTCGGAACATGCAAAAACCCTAAGATTGACTGTTTATTTGTCTAATTCTGACATCTAGAGCCCTGGTAACCTCAAAAAGCACCAGTAAAGGGGCAACCCCGCATTTCTGTGGCTGCCCCTTTACTGGTGCTTTTTGAGGTTACCAGGGCTCTGGATGTCAGAATTAGACAAATAAACAGTCAATCTTAGGGTTTTTGCATGTTTTGGACGTGGTGGTAGCATCCATTTCTCCAAAATCTAAACCATTCATGAGATATGAACCCTTTTTTGGTGCTTTGAGGTCATGCAAGGTCATCAAATGGTGGAAATAAGTATTACTTCTTGCAAATTTTAGGGAAATTATGCAACCAAAGAACTAGATAGGAGCATATATGACTATGTGATCATTCTTCTTGAAGAGATGTTTTGTAATGTGAATTATCTCATTGGTAATTATACTTTTTCATAACCTTTCTTACACATGATCAACTCCACATTGATCTATATCATATGTTCATAATCATATGCACTCAAGTCAACATGATATGTGTGCAGAGCAAATCATTTATGGTTATAAACTCATTTTTCCATTGGTAAATTGAGTTGATCACATAATGAGTTTCATGGACCTTCAATTTTTAATAATAAAGTTTCATATCCATTAGAAATAAGCTTGCATGGCCTCAAAAGCACAAAAAAAGTTCATCCATAGAAACACACAATAGGCCTCTAGAAAACTTTTGCGAAGACATATCCCATGTTTCTATGGCTCCTCTTTTTTGATACTTTTGAGGTCATGCAAGGTTATTTTTAGTGGATATGAAACTTTATTATTTAGATTTTTAGAGCCGTGGAACTTATTTCTAACAAGTCACTTACTCTATAGTGATCCATGCATATACAACTTCTACAATGGGAGCCACTATAAACAAACATAGTCACATGAGATAAAATAGTTTGCAAAATATAATTTAGGATAATATCCTCATGTCTAGCATTCTCGTTGTGCCTCTATACCCCACATAAGGCAGAAATCCCCCTTTGAACTCCTCCCATTAAGGTTCTATGGGGAAATTCCATGGCACCAAAGGGCCTTTATTTTCAACTTGAGGCATTCAAATTGACAAAACTTCTATGCCCCACTTACCTCATGGCATCAATCACAAAGACCATTTATTACCATAAATTTTCACATATAAAATCCTTTTGAATATGAATTGTAGGTGAAAGCATATAAAAATGCTAATTGGGCTTGATCCAAAGACGATAGGAAGAGTACAAGTGGATATGTAGTGATGCTTGGCAAGAACGTTATCTCTTGGATGGAAAACAGGAAACCCACAATTGATCTATACTTCACAAAAGGTGTTGAATACATGGCTTAAGCTCAAGTGGCATGTGAGCTTATGTGGCTCAAGAAGCTTATCTAGCCTAGAAGTTAAGGTTCCATGGATGTTTGTACTCTCAAAGTGGTTTCTCCTCATAATGGGAGCCTTGTAACTTAGAGCACCATGGATCATTTCTGGTACTTGAGGAGTAAGTATTGAGTATATCTAACATGAATGGTCTTTTTTAGTTATATCCTTTGTAATTTCAAACTTCATAAATGATCATCTATTGAGAAAATTAACCAATAAAATGTCAATTATTGTGAACTTGAACATACTCTATATAAAAGCAAAAATTGAATAATCACCAAGAGAAATTATAAATGCACAGTTGTAGACTACAAAAATGTGAGAGTAGACATGTTTTCATTACAAATATCAAATCTTACAAAATTTACAAATTATTGGTATCAATGATTGTACAACTTGAAGCGCTTGCAAATGCAAGAACGCATCACAAAATTTGCGATGCTCATCCATGATGTAAAGTATTTCTAGACCAATTCTAGATCAAGAGGATTTTGAGATATCTTAGTAGGAGAGAAGGGATCAGAGAAGAAGGTATATAGAATATCTAACATGAATCAATTGTCCTACCTTTTACAAGGTTCTTGAAAGTGCAAAAACCATGAGATACGATGACTAGGGCCCAAGAAGTGACATTATCAGGTTGCAAAAGAACTATGACAATGAGAGTTCTGTTCCATCTTTGCTCCAATCTACAGGGACTTTCATTTTGTATTCCATTCTTCTACCAACCTGTAATCAATTTGCAAGAAATTGAAGTCATTAAGTAAAATAAACAATAATGAAAAGATTACTTTAACAAAAGCATGAAACATTTCTCACCTTATGTCCTTGAATTTTGAATTTGGATTGAGTTAGTCCTTCAAACCCCATAATCATCAAGTGTTCTCTCAGATTAGCCAAGGTCCAATGGTTATTCACTAAAATAGTTTATGTTTCATTATTGGGCAATCTAAGCTTTATTTCAAATGAATGTAAAGATCCCTCTGAACTTTGGAATGGTATCCAGTTGCCAAGTTTGCACATCCAACGATCATAGTAGAATCTAATGTATAATGAAGTATGTTGTTTCAAATATCAAAATCCAATACCTGTTACACCTATTTTACAAAGATATTTATCACCTTTTGCAATTCCTTCTATCAAACCCCAATCTTCACCAAGAAGACTTTCGACTTGCTCATATGTGATATCTTTACACATGAACATGATGGAAGTCACTTGGAATGAGAATCCTTGCAATAAATATAAAAAACAATGAATGGGAAAAGACCAGTGCAAACCTACAGACTAGATGCTTTTGTGAATTTCAAAGAGTTATGTATATCCATTACCATCTTTTGCTTCAAAGATGATACGGACCATATATAAGGTTTTGGCCACTCCAAGCTAAGAAGAGAATGTACTTCAATTCTCTCTAACCTTCCAAAACCATTCATTGTAGAGGGTACAACATATCTATGTGTGTAAAAGAAAACTCTATCATGGTAAAGTTGAGTAGGAGATATTTCTAGAAAGACTAGTGCACCAACATCTGCATGCAATGCCTGGAAAGTATGTGTAAGACTATGAAGTGGTTGCTCTTCCACCAAAGTAGAAGAAAATATATCTGAAACAAACAAAAACATATCTAAATAGTTCAGAAATATATCCGACACAAGAAAACATAAAATATTATAGAGCAATACTTACAATTCACAGGATATCTCATTCTACTAAAGTTTTCAGGTTTCACAGTTGCCATTGTAAAAACATGTTGTACAATAGCAACCATCCCATTGTCTCTGTGCTTCTTGAAGCCAAGTAACTTTCCCTTCCAATGAAGATCTAAGTTTCCACGATCTCTAACTCAATGAGGCCCAACTCTAGAGGGTTGCATGTACACCCATGCACCTTTGGAGTACTCATATGATAGCCACTGTCCATCTATGGCTTTGATATTGTGACATCTTAATGTGAGGATTTCATCTTTCGGTCGCCTAGAAGATTTAGCTGTTGCCATTGAAGCTAAAGGTCTTCAAGCTACAACAGTAATTCAAGATAGGAGATGCAGATAGGTTGGAGTGCAGAAACCGGAGCTTCAATGGTATGCTACAGAGTGAAAGTAGTGCGAAAAGATGACTTTTTGGGACCTGGGTATGAAAATGTGAGGTTTAGGAGGGAAATAACTCTTTTTTGAGTATTTTTGAAAAAACCCATTTTTTTGAGCTCAAAACATGCATGGATTTTGAATTTGGGATCAAAAAGAGTACTTTTGACCCTAAAAAGTAATGGGGGGTCCATTTTCAGGTGTTATGATGAGTTTTTCAACTCTTTAGAAATTTTGAATTTTTGGGCCCAACTGAGTTACGAGATTCCTTCTCTCTCTAGAGGCAGCTCATTAAATAAGGGAGAAATATGTCCCCTCTTCCTCCTTCAGCCTAGTATTTTATAGGGCATAGACTGTGGCCACCACCCTCTTCTTATTGGTCCATCACTAATCACTCCTTAATCTAAAAGGCCCATTCAGGGTTCATTTTCTCCCCTAATGAAGAACATGCATTGATAGCTTTTTTCTCTCAAACGTGCCATTATTCCTCATATTCCCTCTTGCTGAACAACTAAGGATGCTTGAGATACACTTACCACATTGTACCAAGCTAGGAATGAGGCTCGTGTTGCTTACCTCCAAAAACAGTTGGAGAGTGAGCACATGAATGAAAGTGATTCTATGGACAGTTTCCTAACAAAGATCAAAGAGTTGAAGGAACAATTGATTTCTGCTGATGAGGTTATACCAGATAGCTCACTTGTGCAGACCGTTTTGAATGGTCTTCCTGATTCATATCAGAGTTTTGCTTGTACTCTTCGGTTGATGATGAAGGGCAATCCAAATGCCTTGTCATTTGAGGAGTTAGTCTTTGTTCTGTTGCTGGAAGATCAGTCCAGGAAGAATAGGTCCATTATGCATGTTGTAGATCAAGCTTTCATGGCTAGTCAGAAGGGCAAAGGAAAATGGAGTTCTTCTACTAGTAAGCAGAAATCTGCAAATGCTGCACATTCAAAGAATCAAGACAAAGATGAGAAAAAAATCAGGAAAGTAGAAATGGTTTTGTAAGTACTGTAAAGGGAGTGATCATATAATAAAGAACTGTCCAAAACTGGCTGCAAAAGAGGCAAAGAAGAAAGAGGCTAGAATGGTTGTTGCAGAAGCCTCTACACCAAAAACGGAGTCTGCTAATCATGTGTAGGAAGAAGAATGGGCATTCACTAATGTTTGTAGTTTTGACCCATCTTCTCATGAGCAGTGCATGTCTGTAGTAGACTTAGATGTTTGGTAATTTGATAGTGAGACAACCAAACATATTACCTCGCAGCGCAATTTCTTCTCTTCACTCGAGCCTACCCCTATAGGGAATACTGTTACATGCGCCAACAACTCCTCTTATCCTATTATGGGAGTTGGTAAGATCATTTTGACTACTTCTGATGGTAGTTCTTTCACTTTATCAGATGCTTTATTTGTGCTAGGGATCAAGAAAAATCTGTTATCAGTTTCTGCATTAGCCAAGATTGCCTTGGTTGTGAAATTTGTTGATGACAAATGTACAGTTCATGATCTATCAAATGGCAATGTTATTATTACTTCTGGCATTTTATGTTGTGCGCTTTATAAGCTCATAGACTATGAAAGATCTGAAAATGATTTGGCATGTGCAGTAAATGATTCTCAGGCTATGTCAGATGCAAAGCTTTGGCATGCACGCTTTGGTCATCTGAATTTTGCTAGTTTGCTACGCTTGCAGAAATCTGAAATGGTGTCCTCTTTGCCCAAACTTGAGGAACCTGGAAAACATGTTTGTGAAGGCTGTATTTTGGGCAAAATGCAGCGTTCCTCTTTTCCAAAAGATGGTTCAGTTCGAGCTACACACAAATTGCAGCTTGTACATAGTGATGTCTGTGGTCCTATGCAGACACCCTCTTTTGAAAATTACCTTTACTTCGTGACTTCCATTGATGATTTTTCTAGGCATGCATGGGTATATCCACTCAAAGCAAAGTCTAAAGTGTTCATGTGCTTTAAACAGTTTTTGGTTTTGGCTGAAAATCTGTCAGCATGTAAAAATGGTCTTAAGCAAGCACCATGTGCTTGGTATGAGAAGATAGATGCCTATCTGGTTGCACATGGTTTTGAGAATAGTCCAACTGAAAGTGTTGGAGATAGACATCTGCGGAAGCACGCGAACATCACAAGGAAGTAGAAGAAGCTTGGAGCACAAACACACAATACTGAATGTATTACTAGAGAATGTACAAAGATAAGTAGCCCATTAGGGCAATAGGTGTATATACAAGCCGAGGGAAAAAAACCTCCTAAAGAGGGAAAAAAGTGCCCCGGCAGTCCTAGAGTGTTCACACACATCACTACCTAAATATATCAACAAATCCCCCCTGGGAGTGATGCGGTGAACAAGGAGCTGGCACTCATGTATAAGGAAGTGCCAAGCTATGTGGAAATCACTCCACAAAAGGAAGTTAGCCCAAAGCTTTGCGAAAAGCTTCAAACTTCTCCCTAGGCAGAGCCTTCGTGAAAAGGTCTGCAATGTTTTCTTGCATGGGCACATATGCCAAGCTGATCTCCCCAGCAGAGAACCTCTCCCTGACATAGTGATAATGCACCTCAATGTGCTTAGTGCGAGCATGGAACACAGGGTTCCTCGCAACTGCCAATGCGCTCTGACTGTCAGTGAAGATGGTGGTGGCAGAAGACTGGCCAACACCCAAATCAGCCATAAGGCGTCTGAGCCAAACACACTCAACAGTCGCTATGAAAGCTGCCCTATACTCAGCCTCACAACTGGAAGTGGCCACAGTAGGCTGCTTCTTGCTCAACCAAGATATACATGAGCTACCAAGCATGAAGCAAAAACCACTGGTGGACACACGAGTGTCATAGCAACCAGCCCAATCTGAGTCAAAAAAAGCATGCAAATCTGGCGGTAGTGATCCCCCCTTGGGATAAAACAACCCAAGTAGCCGAGTACCACTCAAGTAGCGAAAGATGCGCTTCACCGCTTTCCAATGCGTGACTCCTGGGCAATGCATAAACCTGCTCATCTGTGAGATAGCAAACTGAATATCTGGCCGAGTAATGCATAAGTAAATCAAGCATCCAACAACCTGCTGATAGAGAACAGCATCAAATGCATCTCCAGCATCATGAAGACTCAATCGTAAACCTGTCTCCATAGGAGTGGCAATAGGCTTACAGTCTTCAAGGCCAAAACGCTGCAATAATGTGTCAATATATTTCGTTTGACACAAAGCCATTCCACCATCAACGTGCATAAGCTGAATGCCCAAATAGTGATGCAAATGCCCCAAATCAAACATCTCAAATGAGGCATGCAAATCAGCCTTAAAATCAGCAATATGTGTCTCAATAGGACCAGTGAGCAGCATGTCATCAACATAGACAACAATGATCAGAAGCACATCATTAGCACGCTTAACATATAAGGTGCTTTCAGTTGGACTGTTCTCAAAACCATGTGCAATCAGATAGGCATGTATCTTCTGATACCAAGCACGTGGTGCTTGCTTTAAACCATATAACGCCTTCTTTAATCTGCACACCTGGTTTTCATGCCCTTTCTGCACAAAGCCACGGGGCTGAAAAACATACACTTCTTCATGCAAGTCACCATTCAGAAATGCTGTTTTAATGTCCAACTGATGTACATTCCAACCATGATGGGCTGCAAGTGCACAAATGCTACGAACAGTAGTCATATGGCATGTAGGTGCAAAGGTCTCATCAAAATCAATGCCTCTTTCCTGCGCATAACCCTTTGCAACAAGCCTAGCCTTATACCTGTCAACGGTACCATCAGGTTTACGCTTCAGCTTGTATACCCACTTAGTGCCAATGGCCTTCTTGCCAGGAGGCAAGTCACATAAGGACCATGTACCATTCTTCATTATAGCATCATATTCAGATTGCATAGCAGCCATCCAATTTTCTGAATTTTGTGCTTCATCAAAAGAAAGAGGCTCATTCTCATCACAGAGACTAGATGCAGCCATAGCATAGCAATCTGATGCAAAGGAGGCACTATGAGAGCCTGAACGAGTACGATATGACAAATGTGCATCTAATTTGCTGTCACGCAAAGTCTGCACCAGCTATTTTGGCATAGTTTTTGCCTGCTCAATATCAGCTCTCTCATCAGCAAGTGCATCATGTAAATCTGCATCAGAAATGGAATGATCTGCATCATCATATGAAACTTGCAAAGGTTGAGAAGTTGCCTCATTAGGACCAACACTAGCCTGTCCACCTGTAAAAAGAGGCATCAAAGTATCATACATGTCTTTGGAGCTAACAGATGTCTCCTTAGTACATGAAAGCAATGGCTGAATAGCATCTTCCACAAAGACAACATCACGGCTAACCAGAATGCGTTTAGTCTGTGGATGATACAGACAATAGCCTTTACTTTCAGAACTGTATCCAACAAAAATACATTTTACTGCCTTATCATCCAATTTTTTGCGATGTTGTTCAGGCACTAATGCATATGCCAAACAACCAAAAACACGTAGATGAGCAACAGATGGCTTCCGGTCATGCCAAGCCTCATATGGAGTGATAGACTACAATGCTTTAGTGGGACACCTGTTCAGTACATATGCTGCACACATGACAGCCTCAAGCCAGAAACTATGTGGTAAAGCCTGACTTTTGACCATGCACCTCGCCATCTCCATGAGTGACCTGTTCTTTCATTCAGCAACTCCATTCTGTTGAGGTGTATACGGTACTGTACACTGGTGTTTTATCCCACGTTCATCCAGAAATGCATTAAAATCTGAAGACATATATTCCCCCCCTCGATCAGAACGGAGGGTGCCCATTTTACATGCTGACAGATTTTCAGCTAAAACCAAAAACTGTTTGAAGCACATGAACACTTCGGACTTTGCTTTGAGTGGATATACCCATGCATGCCTGGAAAAATCATCAATGAAAGTCACGAAGTAAAGGTAATTTCCAAAAGAGGGTGTCTGCATAGGACCACAGACATCACTATGTACAAGCTGCAATTTCTGCGTAGCCCGAACTGAACCATCTTTTGGAAAGGAAGAACGCTGCATTTTGCCCAAAATACAGCCTTCACAAACATGTTTTCCAGGTGCCTCAAGTTTGGGCAAAGAGGACACCATTTCAGATTTCTGCAGGCGTAACAAAGTAGCAAAATTCAGATGACCAAAGCGTGCATGCCAAAGCTTTGCATCTGACATAGCCTGAGAATCATGAACTGCACATGCCGAATCATTCACAGATCTTTCATAGTCTATGAGCTTATACAGCCCACGACATAAGATGCCAGAAGCAATAATCACATCGCCATTTGAGAGATCATGGATTGTACACCTGTCATCAACAAATTTCACAACCAAGCCAATCTTGGTTAATGCAGAAACTGATAACAGAGTCTTTTTGATCCCTGGCACAAAAAAAGCATGTGACAAAGTGAAAGAACTACCATCAGCAGTAGTCAGAATGATCTTACCAACTCCCATAACAGGATAAGAGGAGTTATTGGCGCATGTGACAGTATTCCCTGTAGGGGCAGGCTCGAGTGAAGAGAAGAAACTGCGCTGTGAGGTAATATGTTTGGTCGCCCCACTGTCAAAGTACCAAACATCTGAGTCTACTGCAGACAGTAGTAAACGCCCATTCTTCTTCCTACACAAGATTTGCAGACTCTGTTTTTGGTGTAGAGGCCTTTGCAACAACCATTCCAGCCTCTTTCTTCTTTGCCTCTTTAGCAGCCAGTTTTGAGTTCTTTATAATATGATCATTTCCTTTACAGTACTTGCAGAACAATTTCTGCTTTTCTGATTTCTTTTCATCTTTATCCTAGTTCTTCGATTGTGCAGCATTTGCAGATTTTTGCTTACTAGTAGAAGAGCTCCATTTTCCTTTGCCCTTTTGACTAGCCAGGAAAGCTTGATCGGCAACACGCATAATGGACCTGTTCTGCCTGGACTGATCTTCCTGCAACAGAACAGAGACTAATTCTTCAAATGACAAGGCATTCGGATTGCCTTTCATCATCAACCGAAGAGTAGAGGCAAAACTCTGATATGAATCAGGAAGACCATTCAGAACGGTCTGCACAAGTGAGCTATCTGGTATAACCTCATCAACAGAAATCAATTGTTCCTTCAGGTCTTTGATCTTTGTAAGAAAACTGCCCATAGAATCACCTTCATTCATGTGCTCACTCTCCAACTGTTTTCGGAGGTAAGCAACACGAGCCTCATTCCTAGCCTGGTACAAAGTGGTAAGTGTATCCCAAGCATCCTTTCCTGTTCTACAAGAGCGAATGTGAGGAATAATGGCATGTTTGACAGACAAAGCTATCAATGCATGTGCCTGGGCATCTCTGCCATCCCAACGAATCTGCTCTGCAGTAGGTGCAACAGAAACAGCAGCACGAACAGGAATCTGCGGAATATCATCTTCGACACCATCTTCATCAGCTCCAGTACCTCCAGCACCTGTATTTGTAGTACCTGTAGTCGCAGGTGTAACAGGACGTCTTTCAACACCCTGCCCAATGTTCCACAGTCCTTTTGCAACCAGTACATGTCGCATCATATAAGCCCATAATGGGTAGTTGGTACCATCCAACTTATCCTCAACAGCCAACATACGGAATACATCACTGCTTTCAGCCATGGCCAGTGACTAAAATACCTTGATGCAGAAAATTGACTGTATCTCAAAAAGTTGAACGGAACTGCCGAGACGAGTTCTGCTAGACCTGTAGCAAACTTTGAGACGCTTAAACTGGCGAACAGAAACTGGTATATACCTTTGGCACAAAAGGACGAAATAGCCTGCACAAGCGCTGCGATAGTGTGTTCGGAGGCCGAAACGAGCTCAGATCGCGATTTTGGCACCACAGAACAAATCTGTTTTGATCTCGGAAACACCTTGAGTATGCTCACCAAATTTCGTGCGAATCTGAGACTGCAAACGGAGGAGTGTCGACGGCGCCCTAGAAGAAGCGACGACCTGCTCTGATACCAATTGTTGGAGATAGACGTCTGCGGAAGCACGCGAACAGCACAAGGAAGTAGAAGAAGCTTGGAGCACAAACACACAATACTGCATGTATTACTAGAGAATGTACAAAGATAAGTAGCCCATTAGGGCAATAGGCGTATATACAAGCCGAGGGAAAAAAACCTCCTAAAGAGGGAAAAAAGTGCCTCGGCAGTCCTAGAGTGTTCACACACATCACTACCTAAATATATCAACAGAAAGCACCTTATATGTTAAGCGTGCTAATGATGTGCTTTTGATCATTGTTATCTATGTTGACGACATGCTGCTCACTGGTCCTATTAAGAAGCATATTGCTGATTTTAAGGCTGATTTGCATGCCTCATTTGAGATGTCTGATTTGGGGCATTTGCATCACTATTTGGGCATTCAGTTTATGCAAGTTGATGGTGGAATGGCTTTGTGTCAAACGAAATATATTGACACATTATTGCATTGTTTTGGCCTTGAAGACTGTAAGCCTATTGCCACTCCTATGGAGACAGGTTTACGATTGAGTCTTCATGATGTTGGAGATGCATTTGATGTTGTTCTCTATCAGCAGGCTGTTGGATGCTTGATTTACTTATGCATTACTCGGCCAGATATTCACTCAGATTGGGCTGGTTGCTATGACACTCATGTGTCCACCACTGGTTTTTGCTTCATGCTTGGTAGCTTATGTATATCTTGGTTGAGCAAGAAGCAGCCTACTGTGACCACTTCCAGTTGTGAGGCTGAGTATAGGGCAGCTTTCACAGTGATTGTTGAGTGTGTGTGGCTCAGACGCCTTGTGGTTCATTTGGGTGTTGGCTAGTCTTTTGCCACCACCATCTTCACTGACAGTCAGAGCGCATTGGCAGTTGCGAGGAACCCTGTGTTCCATGCTCGCACTAAGCACATTGAGGTGCATTATCACTATGTCAGGGAGAGGTTCTCTATTGGGGAGATCAGCCTGGCATATGTGCCCACACGGGAGGAGATTGCATACCTTTTCACGAAGGCTCTGCTTAGGGAGAAGTTTGAAGCTTTCTGCAAAGCTTTGGGCTTACTTCCTTTTGTGGAGTGATTTCAACATAGCTTGGCACTTCCTTATACATGAGTGCCAGCTCCTTGTTCACTGCATCACTCCCACGGGGGATTTGTTGATATATTTAGGTAGTGATGTATGTGAACACACTAGGACTGGGGGGGGGGGGAGGGGGGGCACTTTTTTCCCTCTTTGGGAGTTTTTTTCCCCCTAACTTGTGTATACGCCTATTGCCCTAATGGGCTACTTATCTTTGTACATTCTCTAGTAATACATTGAGTATTGTGTGTTGTGCTCCAAGCTTCTTCTTCTTCCTTGTGTTGTTCGTGTGCTTCCGTAGACATCTAACTCCAACAAGTAGCTAATGATCCCATCTTACGTGATATTTCAAAAGTAGTACATAATTTTACTGATGAAACTATTAAATTGATAAAAATAGGAAATGAAGATTCTTTTTTACTACCTACTGAACGTGAATTGTTTCGTGAAATGATAAGAAAACATGGAAAAGCTTTTTCTCTTTACCCTCATGAAATAAGATGTGTTGACCCTAGAATAGTATCTCCTATGATTATATTTACTGTAGCCCATATACCTTGGAATCCTCCACCTATACCAGTTCCAAAGGCTCATTTACCTGAGGTAATGAAACTGCTTAAGGAGAAGATGCATATGAAAATTTTAGTACCTTCCTCCGCACCTTATTCTAATAGATGGTTTACTATTCCTAAAAAGAATGGTAAGATTAGATTTATCCAAGACTTACAACCTGTAAATAAAGTTACAATTAGGAATATGGGAACCGGCCCTATTGTAGGAGAATTTGCCAAAGTTTTCGTTGGGCATTCTATCTATTCTATGGGTCATTTATATTCAGAATATTATCAGTTCTAGCTTGCTACTGAGAGTAGAGATATTACTACGATGAAGACTCCTTTAGGATTAGTTCATATGTGAAGAATTAGGATTAGCATTTTCCATAGAAAAATCAGTTTTTGGTGTTAATGAAGTGTTAATTGTAGGACATTTATGTGGTTACTATGGTCGTAGGCCTTATCCTCCAAAAGTAGACGCTATAAATAAATTATCTAAAACTTGTAGGAACATTAGTGAGGTTAGACATTTCTTAGGAGCATGTGTTTTTTATGCTGTTTGGATTCCGCATTCTGCCCATGTAGGTAATCTGTTGTATGATTTACTTAGGAAAAATAGAAAATTTAAATGGACTGAAATTCATGTTAAAGCAATGAAGAAATTAAAAAGTTTACTTTCTAATGCACTTGTTTTAAAACGTGTAAATTACTCTAATAATAAACAGATTATTTTAACTGTAGATACTAGTCCCATAGGAATAGGATGGGTAATAGGAGAAGATGATAGTGAGGAAAATAGATACACTATTAGATTCGAGGCTAAAATTTTACATGAAACTCAAAAAAATTATCCACAAATAAAACGTGAATTATGGGGTTTGGTTACTGCGTTAAAGACTGATAAGGAATATTTTATAGGAGCTAATGTAGTAATAGAAACAGATTGTTTACCATTAATAGGAATGATTACTAATTGTTCTTCTATAGATATAGCAATGCTAAGGTGGATATCTTATATTAAGTTTATTAATCCTGTTTTAAATCATATTCTGGAGAAACTAACTCTGTTGCAGATATGCTTTCTAGGGCTAAGTTTGAAGATGATGACATGACTGAAACTGAATTAAATGTGATTAATTATATTCTTGATGTTTATGTGTATGAAAAATTTAATGAAAATGAGTATGAGGGAATTTGGTATGATATAGGATATTATCTTAGCACTTTGAAGCAATTGCCTGTTTGGTCTGCTAATAGATTTAGAGACATTAGGAAACGTGCATTTAGAATTCTTTCTAAAGGATGGTTTTATTTGGCGTCATGCAAAAGGAAAAATTAGATATCCGCAACGAGTTTTAGGAAATAAAAAACTTCAAAATAGAGTTATGAGAGATATGCATGAAACTCTTTGGGCAGAACATAAAGGCTTCTATGCAACGTATCATAAAATTAGAGAAGCTTATTGGCGGCCAAGTATGTATGTGAAGATACGTGACTTTGGAAGTTCTTGTACTACTTGTCAAGTACATTCGTCAGTTAGACATAGAGAACCTGTGCACCCTACCTATCCTCCTTGTATTCATTACAAGTGGGTAATTTATTTAGTGACCATGCCTAAAGGTTTAGATAGGATGAGATATATAGTTTTAGCTAGGAAAGACTTGACTAATCATGTAGAGGGTAGAGCTCTTCGTACTAAAACTACTTATAACATATGTAAGTTTTTGTTAGAAGAAGTTATTTCTAGATTTGGCTATGTAGAAAAGATAGTAGCAGATAGAGGCGCGTTAGATGCTCAGAGGCTAGGGAATTCTTTGACCAACATGGGATTCCTCTATCTCTCACAACTGCTTATAATCCAGAATCTAATGGTAAGATTGAACGGGGTCATCCCTCTATTGTGAAGGCAATTTCTAAGGCCTGCAATGGTGATACAACACAGTGGCCTAGATTTCTTCCTTTTGCACTATGGGTAGACAGGATGACATATACTAGATCTACAGGATTTATGCCTGCAAAACTAATGTACTGTCAGAAGCCGATTTTTCCTATCCAGACCCAGATTATTTCATGGACGACGCTTCCGTGGAATAATGAGATGACTCGTGAAGATCTGATTTCTGTAAGGATTATGCAGTTAAATCTAGGAAATAAAATGATTGAAGAAGCTGTACAAAAAGTTAGAGAATCACGTCTTAAAAGTAAAATCTATTTTGATAAAAAACATAGACTTAGGTCTCGTACTATAGAAGTAGATGATTGGGTATTAGTTTACGATAGTACTTTTGATACTGAGTATGATGCTAGGAAGAAGTTAACTAAAAGATGGTTTGGTCCGTATGTATTTGTAACTGTATTTGATAATGGTACATTTAAACTTAGAGAATTTGATCATAGATTATCTAGAACTTTACCATTAATCTCCATTGTTCCACCTAGTACTAAAAATAATGAAACTCTTTTTTCTCCATCTATAACTAGAAGCACTAAAAATTCAAAGAAATCATTAAAGATAAAGTACTTAGTGAGGAATTAATCCTACCATCCTATTTAGACGCAATTGAAAGATATAGGAACGCTTTGCCTTACGGACCTTAGGAAGAAATACTTATTCTGCATAGTCACCCTGTGTGCACCGTTAGCGAGACAATTGAATTGATCTGCCAATCGTCTCAAAACGCTCCCACAATGCATGTGCAGGCAACGTACCTTTTGGAGCACTCTATAGAGTAGCACGCTCACAGAAGCACTCTACAATGCAACGCTGCTTATGGAAGACTTCTGTTTGTACTACAAACAGTGAAGCAGGCAATGCGCTTTAAGAAGGGAGGTCTTCAGCATTTTACTTCAAATGTGGGATAATCGCTCCATCCTTGCCTTTACGTGAACTGTCCCGTCAACTTCCCTCTTCTATGATGTGAAAGCTTGGATCGTTACTGAATTAGATTGGGGAAGTATTTAACTACTTCTTTTTAATTATTTCTTTAGCATGGCATGCAAATGTTGTTTGCATACATATAGAAGATTATGTGCATGTATCTTGTATGAACATGGAAGATAAAATCCATATATAGATTATGCATTGAGAAAGAAGAGGCATGAAGTTGGGAGAAAGATTGTGGCATAAACGGAGCTTCAAGCATTCATTGGAGCTAAGTACTTTGTTTTTCACTTGCATGTGTTTGAGTTCATCATGTAATGGATATATCACATGATACTAAAGATGCATGTGTCATAATCCATGGAGTATTTTTCTAATAATGGACTAGAAACCATTCATTTAAACCTAATTAGAATTAGACTTCTTGCTTTTAAAAAAAAAGCTTTCATATGAAATGTATCAATGGAATTTAAGCATTTCTTCTTTCGTTTTGAGTTCATTATGCATCAAATACACCATGAAATGGAAAGAATGCATCCTCATAGTACAAAGGTTACTTTACCATCATGAATTGAGAAAAACCTCCGTTTAAGTATTAACTTACATCGAATGATGCATAGAATGGATTCTATTTCTGAAGTGGAAGTCATTATCATCTCATATGTAATGAGACAAGGGTAAAAGTATTTCATATATGTACTTGGAAATTCATTGGGAAGATAGTTAAAAGCATGCATTGGAGTAATCTTAGAGTTTTTTTAAGGTTAAATGTGTATATGGGCATAGAAGTAAGTACAAAGATGCCTATAGAAACATACTTGAGATTGGAAATTCATGATGGCTTGAATTTGCAACTTCAAGTATAAAGTACCCAAACGAATATGCCTCTTCATGCAAGGATTCAGAGATGGACGAAGCTATGACAAATGTAAGTACAACTTCAAAATTGTTCATCTATTTTCTTTGTTTGGCATAATAAGGGAATGCATGACAGAATGCATTTCTAATGAATGAATTGAAACACTTATGCACATTGAATGGTGCATAAAATGATTCACTTACATGGTGCATTGGAGGCCTAATGGAATGGAAATATGTTTTTCATTAGCATAGAATATATTGAGCATTGAAAAGATGGTTAGATAATGGACATAGAATGTTCATTATAGCATGACATGAACATGAATGGATGGCAAAAACATGTATTCGTTCACTAAGTGGAGTTCTAACTGTGAATTCGGTGCATGCTTTAAAGAGGGGTTCGATTTTCAGGCCTTACACATGCTACATTATGATGCATGGATTGTATCACATATGCATGATTTTATGGGCCATGAGAGAGAAATAACTTGAATAATTTTAAGGTTTTAAGATAGAAAAATGACTTCTTCATATGAAGTCAGAAGCATAAAAGTTTAATGGTGTGATGAGATTATGAGACTCAATGCCCATTAACTTTTATGCTTTTTATATGTTGGCTTAATACAAAAGCCAAAAAAATTTATTATAGATAGAAAAACCTTAAGCATCGAGTCCTACTTATGGACCCTAAAGTTCCATAATACTCATGGCATGCCTGATCAGCAAGGACAAGGACTTAGGTTACAAACTAAGCAATAGATAGTGGTAATAAGAAATTATGATATGATCATTTCCTTTACAGTACTTGCAAAATAATTTCTACTTTTCTGATTTCTTCTCATCTTTATCCTGGTTCTTCGATTGTGCAGCATTTGCAGATTTCTGCTTACTAGTAGAAGAGCTCCATTTTCCTTTGCCCTTCTGACTAGCCAGGAAAGCTTGATCTGCAACACGCATAATGGACCTGTTCTGCCTGGACTGATCTTCTTGCAACAGAACAGAGACTAACTCCTCAAATGACAAGGCATTTGGATTGCCTTTCATCATCAACCGAAGAGTAGAAGCAAAACTCTGATATGAATCAGGAAGACCATTCAGAACGGTCTGCACAAGTGAGCTATCTGGTATAACCTCATTAGCAGAAATCAACTGTTCCTTCAAATCTTTGATCTTCGTTAAGAAACTATCCATAGAATCACCTTCATTCATGTGCTCACTCTCCAACTGTTTTCGGAGGTAAGCAACACGAGCCTCATTCCTAGCCTGGTACAAAGTGGTAAGTGTATCCCAAGCATCCTTTGCTGTTCTGCAAGAGCGAATGTGAGGAATAATGGCACGTTTGATAGACAAAGCTATCAATGCATGTGCCTGGGCATCTCTGCCATCCCAGCGAATTTGCTCTGTAGTAGGTGCAACAAAAATAATAGCACGAACAGGAATCTGCAGAATATCATCTTCGACACCATCTTCATGAGCTCCAGCACCTGTATTTGCAGTACCTGTCGTTACAGGTGTAACAGGACGTCTTTCAACACCTTGCACAATGTTCCACAATCCTTTTGCAACCAGTACACGTCGCATCATATAAGCCCATAATGGGTAGTTGGTACCATCCAACTTATCCTCAACAGCCAACATACGGAATACATCACTGCTTTCAGCCATGGCTGGTGACTAAAATACCTTGATGCAGAAAATTGATTGTATCTCAAAAAGTTGAACGAAACTGCCCAGACGAGTCTTGCTAGACCTGTAGCAGACTTTGAGACCCTTAAACTGGCGAACAGAAACTAGTATATACCTTTGGCACAAAAGGACAAAATAGCCTACACAAGCATTGCGATAGTGCGTTCGGAGGCCGAAACGAGCTCAGATCGCGATTTCGGCACTGTAGAGCGAAGCAGTTTTGATCTTGGAAACACCCTGAGTATGCTCACCAAATTTCGTGCGAATCTAAGACTGCAAAGGGAGGAGTGTCGACGGCACCCTAGAAGAAGCGACAACGTGCTCTGATACCAATTGTTGGACTCTATAGACGTCTGTGGAAGCACGCGAACAGCACAAGGAAGAAGAAGAAGTATGGAGCACAAACACACAATACTGAATGTATTACTAGAGAATGTACAAAGATAAGTAGCCCATTAGGGCAATAGGCGTATATACAAGCCGGGGGAAAAGAACCTCCTAAAGAGGGAAAAAAGTGCCCCGGCAGTCCTAGTGTGTTCACACACATCACTACCTAAATATATCAACAAGGTAGCAATGACATAGATTCTCAAAATGCACGACGTGCAGCTGGAGAGAAGAATATTGATCTTTGGGTTCATGGTGCTTTGTATCCCTTGGATCCAATGGCTAATGTTCATCCTAGATTCCATACTATCTCCACATTTCTACAATTCCTTGGTTACGGTGAAGATGGAGTGCTAGGCTATTGCAAGCAATTGTCTAACCATTCTACATCTATAGCAAATTATTGGATGCAACAATGTCATCATAACCATTTCAAGATACACAGTTTAGAGAGTGCTATACACACTTTAGAAAGTGCTATCAAATCTTTGGATAAGCACAATAATAGACTCCAACAAGATGTGGAAGAAAAGGAGAGCACAATTATAAAGTTAAAAGCCAATCTTACACAACTAAAAGAGACTCCACTTGGGATGAGATATAGGAAATGACCATTATCATCCTTTCAAGCTCTTTCAACTGGTGGTGGAGCATGGAAGCAACGTGTTTACGCACTTAGGTATGTATTTCCTTTGTTTATTTATGTTAAAAGACTTTTAGATTGAGATTCTTATTGTGCAGGTCATTTGTTGAAGATGCGAGTGCTTCCTCAACAATGGAGGATCAATTGAAGTTTTTGAATTCTTGTCTTAGCAACAAACATGTGCTTATGATTTTGGATTCACCAATAGGAAATCACATCAAAACCCAAGTGATTAAAGATTTTGCAGGCACCTTAGAAGATATTATTAGTCCTAGTGAGGTACATACGGTATGTGATGAAGCAGGTGTTAGTACTAGAGCGTACATTGCATTGTACAATCTTTTGAAGCAGGCTCTACAAAACAAAGGTATTTTCTAGAGCATTTTTCCATGCCCTTACAAGGTATCTCTGAAGAAGAAGATGACCAATGAGGATGTAGCCAATACTCTTGGCAATTACCTGCATATAGAAGATGTTATGCCTACATCCATTTATCATTCATCTACATCAAAGAAAGAGTTGAAACACACATCTAGAAAGGGATTCATCTACACAAAGTACAACAACATATTTGTCAATTTGGAGAGGCTTGAAAAGGAAATGGTTAAATTTTACAAATCCACACTTCAAGGTATATCCATTGTTTTGATAATGACATTCATAGTATTTTTAATAATATAATGTTTGTTATTTGATGTAGATTGTGGTTCCAAACTCAAGTTTGTATTGAAGCTAGACAAATGTCAAATCATAAAGGGACGTCGTATGGAGAGACTTAGTGTGACACTCATGAACAAAGCTATGGCCCATGCTATTATTGATGATAGTGAAGAATCTACCCATCACTTTACATATAGTGTCCAATCCGAGAAAGATATATAGTGGTTAGGTGCTATTAATGTACCTAAAGAATCCAACAATGTTCTTACATGGATTTTCAGTAGGACCCCATGGATCACAGAGGTGATAACTTCTCAAATTCATGGTGCCAAAATCACTGTAGAAAGCCTTGGTGATTTTGAAGTAGAGTGGTACTTAGGTGGAGACTTAAAGACTATCAAATGCATGTTAGGGTGCAAACAAGGTGCATCTACTCTCTATCCTTGTCCATATTGCACACGAGGTTATAAACGAACAAAGAGAAAACAAAACAACATAGATGATTTAGTTGATGAAACAGATGCAACTCGATCTACTGAATGGGATATACCTTTAATCAGGTGTCCCATGTTAGGTACACCTAATTGTGACATGTCAGATAAGGATTGGAATCCCATTATTCCATTCCCTTTAGTCAATGTCCACTTTTGCACCTTGCATGCCTTCATGAGAATTTTTGATAGACTATTAAAGCTCCATATAGAATACGCATTTGCCATGAAGCCAGTTGATACATCTATTCAAGCTATAAAGAAATTGGAGGAACTTCTTAATTCAATTGGTTGTCATGGAAGAAATGTAACCCTAGTTGTTAAGAAAGTTGGAGAATCTCAAGATAGCTTGCAACAAGTGTCAATGCAGGGAATAAAGCAAGACATTTTTTTAGAAGAGGTACTAGCACTCAAAATAATGAACGTTATGAGCGGTGGAAAGACCTATGCCTGATCACAACAGACAATGACTCTCAAGTTGATCTTTGTAATAAGAGAAAGAAAGTTTGGTCGAGCTTTGATAAGTTGGTAGGCTTAATGGGTCTGACTAGGTCTAGTGCTATTCAACATCAAATGTTTCAAGAAACATTAGTGGAGTTCACCAAGTGTTTCATTCAATCTTGGGGAGAGAGCAATATAACACACTACATTGTAAGTGTAATCTTCTTCTACAAGTGTTCATTGCACTTACCTTTTTCCAATGTACTTAGCAATTTTTAGCATATTTTGTTTGCACATGGAGCTTTTTTCATGCATCGATATGGGTCATTAGAGATTTTCAATACCCAAGGAATGGAAAAGTCACACTACAAAGCGAGGGGTGTCTACTTCAAAAACACCCGACATGGTGGTGGCCCAATGCAATCAAACTACATGGAGGAGATGTTTAATTGGTTTTACCTCACTACATTCTCGAGAAATTTTTTTGTGGAACGACTTAGGGATTCAAAATTGGCAAAACTTGCAAGAACGATGCAACACAACATTGCCAGTGAGAAATGGAAGTCATCGTTAGGTCCTCTTCATCATGCTCAGTGGCGTGCAAGGAGACAACGAGAAGGCTCAGCTTGGAAGTAAAGTGAATTTGTTAGTTCCCATTATGTGGTAATACCTATGATTATTGTAATCTTGGTTTCAATGTGTTATTATTTAATATATAATATTATGTATGTTTTTAAACAGGTTTTGTCCATTCTAGTGTGAAAAAACAGTTTTTTATAGAACTCTATAAATAGACAGAACTCACTTCATTTCACACTTTTTGCAACTCAAGAGAATGGCACACACCAAGCAAACTGCAAGGAAAGATCGTGTCTTCTTTCCTAGCCCTCATCTAGGGACACAATGCCCACCATGGTTGCAGCCCCTCCAAAGACCTCGAAGTGGTTCCCATAGCACATCTGTGCCTGTGTCACATGATGGCACACCACCTGGGAGCAATTTAGTGCAAGAAAATGAAGTGTCCAATAGACAGGAGTATTTCACTCCAGGACGATCAGAGTCCATTGCACATGATGAGCCACCAACAAGGATACCCATCAAGTCAAGACCCAAACAGAAGTTGATCAGAAGTAGTGTACCAGAGAGCAAAGAAAAGTCATCCTCGAATGAGGAAAGCAGCAATCAACCACCATGGAATGATATGCAAATTCGAACCAGCCATAGGGTGACACATGGAGGTAAGACACTTCCACAAGGACAAGGGCAAATACCAACAGAGGAGGAAAGAGAGCAAAGTCAACAACCAGATCAACAAAATGTGCAAGATGAAGCTGGGCCCTCACATCGTGTACATCGGAGAAAAAAAAACTATCAACCACGACATCGACCTCAACACCAGCCAAACATACCCCCCAACACAAGAGCTCCACAAAGACGAAGGAAGCACTGCAGGGCTTTTGCAGAGATACGACACTACCAAAAGTCCGTTGAACTACTCATACCACAAAGAGCTTTTGCAAGGGTAGTGAAAGAGGAACTACAAAGCTACCAAGCAGGTCTACGAATACAAGGGATAGCACTTGAAGCACTTCAAGAGGCAGCTGAGGCCTACCTCATCTCCATGCTTGAGGACTCTAACCTCTATGCTATCCATGCCAAGAGAGTAACCATACAACCGAAGGACATTCAGCTAGCAAGAAGAATTAGAGAAAATAACCCATTATGTGTATATTATACCCTATGATAGGCCTACTTTGATAGGAGTATTTCACTCCAGGACGATCAGAGTCCATTGCACATGATGAGCCACCAACAAGGATACCCATCAAGTCAAGACCCAAACAGAAGTTGATCAGAAGTAGTGTACCAGAGAGCAAAGAAAAGTCATCCTCGAATGAGGAAAGCAGCAATCAACCACCATGGAATGATATGCAAATTCGAACCAGCCATAGGGTGACACATGGAGGTAAGACACTTCCACAAGGACAAGGGCAAATACCAACAGAGGAGGAAAGAGAGCAAAGTCAACAACCAGATCAACAAAATGTGCAAGATGAAGCTGGGCCCTCACATCGTGTACATCGGAGAAAAAAAAACTATCAACCACGACATCGACCTCAACACCAGCCAAACATACCCCCCAACACAAGAGCTCCACAAAGACGAAGGAAGCACTGCAGGGCTTTTGCAGAGATACGACACTACCAAAAGTCCGTTGAACTACTCATACCACAAAGAGCTTTTGCAAGGGTAGTGAAAGAGGAACTACAAAGCTACCAAGCAGGTCTACGAATACAAGGGATAGCACTTGAAGCACTTCAAGAGGCAGCTGAGGCCTACCTCATCTCCATGCTTGAGGACTCTAACCTCTATGCTATCCATGCCAAGAGAGTAACCATACAACCGAAGGACATTCAGCTAGCAAGAAGAATTAGAGAAAATAACCCATTATGTGTATATTATACCCTATGATAGGCCTACTTTGTGATGTAATACAATGGATAATAGAAAATTTTGTTTTAACCTATATTCTTTGTCTCTTTTTTTTCTGTCATTCTCTCTCTCTTTCAGTCAGTTATATATGGATTTAGTTAAACATGCATGCACTTGCCTATTGTTTTGTGACTATTGTTTTGTGACTCTATATGTTCCTTTTCTACCTATTGATAATCCACATGTCCTTTTCATACCAAAAAACCCCCAGCCACAGAAATGCGGGATTCAGCCGTGCAAAAGTTTTGCAGGGCTGAATCCCGCGTTTCTATGGCTGGGGTTTTTTTTGCATTATTTGGTCTTGTGTAAGCATAAAAGGTATGGTAGAGATGTAATGGTCTAATAATTAAGAGTTTATACACTACAGGTAATCATTGTATGCAAAAAGGGTATGGATGAGATCTTTGATCTAGTTAAAGCTTGTAACCTTTGGTCTTGATTCTACCAAAACCAAGTGAAAATCTAGAATTCGATACTTTCCTATGTTTTGTAGCACATAAAAACACCAGATAAGGCCAAAAAAGCCCCAGCCACAGAAATGCGGGAAACAGCCCTGCAAATTTTTTGCACGGCTGTTTCCTGCGTTTTTGTGGCTGGGGTTTTTTGGCCTTTTTTATGCATATAATAATACAAAGGACCAAAGGACAATACAAAGACTTCAAATTAGATACAATTTGTGAAGAGAAGATAAGTTCAATATTTTAGCACATTCATATACAGGACTAGACAAATGATGAAAAAAACGTTTGTATTATCAAGACATTACATCATTTCTCAGCTACCTTCAATTTCTCTACAACTTTCTTTCTCCTTTGAAGACATTGAGGCAGCTGGTAAGTCAATACAAATCTTGATATTACATGGGGGTCTTGCATTCCAAGACCCATGGGGATACCTATTTGCCCTAATAATTTTTCTCTAAAATTAAGTCCTAATGTAGTTACAACTAAGGATTTCCTAACCAAAATGACACAATTAGTGCCTTGGGTAATTGTACATAAACACAAAATCTTGCTAAGGTCCTTCAAGCACCAAGTCATGAAGTGCCCATCCGGACTGTAGTCTTTGTGTATGATAACAAAATCATCATTTGGAAACTTTTCTATGTAGTTTGCCAAGGATGCACCACTCTCGCCAGAAGCTCGATCCCCACCAGATCTTGCTACAAACTTGTGGAGCTCAATTGCTTCCTGTTAAGAAAAAATGAGAATTCAAGCTCTTACAATGTTAACTTAAATTATCCATTTATTTAATTCAATTACCACTTACATCATGAGGCTTGTCTTCTTCCTCCCCTCTTCCAAGGGCATCAAGATCAATGCTAGAGTGGGCCATGCCACTCTGCTCTGCTACAGGGGATGTAGAATTTTTTGCTTCATTATCCTCTCGCGTGTTGCACTGAACTCCTCCTCCATAGTAGAATTGTTGTCATCATTTAAAATATCAGCACACACCATTGCTATGGTGTCTGCCACAGAATCCCCAAGTGGGATTGACTTCTTTTCAAGTATGTCAGATGTGTTGTCAAGTGGAACATCTGACATTCTGGAGAAAATACTCAAACATTCATCTAGACGTAGACCGAATGCCTTCTCAATGTCATGAAGCAAAATAAATTCCTCTCCATCCACAACGATGTTGGAGAGATATTCAAGTTCCACCTCTGGTAATGTGGGCTCAAAGGGGTTGAGATTTGAAGGGGGGCCTCCTCCATGCTTGATTGCCCCGTAGTTTATCCTCAACACCACCAGGAAATTCTTGGTGGATTGTAATGCTTTCTTTGGTAAAACTTATGGCCTCTGTTTTTGGCTCATTCTTCTCCTTAACAAAACCCCCAGTGACAAGGTTGGGGAGCTCAACAAGTGTAGGTTCGGGCTCCTCATTAATGATAAAATATGTTTTTGCAATGTAGGATAGGTACTTTGTACCCATCCTCTTCTTTTTGTTAAGCTTTTTTACTAATGGCACAGAGTCATCTAGTAAGTGCCCTGCAGTTTCAGCAATTGCCATGAAGCGCTTAAGGCACTTCATGAAGGCTTCATTGCCTCTGTGTATGTAGAGTAGAAGGTCACATGGGACCCATTTACCCTCATAAGGTGGTATTTCTATAGAGAAACGCATGTTGTAGTACTCAAGGAACTCTATGATTTCCTTGAGCACAATAGAGTTTAGTTGAATTGTTTTGTCTAGATCAGGGACTCTAGACAGTAGGTCATACAAGTGGCTGTGACCTTTGAACTTAGTTGATTCCAAGACCTCATTGAAGAGTTCACGTGGACATTTGAGTTGCAGGGTACTGGAGGATGCGGCAGCCATTGCGCGTGATGCTAGCTTGTGTGCATGCTCTGCAAGTGATTGTAGCTCTTCTTGGTTGCAAAAGTGAGAAATGAGAGAATAAGTGTTGCTTGTATAGTAGTTTCAAAATTTAAAGTGAGTGGGACCCATTTTAAAACTAAAACTGATACCTTCAAATAAAACAATCATGCACAAAACTCTCAGAAAAAAACTTTTGCTCATAAAAAAGATTGAACAGAATCGTTAACCAGAATAAGATACACCACAACACAATAGAAAAAATAAATTCTCACAACTTTAAAATTATAATAATCTGCCATTGGAAAAACCAAAGATTTGGCAAATTGTACATCATATTGAGATCAAAAAATTTTACATGCTACATGTCTTGCATGTTAAATACATTGTTGCAGATGAAGGATTATAAATGGAACATAGGTTGTGTGTAAACTAAGCTAGTTCTTGAGCTATGACAATGAAAGTTGAGTTCCATCCACACTCCATTCAAGAAGGACTTTAATTTTATCCTCCAACCTCTTACCAATCTGCAGACAAATAGAAAACTTTAAATGAACAAATGTGAATCTAACAATTTGTATAAACAAAAGAAAAAATACCATATGCTACTAACCTTATGCCCTTGTATTCTGAACTTTGATTGATCCAGATCCTCAAATCCCATGATT
>CM035414.1:163006066-163011066 GCA_020310875.1 Ceratopteris richardii | reverse complement strand
GTTTGTGGTTGACCTCCATAGGAATGTTTGAGACTTTAGCTTCCTGCAAATTAAACTTCTTGACCATGTCCTGAATGTACTTCTTCTGAGTAATAAAGATACCTGAATTTGTGTAAACCAATTCAAGTCCTAGGAAGTACTTCAATAATCCAAGATCATTGATCTTGAATTCCTTCATCATTTGACCTTTGATGTGTCTTATTCCCTGAACATCATTTCCTGTAATAATGATGTCATCAACATAGACACACAAGTATATTACCTCTGAATTGTTCTTCTTTATAAACAATGAAGTATCTGCTTTACTCATCACAAATCCTTGATCTAGGAGATAGGTTGTCAACCTGTAATTCCATGCTCTAGGTGCCTGCTTCAATCCATACAGAGCGTTCTTCAATTTACAAACATGATTTACCTTATTAGGATCCTCATAGCCAGGTGGTTGTGACATGTAGACCTCTTCAGATATCCATCCATTCAAGAATGCATTCTTCACATCCAATTGGTACATGTTCCAATTCTTGGATGCAGCTACACTCACCATAACTCTGATAGTTGGCATCTTGGCCACAGGAGAAAATGTCTCCTCATAATCAATGCCTTGGGTTTGTGCAAAACCCTTGGCTACCAACCTAGCTTTATACCTGTTTATTGTGCCATCTGAGTTCCTCTTGAGTTTGTAGATCCATCTGGATCCAATCACCTTCATGGAGTCCTTTTTGGGTACCAAGTCCCAAGTATCACTCTCCTTGAGAGCCTCCATTTCTTCATCCATTGCTTCCTTCCATTCTGGTTTAGTAATTGCTTCTTCAAATGTACCTGGTTCTTCATTCAAGATATCCTTTGCAAGATATACAGAGTGCTTGGTTACAAGTGAAGTATCATACCCATACCTAATAGGTTTCTTCTTTTCTCTTTGAGATCTTCTCATAGCTTGAGTTGAGGATTCTGGATTGTCTTCTAATTGCTTCATCTTCATCTTCCCTTTGGATTTCCAAGCCTTGAACTCTTCAATGTTGATGGTGTCTTCATCATCTGAGCTTGTGTCCTCTTTCTGATTTGGTTCTTGTCTGATAAGCTTTGGAAAGTCTTCTTCCATATCATAAGGTAGGCTAACTTTCCTGCACTCATTTTCATACCATGAATCATTTTCATCAAAAATGATATCTCTGCTTACCTTGAAGCCTTTGTTTGAGGGGTTATAGAACCTGTATCCTTTCTGATTCAAATCATAACCAATGAAGATACACTTTTCAGCCTTAGGGTCTAGCTTTCCCCTTACCTGTGAGGGAATATGCACATATGCAACACACCCAAAGATTTTGCAATGATCCAGAGATGGTCTCTTACCATGCCAAGCCTCATAGGGTGTCATTCCATCAAGTGTCTTTGATGGCAACCTGTTGATTAAGTATGTGGCAGTAGATACACTCTCTGCCCAAAAATAATTTGGTAGTTTTTTCTCATTAAGCATAGACCTAGTTGTTTCTACAATGAGTCTATTCCTTCTTTTAGCTACCCCATTTTGTTCAGGTGAGTACCTTGTAGTAATATCCCTCTTGATGCCTCTTTCCTGCAAGAATTCTTCAAATTCATTGGAGAAGTATTCTCCACCACCATCTGACCTTAGCCTCTTCAAATGTCTACCTGTTTGATTCTCAACTAATGTAAGATACCTTTTGAAACAATTAAATACTTCATCTTTATGTTTCATGAAGTATAAGACAATCCATCTGCTATAGTCATCAATAAAAGACACATAATACCTTGATCCAGATATGGATGGCTCCTTGCTAGGTCCCCAAACATCTGTATGCACCAATTCCAAATAATCTTCATGCATGAAACCTTTTTTGGTATAGGGCAATCTGTGTGACTTACCAAATTGACAAGCTCCACACTTGTATATCATGTGTTGCTTGGATACATTAGGTATCCCAAGCACACATTGATCCCTACTCATTTGTTTTATGGTCCTCTCTCCAATGTGACCTAATCTCTTGTGCCAAATCTCCAATTCTGATAGGGTTTGGTCTTTATAGTTGTACAAAGCAATATTCTTAGTGTCTTCAAGTTCAAAGGTAAACAATCTACCTGATTTCTCTCCCTTGGCTATCCTTCTGAATCCATGTCTTGGATCCTCCACATATGCACCATGTTGAGTGAACCTGACCTGTAGACCTTTTTCAACAATCTGACCTACACTCATCAGATTCTTGGTGATTGTTGGAACATACAACACTCTGCTTAGCAAATTCTGATTACCATCACTTGTTTTGACATTGCCTACTTTAACAACTGAATGTTTAGTGTCATCACCTGTCTGCACTTGGTGCTTGCCTTTGGGTTCTTCCAAATCAGAGAGTAAGGCAACATTTCCAGCTACATGGTTAGAGCAACCTGAATCAATATAGAACAAATGATCATCATTGATACCTGATTTAGATGTCATGTTCATAATCAACAAGGAATCATCTTGATCCTCTGCATAATTGTTGTAATCCTTTCTGTTCCTGTATCCACCTTGATAATTGCTATTGTGATTGTAGCTATTGTTGTAATTATTGTTGTAGCCATGGTAGCCTTGAGATTGATTGAATCTGCCTCTGCCTTGAGAGTATCCTCCTCTTTGGTGACCTCTTCCTCTTTGGTTCTTGTAGTTTTTGTAGCATTCATCTGTAGTATGGTTAGACAAGCCACAAATATTGCATGGAGATTGATTGTAGGGTCTCCCCCTACCTGACTTGCCTCCTCTGCCCCTACCTCTAGATGATCTACCTCTCCCTGCATAGTTTGCTTGGGAGGTAGAGCCTTCTTCATCAACCTTCTTGCTTTTACCCTTGTCTTTAGACTTCTTATCAGTATATAGGGCAGAGGGATTGTTACCTTTTGATTGCTCTCCATTCTTTGTGATCTTTGCTTCATGTGTAAAGAGTTGTCCAATCAGAGTTGTTAGATCAGGTGCTTGGATGTCCATGTACAAGTCCATTGCAGTGGTAAAGCTCTCCCACTTGTCATCTGCCTTTAGTCCATTGATCACTTGTCTGACTATTTGCTCTTCCTCAATTTCTTCTCCAACACTTGCAAGTTGATCTGCAATGTCTTTGACTTTGGTGACAAAATCTGATACACATTGTTTTGATTTCTTCCTAAGAGTTGTAAACTCAATCCATAGCGGATTCTTTCTGGCCCTTGTGCTTGATGAAAAATATGTTGACAAGGTTTCCCAAGTCTCTTGGGAAGTCTTACAATTCCTTACATGAGGTAGAAGGAAATCAGAGATAGAGTTTAGAAGATATGACCTTGCCAAAGCATCTTTTGCACACCATTGATTTAGCCTCTCATGTTCATCCTTTGTAGGTAGGCCTCTGGTCTTGAATGAGGGCAACTCCTCATCTCCTGATATGTATCCATACAAGCTTCTCCCTTGTAGATAGGTCTTCATTCTTAATGACCAAGCCTGGTAATTATTTCTATCCAATTTGTCAATGAAGGAAGGGAAACCATCACCCATGATTACCTTATTTGCTCTGATACCACTGTTGGAAGTGATGGCTGGATACACTTAGAAGATCAACCTGGTGCTGCAAATCCTGCTTCACACCTGCCCTCCTTTGACTCCAGATATGCTTAGTAGACTCCTTGAGGTTCCAAATGACACCAAAATATGCTATATGTACTTTAAAAAAATTTGAGTAATGACTTGATCAAAACAGACTACTTTCCAAATCACAAGACTTGAAAAGTTTCTATTTCAGTCTTGATACCTGCTCAGTGTTATGCTCAGTATGACCAGTGTGATTACAATTAGCAAAATTCCTTCTAGAGGTAGTCTATTAGCTTAGTAATCTTCCATTTTTAAGTGGAATGAAAGAAAATGATAAACCACACTCAGAGAAATCACTTTAGCAAAATAAGGTGTACCCCCGATTTTTTAGGACACTTACAGTCATAGACCAGTGAGCACCCCGACTGAGATTTCTCTGTGATAGTAAATCCAATGGCCTTGAAACTTTGCATGTGTATAGTAGACTTTGAGCTGAATCCAATGCACTTTGAATCATCCAATTTGGTTCAGTAGATCTTGAGATATGCCCTGTTGAAGTTGACAAACTTGGAGGTAGTCACTCAGAGAAAACAGAGACTATGAATATATGTATATTGATTAAATCTAATGATTGTACATTCCCATTGGCATGTAATGTGATGCTCAATGGTACTCAGAGGTGTAGGCTATGGTGTAGCTCACACACACTCAATGATTTGCTTGAAATTGCCTCAGGAAGAGTGAAACTGCCCGCGACTTTTGACTTGTGAATTATATAGAGATTGAGTGAGATTTTGAATTTCAAAATCATGTCAATCTCCTAGAATCTTGTACCTAAAAGTGAATGAGATATTCTCTCAATCATCCATCTAATTTTCCACGACTTCCTCAAGTAGGTGAGTTTACAAGAGTGATTAAAGTCATATAGACTTTTACATTGGATAAAAAGTAATAACCAATTAAGCAATGGTTTCTATGGTTCAAATGTATCCTTCAAGAGTTCAACCTTTAGCCTTCCAAGGTTCCAATTGTCCAAGCCTTATGTTGAGTCTTCACTATTGATATCCAAGCCAATGTGTGTAGGCTTGTTTTGCACCAACACTATCTACCTATCTATCTATCTATCTATCTATCTATCTATCTATCTATCTATCTATCTATCTATCTATCTATCTATCTATCTGTCTATCTATCTATCTATCTGTCTATCTATCTATCTATCTATCTATCTATCTATCTATCTATCTATCTATCTATCTATCTATCTATCTATCTATCTATCTATCTATCTATCTATCTATCTATCTATTTATGTATCAATTTATCTATCTATCTATCTATCTATCTATCTATCTATCTATCTATCTATCTATCTATCTATCTATCTATCTATCTATCTATCTACATATCTATCTATCTATCTATCTATCTATCTATCTATCTATCTATCTAT
>CM035414.1:162960708-162963208 GCA_020310875.1 Ceratopteris richardii | reverse complement strand
AGATTCGACTCTTATTATGAATGCAACATGTGAAGCCTCACATGAAGACATGAGAGTATTTTATATTGACTCAGGATGTAGTAATCATCTGAGTGGAAATATTGCTTTGATGAGTGATCTAGATCATAAGGAAATCAATCACACAGTTCAAACACATGATAATACAAAACACAAAGTAAAGTCAATTGGTTCAGTTCAAGCCAAAGATGGAAGTACTCTCTTGAGTAAAGTTCTATATGTTCCTACAATTCCAAAGAACTTGATCAGTGTAGGACAAATTGTGGAAAAAGGATATGAGGTAAGGTTCACTAATGATGGAGTTTATGTTGAAGCCCCTAGTCAAGGGTATAAATTAATTGTTACAGGAAAGAAGGAAGGAAGGCTCTTCACATTAAAGATACAAGGTAATGTTGGACATGCTATGTTAACATATGGAGAGCAAAAGGTGTCTGAATTGGATCTTTGGCATAAAAGACTTGGACATTTTAATGAAAGAGGTATCAAAGAAATGATTAACAATGGTTCAGTGCTTGGATTGCCTAATGTTGTAGGTCAACACATGACATACAGATGTGAAGCATGTCAGTTAGGTAAGGCTCATAAGCAATCATATGATAAGCATGGTTTTATGTATTCAGAAAGACTTGAATTTGTACATACAGATGTGTGGGGTCCTTCAAAGGATTTCAGTATAAATGGTTCAAGATATTATGTCATATATGTTGATGATGCTACAAGGTGGATTACAATCTATGTGATCAAAGACAAGTCAGAAGTGTTTAATACATTTAAACACTATCATGCATATGCAGAAACAATTACAGGTCAAAAATTGAAGAGACTAAGGTCAGATGGAGGGGGAGAGTATTTCTCTAATGAGTTCAGTAATTATTTGTGGAATGTAGGTATTAAGAGAGAGGTTACTTGCAGGTACTCTCCTCAAGAAAATGGGGTAGCAGAGAGAAGAAATAGAACTCTTGTTGAGTTTTCTAGATCCATGATGAAGGAGAAAAATTGCCCTAATTATTTGTGGGCTGAGGCTGTAAACATAGCCACATATTTGGTCAATAGGTTACCATGTAAAGCCTTGCAGGGTAGGACACCATATGAAGCTTGGTGGGGTAAGAGACCTACCTTGGATCATTGTAAAATATTTGGATGCTTGGCATATGCATTTGTGCCATCACAATTGAGGCATAAATTGGAACCTAAAGCAGAGAAGTATGTATTCATTGGTTATGATGACAAGCAGATGGGTTATAGGTTGTGGAGTCCATCCACAAAGCAATTCCTTGTGTCTAAGGATGTTACATTTGATGAGCAAGGTACTTGGTTTGCAGGTACACTTAATGTTCATGCAGATGTTTGAAGAAGTTGTAAATCAAAAGAAAGGTAAATCAAAGGTTCAGATATTTGATGAAGATGAGAACAATGAAGTATAGGTTGAAGTAGAAGAAGTGCCAAGGTTTGACCCAGAATGTGGTGAACCAGAAACTTCAAGAAGTGGAGAAGTCAGAAGGTCATCTAGGCACAAATGGCAACCTGCAAGGTGTAGCTATGATACTTCATTCTTGACTACTAAAGATTATGCTTACATGTTAAAAGCAGATGAAGATCCATCCACATATGAAGAAGCCAAAGGGAAGAAGAATTGGGAAAAAGCTATGCAAGAGGAGTATGATGCATTGATGGAAAATGAGACTTGGGATTTGTTTTCTAAACCAAATAGTCAGAAGATTATTGGATGTAAATGGGTTTACAAAACAAAAAGGTTTGTAGATGGAAGTATATCTAGGTACAAAGCTAGACTTGTTGTAAAGGGATATGCACTGACATATGGTGTGGACAATGATGAAACTTATAGTCCTGTTGCAAAGATGACAACCATAAGGACTCTCATAGCAATTGCTACTTGCAAAGGTTGGAAATTATCTCAATTAGATGTAAAGAATGCATTTCTGAATGGTTATATTTCAGATGATGTCTACATGGAACAACCAGATGGTTTCAGAGATCAAGTGTATCCAAATTATGTGTGTAAGCTCAACAGAGCTTTGTATGGATTGAAGCAGGCCCCAAGGGCATGGAATTATAGGCTTGTAAAGTTCTTGAAGAAACTTGGATTTCAAGCATCAAAGGCAGATAGTAGCTTGCTAGTCAAAGCAAGTAACGATGGATTTATTTATGTTTATATTTATGTTGATGACATAATACTTAGAGGAGCAGATGACAAAGGCATACACATGATTATCTATCTATCTATCTATCTATCTATCTATCTATCTATCTATCTATCTATCTATCTATCTATCTATCTATCTATCTATCTATCTATCTATCTATCTATCTATCTATGTATCTATCTATCTATCTATCTATCTATGTATCTATCTATCTATCTATCTATCTATCTATCTATCTATCTATCTATCTATCTATCTATCTATCTATCTATCTATCTATCTATCTATCCATCTATCTATCTATCTATCTATCCTTC
>CM035414.1:162903208-162925708 GCA_020310875.1 Ceratopteris richardii | reverse complement strand
CAAGTTAAGCATTCATCCCGACTTTTACGGGCCTTGACAATCACTAACCAGTGAGCACTAATTGATTGATATCTGATGATCATAAGAATCAATATAATGAAACTTTGTAGGATTAAAATAGACATTATTTTGAAGATTTCATGCTTTAAATCATGCAAAATGATGCAGTATAGAGTGAGAAGGTGCTCTCACAAGTTCAGTGTTCTGATGGAGTGTGATAGAGATATGAGAGTAAGTAGAAAAGATCATGTATGAATTAAATCAAGTAAAAATACAATATCATTGGCAATAGAGCATTGATCAATGAGTGTTGAATGAATGAGCTATGAGATGGACTCCTCTTCTCCATGAAGGTACATGGAAAATGATCTCTAAACCTCGAGATACATGCGGGCTTTTCATCTCATCTTTTATAGCTTTTTGTTGGAGCCAAGGATTTGAATTCAAGTTCAAATTTTTACCAATAAAGTGCATCCGAAAGTATAGGATTGATTCTCTCTTGACTCAACTACCAATAGATACAAGATTATGTGCTTCCTAACTCCTCATGGGATCATTGGCCTTTTAAAATGAGTAAGTATAGCTCAAAGTTACAAGAGGTTGTACATATGAAGCTTCCCAAGTGATATGCTAATACATCAAGCTTATGTGAAGTGATCAAGCGTGTAAGATTGGGCTTAATTCCATCAACAGCTCCCCCTCAAGCCTAACGTGCTTGATCTTCATTGCTCCTTGATCTTTTCTAGCTCAATCATTAGTTTGAATGTGTTCATCTTTGTTCCATCCAATGCTTTGGTGAGTAAATCTGCACATTGCAAATGAGTTGATACATATGATAATTGGATATCCTTGCTAAGAAATTTCTCCCTTACATAATGATAGTGCACTTCAATGTGCTTAGTCTTGGCATGGTATAGAGGATTAGTAGCAAATAATTGGAGTGTAGGAATGTATCTACTTGATACCATCAGAATCATTACCTCAAATAATGATATCATCTACATAAACACACAAGTAGATGACCTCTGATTTATTCTGCTTAACAAATAAAAAAGATTCTGCCTTCCTTGCCACAAAGCCTTGATCTTGCAAATAGGTAACAAGCATATGGTTTCAAGATCTAGGAGCTTGCTTGAGACCATAGAGTGCTTTTCTAAGCTTGCATACATACCCTATTTTTGCTTCATCTTCAAAAACCTGGTGGTTGTGCCATATATACTTCTTCTGATATCCAACCATTTAGAAATGCATTCTCAACATCTAACTGATATAAATTCCAATTTTTGGATGCACTAAGACTTACCAATACTTTGATTCTTGGCATCTTTGCCACAGGTGAAAATGTTCCTTCATAATCTACTCCATGTGTTTGGGCAAATTGCTTTTGCCACTAGTCTTGCCTTGTACCTATTTATAGAACCATTAGAGTACTTTTTAACTTTATATATCCACCTTGAACCAATTACGTTCATATGTAGTTTCTTGGGAACTAGGTCGCAAGTGTGGTTTTCCTGCAATGCTTCCACTTCCTCTTGCATGGCTTCTCTCCACTCTTTCTTCTTATTAGCTTCTTCAAATGAAGAAGACTCCTCTACCATTGAATCTTTAGTGATGTACACAGAGTGCTTTGTGACTAAGGATATCCATACCTTATGGGATTCTTACTTCAATATGCTCCTCATCTTCTGCATTGATGTCCTCTGCTTGATGTTGATCTTCTTTAGTTAGGCTTGGAAAATCATTTTCCAAATCATATAGTAATTTGAGTTTCCTGCAATCATCTTCAAACTGTGAATTATTCTTATCAAATACTACATCCCTACTAACTATGAATGCCTTGTTAGTAGAATTGTATAGTCTATATCCCTTTTGATTCTGATCATACCCAATAAATATACATTTCTCAGCCTTATGGTCAAGCTTCCCTATGATTTGTGATGGAATGTGTGCATAGGCAATGCACCCAAATATTTCTCAATGATCCAATGAGGGTCTCCTACCATTCCAAGCTTCATATGGTTTCATACCATCGAACGACTTGGATGGAAGTGTGTTAACCAAATAGGTGGCTGTGGAAACACCCTGTGCCCATAAATAATTAGGTAATTTTTTCTCATTTAACAAGGACCAAGCCGCCTCAACAATTAACCTGTTCCTTCTCTCTACTACTCCATTCAATTCAAGAGTACACATGGTTGTCACTTCCCTCTTTATGCCTCTGTCCTCTAGAAATGGATAAAATTTATGTGAAAAGTACTCATCACCTCCATCAGACGTGATTCTCTTCAAGCTCCTTCCTGTTTGGTTTTCAACTAGTAACCGCGAGTCGTAACAAACAAGAACTATGTCGTAAAAAGAGAACACTCTCGTCAAAAATCAAGCAAATGGCAGCTTATGTTTGAGATTCCTTTATACCAGTATACATATATTACAAAAATGAGGTGAAAACATGTGATTTTTGACATTTTTTGTCATTTTCTCATAAAAAAAGAGCTCAAAATGTAGTCAAAATTTCACTATATAAGGCATTGACATGTCCCAAAATGTATATGATAAGACATTGACATGTCCAAAATCTAAATGATAGGACATTGACATGTCTAAAATCTATATAAAGAATGTAGAACTGAATAGTTCTTATACAAAAATAACATTTTAGACATATTTTTAATGGGTGGATATCTGATTGTTAGTCAAAATTGCTACAAAACATGGTTTCATTAACCAAACTACTTCGAGGCATTTACAAAAGCACTAAAAATGTCTGAGAGCTTCAATGCATCTCACAACTTTGTCGATCTATGTCTACACCCTCATCATCTGATGCACTTGATTCAGTCTCATACTGTTGAGAGCTCTCTTCTTCTTCTTCTATATCCACAAGAGCTCTGTCTTCATCCACGTACATACCAAATTCTGCAGGATCATGCACAACTCTTCTTGTTTGCCTATGATTTCCTGTACCACATACATCTGGAAGCTTTTGTTTTATCATGTTGATGGTTGCTTTCCTCAAGTGACCTGTTTTTGTCAAGGAAAAATCATAAACAAGAATATCTACATCATCCATTTTAAGAGTGGATGTGCTTCGAATATTCTTTTTCTTTTTTGAACCTGTTCGTTTAGTATCACACACCATTTCTAAGTTATATTTACCTATGAATGCATTACTACTTTTAGTGTAATACCAATGCACCATCAAAGGCTCTATTCTTCTCTGATCAATATCTTTAGTTATCTCTAAAACCTTTGCAATCCAAAATGGTCTGGTAGCCTCATCACCATCAGCAAGAACTGCAATAAGTGTTAAATATTTCTTTCTGGTGGATGCATAAAACTTTGAAGTGCATCTGCATTACATGCTTGGGCCACATTCACGGATCTTTGTGTACAAAAATCCCATGTGAATGGAACATCAACTTGCCAGTGACCTGCAATTGTATACTGTATAATCTCTTCTTGATGATTGAAAAAGTCCTCCCACCAAGATAAATCTTGATCTCCAGCATATTTTTTTGCACGCTCAATATGTCTCTTCTTTTCAATGAGTGCATGCATCCAGCTTTTACTTTGATCAACCACATTTCCACATCTTTCTGTATTGTTTTTATCTTCATATGGTGATTGTTCTGCACCATACACTCTCACAGTAGACAAATTAGGCACCTGCAATAAGAATCTGCATCCCTCTTTAGGCTCCCACCCAAGAGAAGATGAATACTGCTTTGCAAATAAAAGGGTTATTTCATCAGCCCTCCTCATCAAGAATACATGGTTGAAACTAATATTGTGCAATGGAGCCAAAACCTTAGCACTGTTATCAAGGCACATTGAGCAAAAGTGCTTAAAGTCATAAATCTGTGTGAGGTGTTGAACTTCTGGTTTTGGAGTATATGCTTCTGAAATCAACTCAGATAAAATCGGAAGAGTAAAAGCATTGTTACGTGCCAACTTCTTAGAGAAAGTACTGAACATTTCATCAATGTGATCATGAGTGTGGCCAACCAGAAGGAAATTTACCTTAACCTTCTGAAATACCTGTTTTTCAACAAGCATGCTTAAATATCCAAAGACTGTAGAATTTTTATTCTCTCTTGCAGTATTATCTAGTTGCAAATATAGAGTTGGTGGCAAAAGACCCTTCCATGATTGCAAAACACGATGAATGACAGTAACTGTAAGGTTTGGATCATTATGCACATTCGGATATGTGAAGAAAACCTTGGACATTACAATTCCATTGTATACCAAAGCACCAACCAAATGCATTTGCACAAGGACTTCATCTCCAATGTCCTTAGGGATGCGATAAAAATGTGGCAAACAAGTTTTTTTTTGATCCATACCATCGATCAACAAACACATATAACGCTCCGGATTTCTGAGTGCTTTACTTCGATGATGAATTGCTTTCTTTCTCTCTAAAGCTTGACTCTCAAGATGGTTGTTAAGAAGGTTTTTAAAATTATTCTTTTCCTGTGGTGTTGTAGCCCCTTTTGCCATGTTTTTCAAAGTGGCGCAAACTGAACATTCACCCATTCTAACTTTACGGGGAATAGAAACATTGTTAAACTCTTCCTTCCATAATCGAGTAAAGTGACGATACAACACATACTTCTCATTTCTATTTTCCATGTCTTCTGTATATATTTGAAATACCTCTCGACGAGTAAAGTTATCTGACAAGTGCAACCTTCCAGTTGTAGGCATAACCTCACAATGCAAGCTAAAATAGTTCATCATCCAATTCATTGCATGAGGTCCAACAGATCCTTTGGTCCCAACATAGAACGTATCCAAAATGAGATCCCCATTCAAAAGCCCTTGTTGAACCCTATGTATTCTAAAATTTCCCACACCCATTGCAATTTTAAATGCAGCCCTACAACATCGCATCCCTTGACTAAAGAAATATTCAAAACCAACACGTGTTACTGACATGTTATCCTCAATCATTTGCATGCGAGAAACAAGGTATATATCCTGCCTTTCACTATCTAAATGGAGGAATTTTTCTCTTAGGTGCTTTAGTTTCTTCATTCCTAAATTGTACAAACATTTCAAACCACAACAATGCTTCACAATATCCAATGCAATCTGTCTATCTGAAGTAAGAAATTTAAATCTTTTTTGACTTACTTCACGAGGCCTTCTTTTAAATTGTAGATTGAGCTTGCTTTGCTTTTTCGTTGCTCCACATGCACTTGAGTCAGAAGGGAGATCAATGGTTGGATCAGATGGGAGATCAAGAGGTGCATTTGGTTGAGCAGCATTGCACTGTGAATTGGATAACTTAAATGACTCAATAGAAAACATGGAACCATCAGCACGTCCTAAATCATAGGGATCATCACTTCTGTGGAAAGGATCAACTGAGAACAATGAATCCGAAACTGTATCAATATGAGCAGAAGAAGCTGATGCCCAAGCATCCACTGAAAATTTTGAGCTCATCTTCACTGAGTTCACAGAAGACTGAAGATGAATGACCTTTTTAAATAAGTAGAAATCCGAGATCAAGTGAAGATGTCACATCAAATGTCACATCAAGAAGATATGAAATCAAAAGTTTATTAAAGTACATTAAATAACATTAAACATCAAATTACATCAAATAACTTAATTACTCAAATATACACTAATAAGGGAACCAAAGATTTGATTCACTTTTGAAATGAGAAACACAATTGATTTCTAACTAGATATGAGTCATTGAGTCTTAGCATTGTGGGTGAATCAAAATATATCCAAGTTGAGTTCCAACTGGATTATATATTAAAATTGTTTGTAGTAGTGCCATTGAAGACTATACAAGAAGAAATTTTACCTTTGGTACTAAATAAGATTTCAAGGATTAGGTTTCATTGTAGTCTTGGCTAGATCTCAAAGAGGTAGATGAAAGTATATTAAAAAAGAATTATGTGTAAAAGAGGTACTTGGAATGTTTATTCATACATTGATTTTCCATTTCAACAATGTGTTACAAGATAAATGTGAATATGAATTAAAGTGAGGAGGATAACACTATAAAGATGTCATTAATCTCCCATATTCAACACAACTTAGACTTGAAGTGTAATTTCCATGCAAATGTACATAAATAGTTGCAAGGTTCTTTACTTGAATGTTTATTCATACATTGATTTTCCATTTCAACAATGTGTTACAAGATAAATGTGAATATGAACTAAAGTGAAGAGGATAACACTATAAAGATGTCATTAATCTCCCATATTCAACACAACTTAGACTTGATTTTCTCCCAAGCAAGAGATTCTAAGAAAAAATTTCTACATGAGATTAGACATCCTCATGTACATACCATACTCTTGCCATTGAAGTGTAATTTCCATGCAAATGTATATAAATAGTTGCAATGTTCTATGAATATTTCATTAAAGTGGCTCTGAAACAGCCTATTTGTGTGAGTGGTATTCCCTGGTTAGATTGGTTGACAGATATAGTTAGCAACTGGACTCATTCAGTTAGATCCAGTTAGTCTCTCGTTCAAGTTACCCAATTGCCTATAAATAGCAGAGGAGGAGATCATTCTCATTTTCAAAATCCACGAGCAACAGAGAGCAACTGAGCACAGACAGCTATGGAGCACAGAGCTCAGCATACAAGCAAGGCAACTATGATGGAGAAGAAGAATGTTGGCAAGAGTACCAAGAGGTAGGCAAAATCATACCATAAAAAAAGATTCCTAAAAGATTCCCTTTGTATGTTTGTGTAAAGAGTCTGCTTTCTAGGTTTTTATTTTTCTTAGCTCTAAAAATACAGATCCAATGAGGGTACAGCTCGATGCCTGGCATCGACTTTTAGGTGTAAGTCAATGCCAGGCATCGACTTGAGGCTGCAAGTCCATGCCAGGCATCGACTTGCACGTGCAAGTCGATGCCAGGCATCGACTTGCACGTGCAAGTCGATGCCAGGCATCAACTTGAGGCCTCAGGTCGATGCCTGGCATCGACTTGCACCTGAAAGTCGATGCCAGGCATCGACTTTGTGTGCAAGTCGATGCCAGGCATCGAGTTGCAGGTGCAAATCAATGCCAGGCATCGACTTGAGGCTTCAAGTCGATGCCTGGCATCGACTTGTAGCCTCAAGTCGATGCAAGGCATCGACTTGCCTGGCATCGAAGATTGCCTTAAAGTCGATGCCAGGCATCGACTTTAGGGTGCAAAGTTGATGCCAGGCATCGACTTTTGGGTGGAAGTCGATGCCAGGCATCGACTTTTAGGTTCAAGTCGATGCCAGGCATCGACTTTTAAGTGCAAGTCGATGCCCGGCATCGACTTGCACACAAAGTCGATGCCTGGCATCGACTTGCACTTAAAAGTCGATGCTTGGCATCGACTTGAACCTAAAAGTCGATGCGTGGCATCGACTTGGGCCTTTGAAAACCACATTTACGTATGAGCTGATTATTCCAAGCGCCTTCAGGGATGCGGAGTCCAAGAGTGAGAGGCCCTTCAAGAAATTGAAAGTCACCATGGGCTCTGGTGATCAGCAACGTGACAAAGGCATTGGTCACCAAGCGAAACCAAAGAAACTTATTGTATCCTTATCCTCTGAGAAGGCCAGCAACCCGCTAGGAATATCCTCAGGTGGACAAAGTAGCATCAAAATTCCTGAGGATGATACAACTATGAAGGATAGGTCGAGGGACGCTGAGGTTTTAAGGACAGATCGTCCACTGCGGGACATGACAAATCTGGAGTGGTGCCTTCAGTATGTTGAAGAGAAGAATGCAGTCCTTCTTGTGTTCGCAGGGGCATATGGGAGAGGAAAGATCACGACAACACAAGGTTTTCAGTATGGCCTTCTGTACAAACTGGATTATGAAGATGAGGATTCTGAGAACCTCCTTTTCTTGGTAGAGACATCGAAAGGTTTGAGAAATGTTATATGCAAGATGGATTTCTTGTGCCCAGAGTGCTGTGTTCCAGATCGTCTAGCTGAGATATGCAGGGACTCAATCAATCTTATCAAGGACTTGATGCCATGGATCCAGGGCAACATCATGCCAACACAAAAGAAGATGACAACCCCTGTAAAGGCAAGGGGTAAGCAGAGCGTGCAGAAAAAGCTTCAAAAGAAAAAGAAGAGAATTTTAGAAGAGGAGTCTTCTGACTCAAGCTCTAGCTCTAAGGATATAATTGTTGCACCTAGTGGAGAGCTTGCCTCGGGTGTTCTTGGTACTGAGCAGAACAAGATGAGGGAGGATATAGCTAAAAGAAAAATTGTGAAGAAGGGGCAGTTGTTCCACCTGCCAATCAATATCATCCACAAGCCACCAATAGATCCAGTCACAAGGAGGAGGCCCCTTGAGATCAGGGAGCCACACAGTTTGCATGTGCAGAATCTTAAGAAGAAAATGAAAATAAATCCTCATGCTACTGTTGTGCCATTCCTTGTCATGGTGGATCCGAATGAGTGCAGCTCTGTGGACGAGTTCAATGAGGGTCTATTTGAGGAGTATACTTATTATGTGATTGGAGGTTCACACTCTGCAGAGGCCCGTAGACAGCTAATGAAGGAGCACCCTACCACTTTTTTCTTTAGGTATGTAGAGTGTAAGATATATGCTGGTCTTACAACTGAGGAAGCCAAGCTTCTTGCTTGGGATCACAACAATGACAATGACTATAGGCAAAAAATGTCCTCCATAGAGAAAATTCGGTTCTTCCACCATGAATATGAAGATTGTCTTGTTAAGGGAGCTGGAAGAATACATCCCAATCTACGAAAGCAATGCCTTATTGAGGTTGGAATTGCACTGGATGAGAATAGAAAGTCTGATGCCTTGAGGAAATATGATCCATGGTTTCAATTGGCATTCAGATCAGGTGAGATCTGGGATCTACAGGATAAAATTTTCACAATGTGGGAGAACAAGGAGGTCAAGGGCCAGAAGCAACGAAAGTCGAGGCCAGACCCACAGGTTGATCTGAAGGGAAAGGGAAGGAAAGCTGACCTCTCAATTGAAGAGGCTCCCGAGGACATGAAGCTGACACCATGGAGGGCCCTTCAGGGAATCAAGGCTGATACATTGATCATATCAACTTTGTCAAGGGTAATCTCCAAGGACTTAAGCCTGGAGGAGATGGTGACTGAGCTCAATAAGTATGTATGTTATTCTCAGATCCTTTTTCCCTCCTCCCATGTTTCTGGTCTAACCTAGTCTCTTTTTAATTTCTGTGACTGTAGTCATAAAGTTTACATGAAGATTCAGGAGGTCATGATGAAGAGGCTTGGTTGCTTTTCTTGGACAGAGGTCCAAAGAGACTATCCAACCACATCATCCTACAAAGCTTTATCAGAATATTTCATCCTTTTTCGTGATTGGGTAGGTTCTCTTTCTGAGGTTGTGCCTTGTTTGCCATTAGGTTAGATGCCTTGATTCACCAAACCAATTTAATGCCAGGCTTTTAGTACGAATTCGATGCCTGGCATCGACTTACGGCTAAAGTCGATGCCTAGCATCGACCTGCAGCCAAAAGTCGATGCCTAGTATCGACTTGGGGGCATAAGTCGATGCCCGGCATCGACCTACAGCATAAGTCGATGCCTGGCATCGACCTCGTGGCATATGTCGATGCCAGGCATCGACTTATGTCCCAAAGTCGATGCCTGGCATCTACCCCCACATGAAATCGATGCCATTCATCGCTTCCTTATGTTCTGCTTGCTGTATTGAAGAGCTCATTTAGTTGTCTTTCCACTTTTTTCTGCAGAAACCAAAGAAAAGTAAGTCTGCGGAGCTACTGGATGATTGCCCCCCTGCATTCCTGGCTCACATTCAAAGAGCAAGGCATGAGAAATCTAGGCTGAAAGCCAAGGAGATGGATTTTGATGATGAACCTGATCTGAAATGTTTCTCCAATCCCCTAGACCCCCTTATGCCTGTATATTACAATGTATTCTATAGTGATGTAAATAATATTTGTTCTGTTGTGCCTAGAAAACATTTCTCCCTTCTCATAGCGGACATACCCTATGGATTTAGGATGTTGGGATCAGTTAATGATGATGAACCCTTCAAACACCCTCAGATTCGGAAGATGGTCACTGATTTTGCAGAGTTGACTATGTCTCCTCTTTGGAGGATAGTAATTTTCCATAGCAGAGACCAGTCCTTCTCTGTTTCAACTGCTCTGAAGGCAAGATGTCATGCTATGGAGTGCCTCACGTGGTAAGTAATCTTCTTTCTATCTCCCTGGCTTTAATGATGCTCTCTGTGACTCATAGTTCTTGTTTGCAGGGTGAAGACAAACGTAAATCACACTCCTTTGCATAGGTTTGTGAGCTCCACTGAATGCATTACAGTTGGCTATTATGATGAAGTAAGCAAAAGGAGAGTTAGGGAGCATTGCAATGAGAATGGGATCTCAAATGTGCTCATGTTCCCAGCCGTTACCAAGAAACTTCGTCATGTAGCTGGGGACATGACATTGGTTAACCCCTAACAGAAGCCACAAAAACTCATAATGAGATTGCTTCAGCTATTCTCCAATGATGATGACTAGGTCCTAGACCTTTTTTCGGGCACAAGTAATTTCAATTTTCACAATTTTCATTAGTCATGGTTGATTGACACCTCTAAGTGGTTTTCTGCTGTTTCAAGAACGACTCTGGCTTGCTCCTTAAAGATGTTCAGGCACTGCATAGCTATGGAGAAGGATGATGCTCAAGTGAGCTTTATTAGAATGAGAATCAATGGGCTGAATGAATGCCCAGATGAAGACCAAGAGGTTGGAAGGAAGCACATTGCAGACACGGAGAGATTCCAACCGGCTTCAAGGGAGCCTGTTCCCCCACATGCAGATGAACCGGGGGACATGGCTCACCTTGAAGGGCCAATCTTGGAGCAAGAGAGGCAGGATATGTGTTCTAATGTTCAAGAGGATCCCAATATCCTTGAGCCTGAGGAAAGCTATGATCAGCTTCTATTGTAGATTCATATTACTCTTGTACTTACACAGGAAATGTAAACACATCATTTTAATATAAATATAATGTCGAGTTCTGCTTCCACTTTGTGTTCAACTTGATTTATCTTGAGCATTTCTCTGATCATGTGTGAATGTTTCTTAGTATAATTTTGTTGATTATTATCTTCTCTTGGGAATGCTTTTGTGAAATGTATTTCATATTCTGTGAATATGGCCATGCATTCAATGAGGATCTTAACCATACAAAGGGGATGATCTTAATTGCCTTGTTAAAATGTTCCGATTTTTGCAACACATGTACTCTAATTTTTGAGTAACTTTTAATCAGCTATAATCTGTGCTTGTTGAGGTTATGGATGTAAGGAAGGAGCTTCTGGAACTCTTACTTGTACCTTAAACACTAATCTATTGTCAAAGATCATGATGTGGGATTCTTGATCGGCTGAACAACTAGTTTTCATGGCAACAAGAATTTTATTATATCTATCTTGACTACTTGGGGTATGAGATCAAGGTTCTAGTGACAATATTTACAAGCAAGAACAAGTGATGCTTTCTAGATATTGTAAAATGCTCACTTTATTGCTTGATATAATGGTCTTTAGGTAAAAAGGAAAAGAGAACATGTCTTTGTTCTCCTTTGTTGTGACTCAGTGTTTAGTGCCAAATACTTCTTAAAACATGTGAATACCTCATCCTTATGCTTCATGAAATAGAGAATTGTCCACCTATTGTAATCATGAATAAAAGAGACATAGTACATTGAACCTGAGATGGATGGATCTTTGCTAGGACCCCACACATCAGTGTGTACAAGTTCCAACTAATCTTCATGGATGTACCCTTTGTTGGAACATCAAGCTTACACTATGATTGAGGTGGATTTGATCTACATCAAAGGCTATCACGTCGAAAGAATATCCGTTGGAAAGTTCTTTTTTTCTTATGCTCATTTATTGTATTTTTTTGAGAGATTTTCGATGGCTCATTTACCCTTATAAAAGCCTTGAGCTTTACACATGTAAAGGTACAAATATAGAGCCCAAATCCCACGAATTTGTGGTGGTTGAAGTTGCATTCAATCAAGCAATCAATCACCTAAAAGTAGATCAATCAAGATCTTCACTTTTCCTAGATTGTAGGAAAGTGAATTGATTCTCTCCAACAACCATTCCCACCTTCATTTGAATTCAAATTCAACTTGTAAAAGTCGTGGAACACTTCTAGAGTCTATATAAAGACCTGAAATCACTTGTACATTACATGGAAGCAATATACATACACTTGTGACCATCATTGTCTTGCTCCTTCAATTTTCTGCATCATCTTCTTCGCCAACAGTAATCTTGCAGAGGCTGCTGCTCTCTCTCCAGAGCTTTAAATTGAGTACAAGATGACTCATTGGAAAGCTATTAGTGTCTAGTTTATGCCTGTAAATTTTCAAAGCATTTGTTTCAGTAGATTTGGAGAAATCGAAGTTTTTCTGCCTCGGGTCAATCTCTGCGTATTCTTGAAAAATAGGAAGTACCACCGGTGAATGTCGCATTCATTCCTATAGCATATTTTGCTTATTCCTTATACTTTTGTGCGTTCCATACACGCAACCCTATGTGTCTCACTCCCATAAAAGGATGTTTTCTAATTGTAATCACGCTGGTCGCTATGGGCATTTGAAGTTCATTGTCTCTTCCATAGATAGTAAGTTTTTTGAGCTAGTCGACCCGCGAACCTATCTGTTTTGTATCGACTCATTCTCCTTGATGCTCCAAAGTACATAGTGTGTTTCTTTGCACTTATTGCATGCCTATAAGGTCTATTTGAGTCTCCATAAGCTTAAGGGCTGGTCTTGTGCCGGTTGGCTTGACCAAACTTTGTTGCCTTGAAACACACTTTTCTACCTTCTACAAGCTTCTCCAAGTTCTTTCAGTGGTATTAGAGCTAGATCAAGATGGGTGACGGCTTTCCCTCAATGATCAAGAAGCTTGATCGACACAACTACGCGGCTTGGCAAATCAGAATGGAGGCCTATTTGCAAGGTAGAAATCTATATGGAATTGTAGCAGGTGATGAAGTTATGCCTATTCCAAGATCCAAAGGAGGACCTACACAAGAGGAGACATATAAGCTCACACTTTGGTGCGCAAGGGATGCTCAAGCAAGGCCGTACATACTAGAGGATATTAGAGGATGCAAGACATCTCAAGAGACTTGAGATGCCCTCGAGACTTTCTTTTCTACTAGTACCAAAGCAAGAAAGAGTCATCTTTGGAACCAAGGTCAAGGAGGTTGCGGATCTGTTAGCATCCATTGGAGAGCTGATTGAAGAAGAGGTCATCATGAGGAAAATTCTCAATAACATTCGAAGTGATAAGCAATGGCAATCCTTCACGACGGCTTATGATCTCATCATGGATGTGGAGACTCCAGACTTCAACATCTTTCTTGGACAACTCTTCAATCAAGAAGCCAACAATAGCATAAAGGAAGGTAACTCTTATCATGGTAATTCAACTAGTGCTCTATATGCAGATAAGAAGGATAAGAAGCAGAAAGGCAAGAAGAAGGAAGAAGATGAAGAAGAGACTTCTCAAGCCAACTTTGCAAGAAAGAGCAAGTGGAAAGGGAAGAAGAAAGGACCAAAGCAAGAAAAATCCAAAGGCCAGAATGTTCAACCTTGTGCCATATGCAATAAGACCAACCACACAACTCAGAATTGCTGGTTCAATGGGAAGACCCAGAAAGGAAGTGGAAGAGGTGAATATGGGAGCAATAGAGGCAGAGGTGGACACAACTTCAACAACAACAATAGAAGCTATAATAGAAGGGACTACAACAATTATTCAGAAAATCAAGCACATGAAGACTCATTGCTTCTTATGAATCTAAGCCACAAAGAAGGTAAAGAAGATGATCATTTGTTCTACATAGATTCAGGATGTTCGAATCATGTTGCAGGCAACATTGCTCTTCTATCTGATTTGGAAAGTCCAAAGCATAGACATGAAGTGCAAATAGGGGATGAAACAAAGCACAATGTGGAGAAGATTGGTAATGTCAAAGCTTCCAATGGTAGGACAAACATTTTGAGTAAGGTTCTCTATGTACCCACTATCACTAAAAACCTAATAAGTGTAGGCCAAATAGTTGAAAAAGGCTTGCAAGTTAGGTTCACTCAACATGGAGCTTTTGTGGAAGATCCATGTCAAGGCTTCAAGAAGATAGCCCGAGGTGAGAAGCATGGTAGGCTCTTTACTTTTGAAGTAGGAGAAACCAGGAACATAGCTCTATTCAACTTTGGGTCTCAAACCCTAAGTGAGCTTGAAGTGTGGCATAAGAAACTTGCTGATGTGAATGAAAGAACCTTAAAGGATATATGCAGGGATCAAAGTGTTCTAGGACTGCCGAACATATCAAAGCAACACATGATCAATAGGTGTGATGCATGTGAGATTGGGAAGGCACAAAGACAACCATTCAACCACAAAGGCTACATCCACAACAACTTATTGGACTTAGTACATACAGATGTATGGGGACCAAGTCAAGAACCTTCATTGGCAGGATGAAGGTATTATGTCTCATTTATCAACGACCATAGTAGATGGACTGTTCTATACTTTATCAAGAGTAAGAATGAAGTGTTTGATTGCTTCAAGAAGTATCTTGCACATGTGGAGAATCATACAGGTAGATCACTAAAGAAGCTCATATCTGATGGAGGGGGAGAATACTTCTCCAAAGAGTTTGATGAGTTCTCGCAGGACAAATGTATCAAAAGGGAAGTGACTACTAGGTATTCTCCTCAACTAAATGGAATTGCATAGAGGAGAAACAAGACATTGGTTGGATCAGCCCAAACAATGCTTGAAGAGAAGAAGTTGCCACATTATCTATGGGCAGAAGCTATTTCAACTGCTGTGTACCTTGTCAATCGACTACCATCCAAATCACTTCAAGGTATGACTCCTTATGAAGCATGGCTTGGAAGAAAACCTAGTCTTGGACATTGCAAGGTTTTTGGTTGTTTAGCTTATGTTCATGTACCATCACAAATAAGAGGTAAGCTAGATGAAAGGGCAACAAAGGCAGTCTTTATTGGATATGATTCAACTCAAATTGGTTACATGTTCTTCAACCCTTCAACCAAGCAATTCACTACAAGTAGAGATGTTGTGTTTAAAGAACACAGGTCTTGGTATGATGAAGACAAACAAAAGGTAACACTACCATATGATCTTGATTCTGACTCTCATCAATTAGGAAGCAAGCATGATACACAGGTCCAGGATCCAAGAGGTGACGATGACCAAGATGAAAGAGAAAAGGATTACAAGCTATGGAAGTCAAGAGGCAAAGCAAAGATGCAAGAGGTTGGAGAACGCTCCAAACAAGCACCTAGAAGATCAGCAAGAGAGAAGAAACAACCAGAAAGGTATGGATATGATTCCACGTTTGTTACAAAGCATTCAATCTACTTGGCAAAAGACTCTATTTCAGAGGAACCCTCAACCTACGAAGAGGCAAAGGGAAACCCTAATTGGGAAAAGGCCATGAACGAAGAGATAGATGCATTGAAGGAGATGGACACTTGGGATTTGGTTCCAATGTCACCGAATCAAAAGGTAATTGGTTGCAGATGGGTATATAAAGTTAAAAGAAATTCAGATGGATCAGTTTGCAGGTACAAGGCAAGATTAGTTGCCAAAGGATGCTCATAAACTCATGGTATAGACTATGAGGAAACATTCTCACCAGTTGCAAAGATGACTACAATCAAGACATTGATAAGTGTAGCTGCTGCTAGGAATTGGAGACTCCTCCAACTTGATGTGAAAAATGCATTCTTAAATGGTTGGATAAGTGAAGAGGTATACATGTCACAACCACCAGGTTTTGAGAACCCTAATCATCCATCTTATGTTTGTAGACTTAAGAAAGCATTGTATGGATTGAAACAAGCTCCAAGAGCTTGGAATTACAGGTTGGTTGCATATCTTCAAGATCAAGGGTTCAAAGCTAGCAACTCACATCCTTCTCTATTCATCAAAAGGGATCACAATGAGGTTATCTATCTATGTGTATATGTAGATGATATAATTGTGACAGGTGATGATCTAAATGGCATTCAAAGGATCAAGAGACACATGCAAGAGGAGTTCAAAATCAGTGGCCTAGGTGAGCTCACATATTTCCTAGGTATGCAGGTGATATACACAGATGAAGGAATGTATTTGACTCAAAGAAGATACATTCAGGATCTTCTTCTCAAGTTCAGAATGGAGAACACTAAACCTACAGGTACACCTTTGGAGATGAATCATAAACTTAGTGTTTATGAAGGTGAGAAAATTGAAGACATTAAAGAATATCAAAGCTTGGTAGGTAGCTTGATATATGCTACTCATACAAGGGCAAACATCTCATATAGTGAGGGAGTGCTTAGTCAGTTCATGCACTCACCGAGAAGACCACACATGGATGCACCTAAGAGAGTACTCAAGTATCTCAAAGGTACAATCAACGAAGGTATATTCTATCCTTACTTGTCAGATTTGGATATCAAAATCTACTCAGATGCAGATTGGGCAGGAGCTAAGGATGATAGAAAAAGTACATCTGGTTACTTAGCATTTGCAGGCTCGAAGCTAGTGTCATGGAGCTCCAAGAAGCAACCAACAGTTGCTTTATCTTCAACTGAAGCAGAGTATAGAGGCTTGACCATAGCAACTCAAGAAGCAATATGGTGAAAAGCATTGTATACAGATTTGGGACTTGTGAGTTCCAAACCTCACATATTTGGAGATAATGTAAGTTCCATGCATCTAGCGGCAAATCCTATTTTTCATGCGAGAACCAAGCACATAGAAGTCCATTACCACTCCATCAGGGAGAAGGTCATGGCAAAGGAAATTGACATTTCCTTTGTTCCAACTGAAAAGCAAGTAGCAGATATGATGACAAAGGCACTTGATGGAATAAAGCTTTGTATATTCAAAGCTATGGCAGGTATTCAACCTATCAGAGAATGAAGACTCAAGCATACTTTAGCTTGAGGGGAAGCTGTTGGAACATCAAGCTTACACTATGCTTGAGGTGGATTTGATCTACATCAAAGGCTATCACGTCGAAAGAATATCCGTTGGAAAGTTCTTTTTTTCTTGTGCTCATTTATTGTATTTTTTTGAGAGATTTTTGATGGCTCATACGATGTCTTGACATTTCCAATTCTCTTGATTGAATGATTAGTGTCATCATTTGTTTGTACCTCATGCTTCCCCTTGGGTTCTTCAAGATCAAATAATAGTGCTACATTTCCTGCCACAAGATTGGAACAACTTGAGTCAATGTAGAAAAGATGCTCATCATCTTTACCTTGCTTGGATTTCATGTTCATGATGAGCAAGGAGTCTTCTTGATCCTCAATGGAGTTGTTGAAGTCCTTTCTTCCTCTAAAGCCTCCTTGATAGTTGTTGTTGTTGTAGCCTTGATTGAAGTTGTGATTGTAGTTGCCTCCACCATTGTTATACCTGCCTCTTGTTTGTCCATAGCCTCCATTATGGGAGCCTCTTCCCCTTTGGTTTCTTGAAGCAATCTTTTGTAGCAATCTTTTGTAGTGTGGTTGTTGAGACCACATATGTTGCATGGTGAACTATTGTAGGGTCTCCCCTACCTTGCATACCTCTTTTGCCCCTACCTCTAGCACCTCGTCCTCTTCGTGCATAACTAGCTTGAGAGGTACTAGCCTCTTCATCCCGTTTCTTACTTTTACCTTTATCCATAGCTTTATTCTTATCTATAAAAAGGGTAGAAGATTGGTTACCTCTTGAGTTGTCACCATTTTTGTTGAGTTTTGCTTCATGGGTGAAGAGTTGTCCCATCATGGTGTTGAGATAAGGTATTTGCATATCCATGTAGAGATCCATTACTGTGGTGAAGGACTCCCACTTGTCGTCAGCCTTACTTCCATTGATGATCTGTCTCACTATGTGCTCTTCCTCTATCTCCTCTCCAATGCTTGCAAGATGGTCTGCAACATCTTTCATTTTGGTTACATTGTGAGCCACTCTTTGCTTTGATTTCCTCTTGAGGGTTGTGAATTCCATCCACAAGTGATTCCTGCTAGCTCTTGTGTTGGAGGAGAAATATGATGAAAGCACTTTGCAAGTCTCTTGGGTGGTTTTACAATTTCTAACATGTGGTAACAAGAATAGAGATTGAGTTTAGTAGATATGACCTTGCAAGAGCATCCTTCGCACAGCATGTGGTTAGCCTCTCTTGTTCTTCCCTTCTTGGTTGATTCTTGCTCCTTAAGATTGGCATGTATTCATCTCCTGTGATGTATCCATATAAGCTTCTCCCTTGAAGATATGCTTGCATCCTTAGGGATCATGTTGAGTAGTTGTTCGTGTCCAATTTTTCAATGAAGGATGGAAAACCATCTCCCATCTTGATTTTTCTTGCACTGATACCACTGTTGGAAGAGATGGTGGATAATCACAAGAGATGAGTTGGTGCAGCTAAAAGTCTCCTCACACTTGCTATAAGTAACGGCTAGAGAGTTTTGTGGGCCTCTTTAGCTAGCCATAAATGATCATACATGTTACATCAAAGATGATGCATAAATGATAGAATCAAAACATATAGGTAGGTATGTGATTCATAGTCTAAAACTTGCTATTTTGGTTGAGACAGCTATGCAAAGTTTTGCACAATTCTTTGAGTACACCAACAATTAACAAAATTCCTTCTAAGGAACTTCAATTGCTTAAAAAGCTAACAATCATGAGTGGAATGATCTAAAATGATAATCTTTATGCAAAAAAATAATTTTGGCAAGTTAAGCATTCATCTCGACTTTTACGGGCTTTGATAGTCATTGACCAGTGAGCACTAATTGACTGATATCTGACAATCACGAGAGTAAATAACAATGAAACTTTGCAGGATTAAAAGAGATAGTTTGCTGAAGATGTCACACTTTCAATCATGAAAAGTGATGCAGTATACAGTGAGAACCAGCTCAGACAAATTCACTGTTTCGATGGAATGTGACAGAGATATGAGAGTAAGTAGTAATGATCATGTATGCACTAAATCAAGTAAAAATACAATGTCATTCGCAATACAACATTGCTCAATGAGTGTGGAATGAGTGAGCTATGAGATGAGTTGCTCTTCTCAATGAAGGTACATGGAAAATGATCTCTAAACCTTGAGATACATGCAAGCTTTTCATCTCATCTTTTTTTAGCTTTTTGTTGGAGCCAAGGATTTGAATTCAAATTCAATTATTTACCAGTAAAGTGTATCCTAAAGTAGAGCATTGATTCTCTCTTGACTCAACTACCAATAGATACAAGATTATGTGCTTCCCAACTCCTCCTAGGTTTATCAACCTTTTATAATGAGTAATTATAGCTCAAAGTTACAAGAGGCTGTACATATGAAGCTTCCCAAGTGATATGCTAATACGTCAAGCTTATGTGAAGTGATCAAGTGTGTAGGCTTAGGCTTAATTGCACCAAGAGATGCCAGACATTGAATTTGAAGAGAGAGTCGATGCCAGGTATCAATATTTAGTAGAGAACTTGATGCCAGGCATTGAGATTCAATAGAGAATTGATGCCAGACATGGACTTCTTGCCAAAAGTCGATCGGAAGCATTGACGTTCAGCAAAGAATTGATGCCAGGCATCAACTTCTTGCAAGAATGCGATGCGTGGCATCGACTATCTGAACAGAGAGTGGAGTTTGCAGCACCTACCTAGTCACGGAATAGTATAAAGAATTTGACAATGCTTTGTATGATGAGGTGGTTGGATATTCAGCTAGGACTTCACTGGAGGAAAAGCATCCCAACCTCCTCATCATTAGCTTTTGAATCTTCATATAGACTTTGTGACTGCATTGCCATGGATAAAAGCAGCCTACGGAGTTCAAGAACGAGAAACATAGACCAAAGAAGCTTTTGGAAACTCCTACTTTCTTATTGAGCTCAGTGACCATCTCTTGAACACTTAAATCTTTAGAAATTTACTCATGATAAAGTTGATGTTATCAACGTAACATCCTTGGTCCCTTGGAGTGCTCTCCATGGTGTTAGCTTCATATCCTCAGCTACCTCTTCAATGCAAAGATCAAGGTTTTTCCTTTTCCCTTTACATCCACTTGAAGATTTGGCCTTGGTCTCCTCTATTTTTGGCCCTTAACCACTTATTCTCCCACAGTGTAAAAATCTTGTTTTGGAGATCCCATATTTCACCTGTTCTGGATGCTAGTTGAAACCAAGGGTCAAATTTCTACAAGGCTTCTGATTTTAGTGTCTCATCCATAGCTATCCCCACGTCAATAAGACATTGCTTCCTCAGATTAGGATGTACTCCTTAGAGAATCTTCATACTCATGGTGGAAGAAGAGAATCCGCTCAATGGATGACATTTTTTGCCTATAGTCATTGTGGTTAGAATGGTCCCAAGCCAAGAGCTTGGCCTCTTTAGTAGTAAGTCCTCCAGATATCTTGCACTTTACATACCTAAAGAAGAATGTTGTGGGGTGCTCCTTCACCAGCTCTCTACGTGCCTCTGGAGAGTATGATCCACAAATCACAGAGTACGTGTAGTCCTAAAGAAAGCATCAATGAAATCATCTATAGAGCTCCATTCATTTGGGTCCACCATTACTAGAAAAGGAACTACAGTTGCATGTGGATTTATCTTCATCTTTTTCTTTAGGTTGTGCACATGCAGATTATGTGGCTCTCTTATCTCAAGGGGCCTCCTTCCTATGACTCAATCAATGGGTGGTGTGTTGATAATATTACTAGTTAGGTGGAAAAGTTAACAAGTTTTCTCTTGGCAATATCCTCCCTCATCCTATTCTCTTCAGTACCCAAGATCCCTGATGCATGTTCTCCACCAGGTGCCATGATAACATCTTGTGCATCAGAACTTGTCTCAGAGGATGCTACATCTACCATTTTCTTCAAGTTTTTTAGTGGTTTGTTCTGTACAAACTGCTTACCCTTTGCCTTTATAGGGGTTGTATTATTTTGCGTTGTTGGCATTATGTTCCCTTGGATCCATGCCATTAAATCCGTGATAAAATTCTCCATGTCCCTACAAAGATCTCCAAGCTTATCTAGCACACAACACTCTAGGCACAAGAGCTTCATTTTGCAGATAACATTCCTTAAGCCTTTAGATGCCTCCACTAGAGAAAGAGGGTTTTTAGAATCCTCATCCTCATAATCTACTTTGAACACCAAACCATATGGAAAAACCTCTGTCTTCATGAGCTTTCCCGTCCCATAGGCTCCTGCAAATACGAAAAGAGTAGCGTTCTTCTCTTTAATGTACTGAAGATACCACTCCATAGCTATCATGTCCCGCAGTGGTTGATCTTTCTTATTAACTTCAATTTCCTTCCAGCTTTCCTTCCTCATTGGATCCTCATCAATAGGTTTTATGCTGCTATCCCATGAGATGAAATGGGAATTGGGTTACTTGCCCTCTCAAAGGATAATGAAGCAATGCTTTTGTTTCCTTTCATGGGGTGACCCATGCTCGTTTCACGACGTTGTTCTCCTATGCTCACACTCACCCTAAACTCCTTGACACTCTTGTGCACTCTCCCCTCAGTGTCCCTAAAATTTGCAAAAAAAATAGTTGTACCTTACTGAATGTGGACTCTCAGCTACAGGTCGATGCTAGACATTGAGTTTAAGGTGCAAGTCAATGTGTGACATCGAACTTGGTGAGAGACGTTGATGCATGGTATCGATCTACTGCCCAAAGTCAATGCCTAACATCGACATATAGCCTAAAGTCAATGCCTAGCACTGACTTGCACCTAAAATCGATGCCTAGCATCGACTTCCAGGTGAAAGTCAATGCCTAGCATCGACTTCCATCCCAAAGTCGATGCTTTGCATCAACTTGGACATATCATGAGAGCTCATGCAAACTCCCTACAAGTCGATGCTTGGCATCATGTTGGAGGTAAAAGTCGATGCTTGGCATCAAGTTAGAGGCAAAAGTTGATGCTTCGCATCGACTTTCATGGAGAACACGATGTCAAGCAACGACCTTCACCTGCAAGTGGATGCCTGACATCAACTTTCATAGAGAACTCCATGTCAAGCATTGACTTGCACCCAAAAGTCGATGCCAAGCATCGAGGTCATGGTACAAGTTGATGCCAGACATCAACTTTGATAGACAACGCGATGCCAGGCATCGACTTGCAGGTGCAAGTTGATGCCTGACATCAAGTTCTCTATGAAAGTCAATGTCATGCATCAACTTTCACCTCTAACTCAATGCTAGGCATCAACTTGTAACTCCAGGTCGATGCTTGGCATTGACCTTCAGGTGGAAAAATAGAAGAATTTGCATGAAATAAAATTTTAGGGCTAACAAATACAAGAATTTTCGAAAATAGTTAAAGGGAATCTTTTTGGAATCTTTTTTGAAGCAAGAATTTTGGGTACCTATGAGGATTCTTGCTAGCACTCTTCTTCTCCATTTGCTTGTCTCTGCTTGTT
>CM035414.1:162840708-162898208 GCA_020310875.1 Ceratopteris richardii | reverse complement strand
TCTGTTCATATATCTCTACAACAAAAGCTTAAGTTTTATCGTTAAGAGAAATTCCACTTGAATCCAAGAACATGCTTCTTAGTCCAATGCGATTGTGCATCCATACATGGGTATATAGTCAAGAATTGCTTATTTTAGAATATCTTCCCTAATATTCTTCACTTTATCTACATATTTTGTTCACACTTTTTTTGTAATCTAGCATCCTGTTTCTTTTTCTTGTAGTTGAACTCAAAGGCGCTTTGAAAATCAAGCTACCAATAACAATCAAAGGAATTCCACATGCTAAAAGTATTGGAGTCCATTTAAGATATTGCTGAAGAAAATCTTGTTTCTCAAAAGCTTCATGTATTGTCTTTTGTGATTTCATACATAAAATACTAGGGGACAAATTATTAGATCCTTGTGGACTACTAGATTCACCTCTTCCACTTTATCTTGACATATGTAGAGAAATAAGAGTACACTCATTCTGATTTTTCTCCAAGTGAGTTTGTGATACTTATGTAGGCATATCAGAAACTTCTTCTATGGTTTTGGATTTTGACTATTTTGGGTTTTATATGTTTTCTCATACATTGTAGAATGTGCGCATATATCATTATCCAAATATGGACATCCTGCAACATTATTACCTGTACTCAAAAGATGCTCTTATATCCAAGTTTCACTTCCTTCATAGCCATGTCGACAATATTTCCATTGTATGATGAAAACCATTTTTCCTTCTCGATAAGTAATCCAAATGACCATTCTTTTCCATTTTGCATAATGATTTCTTTAATGTAGAACTTTATATCTACAAAAATAAAAACATAAATTCATATGAAGTAAGATATATATTCCGTAAAATGTATATCTTAAAACATATATAAAAAATAATTTGAATCTATCTCTTAAGGTTTCTAAATCTATTCGTCTATGTACCTTTGTATCTATCTATCTATCTTTCTATCTATATTTCTACCTCATTATGTAGCTATTTGAAAAATTCATAATAGAAACTATTCTACACCTCTCCCTTAAATATTTTAAATCTATTCATATGTGTGTCATGTATCCAACTATCTACATTTTTACCTTTCTATGTATCTCTTTGTTAATTTCAAAATATCATTGTTACTCCATTTGTATATGCACATTCTATTGTGAAGTAAACTTTGATGTTTCAATTTAGACATCCACAATAGACATATGTTATGAATTAAACAATCACAATAGTTTTAAAATCACAATCATACATGAAAACCAACACATACTATTGTGAAGTAAGATTCAATAATGATTGAAGTGTGCCAGTTCAGACAGGCATTGTATAATTTGAAGAAAGCACCATGTGCTTGGTATGAGAAGATACATGCATACTTTCTAGCACATGAATTTGTGAAGAACCCAACTAAGAGCACCTTATGTGTTAAGCATGTAGATGATGTACTTCTAATATTTTTTTTTGTATAAGTTGATGATACTATGTTCATAGTTCATAATGCAAAGTTAATTAATTACTTTTAGGATGATCTTCATGCCTCCTTTGTGATGTCAAAATTAGGGCATTTGCATTATTATTTGGGCATTCATTTTATGCACGTTGATGAGGGAGCTACTTTGTGTTAAACAAAATATACTGAAACTTTATTGTGGTAGTTTTACATTGAAGATTGCAAAGCTATTGCTACTCCCATGTAAAAAGATTTATGGTCGAGTCTTCATGATGCTAGAGATGCATTTGATGTTGTTCTCTATTAGTAAGCTATTGGGTGGTTGATTTACTTATGCCTAACTTGGAATAGTATTCAAAATGATGTCGTCCATATGAGTAGGTTTAGGCACTTCCTAGATGTCAAACATTGGTAGGTTTTGAAGCCCATTTTTCACTACTTCTATGGTATCCAGACACTTGGATTGTTTTAATCGAAGTGATGATCATAAATACCAAATTTACATGTGCTTTCAATCTCATAGAGGATTCATTGCCATGAGACTTATGTGTCCGCCAATGGTTTTTGCTTCATGCTTCATAGCTCATTCATATTTTAGATAAGCAAGAAGCAAACCTTATGCATCTTGTCCTAGTTGTGAGGTTGAGTATAGGAAAACATTCACAGCGGCTGTTGAATATTTATGCTCAGATGCATTTTGGTGGATTTGACTATTGGTCAATCTTCTACAACCACCATATTTATGGAAAGGTAGAGTGCACTGCCAGTTGCAAGGGACCCTATCTTCCAAGTTCCTACAAAGAACATTGAGGTGCATTATCATTATGTCAAGGAAAGATTCTTTTTGGAGGGATCAATTTGTTTTATTAACCCACAGAGGATAATGTTGTAGATATTTTCACAAAGGCTCTACCTAGGGAGAATTCTAAAGCTTTTTGCAAATCTTTGGGCTTACTTCCTTTTGGGAATTAATTTCTTTCCAAGCCATTTGGAACTTCCTGACATGAGTGCCAAGTCCTTGCTCACCACATCACATCCAATGGGAATTTGTTGATATACTTTGGTAATGATGTGTATGAAGACACTGAGGATCTTTAAGGCACGTTTTGCAATATTAAGGAGGTTTTGTTTTCCCCTCGACTTGTATATATCCTCTTACCCTAACACGATAGTTATCTTTGTACATTCGCCTAGTAATACATTTAGTTTGTGTTTTTCTCCAACCTTCTTCTTCTTACTTGCATTGTTCATGTGCTTTCATGGATCTCAAACTCCAACAATGATTTCAAAGTGAACCTAGAATTTTATTATAATTATTATTAGTTTTATTATCTTTTTAATTTCCTAAATATTTCATTCTAGAGTCTATAATTTCCAAATTCTTATACTCGTAGAAACCTTTTGAGTAAGAGTTTATACCCTACTCAAATTCTAATACTCAAATTCTTATAACGTATTTTTTTATTACATTGTGATTCTGGCTCTAGTGATAATACACATAGGCCGGTACTTTATTGAATATTATTTTGATCAAAATCCTTTCGATCATGAAGTCTTTGATCTTAAAGATGTTAAATAAGGAAGTTATTTGATGGAACATTTTTGCTATAAAAAATTTTCAAATTCTTGTGCAAAAAAATTTGGAGTGATCCACATAAACTCACATGGCATTGGATAATTCAGCCTAACAATATGCAAGTCTAACATCAAGTTCCATACTTATTAGCAAATAATCCAATCATCACATTACAAATTATGCAACTTAGACAATACTATGAGAAATCCTTTCCTCCATGGTTTGTCTTTTTTATTGACAACGTAAGACAGTAAATACAATAGAAAGGAAAAGGTGCATGTTATTAAAGATATGCGAGAGAAGCCGAAGAAACAATTATAAAAATTCACGTCCATATAGACATCAATCATTAAAAATCTACTTCTTGAACTAAAGCTAAACAATCTTGATGTCAATGGAGTGAAGGAATAAGGTACAAAGGTGGGGAAGAAACATTTTTCGTAGAATCCATGACTACGATTGATAGAAAATTCACTCATATATATATGTTATGTTGTCTGCGATTGCAAAAAATACATGTTGAAATAGTCGTGCAAATCCTAGTCGATAAAACATGGTATTTATTAAGGATTGAATAACTCATACCATATATTAGAAATCCTAAATTTCTATGCATATAGAGCACTGTCTTACATGATTCAACTTTTAGGACAATCTAGGTTACATGGATGTGCAGAATATTTACAATATAAACCTATTTTCCAATAAATGTGATGGAAAGAAGCATCATATTTACTCATTAATCAATACTTCAACCTCAAGTGCGCATAAACAATCCATGGTGCTCTACGTTGTAAGGGCCCCCACTATGAGAAGAAGCCATTGTCAGAGCTTGCCATTTGTTGAATGCTTACTTCCAAGTTTGATGACGTCTATGTGTGACCATTGATGTTAATAGATGATATTTTTTAGCCTAACCATTAGGTTAGGAAGGGCACAAAATTATGGGCCATTGTGTTTCCATTTATTGCAAAAAGTAAACGCCTTGCGGAACCATGGGCTTTGCCCATAGAACCTTAATGGGGGAGTATAGAGGGGGGTGTGTGCTCTTTTGCAAGGTTGAGAGGTGATATCTTGGAGCCCATATGGCTAAGATGGAAGGACTTCTAGTCATTGACACATTGATGAATTACATATGTTATCGACTATTTCATATCTCTCAACTTGATTTATCTATGTATCTTCAAAAGATGGAGACGGAAATAAGAACAACAAAAGAAGATCAAGGAAGAGTGTTTCCAATGCAATAAAAGAGGCTCGAGAACTCAAGATTGTCACATGATAAAGGTAGAAGAGAAGAATGGCTTTTTAAAAGGTGGCAAGGCCAAGGAGTCAATGAACATGATAAAAATAGAGCTTGAGTTATTTATTATGTAAGAGGAGGTGTACTCCTCAACTCAAGATTGAAAAATAGATGAGTCATGGGTTCTGAATAGTGGTGCCTCTCAACACATGATGAGGAGATAGGAGCTTTATAAATCCTTACAACATCTAAAGGAGCCCATCACAATAAAGGTAGGTAATAATGCAATATGTCATTTAGAGGGAGAAGGTATGATTTCTTTCACTAACTATAATGGGGATATTATAAAGCTTTGAAATGTGTTGTATGTTTCATAAAACAAACAAAATATTCTTCTAATTGCTTCAGCAACTAATGAAGTTCATGCAGTATGTGTCACAAAGAAAACAAGTAAGATTTTGGATACTAGTAGTAGCGTTTTTGGGAATATCCTTAGAAGGATCAAACTCTATAAGTTGTCTTTCCTTACGATGACTACAAGTGTGGGAACAAGTAAGCTATGGCATGAGAGATTGGGCCTTATCGGACACCCTACACTAAAGGAGATGCATGAAAAGGATATGGTTGCAAACCTACAATTGATTGCATACATGAAGGAACCTTACGAAGCTTGCAAGATGGGCAAGCAAAAGAGGAAGGAATTTCCAACAAATAAAGACAAAAGCGTGATATCCTTTAGAGTTGGTGCATGCTAGGATGCATAAAAACATGCCTACTTAGGTCTTTGGGAGATCTTCCTACTTCATCTTACTCCTGAATGTGGGTGTACCTAGTATGCAATAAAGCTCACGCTTTTGGTAACTTTAAAGAATGGCTTCAACTTTTTTATAACTAAAATAGGAAAGAAGATGAAGAGATTTAGGACAAAAATTGGTGGTGCATTTACATCAACAAAGTTTGAAGATTTTTTCAAGAGGAAAGGAATAAAGTATGGAATTATAGTGGGACATAGCCTTGAACAAAAGAATGTTGCAAAATATGGAAATCAAACCATCATGGAGATGGCAAGGTGCATGTTGGAGAGAAAGGGTTTGTGCATAGGCTATCAACATTGCTATGTGCATAGGCTATCAACATTGCTATCTACATTTCGAGTCAAAGTTATACCAATGCATTTGATAGAAAGACTTCACAATAGTCCTAAATTGGTTAAAAACCATTCGTTTCCCTATTTAAAGTATTTGGAAGTGGATGTTACGTACATGCTCAGATAGGAAGAGAAATAAGCTGCAAACAAAAAGAATCGAATGTATCTTCGTAGGGTACAATGAAGATAAGAAAGAGTTTAAGATTTACAAGCCTGAGGTTAAGGAGATAAGGGTGAGTCACAATGTGGTTTTTTAAAAGGATAATCCACATGAATTTTAGGAAAAGAGAGCTTCCACTTTATAACCACACAAAGAGGAAATCCACTACTTAGATGGCCCAAGAGAAATTCCTTCTACACAAGAGAAGGAACCATAATTATGATATGATCAGTCTCAAAGTAGCCAACTTGTTGTCAGCACAAGTGAAAAGCCATTGCCACATTGGATGAGGAAACTATCTGATTCTACAAAACCTATCCCACAATGATTCGAATAGGTTGTAAATTGACCAAGGCAATGAGAGAGAATAAAGTACAAATGAGCAAGCGCCCATACTGTAAATACAACGTTGATGGCTGAGATAATTCAAGAACAAGCAAACAAACTAGACAACGTGTAAGGGGTTCTCCAAAATACGAATTGAAGGGTTTTCATAGAAAAGAAAAATGAACATATCATGAATAAGGGAATGGATCTTGCGAAGTAGTGGGTTGATCCATAAAGCGGAAAGTAATTGGCACCAAGTGGGCTAAAAGATAAGTGCAATGTTGATGGTATTCTAGAAAAGCGCAAAGCAAGACTTGCTGCACGAGGCTACTCACGAGTTGAAGGGATTGAATTTTATGAATCATTTGTCCTACTACAAGATGAATACTCTCGGAGTAGTACTAGATGTTGCCATGCATAAACCATGGAAAGTCTTTCACATGGATGTCAAATCACTATTCCTGAATTAAGAACTCAAGGAGGAGGTATATGTGTCTCAACCATAGTGGTTTGAAGTTCCCCATTGAAAATAGAAGATATGTAAGCTGAAGAAGGCATTTTATGGGCCGAATCAAGCCCCTAGAGTATGATACCAATGGATAAATAAGTATCTCTTGGATGAATGTTTCAAAAGATCTGGCTCAAATGTAACTTGCATGTTGTAAGCAAATGATGGAAGACAATTGTGATTGTAATATTTCTAGGTGACTTTGTGATTAAAGAAATCATGATGCTCTTCTTCCACTAAGGAAAGCTTACATGAGTTAAGAATTCGATAATCCATTATTCCTTGGGCCTTGAAGTATGGGAGGATCCAACGAAGATTTTCATCTCTCAACAAAAATTTGCAAGATAGATTTTGAAGGCATTCAACAAGGAGGAATTCAAAGAGATTTGTACACATATGGAGGTTAACACAAAATTATCTATTAAAGATGCTCACCTACAATGGATATTAAAAGACAAAGGAAATTAGTTGGAAGTCTCATTTACCTGTGTAATAGCAAACCATATATTTTCTATGTTGTTGGAATATTAAGGAGGTTCTTTATCAAGCCTTGCGAAACTCATTGGAAGGCAAGTATGCGTATATTCAGGTTTGTGAATGGAACCATTGACTATGGTATTCTCTATGAAGAAGCATCATCTTTGTTCCGATACTATGATTCACATTGGAAAAAAGGTATTGAACATTCCTTTTCTTCATGATCTTGGATTATTAAGAAGCAACGGATTGTAGCATTATCTTCTACTAAAGTTGAATAGAAACAAGCATGTGAAGCAGTATGGTTGATGAGTATCTTATGACATATAGGAATACAAGGACGAGTGGCTACATTGTTAAAGTGTGAGAACCAAAACTTGCATGACCAAGCACATAGAGTTCTTATGTGCATACCAAGCACATAGAGTTCTTATATCACTATGAGCATGAGTTGATCGAGGACGGGATCATGTAGATAAGCTATTGTACAACAAAAGAAAATGAAGCAAACATCTTGACCAAGGCTTTTGGGAAAAGAGAAAACTCAACCACAATCTCCAAACCTTGGCATTGGATCAGGGAGGTAGTTCACTGGAAAGTGGTCCATGGACAAAGGGGGTAGTTCAATACACCACACTAAAGTAATCATAAATGATCCATGGTGATCTATGTTGTATGCCCCGAATTATGTAGAGACACCATTGAGAGATTCGAGATGTTTATGGAACCCTAAATTCCAGGTTAGTTGCGATCTAATTTATGACCATGATGGTATTAAATGATCCTTGTGAGCCTAGCCATTAGGCTAAGTAAGGCGTAAAATTTCAAGCCATTGGGTTGTGAGCCTAGCCATTAGGCTAAGTAAGGCGTAAAATTTCAAGCCATTGGGTTTCCATTCGACGGAAAAAAAGGTTTTGTGCTGGCTTGCAGCTTCCCATAAAGCTTTAATGAGGGGAGTGCAAATGGGGGCTTGACCCCTTTTGCATAGTCTCAATGGCCTATCTCTCCATTTCATGGGGCAGAAGTGGTAGGGCTTACGCTTCTCGAGGTATTGTTGGATTATATATATTTTTTTGTCTATAATGTATTTCACAACTACATCACAACTACATTAATCAATACAAACTCCCTAGTAATCCCTTCATCTAAACTTTGTCTACATGGCTATCTAAGCTCCACGTAAACAGTGCACGAGTGGACCACACCATTTTCATAGTGGCATTTCCCTTGCAATTTTAGAATCTGGGTTTTCTATTTGTTAATGTGCGTCCCTCTTTGTATGCGTTTTTTTCTCAACTCTGTCTTATAGTATATTCTGTTGTGCTATTATTTCGCATATTTTCGATATCAACTTCTTTTCAAATAAATGTGAAGGAAGGAGCATAACAGAGTCACACATAGATACACGCGCGCGCGCGCACACACACACACACATATATATATATATATATATATATATATATATATATATATATATATATATATATATATATATATATATATAGAGAGAGAGAGAGAGAGAGAGAGAGAGAGAGAGAGAGAGAGCCGTAGGTGATAGTTGTAGAATGTGTACCATAAAACTTTCCCGATGATTATGTACGTTTATTTCAAGAAAACATTACTAATCGATCTTTCTTGATTTCGTCTCTTAAATGTATTCCTAGGTTAGAGCACGTTGTTATTTTTTTCTTTAATGAACTTCAAGACGATCATAATCGTTTTATTGAACTACAACATATGGAAAAAATTCCTATTTCTAATGATAACACACTCTCATTGTGTCATTACCTTGAATTATTTTCATAAGTAGACTCAAGTATATCAAGAGCTTCCATGATTCTATTTCCTAAAAGCATTTAGTGCCAAAATTGGGGGTGTAAAACACATAACTACATTGAGTAAACCCTTCTTCAAATTTACCAAAACTAGCTGATGGCATAAGAAAATTATTTCATATTATCATGAGAAGCTAAATCAATCAAGAGAACTATGAATGTTTTTGCTTCATTCTCTCCTACAATTGGTTTCTTAAATCCTATGTATGAACTTATAATAACCCAAAACATGATGGTCACCATAAATTAAGGGTTAGGGAAGACATTGGCCACATTTTCTTTTCTTGCCCCAAGAGCCATTCTAAGATACCTAGCATGGGTGAGAACTAGGTTCAAGATAGCAAGGCTAAGAACAATAGCTCAGGACACCAAAGTTGCAATTAAGAAGGTTCAAGACACCAAAGTTGAGAACAAGGGTTCGCAAAACCAATGTTGAGAACAAGAAAGTTCAAGCGACTATGTAAGGGTGAGGACATCAACTCAAGGGGAGACTATGGGTTGATCATTGAGAAATGATCTCTAGGAAAGAGAATGGTAGAGTCAAGAAATGATAGGCAAGAGATGGTTGAAGCATACCCTTGAAGGAAGTACTACATGGTAATCTTCAACCATGTCTTTTGGGATAAATGGTTAGCCCATCATAGCCCTAGCTCATAGTCATGAGTTCATACCCAATGGATGCAACTCAAGTCATCTTCCATGTCGTATTAGAAGGTGGAAGCTCCCGCAAGTTTTCATTAAACTATATAGTATATGGATGAAAACAAGTCAATGGGTGTATGAAGACATTGGGAAACCCATCCTACTTCTTCATAAGCCTCATAAATAAAGGTGTTCGTGGCCTTCTAGGACGTCCATTAATACCATAAATATCTTAGTTTGAAAGTATCTTATATACTCAATCAATTGTAACAACCAAAATGTCATATTCTCTCATGGGTCGTATCTTTCATCTTGTCATGATTGAATATTGTAACTTGCTTGAATATTGGGTCTTATGATTCGATTGCTTCTAGTAGGTGGAAGCTTGGTCCCTTTTTTTTACATAAAGGAAGTTTGGCATTAGCCTACTCTCTCAGACTTGAATTAATAAAAAGAAAGGTACAAGAGAAGGGTACTAGTGCCCACAGGATCCCCTCATTCCCACAGAGCTGGGGTAGCTTTTACAAAGAAGGTTAGTCACCCTCCCATCACCCTCATGGGGGCCCACTTGGGTTGGAGCTTGTTGTTGATCAAAAGGAGCACTCGATTATGCTTGAAGGGGGCGATCTCTTATAGTTAGCAATCCTTTTGCCTAGGATGAACAATGATTTCTCTATCGGCCACTCTTTGGGGGAATCGCCAAAGTTAAGAGCACATCTTTCTTGCCAGATCTTCCATATGACCTCCCCTCTGATGGCATTCCAGAGAGTCACGGAGCAGCGATCGCTTCTCGTAGCAGACGTTGCTTCCAACTGATATGTTTCTGAAGTCTAATTTTCTTTCTGACAATCTGCCAAAGCCTATTGGAGTTGGGACAAGTAAAGAAGATCTGAGAAACATAGCTTGGCCCTTTTTGCTTTTGGGGATATGTGTCTACATTATTATACAAGTTTATTACGTGTAAATCGACGAGAATATATATTACGCAGCCCTCTTGATTTGTCGGATATTTAGAAGGAAGTGCACTTAAATTACTAGCAATCCATAAACCATTTTTGCTCATTGACTAATATTCTCAGGATTCCAAGGATATTCGAAGCACGAAACTGAATCTTTTGTCACTTTGCAATATCTCTTTCTGCATGTCTCTGCCACCCATGGTCAGCTTATGTCACAAGTACCCCAATCCGAAGTTGGACAAGTGTGAATGTATCCATGATATCTTCCTCTTTTTTTTTTTTTGCACAAACGATTTTAGATCTCATGAAGAGATATACTCGTTCTGCTTTTCTTTTGTTCTAAATGCTCATGAAGAAGATTTAATGGAACGTGGAGTATAAATCGCCTCTTTATCTTCTCTATACATCTGTCTCTCAAAAAGAAAAATTATGCACAAACTTAGAAATATTCATACACATTCATTGATTCCTAACAGAGCGATCTCGGCTCGAGGATGATGCCGATTATACTTTTATGTCGATTCGATACCCACGCTTTCAGCTGCATAGAAGGCTTAAAACAAAAAAATTTTAAAGCAATGGACATTTTTATAAAAACAAACTGCAGTACATTATGTTTTCTTTTTCTTTTCTTAAATAGGAGAAGATACAAAGGAAGTTCATGAATGTATGATCCATCCATGAGGGGATCCAATTCACTTTCAGCTCATCTGCTTGGATCGCAAAACATCATCAAATTTCTGAACGTAGTGAAACTTTTATGGATCTTGATTTAACTATATAAAAAGGCAAGGGATTTCATGATGGGAAATTGCTTCGGACAATAATAAAAAATGATTGAACATCTCTCCTTCGACATCTTCGACAGAGTTCTCCAGAAGTATAATATCATGAGCTTGGACTATGAGGAATGGTGTGGGACAAAAGAAAAAACTGTAAAAAAAGTAACGTTACTTCGAACATAGGTTGAAATAATAATGCACAAAATTCTCTTAGCTCAGGTGGGAGTTTAAGTTCTCCTATTGTTTGATGTTGTATGAAGCTTTTGGGCCATTATTATGACCACTTGCATCACTCTTGTAAATAATCTTGAAACCTTAGTTGCTAATGTTGAAGACATCATAGTGATTTCAATATATTACAATAAATGAAATAAAAAACGATCGTAAAAGCACTCACATTTCATCCCCACCCTTTGCTCATCGTTCACAAGAGTCAATGAAAATATTTTTTTGGAAAATTAAAATAGGCTATGCCTTCTTGTTGTCATATCCTAGATTATGCATCCTCCCTCACATGAAACAATGAAATTGGTCTGAAAATTGAGAGCCAAATGGATCATGTTCTTGCTATTGTTATGATATTCAAGCATGCTTAGATATTGGGATTTTATCTGAAGTTATTCATAGCCTCTGAAAGGTCGATCTCTCTAGGTAAGAAATGTTTTTTCACTGCAACACGATGTTCTGATAGGGAGGTGAACGATGGCAAATAGCATATTCTTTTTAAGTTTCTCGGTGATCCACGAAATTTCGACCTCCAAATAGTTGGGGACTTGTAGCTTGTAAATCCTCATTTTTTTAAGATGCCAAGAGTGGTAAGGGGTAGCGATGGGGCAACGATGGGGATTGGATGTTTCGATGGGGCAACAATGGAGCTAGGATCTCTCTAAGCTTGCAAGCAAGCTGATGCACTGAAAAGGTACGCATATTAGTGTGGCTAGATGAGCTATGGTGATTAACGCATTCCTTCTCTCTTTCATGCTTTACATTCTCTCTTGTTGGAGACCAAAAGACGAAGAGATCTTCAAACTAGAAAGAACTTGCAAGAACCTTCTCTCGACGAGTGACCCCAAGAATACGGGTCTCTCCAAAATTAAATGGACTAATTGCATTAGCCAAAAGGATCAAGGTGGTTTGGACATTCTACACATCGAAGAAATGGCCAATGAGTTAGCTGCAAAATGGTTAAATAAATCGTGGAGCATTAGTGATGCACCTCGGGCCAAGCTTATTTTTAGAAACAAGAATACTCTCAAACTTGTGAGCCTCCTGGGGTGGAAGGAACTCAACCTTCTCACCATATTGCTCTCGCCATTCCAATGTCTCCCAAAGGGTCAAGCTTTCTTTGTTTTGTATCGAAAAGTTGGAACAATGTTAAACAATTTATCATAATCAATGAAGATTGGAAGTGGGCAGCCGGTATGAGACATAGTGATTCGATCTAGTTCCCTATCACATGCATCAGAGGTATGGATTCATAGAATCTCCAAAAATCTAGGAAACTTTGGAACAAAGGCTTTCATTTCTAGAAACACCAATGGAACCAAGAAACTTGTGAGTTGATTAGATTGAAGGTCATATGATCTAGCCAAAAGAGTGGATTATGAAGAATGGTTTCTATTGCAGAGAAGATTCAATGCTTGGGAAACCTCGAGGACATGCCTCCTCCTTGGTCAAGAGTCTTCTTACCTTGAGGGTCTCAGATGGCATAATGGCAATAACCTTGAGAAAATTCCGAGATTGAAGAAGGATGTGGAGTTTCATGTCATTCTCAATAAGAAATGGTGTTGGATTTGGTTAAGTTGGAGGTGGGAATTTAAGTTCCAATCCCTTTGGCACCCCCTCATCGAGATAAAAAATTTTGTGCTTATGAGCCAAATGCTACACCGTGGAATCTCGACCAATGTAAAAGCTAAAAAACATTGAGGGATCCCATCATGGTGCAAATGATGCCTTTAGGGCATGGAAGACTTGGAGACCTCTTCTATCTGTGCCCAAAATTAATATCGGCCTCTCAACCCTTTGAGAGAATCATGCAGCTACAGGGACAAATCAACTTGAAACAAGCTTTGCTGAGTGACAATCGGATGTTCCTCAACACTATGGAATGCTATAAGAGGGGAGACTCTATGGAGAATATGGAAAGAGAAGTGTGCAGCCAACTTTGAAGGCCCTCCTAAAGAATAGTCAATCCAAAAATCTCTTTTCCTTTTAGGCAAAATAATTTCCAATTGTAAGAAGCCCCTGGCCTTTAGACATCATAGAGTGTTCTTCCTAGAGAGCAACATCATCAAAACCATATGGGCCTCACATGAGGGGGACGAGAGGGTTATAAACATTCTTTGTAAAATTCTATAGTAATCAACTAGCAACCCTTGCTTTGTGGGATATGGGAGATCCCAAGGGTGCTAATTAGGCCGTTCACTTGTAGAACTATAATTTCTATTCATTAAAGTTTGGAAGATAGGCGATTCACTTGTACAACTATAATTTCTATTCATTAAAGTTTGAAAGAGTAGGGTCTCCCAAACTTCCTCTAAAAAAAAGAATGCTAAAATCCTTCTTGAGTATCAAATCATAAGTCTCGTCACAAGTCAAAACCTCTTATGGTTATATGTTTGACACTAATTGTGTATCTTCAGATTCAGACTGACTGAAAATTGTTTTCAACTTTTCCGATGGAAACTCAGTGTTGTTTGAGTCTATCAGAACATTCTTTCAAGACTAACATCAGAACTGATGAAACAAAACACCCTGATTCTCTGTTTATTTATTTCAGACGATCACGAGAACCTGATCTCTCTCTCCCTCCAGTACACATATCCACACTGTAACACACACGCTCACAACACACACACGCGCGCTCGCACACACACACACACAAAGATATGCACTGATACCCTATAAATCTAGGATTGTTCGGAGTGGTGTCAGCAAGACTATAAGGTCGCTGGCATTTAATGTTTCCTTTCATAAAAGCACTGTTGTATTCGAGAAAAATAATACAAAAAGACAACAAAAGCCACAAGAAGAGGAGGAGGGATTGCCAGGAGAAGAGCACGTGGGTTGATCACGGTGATTGTTATGAAAAAAGGTGACTTAAGACCCATATTCTGTGGAAAAGGTCTAAACAGTATCTTAATTCCTTACCTGGAAGCTGTTTTTGTCGCGTCTGGTTGTCATGTATAGTGAATCGGGATGCGACATGTAAACAAAGCTTTGAAGCCGAGACGGTTTAGCGGAGAGATTGGAAGTAGGATTTTCATACGTAAGGAACTACGTCCAAAGTTCCGAATCTATATATAAATGCATTCTGTCAAACCGTAGTCCGATGTTAGTCTTATATATATATATATATATATATATATATATATATATATATATATATATATATATATATATATATATATATATATATATATATGCATTTGTGTATAATTATATAATATTTTCATACGCACGTACTTTAATATGAATATGTCAGTCTCTGTCTCTCCCTCTCTCAAATACGGGGGGGAGAAAGACAACGCGAGGAATATTACCGACGCACAAAACTTCTCATCTCAAAAGGAAACAAACGTCAAAAGCAGGTGACAATGGGGTTTGATTCACATTCGAGATATTGATTGGACAGGTAACATAGTTGTCTTTCTCACAGAAATAGCAAAGAAATCCATTGTTGTCCCACTCATCTGTTCACAATCGAATAAACATGGGACGGCGAATCGTATCTTGGATCAACAATATAATATAGATCGACGTCCGGCGTAATAACTTGGGTTAGTTGATTCCTTTGTAAGTAAAATGTACAACCTTTGCACAGTTAGCATGGCGTCATTGATGATCGTAGTTTCAGGTAGCATAGCCTTCACAAAACTGCCCTTCCGTGTTGTTAGCCTTGTCCAATGCTGCCGCCTATAAACTGTACAATTTCCACAGAGTTGTATGTCGCTAAATTTCTTTGCGCGCATCCTTTCATTTATTTTATTGAAAGCACTTTGTTAGAAAATGGATACTTTCAGACAGTTGTTGTTATCTCATTGAGGAGCTTGCTTTCTGTCGACTTTTTCACGTAGTTCTTGTCGTGTCATCCCTTTGTTTGCTCGCATTCCGCGGATGAAAGATTTTATTTGTATATCTTCACCGACTTGTCCTTACGTAATTGATTGCAGTAGTCGAATAATATAGGCCATGGACGTACAACGCTCCTTGTAAACTACAGAATCTTCACATAATCCTCGTCGCATCGTTCATTGGCTTTGCACTATGCCGTTGACTACAGATACACAACTGCTGTCGAAGGATTGATTATCTTAGTCGGATTTCGTTGACCATACATCGTGATGAACTAAATGGTGTCATGATGAAGGAGTTCCGGAAACACTTGTCCCCTCGTTTTCCACGACGGAACACCTTCAACGTGATCTTTGATTACTGTACATTCGTATGAGTTTCTTCAATCCGTTCTGTGGGCAACACAAAGAGGAGAGGTGCTATAGGCATCCTTTTCTTATATAAAACTCCAAAAGGAATGGATCCACGAGCTTAGCATTTACATTAATCCTATTGTTAATTTTCCGCATGTGCGTGGCAAGCATCTTATTGAAACGTCTATAAAAGTTCATGTTACCAAAGATTAAACTATATAGTCCCATCCTGATTTATATAAGGCTTCTCCTATGTCCATTTTTAGAAGAAAGAAATCTTTCTTCTTCAATCCTTGGGATGTTCGATCCATTTCTACACATCTACAATGCATTTCACTAACATTTTTCCCCCTAATACTAAGATTCTTTCTTTTTCAGTTCAATTCTACTCCAAACTTGTTATTCACTTCCGAGTCCTTTGTACATATTTTTACAGCCTATCCTTAACATTGTCAAGTCTTCTATGTACAGAAATTCTTATAGTATTATCCATTGAGGATCATATTTATGCTTTCATTGTTTAGGATTTTGGGAAGACGTCAAATATCAAGGCCTCCTTTAAGTCCAAGATAAGAGGATTCCACAAAAAGTATATAAGGAGCTTGAAAATCTTTTTGCCGCGGATTTCCCACCCTATTATCTTTTCATAAGGAAAGAAATCGATCAATTTATCCACTTTAGCTTTCATTATGGTACTATTCAGTTTCCTAGGCTGTTGATATGTAAGCTTTTTTCCTTGATATGCAGTACTCCATCCATATACTCTTCTCTTATGAAAGAAGCTTCTCTTCTACTCATAAGACGAATAAAATGTTCTCTTTTTCTCTTTTTTGGTTTTTCGTATTTTAATCTTCTACATCTACTTGTTTGGTGTATCCACCCTACTCACCCGTCAATGCTTGGAGAGAGACTCGGAAGATATGATTTTACCTCTTACGCAAGTGAAGCATGTGTATTACCGTTGATGCACTCTCCTACTATTCATCACCTTTACGAATATAGTAATACTTGGAAACCTTTTTTTTGTGCTGTAAGTTTTATGGCAGTTCTACACTTCCTCTCCCTCTCTCTCTCTCTCTTGCTCTTCAAGAGGGACCAAGAAGATAAAAGGGATTAACTCGAATAGCATCAGCTTCGAGAACTATAGAGAGGATGGGGAATAAAAATATGTCTGAAGGGAGCCATCAAGCTATCGTTCTCGTCTTAGTTGACTCAAAGCAAGAACAAATAGAAAACAAGTAAGGAAAACAAGTAAAACATTCCGCGGATGAAAGATTGTATATCTTCACCGACATGTGCTCACGTAATTGATTAGAATAGTTGAATAATATAAGCCATAGGCTATACAACCTTCACACAACTCTCGCTGCACCATTCATTATCTCAGCTGTAGGCAATGCAGCCGCGGCATGATTGTCATAGTGTCATTGATTTTTTAGATTGTCATAGAGTCCTTGTAAACTACACAATCTTCACACAATATTCGTCGCATCATCCATTACCTTTGTTCTATGCCGTTGACTACAGACACACGATTGCTGTCGCAGCATTTATTATCATAATCGGATTTCGTTGACCATAAATCGTAATGAACTAAATGCTGTCATGAAGGAGTTTCAGAAACACTTGTCCCCTCGTTTTCCACGGTGGAACACCTTCAACGTGATCTTTGATTACTTGTAGGTCTCTCAATCCGTCTCTGGCCACCACAAAGAGGAAAGGTGCTACAGACATCCTTTTCTAATATAAAACTTCAAAGGGAATGGATGTAAGAGCTTAGCATTTACATTAATCCTATTATTATTGTTTCCCATGTGCGTTGTAACCATCTTGTTCAATCGTCTATAAAAGTCCATGTCACCAAAGATGAAACAATACAGTCATACCCATCCTGATTTATACAAGGCTTCACGTAAATCCATTTTTAGGAGAAAGAAATCTTTTTTCTTAAATCCTTGGGATTCCATTTTTAGACACCTAAAATGGATTTCGAAACATTTTTTCGCATTAATTATTTCTTTTCAATACATTTCTACTCCAAACTTGTAATTCACTTTCGAGTCCTTTGTACATATTTTTACAAGATATCCTAAACATTGTCATATCTTCTATGTACAGAACTTCTTCTAGTACAATCCCTTGAGGATCATGTTTATTCTGTCTTTGTTTAGGATTTTAGGAAGATGTCAAATATCAAGGTATCCTTTAAGTATATAATGAACTTGGGAATCCTTTTTGTCGTGGATTTTCTACCCTATAATTGTTTTATAAGAAAAGAACTCGATCAACTTATCCACTTGAGTTTTCATTGTGGTTCTATCCAATTGCTTAGGAAAGTTGATGTGTAAGCTTTTTGTCCTTCATATGCAGTACTGCATCCATATAATCTTCTCTTATGAAAGAAACCCTTCTTCTATTTATAAGGCGAATTTTCTCTTTTTTATTTTTCTTTTTTTTTGAATCATCTACATCAACATGTTTGGTGTATCCACCCTACTTACCCCGATGCTTCGACAGAGATTCGAAAGATAGGATTTTACCTCTTATTCAAGTGAAGCATCCACATTACCGTGATTGGCATGGGATCAAGAAGCTTCCCTAATATGACCAAGAAATTTGAAGGCGAACATTATGGGCTAGTGGTGAGAAACCAGAAGGTCCACACATGGAATGAGGGAAGAGGGAAAGCGAGTTTATGATATTTGATGAGATGTAAGTTTAATCCAATCTAGTTTTTTGTAGATTTGATCTTGCTTGGAGATTCAACCAAGAGCACTCAATTTCATCTTTGACCTCCAACACATCATGATGGAGGCTAACCTAAAATGCCTTTTTCAAGACCATCAATAACAAGTTCTCTTTGTTTCCATCTGTTGAACTAACATTCAACCATATCAATGTCCCTACAAATGATAAACTTTATGTCTAATGCTTGATAAGGAACTTTTATGTTTGTGTTAAGATTGGGTGCATAAATCAAAACAATTCTAAATTGCAAGGGTGCTTTAAGGGAGGCAACCACCCAATAGTTATTTAAATCATTGTCGGTCTCTCTCCAAGCTAGTGCATCCAAACTTGGTTGATGCTGATAGTGAAGCCACTAGAGCCTTGTGTGTGCAATGTGATGGACAACACATGAGATAAAGAAAATTGATTGTCTCTTTGTAAGGTCATCCTCGCTATCTTTGTTTTCTTGAAACTAGCTAAGTTTTGGGTTGAAGCTTTCTTCTGAAAGCCATTGTTAAATAATGATGGCCCTTAAGGGGTTGGATAGCCATCCAACATTTAAAAAATGATCATCATTGCTGATGATTTGGCGTTTTTAGGATGGGGTCTTATCGCTATTTTTCTTATTTTTCTCTTCAAATCTACTTCTCAAGGTGGAGGGGTTCTAAAACAAAATTCTACCCTAAAGAGTGCTCTTCAGACGCATTTTTATCAGAATTTTTCCTTTATGGGAATCCTTCATAGTGAACGAATTGAAATCCTATACGGAATTGTGCACCCCATGATCGGGCCTTCACTAATATGATTCGCTTATTTGCTGGTCGTAAATCTATCCTCTTTATTTGTTGTGCATCCCTTTAAATTGCCTTCGTTACTATTGGAATAATCCTATGAAGTTTTCGCGTCATTTTTTGAAGAAAAAAATTGATTCTCTCTTGTGGGGTAATCCATCAGATTTAGATTCTCTTCAAATTGCAAAAAGATATTGGCTTCTTGTATCGATCAAGGAAAGCTCGTCTGAGTCTTAGACATGGGGCTTATTCTCCTTCTATATCTGAGTTTACTGAACCTTCTGAGTAGGGTCTAGTAAGTGCGTTTCTTGGCTTTTTCGGCTTCCAAAGATGGAGATTCAAGCTCGGACTTGCCTATTTTCCCAAGACTTAATTAATCAAAGAAATAGTTAAACAAGAGAGTAGGCTTAGTAACCATGAGAACCCCCGAATCCCACAAAGCAGTGGTTGCCTATACGATCCTACACGAGTTTACAAAGAAGTTTGATAATCATTTGCTCTCATTCATGTGGGGCCCACTTGCTTTTCATCTTGTTGTTCTCAAGGAAAACAACTTTATGATGTCTAAAAGGCATAGGCTTCTTACAATTAGAAATTCTTTTGCCTATAAAGAAAAGAGATTTTTCAATGGACAATTCTTTAGGAGGGTTTCCAAAGTTAGTAGCACATATCTCTTTCCTGATCTCTAGAGGTCGTCACTTCTTATAGCATTCCACAATGTGGAGGAGCATCGGCTCACTTCACCCAACAACGCTTGCTTCCAATTTATTTGTACCTGAAGCAGCATGATTCTCTCAAGGGTTTGCCACATTGAGGTTGACTTGGGGCATGAAAAGAAGAGGTGTCCCAAATCTTCATTGTCATGTAGGCATCATTTGCACCAGGGGGAACCCTACAAATTTTGTTAGATTTTACATTGGTTCAAATTCCCTGATGGAGGATTCACCCCATAAGCACATATTTTTATAATGTTGATAAGGAGTGCCAAAGGGATTGGAACTTAAAGTCCCATGCAAGCCTAACCGATGTTGACACCATTTCCTATTAAGTGTGACATGAAAGTCCTAATTCTTCTTGAATCTCAGAATTTTATCACAGCTATTGCCATTGTGCCATCTTACACCCTCATGGTGAGGGGAGTCATGATCAATGAAGAGGTGAGTCCTCGATCATTCCCAAGCATTGAATCTACTCTGCAGCATGCACCATTCTTCATAGTCGAGTCAGCTTAAAGCTCGATCAATGCCCTCAAATCTAATCCATTGGCTAGTTTCTTGGTTTTAAATGTGCTTCCACAATCAAAAACCTTTGTTCCATAGTTTCTTGGTTCTTTGGAGGTTCCAAGGTTCCACCCCTCTCGTGCCCTTGATCGAGAACCAGATGAACTTACTAGATGTGCTAAATATGTTATTGGGCCCGATCTCCAATTGTGCACGTGCAAAAAACACGATCTTCAACTTCACACGTAAAACCTTGCAATCGCGATTTTTTAACCGCAATGCTCATAGAACTAGGGAATCGTGATTCTCTAGCCACACTATCGCGTGAAACGCGATTCCCTCATGGAACTAAGGAGTCAGAGTTCTTAGGCCATGCACCAACCACAAACGAGATTCGCACCGAAAACCAAAGCTGAGCAATAAGGGTCGAGCAAGGAACCCTGACAGTGCGGCACTCTTGTCGTTACTAATAAAAGAAATTTCAACTGTCTACTCATCCTCCTTCTACTCTCTCCTGATTGGGTTCTTTTATTGAATGTCTTTGGGAGACAATCACTCTTATATCTTAGGGTACAATCAATGTCCATGTATGAAAGTGTTTCATATGTTGGTTGTTGACCTGTGGAATATTGTGCAGAGTGTTAAAATATATTCTCCTACACTTGGAAGTATGATGATACTAGGTGATGATGTGGTTATGAAGGTGAGGATCTTGATGTTCTTGGTCCTGGTGTGATTCATATTGCACCTAGTGTTAATGAGATTCGTTGGATCCCAAATATGCACAAGTACGTGCAATGGTAATCCTTTCAAACATGGCATTATCCTTCACATTCGCTCATGTAGAACACCCAAAGATGCTTGTAATACTCGGTCCACACAAAACGCGGCAAGAAATGACGGTTTTCTTGCTTAGCTTCAAAAGTGATTGGAGAGACAACTTATGAATCAACGCAATTCAATGGACAAATTTGTAATAAAGATGAAGGATTTGAGAGCACAATTAATTTTTGGAAATGAGACCTTTTCAAATAGTTCTGTTGTGTAGACAATTCTTGATGAAAGAATTGTCTTAGACGTTATTATCAAAGTTTTACTTATAATCTTTTTTTGATGATGAAAGAAAATCGAATTGCCTTTATTTTTTAGGAATTAGTCTATGTTTTCTTGCACAAAAAACAATATGGAAAAAATAGGTCAAACATGCATGTTCGAGATCAAGATTTCTTAGTTAGTCAGAAGCACAAAGGTGGATCAAGATCATCTAGTATTAAGAAAAACTTTTTTTTTTCTCCATAGTAAAATAAAAAGAATAAAAATACAAAATAAGTAACATTTTTGAAAGTACTATAAGGTTAATGATCATGTTTATTAAAGTTATCCTATTTTTTTTGCAAAAGCGGCAATGAAAAAGAGTATATACTAAATATAAATGATCATCATGAGTAGTTGGTACTCTATCTTTTCGACCATCTAATGCTTATATTAAGTCTCCTTTGCACCTGAAGGAAACCAATCAGAAGATATATTAAGTCTCCTTTGCACCTGAAGGAAACCAATCAGAAGAAGATTAGCAAGACGTGTTTGCTATGTGTGAATGTTTGTGTGTATCCATATGTTTGCCAAATTATAAGCATGATTGTGTCTATCTATGTGCATGTATGTGGTCACGTGTGTGTGTGTGAGAAAGCGCATGCGAAAGTGCACGTTTTTGTATGTGTATGTATTTATATGTGTGTAGTTATGAGCCTTTAAATGCAATCATGTGCATGGATGTGGTAAAAGTAAATGTGTATATACATGTATGTATGTCTATTTGTGTGTATGCATGCCTATATGTTTTTTGATGTATATATGTGTGTGTCTAGCTTCTATGCATGTTTGGATATAGGCTCATTCATTTGTGTATGCATATGTAATAATGTGTTCACATCAGAATGTGTATGCATATGTGAGATGGTTCTATATGCGAATGGGTGCTTGTTTTTAAGTGCGAAAGTGTATGTCTTTATGGATGTGTTTATGATTTTACTATAGGGGTGTGTTTATGATGTCATTATGAATCTTTTTAATGTGTTCTAGGTTTGTAAGTGTGAATGTGCTCGGACTGAATATGATGTATATGTGTACAAAATTTGTATACGTGGATGTGTTTACGAATGAATGTGTTCCTAACATGTTCATGCGTGTAATGAGTGGCTATATGGTCCATATGTGTATATGTATGTATTTGTGTAAATGTATGTATGCATTTATATGTGTGCATGTGTGTGTGTCTGTCCAGGTACATTTTTGTATTTGGTAAACCTATTTAAATGTGATTGTGTGAAGTCATTTATAAATTGAAGAGCAAATTTTGAAGGATCCCAGAGTGAAATGAAAGCTACGGAGACACTTTATCATTTCTTTATCTATTGTGTTGAATCAATCTGTTTAAAAAAGAAGCTTCAGTAATCCTAATCTAAATAGAATTTGTACACTACCTCTAGTATTCCTGCACCCTACCTCAAAGAGTCTTGATACACCATGTGGATCCCCTCCATACAAGAAACTAGCACTTACATCTATATGTTTATATAACTCTTTTCACTTATCTAAATAAAAATTTCCTTGGATTAATTTAAAAACATGGATAATGTGCTATCAATTTTAGTCAGGCATATGTTTTCATGAGTAACCAATTACTCAAGGGTTCTTGTAAGTCTATCCCTTTTCATTTAAACCACAACACAAACAGTCTATGGAATCACATGTAGGTGCATTAGCTACACCCACCTCATCCACCCTCTCCCCTTCCCCATGAAACTTGAACTCGATGAGAAATATGATATGCTTGTTGGCTGTATGTTTTAGAGAACTTTAAGAGCTGATTGATTAATTGTCGTTTTTAAGAAAAGATACTAGATTGTGATGAGTTGAAGTCATGACTTGGACCCTATGCTCCCTTAGATGTCGAGGGCTGATGCTTAGGGAATTTGAGTACCTCCACGAGGACCCTAGGTAGTAGGAAGAAACTTCATCTCTTCACTATAACCAAGAAGAGAAGCAATATTACACATGCACATGTACCATTGAGTTATATCTAGATTGCCTATATGAAAATGAAATTAAAGAGTTTTCATTCATCATCTTATTGAGCCTATTTCCAAGCTCAGCCAAATCTAATTATTTATAAAGTTCGTCTGATTTCGCATAGCACTTACTCGAAATAGAAGGATTGTTTTGGTTCTTGTGTAAGCATGCCACTCTACATTCGATAAAGAAAGAGCATTGTAAATAATTTTTCTAGAGTTACTTTAGATAGATAAACTTCTGAATTTTCATGGGCGATGCAAAAATAATGAATCGTAAAAAGAAAAAAAAAACCCAAAAATTGAAAAACGCTAAAAGAGCTTGATCTAAATTGGAGTATTTAAACTTGTGAAATCAAGACTTGAAAAGAAAATTAAAACGGTTATTAGAAGGAAATGAAAAGAAATTGAAGGAAATGTCAAGGAACATTATATATTAGAATTTGAAGTATAAAGAAAAAGTATAAAAAAGAACAAGATCAACTAGACCCTTGGTCAGTATACAAGAGTTCAAATAAATCCTACGTTGAGATATGTGCCCGAAAGAAAGTCCAGGAAGTCTAGATACTTAAATCATTGCCTAAATGGCTGATCAATTAGTGAGTTTAGTGCCCAAATAGGATCCAAAGTAAGAGAGAATATAGTTACTCAACTCCCGGAGATTATACATCACACCAGAACCAACCACATAAGAAAAATGGAGGATTCCTTCAAGATCCTCATGATACAAAATAAATGTGCACATTTTGTGCATTCAATTTTAAGATAGAATAGAAATTTAATTGGCATAAACATAACAAACTACTTAGATACTTTCGGTGAGCAAGTGCAACTACATGGACTACTCCATGGATTTTAGATGCTATTCATGTACATACAACTAAAGGTTGGGATGACTTTAGGAAAGATTTGCATGATATCGTATCCCTAGAAGAATTGAGTCAACACAATCAAGAAGGATTTTTAAGATGGTTTCATTCGACAAAATAGATTGTGTCCACGAATCATTTTCATAATGAGTTTATAAGAGAGTTTGTGCAATTAGCTCTATGCGATCGAGATGATTTAGATCTAGATTTTTTAATACAAATCCTAAGGATTATAGGTTTTGAATATAGGGCTGAAGTTGAAACAAGAATGGAAGAACCTCTAAACAATATGGACTGATGGATAACTTACAGATTGTAAGATGTAAAGTATAGGTGGTTCCCTAGATAAACCATTGCTAGTCTATGCTTTATGACTTTCTACTGAAAGTCCGTGCAAGAGAGAAATTATGGGTCCAAATGTCACCAAAAACATCTACAACCAATGTTGCATTTGCATCAAGGAATCCTTTAAACCTTTAACTAGAAATCTTGAGTGAATTAGTGGAGAATGTGATCACCATGCATGATTCTCCTTTGAAAGAGATTTCCAACCTATATAGCAAGGTGTAATTCATGGGTTTCTAAGATCCTTCAACAAGTTAGCCGAGTAATAGTCAAGTGAAGCCCATGCAATTTTCTCCCCAACTACTAATGATACCACAAGAAACCCCACATGCACAACTACCAATGTAATATATTCCTATATGAGGAATTCAACTAGGTTACCAAAGAAATCTTGGTCCAAACGAGCGATAAGGTATTCATGGCAAGAGTTGTGTGTGGTGTGATACACAAACCCCCTTTTGCTATAAATACGAGTACTTTAAGGAATCCAAGGATCAAGAATTAGTGGTTGATATAGATTAAAAAAAAGGTCATGGTTCTCACATAAGGTTTCTTTTACCTATGAGCCAGGGGAAGGTGGGATGAAAATTGTTATATAAGAATTGGTCTACAAAAAATGTTAAAACATCGCCAAGTACAATAGACCCATTAGAGGCTATAGAGCAAGAAGTTAAAAGTTTTGAGTCTCATTCTAACTATTATATTGAAGTATTGGAAATAGTACATGATGGAATCATGTAGAAGACTGTCCACAAGACTACTCCTTTTCAATTCTTGTTATACTCTCACATAGGGAACGTTGAGCAAAAGAGAAGAGGAGATGAATTTTGAGGTTGGAGAAGATAGGATGGTAAGGAGGAAACAAGCTAGGGGTGATAAGAAGAAGAATGGAAATTATGAGAAGAAAGTGCAGATTGAACAATCTAGAACTAAAAATTAAGAAGAAAGGCATAAGATAAGAGAGGGTAGAGAGCTAATGAATGAATGTAAAAATACGAATAACGAGAATAGCTACAACATCATGAAAAACATACTATTCAAAAGGATGAGAAGATTCAATATTATGATAAATATAGAAACAAAACAATGAAGGCCATAATGATTTCTAAATTGGAAAGGAAGAAGTTATGTTAAAGGTATAAGTGACCATGTCTTTGAAACAAGTATTTTGGATACCAAAACATGAATCCAAAAAAATATACAAAAGAGTTTTTGATTTATGTGTATGTGTATATATATGTATGCATGTTGTAAATGAGCATGTGTAACCATATTTGTGTGCATATGGATATATGTTTTTCCCATCTGTATATGTACAGGTATGACAAACCCTATTTGCCTACATAAGAAAGGTAGTTGTGTGTCTATGACTATGCATTCATAATTAAATATATATGTGATGTGTATTTGAATTTATATGTGTGTGTGTTTGTGTGGTACTATGTGTATGTCGTTATGTGTATCTGTGTGTGTATATATTATGCGACTATGAATGTTCGAAATGTGCTTTATGTCTTTAAGTGTGAATGTGTTGTGACTGAATAGGTATATGTGTACAGAATTTGTATATGTGGATTTTTTTATGTATAAATGATCCATGCGTTCATGTGTGTAATGAGTGCTTATATGATCCATACGTCTATGTGTATATATTCATGTAAATGTATATATGCATTTAAATGTGTAACTGTGTGTGTCCAACTATGTTCATGTATGTGCTTAACCTATGTGAATATGATTGTGTAAAATCATAAATACAAGAACACAAAATTAATAAAAAAAGAAAATAAAAAAATGAAAACCTCAACTAGATGCGTTAGATAATAAGTAAATCTAAAATATTATGCATTAATGTGCACTCCTATTTGCGTGTGAGTGTGCATATGTTTTCGTGTGTGTGTGAGTTGAATTTCAATGAATGTAATTTGTGTGAGCATGAGTGCATGTGCGTGAGTTTGCATGGCATGTCCGTATTATGTTTCTGTGTGACTGAATGTATGTATCTGATAAATGTGTGTGTGCTTGTATTTTAACATTTTTATGTTTTTCTGTTTTATAGACTTGGTTGAAGAGCTCTTGATTGAAGACTAAATTTTAAAGTATCTTCGACTAAAGTGGAAGTTGATGATTCATTTTATCCTTTTTTTAATCTATTGTGTGGAATGATTGTTATTCAAAACGATGCTTTCAATAGAACATAAGTTTTCTTGCATTGGTAAGCCACCTCTAGTCTACCCACCCCCTAGCTAGAAGGGACTTGATAGACCATGCGTATCCCCTCCATATGATTTCCAATTTAATACCTCTAGTAGTTATTTTTTATGATTATAACACTTCAACTAAGAAACAAAAGACTCGTACTTAGATCCAATTGTACATATGAGCTCCATTTCACGTATCTAAGTAAACCTTTCCCATGAGTAATTTAAGAACAGTTGTAATGGGTTATCAATTTCAATATGGGATACGAGTCTTTGAGTAAGCGATTATTCAATGGTTCTTTGGTAATATATTTTGGTAATGATGTGTATGAGCACACTAGGATAGTCGGGCATGTTTTTCCCTCTTTGGTAGGTTTTTTCCCTAGGCTTGTATATATGCCTATAACCCTAATGGCTCAGTTATCTTTGTACATTGTCTTGGCAATACATTCATTTTTGTGTGTTGTACTCCAAGCTTTGTCTTTTTCATTGTGTTGTTCATGTGTTTCCAAAGATATCAAAATCCCACAATTGGTACCAGATCATGTCACCGTTTCATCTAGGGCATTGTTGAGATCCCTTCGAATAGAGTGTCAAAATCATACGAAGCTTGTTGAGCATACTCAAGGTGATATGGACTTCAAAAAATCTTTGCTTTGTGGTGTTGAAATCGTGATCTAAGCTTAAATGCACTATCATAGCACCTGTTTAGGCAATTTTTTCATTTTGTGCCAAACCTATATACAAGTTTCAGATCGCCAATACAAGCATCTCAAAGTTTGGTAGAGATCTAGGAGAGCTCGATAGGGTAGTTTTGTTCAACTTTTTGAGATACAATCAATTTTTAACATTTAGGGTATTTTAGTGAGTGGCCATGGCTAAAAGCAATGATGAATTCTATATGTTGGCTATTGAGGATAAGTTGGATGGTATCAGTTACCCATTAAGGGCGTATATAATTCCTCATATATTAGTCGCAAAAGGACTTTGTAATATCATGCACAGTGTTGAAAAACATTCTACTACCTTGTTTTAGCCCATATAATGCCTTCTTCATCTTACATACCTTGTTCGGCGATGGAGAGCCTCAAAGCCTAGTGGTTGAGACACATATACCTCCTCCGTGAGGTCTCAAGCATGTTGATTTGACATCCATGTGATAGAATAGCCAACTCTTATGTGCATCCACAACTAGTACTACCCGGATAGTATTCATTCTTCTAGTCAGGCCAAATGATTCACAAAAGTCAATGCCTTCAACTTGTGAGTAGCCCTATGCAACAAGTCTTGCTTTATACTTTTCTGGAGTACCATCAACCTTGTTTCTCGTCTCTATTCCTCTATTCGTTGTGATTTCCTCGATCCATCTACAACTTGCTCTAGTGACTATGGGATGAGGTTTGTAGAATCATAGAGATGCCTCACCCAATGTGGCAATGGCTTTTCCACTTGGGCGTTGCCGGGTTTGTGACTTTCAGACTCATCATCTCAACATGATGCTTCCTCCTCTTGTGTAGAAGGGATAGCTCTTGGGCAAGGTTCAAAGTGGATTGCCCCTTCACCTGATGATAAAGTGGAAGCTCTCTTTTCCTCGTCCATTGTAGGTGGCTGCTCCTCCTTAAACACCACATCAAGACTCGCCATGATCTTCTTAACCTCAAGGTCATAAAGCTTATAAGCCTTCTTATCTTCGTTGTACGCTAGGAAGATACATTTCATGCTTTTTGGTTGAAGCTTGTTTCTCTCCCTATTTGGAACATGTACATAACATTCACTTCAAAATACTTTGAGATGGGAAACAAAAGTCTTTTTACCAGTGTAGGCTTCTTGTGGAGTCTTTCCATCAAGTGCCTTGGTGTAGCTTCGATTCAAGATGTAGGCAGTAGAGTTGAGTACCTCTGCACTAGAGCATGGTACCAGTAGATAGATAAGTATCTCTTGGATCTAGGTTTCAAAAGGTGTGCTTCTAATGCTTACTTGTATGTTCTAAAGGGAGGAGGGAAAAAAATTGTGCTTGTACTCTATGTAGATGACCTTGTGATTACAAGAAATGATGATGCTCTTCTTCAAGAAGCAAAAGAGGCCCTGAGTTCAGAATTTGAAATGATAGACTTGGGCTTAATGCACTTTTGCTTAGGTCTTCAAGTTTGGTAGGAAATAGGGAGGATTTTCATCTCTCAACAAAATTATGCAAGGCAAATATTTAAGGCATTCCACATGGAGGATTGCAAGGAACTTTCTACACCTATGGAGGTCAATGCAAAATTATCTATTAAAGATATCTCACCTCTAGTGGATATTGGAAGATACAAGAAATTAGTTGGAAGTCTCATCTACTTTTATAATAGCAGACCAGACATCTCTTATGTTGTTCGAGTAGTAAGCAGGTTCTCTAATAAGCCTTCTTCAACTCATTGGAAGGCAAGCATGCGGATACTTAGGTATGTGAAAGGAACCATTGATTATGGTATTCTTTATGAAGAAGGATCATCTCTGGTCAGATACTATGACTCAGATTGGACAGGAGATATTAATACCAAAACATGAGTTTCTGGATATTGCTTTTCTTTAGGATGAGGGATTTCCTCTTGGATTAGTAAGAAGCAATTGACTGTAGCATTATCTTCTACCGAAGCTGAGTACAAAGCTACATGTGATGTAGCATGTGAAGCATTATGGTTGACGAGGATCCTATGGCACATAGGAATACAAGGACAGGAGGCTATATAGTTGAAGTGTGACAACCAAAGTTGCATGGCCATCGCCAAAAATCCTGTTTTCCATGCGCGTTCCAAGCACATAGAAATTCAGTATCACTATGTGCTTGAGTTGATTGAGGATGGGATCATGGAGATAAGCTCTTGTCCTAGAGAAGAAAATGGAGCAGACATCTTCACCAAGGCTCTCGGGAGAGAGCAACTTCTTCGACACTTTCCAAAGCTTGGGATTGGACCAAGGAGGTAGTTCACTATAGGGTGGACATTGAGGGGGGGGGGGGGGGGTGTTAGATATGCTCAATACTCCACCCTCATGTGACCACAAATAACCCATGGTGCTCTAAGTTGTAAGGCCCCCATTATGAGGAGAAGCCATTATGAGAGCACGAACATTTGTGGAACCCTAACTTCCAAGTTAGATGAGGCCTATGTGTGACTGTTGATGGTTGTAGATGATCTTTGTGAGCCTAGCCATTAGGTTAGGTAGGTCATAAACTTCCAAGACATTGGGTTTCCATTTAAAGTGAAAATAAAGGCCTTGTGGCATCGCATGGTTTTTCCCATAGAACCTTACTAGGGGGAGTGTAGAGAAGGGTTTGCCCCCTTTTGTGGGGTCCGAGGGGCCTATCCCCTTTGGCCTGTAGGGCCGAGCTGGTAGGAATCCTGATCGTGGAGATATTGTTAGATCGTATAGTTTATTGACTATTTTGTATCTCACCACTACGGTTATCCATACCGAACCGTCTTGTAAAAGCTATATAAGCATGGCCTAGGTTGAGCTTTACATAAAATTGTGCACTAGTAAGCCCTTCATCGAGAGTCTGTCTGCATCGTCATCTAAGCTCCACATTGGGAGCGCACGGGTGGAGAGTACCATCATCGCAACTGCATTCCTCTCGGAAATTTGAGAATTTGAGCTATCTATCTCTGAGTCTACGTCTATCTTTGTCTACATATTTCTCTCAACTCTATCTACAAATCTAGTCTGTTGTGTTGTTATTTTCTTACAAAACCATCCTTGTGATCTATGCATATCCATCATCCTAGCTCTCATAAAAGAATTCCTTGGAAGTAAAATGAATCTCTACATTCCAATAAGCAAGAAGTCTTTGGTTTGTTAGCCATTACTTCAGGACTAAGATACCTTTGCAGAGCATATAGTGGCACTAATGCAAACTCTATCATTTTCTCTTCCCTCTAGTTTTCCATATGAATGCAAATGCATTCTTTTTGAGATTCAAAAAATTACTAAGTATGCATCCTCCTAATTGATGTTTACACATCATCCTCACGATAAAACATCAACTAAGATTTTGGTAATCCAATAGGTCGGATATAGCTGTACCTTTCATAACTATTTATTTTAGGCTTAATTAATTTTATAACCATTATCCTTAACACGGGAGGGCCTGGAATGACCATGTGGAATGTTCTTCCAATTCATGCAGTCATACCTACATTAAATCAAATGTATATTCCATATATATATATATATATGTGTGTGTGTGTGTGTGTATGTTTGTGTGTAGGTGGACTCTAATAAATCCCATATCCTCAAACTAGTTTAGTTTGGTTCTAGTCAACATGTGACAATGGATATCCCTTTCTATTCCTAACTAACTTGTTCATAAGTACCAAGACTGAGTCTTAGTACCTCTCTCTAGATCCCAACATATGTATATGTATTGGGTACCCCAAATATCCCTCAGTGAGGGATCTATACTCTAATCATAGAGCTAGTGTCATTCCTATGGACTTTCTAGCCATCATTTGAGCACACTGGCATCGGTCGATGCTCTTTGATGAAACCCATCTATATGATCCCTTGTATTTGGTTTCTTGAGAGTGTAGAAAATATACTACATTAGTTCCTCAAATGATGTGCATGAGTGAAACTAATCACTCTTTGGGTATGCTCATGATACCCATAGTTTCCCAATCATACTGTGAGACTCTTTTGAAGATAAGTAAACCTTAAATACCTTGGAGAAGATCATAAATATATTTCCCTCAATCTTCTATGCAGCTTCCTAAAATCTATAGGATTGCATGTGCAGAATCCGAATGGTGAAGGTATATCTCCTTCCCCTTAGCAATCCTACAGTGTGAATCTACAGGGATTATATGTAGGGATCCAAGTACTACTGAAGTTGCCTTTTCTCTGTATTTACATGACAAAGAAAAAAATCACCAAACATATTTTATACCTCGTTTCTCTTATTAATATGGAACTCTCACATATCCTATATGGTGGACTCTCACAAATCCCATATGGCATAACTAGACTTAAGTACCGAAGAAGGTACTTAGTAAATTTCCTTATTATATGGCATCCGATCTAACTTGATCTTTCAGTGGAATCCATTTTTCATAAGTGATCAAAGGTGAAAACTAAGTCCTAGAGGAATCATGTGAGCATGAATCAAATGCTGCTTGTGAAACCCATAATTGATGCCAAACAATCTTAATCGTTTCCATCTAAGCTATGCCATCAAGAATAGCTAGCTCTAATGTCAATTGATTACATTGACTTCTTAGAAATCCAAAATATGACTCTATAAGGGCATTTCTGTCAACACCCCATAGTTTATAGTACTAAGATACTTTCTATAAAGGTTCATTACCTTCACTAACAATAGATTTTAACTTACTTGCTATCTAAACTCCTATCATATGTACCCTTTAGTCTACATGAAATAATCCACGAGACTCTAATGAAGATTCAATGATCCTCTTTCAAGTGGAAATAAATAGGATAATATCACATCATCTATAAAAATACACTTTTGGATATTTTATATTCCTCTACTTAAGAAGTGTGTACGCTACTTCTTTCTTTTTTCCTTTAATTACCATATCATGGATAATGGTGCAAGATGCACAGAACTACATGTTTTTGCTTCCTTTCCATGACTGAAGATACTTTATCTTTCAGGAATGCCTAAATAAAGTGAATTTAAACACTCCTACGATTCATCTTGTCAACTATGCATATTCCCTAAACTAGGCATCATACAATCAAAATATGAGAAAACAAGAAAGAAAGAGAAAAGGGATCTTTCCTATGATGAGCCAAGGATCCATTGGATCTTCATGTTGTAGGAGATGATGTGCATTGATCCTTCCATCTCTTAGAGCCCTAAATGCCTTGAGAAGCATTTATATCTACTCCACATGTCCTCTGTCTTTCATACAAAGAATATCTGGGCATAATAAATGTTACAAGAGCAGAAGCATGTGCATAAATAAATACCCCTAATGCACCTCCATATTCATATATATATATATATATATATATATATATATATATATATATATATATATATATATATATATATATATATATATATATATATATATATATATATATATATATATATATATATATATATATATATATATATATATAGCAAACATCATAAGGCACATCATGTGTGATATATACAAAATTACAATGCTATGTAGGAATTTCCTACTTTTACAAGCTTAAAATATGGTTGCTGAGAATAGATCTGTCCTGTAGACCTACTAACTCTCCTTGTATTCTAGTAATATTTGTACCACTGGAAAACTTGTAAAGTCAAGCAACATTGACGACGAGAAAGAAAAAAATCAAGCATCAATATGAAGTGCAGGTGAATGTATTGAGTCGTTTTAGGCGTCAGTTTCTCTTAACTTGAAGAAACATTTCTATATTTTTCATAAAGGAATCTATGTTAAATACGATTATAAACAAGGATTTAGGATTTTGAAGAGACATCTTTCATCTTTAGCTTATTTTAGATCAATTTTTTTCCTACATAAATATGAATATTATGTTTCTCTAATTACAACAAGGAAATCTAACTAAACTCCACTAATGCATACATCTACCTATTTAGCCCATGCTTTAGCTTTCTTTGGCTTGCTCTTTCTCTTTTTTTTTTTCATGATGATGATTTGGCCACTTTATGGTTACATTCACTTTTTGGGGTGGAAGAAAGTGTAAACTTCTTGATAACATGTAGGAGCTTTTTTTTATTTTTTTATTTTTTTAATGATAGGGAAAATTTAAACCCTGATACAAGGAACAACCATTTTTTATGACGGAGAACAGTCCTTTAAGCTACGGTATAATTGCTCTAAGGTGGACTAAGGATGTAGAAACATGTAGCAGCACGAGCTAGGACTTCAACAATTATGCTTTGGGTACAAGATACATATGCATGTTTATATATGAAAGTCATGTTACTAAAATAAACCTCGAAATCTACATGTCCTATCTTTCCATAATCCTAGATTATAACCGATTTCTCAGTAGATAAATTACTACTTAAGATACAATTTTACACAAGTAAAGAAATCACCATTTGCCCATTTGACTCAAGTCATGTGGATATGCAATGCAATGCAAAGATAAAAGAAACATGCATAAAGTGAAATTGGAAATAAGCAAGAATGGGAAAAAAGTGGAATGAACTTGACAAAGCAATGTGAACTTGAAAAGAAATGATATATTAATTTTAATTCTTACCTTTTTTTTAGATTTTTATTATTATCATGGATACTCCCCTTTATGAATCGGCCTCATTGTTGTGATCGTCTTCAATGTCCTCATCCAAAATGTACTCATCATTATCATGTTCATTGAATAGTTTATCCTTTTTCTTGCAATCAAAGTTTTCAATCCAACAGCATTTAATTAACAAAGAGCATACGTACCATTGTTGTTGAGTTTTGATACAATGTATGGCCCAAACCAGAATTCAGTGAGCTTTTTGCATGCATCATATTGAGAGTAAAATGTACTATCATAAACGAGCACCCAATCTCCTACTTCAATTGGCTTAGGACGCAATCAATGAGTTTTGCAAAATAAAGCTTGTTCTTCATTCTAGATTCTTTTCATTTTTCAATGGCATCATCAAGTCTTAATTTACCTTGTTCTAACTATTTAATGGGCAAACTCAAAAAATCATCAGTAGACATGTTTTCAGACCAAGGCAAATTTGACCATGAAAAAAATATAAGACTTAATTGGATACAACGGTTTTTGATAGTACATGAGTTCAGCAAGCATATACCTAGTAGTACATGTGCACATCATTCTATCTGCCCAAAGTGCAAAAGGTAAGAATCTAGGCCATTGTTTAATGTCACCGTTACATGCTTTAGATATGGCTTTCACAATAGGTGGATTCCCTCTCTCTATTTTACCATTGGCCTCTTGATTATATGGTGTAGTGAGAGACAAATGAATATTCTAATGCTCAAATAACTCTTTTGCTTCTCTCTCATTTAACTCTCCATGATCCGAAACTACTTTCTCCATGTACTCAAAGCGATTTATGATAGCTTAAAGCAAGAATTTTCAAACATTGGATGTGTTCTTAGATCATAGTGCATGTCCCTCTACATGATTAGTTAAGTCCATTCTTGCAAGTGCAATGTAATCCCTAGACCATAGACTTACTTTATTACATTCTTCCCCCATTGGAAAAGATTTTTGTGCTCAAAAATAGAGCTATATACATACTATAGGCAACCCCCGAGCCTCATGTTCTTAAACCAGAAAAACATGATCATGTTCTAAAACTAGAAGAACATGTCTCATCTCTATGGTGGCATCCCGACCCAGAAAATAATGCAACAACCATGCATGAGCTTGATGCATGAATTTTCCTTGTACTAAGAATGAATATCATGCAATCTTGATGCATGTATATCCTTCCTTTGTCTTAATGCACTGTGATATAAAAACATATCCTCATGGTGCAATAAAAAAACTTACTCAATGGAAAAGAAATCTGAAATAAACTACCCAAATACATTCTTTGATGCACAAGGATCCTTTTTTAAATAAGTCTTTCCTTAATGCAAACTAATGCTTGGAATGAGAAGTGGATTATTTTCATTATCGTAATCTAGACTTAATCAATTGAAATCTTGCCTATTTAAATGGGCATCTAGGATTAAGTGTAGAATAATGAAAACAAGATAAATCAAGCATTAAGGCCAAGTAGAAAGTGGAAAATACTTAGCTTTGATCATTGATTAGTCCATCCTTTCGGTCCATAAGAAACACTACATACTCCTTCTTGAAGACCATAGCTTCCTCTTGTCCTTTTCTTTCAAGAAATGAAGCCTTCATGCTTCTTTTAGCCCATCCTATGTGAATGTTGAATGATGCTTCAATTGAACTAGGCTTAGGATGGAGCAAGGAGCTCAAAAGGGAAAAACTTCTTTCGAGACCAAATCAATGAGGAGTCATCCGCTTTCTCAAAAATCGGGCTCGAATGGAGGTTTTAGTAAAGATGGTATGCAAAAATTGCACACATTACTGAGAGAGCATTAAACCAAAAAGATCAAGCTTGCTCATCATCTCATCGTGGGCAAAAATGGAACTCAGGAACTCTCACAGCGGAAGTGTGGTGGGCCCATAACCCACAGGTCCAGGATCAAAACCTAGCTCTGATACCAATGCAAGATTACGACCACCACGTGCTAGAGAGATGACTCTCCTCCAAACCTTAAGCTTGTATATATAGCTGCTTGAATCAAGGAGGACCACAAATATAACTAGAGTCCACAAGTGCATGTGTGATCTCGTCCACTGCTTTAGTACCTTCCACTAGAGTCCACTAGTGGTGGTTGTACTCACCTCTCGAGTTAAGTCCACTTGACTCAAGTTAACTCATGTTAACTTGAGTTAGAAGGCTCTAGAGCTCCTTGGGCAAAAATCTCTCCCCATGCTCCCCATGGGGTTTGAACCCAAGAACTCCTCCTTCACAACCATGAGACTTAACCACTAGGCTAAGTGGATTACTTGAATATGAGAGCTCATGAACTTATGCTTGAGTCTATTATTGAGATCTTTGGTCCTACAGACAAGTGACCAAATGGTCTGAAGCAGTCGGATCCCTAGACCATAGACTTCCTTTATTACATGCACCTAGTTTCGATAAAAAAAATAATAAACTAAAAGAAAAGAAAAAGATTTGATGGAGATTTGGATAGTAGGAGATAAATAGAGGAATCAACCCATGTTCTGCAAACTAAGTTAGTAGAGCTTAGTATATGCTAGTACTTAGAATAGGTTGCTGGATCTGAATGAGTTGAATGAACAAAAGATCTATGAAGCCTAAGATTTATTTATATGATTACTTATCTATTTGTAGAAGCAAAAACATAGTTTGACGTTTGTGAAGCTTGCATCTACTTTATTCTCTAAGATTTGTAGTAACCTTTATAAATTTGCATGGAATGCATGAGATCACATTTTAAATTATTGAAAAGAGAAACATAAAAAATAAAAAGAATTTCAAAAGAATACTAATACACTCTGGTTGGATTTTGCAGGTTGGCACACTTGGACAATGTGCACGTTTAGTGGGGGAAGATGTTGGGATAAAATCCCTCAGAGAGGTGTAGATCATTTTTTTTTCAAGTTCATTTCAGTGATTTTCTGGGTTTGATATGTTGTTTCGAGTGGAAAAGAGCTATAAACTATGCATGTTTGGATTAATTTGATTGATCATGAGATGAGAAACCATGTTGTGTTTGTACATTGGACCAGTATATTTATAAATAGTTCACTAACCTATCTCTAGACCCCTGAAACCTAGCGTTGGAGCCTTGAAAACCCTAGGTTTGATCCTTGAAACCCCTTGAAAACTTGAGTTTTACCCCATGGAAACCTAAAACAATCCCTAAAAAACCCTAGGATTTTAGCCTATCAGTGTAAATAAACCCTTTTATTGATGAACCTGACTCTAATCGAAGGCAAACCCTAACTTTTTCCAACAGAGATCCTAGGTTGGAACCTTAGATTTATTGTTTATCCTAAGTCTAAGCCTTGGATTTGATTTACTTTGTACATAGGGTGTGAAATCAAAACCTTAGTCTAAGAAAAATAAAAAGAGAAAAAGAAAAGGAAACAAAATAGAAAGAATAAAAACTGGAAAAATAAAAAGGAAAATATCAAAATAGAAATAAAAGATGGGATTTTCCGAAAATAGAAAAAAGAACATGCAAGATGTTTCTGAAAATAGAAAGGAGTCAATGAGGAGGTTAGAAGATTCTAGAGAAAAGCCGTAGGGGGATCTATAAGTAGAGGTCCCATGCTCATTTGGTTTTCCCCGCTAATTCTCTCCAAGTATGATTCTTGTCTTTTCTTGTCCATCCTTTACATTTCTTGTTTATGTTCCTTGTTCATGCTCTCTATTACCATGATAATAAAGGGAGAGAAAGAGAGTCCATCATCTCTCTGATCTCCTCTCTAATGCTCTAGCAGGGAAATTGTTTGCTTCTCTTTGTTTTTCATAGTTCCATGCCCAAAGTAAGAGAGAAGAAGATAGGGATATTGAATAGAGGCTCATGGTTTTCTCATTCATGGGCATTAAAATGATGTATGCATATATATAAGAGAGTTTTCATGGTCTGTTGTCTGTTGTATGGTTATAGGGACAACATTAGAAACATGTTCGACCCTTGGATGTGATAGCTTATAGGTAGGTATCCTTATTGAAGGACATCGTTGTTTCTTACACTCACTTTTTACCCCATTACATCTCTCTCAGGATTGGCAATGCAACATCCTTCTCTATTTCAAAGGAGCAAGATGTTGGAGATAGACGTCTGCGGAAGCACGCGAACAGCACAAGGAAGTAGAAGAAGCTTGGAGCACAAACACACAATACTGAATGTATTACTAGAGAATGTACAAAGATAAGTAGCCCATTAGGGCAATAGGCGTATATACAAGCCGGGGGAAAAAAACCTCCTAAAGAGGGAAAAAAGTGCCCCGACAGTCTTAGAGTGTTCACACACATCACTACCTAAATATATCAACAAATCCCCCCTGGGAGTGATGCGGTGAACAAGGAGCTGGCACTCATGTATAAGGAAGTGCCAAGCTATGTGGAAATCACTCCACAAAAGGAAGTAAGCCCAAAGCTTTGCGAAAAGCTTCAAACTTCTCCCTAGGCAGAGCCTTCGTGAAAAGGTCTGCAATGTTCTCCTGCGTGGGCACATATGCCAAGCTGATCTCCCCAGCAGAGAACCTCTCCCTGACATAGTGATAATGCACCTCAATGTGCTTAGTGCGAGCATGGAACACAGGGTTCCTCGCAACTGCCAATGCGCTCTAACTGTCAGTGAAGATGGTGGTGGCAGAAGACTGGCCAACACCCAAATCAGCCATAAGGCGTCTGAGCCACACACACTCAACAGTCGCTGTGAAAGCTGCCCTATACTCAGCCTCACAACTGGAAGTGGCCACAGTAGGCTGCTTCTTGCTCAACCAAGATATACATGAGCTACCAAGCATGAAGCAAAAACCACTGGTGGACACACGAGTGTCATAGCAACCAGCCCAATCTGAGTCAGAAAAAGCATGCAAATCTGGCGGTAGTGATCCCCCCTTGGGATAAAACAACCCAAGTAGCCGAGTACCACTCAAGTAGCGAAAGATGCGCTTAACCGCTTTCCAATGCGTGGCTCCTGGGCAATGCATAAACCTGCTCATCTGTGAGACAACAAACTGAATATCTGGCCGAGTAATGCATAAGTAAATCAAGCATCCAACAGCCTGTTGATAGAGAACAGCATCAAATGCATCTCCAGCATCATGAAGACTCAATCGTAAACCTGTCTCCATAGGAGTGGCAATAGGCTTACAGTCTTCAAGGCCAAAACGCTGCAATAATGTGTCAATATATTTCGTTTGACACAAAGCCATTCCACCATCAACGTGCATAAACTGAATGCCCAAATAGTGATGCAAATGCCCCAAATCAAACATCTCAAAGGAGGCATGCAAATCAGCCTTAAAATCAGCAATATGTGTCTCAATAGGACCAGTGAGCAGCATGTCATCAACATAGACAACAATGATCAGAAGCACATCATTAGCACGCTTAACATATAAGGTGCTTTCAGTTCGACTGTTCTCAAAACAATGTGCAATCAGATAGGCATGTATCTTCTCATACCAAGCACGTGGTGCTTGCTTTAAACCATATAACGCCTTCTTTAATCTGCACACCTGGTTTTCATGCCCTTTCTGCACAAAGCCACGGGGCTAAAAAACATACACTTCTTCATGCAAGTCACCATTCAGAAATACTGTTTTAATGTCCAACTGATGTACATTCCAACCATGATGGGCTGCAAGTGTACAAATGCTACGAACAGTAGTCATACGGCATGTAGGTGCAAAGGTCTCATCAAAATCAATGCCTCTTTCCTGCGCATAACCCTTTGCAACAAGCCTAGCCTTATACCTGTCAACGGTACCATCAGGTTTACGCTTCAGCTTGTATACCCACTTAGTGCCAATGGCCTTCTTGCCAGGAGGCAAGTCACATAAGGACCATGTACCATTCTTCATTATAGCATCATATTCAGATTGCATAGCAGCCATCCAATTTTCTGAATTTTGTGCTTCATCAAAAGAAACAGGCTCATTCTCATCACAGAGACTAGATGCAGCCATAGCATAGCAATCTGATGCAAAGGAGGCACTATGAGACCCTGAACGAGTACCATATGACAAAGGTGCATCTAATTTGTTGTCACGCAAAGTCTGCACCAGCCATTTTGGCATAGTTTCTGCCTGCTCAATATCAGCTCTCTCATCAGCAAGTGCATCATGTAAATCTGCATCAGAAATGGAATGATGTGCATCATCATATGAAACTTGCAAAGGCTGAGAAGTTGCCTCATTAGGACCAACACTAGCCTGTCCACCTGTAAAAAGAGGCATCAAAGTATCATACATGTCTTTGGAGCTAACAGATGTCTCCTTAGTACATGAAAGCAATGGCTGAATAGCATCTTCCACAAAGATATCACAGCTAACCAGAATGTGTTTAGTCTGTGGATGATACAGACGATAGCCTTTACTTTCAGAACTGTACCCAACAAAAATACATTTTACTGCCTTATCATCCAATTTTCTGCGATGTTGTTCAGGCACTAATGCATATGCCAAACAACCAAAAACACGCAGATGAGCAACAGATGGCTTCCGGTCATGCCAAGCCTCATATGGAGTGATAGACTGCAATGCTTTAGTGGGACACCTGTTCAGTACATATGCTGCACACATGACAGCCTCAAGCCAGAAACTATGTGGTAAAGCCTGACTTTTGACCATGCACCTCGCCATCTCCATGAGTGACCTGTTCTTTCGTTCAGCAACTCCATTTTGTTGAGGTGTATACGGTACTGTACACTGGTGTTTTATCCCACGTTCAGCTAGAAATGCATTAAAATCTGAAGACATATATTCCCCCCCTCGATCTGAACGGAGGGTGCCCATTTTACATGCTGACAGATTTTCAGCTAAAACCAAAAACTATTTGAAGCACATGAACACTTCGGACTTTGCTTTGAGTGGATATACCCATGCATGCCTGGAAAAATCATCAATGAAAGTCACGAAGTAAAGGTAATTTCCAAAAGAGGGTGTCTGCATAAGACCATAGACATCACTATGTACAAGCTGCAATTTTTGCGTAGCCCGAACTGAACCATCTTTTGGAAAGGAAGAACGCTGCATTTTGCCCAAAATACAGCCTTCACAAACATGTTTTCCAGGTGCCTCAAGTTTGGGCAAAGAGGACACCATTTCAGATTTCTGCAGGCGTAACAAACTAGCAGAATTTAGATGACCAAAGCGTGCATGCCAAAGCTTTGCATCTGACATAGCCTGAGAATCATGAACTGCACATGCCGAATCATTCACAGATCTTTCATAGTCTATGAGCTTATACAGCCCACGACATAAGATGCCAGAAGCAATAATCACATCGCCATTTGAGAGATCATGGACTGTACACCTGTCATCAACAAATTTCACAACCAAGCCAATCTTGGCTAATGCAAAAACTGATAACAGATTCTTTTTGATCCCTGGCACAAATAAAGCATCTGATAAAGTGAAAGAACTACCATCAGCAGTAGTCAGAATGATCTTACCAACTCCCATAACAGGATAAGAGGAGTTATTGGCGCATGTGACAGTATTCCCTGTAGGGGCAGGCTCGAGTGAAGAGAAGAAACTGCGCTGTGAGGTAATATGTTTGGTCGCCCCACTGTCAAAGTACCAAACATCTGAGTCTACTGCAGACATGCACTGATCATGAGAAGATGGGTCAAAACTGCAGACAGTAGTAAACGCCCATTCTTCTTCGTGCACAAGATTTGCAGACTTTGTTTTTGGTGGAGAGGCCTCTGCAACAACCATTCCAGCCTCTTTCTTCTTTGCCTCTTTAGCAGCCAGTTTTGGACAGTTCTTTATAATATGATCATTTCCTTTACAGTACTTGCAGAACAATTTCTGCTTTTTTTATTTCTTTTCATCTTTATCCTGGTTCTTCGATTGTGCAGCATTTGCAGATTTTTGCTTACTAGTAGAAGAGCTCCATTTTCCTTTGCCCTTTTCACTAGCCAGGAAAGCTTGATCTACAACACGCATAATGGACCTGTTCTGCCTGGACTGATCTTCTGCAACATAACAGAGACTAATTCTTCAAATGACAAGGCATTCGGATTGCCTTTCGTCATCAATTGAAGAGTAGAGGCAAAACTCTGATATGAATCAGGAAGACCATTCAGAACGGTCTGCACAAGTGAGCTATCTGGTATAACCTCATCAGCAGAAATCAATTGTTCCTTCAGGTCTTTGATCTTTGTAAGAAAACTGTCCATAGAATCACCTTCATTCATGTGCTCACTCTCCAACTGTTTTCGGAGGTAAGCAACACGAGCCTCATTCCTAGCCTGGTACAAAGTGGTAAGTGTATCCCAAGCATCCTTTGCTGTTCTGCAAGAGCGAATGTGAGGAATAATGGCACGTTTGACAGACAAAGCTATCAATGCATGTGCCTGGGCATCTCTGCCATCCCAACGAATCTGCTCTACAGTAGGTGCAACAGAAACAGCAGCACGAACAGGAATCTGCGGAATATCATCTTCGACACCATCTTCATCAGCTCCAGTACCTCCAGCACCTGTATTTGTAGTACCTGTAGTCGTAGGTATAACAGGACGTCTTTCAACACCCTGCACAATGTTCCACAGTCCTTTTGCAACCAGTACATGTCGCATCATATAAGCCCATAATGGGTAGTTGGTACCATCCAACTTATCCTCAACAGCCAACATACGGAATACATCACTGCTTTCAGCCATGGCCAGTGACTAAAATACCTTGATGCAGAAAATTGACTGTATCTCAAAAGGTTGAACGGAACTGCCCAGACGAGTTCTGCTAGACCTGTAGCAAACTTCGAGACGCTTAAACTGGCGAACAGAAACTGGTATATACCTTTGGCACAAAAGGAAGAAATAGCCTGCACAAGCGCTGCGATAGTGTGTTCGGAGGCCTGAGTATGCTCACCAAATTTCGTGCGAATCTGAGACTGCAAACGGAGGAGTGTCGACGGCGCCCTAGAAGAAGCGACGACCTGCTCTGATACCAATTGTTGGAGATAGACGTCTGCGGAAGCACGCGAACAGCACAAGGAAGTAGAAGAAGCTTGGAGCACAAACACACAATACTGAATGTATTACTAGAGAATGTACAAAGATAAGTAGCCCATTAGGGCAATAGGCGTATATACAAGCCGGGGGAAAAAAACCTCCTAAAGAGGGAAAAAAGTGCCCCGGCAGTCCTAGAGTGTTCACACACATCACTACCTAAATATATCAACACAAGACACCGCCACAGGACTTGCCTTCTCCGTGATAAAATTAAGTATGTTTTGAAAGGTGAACCTGGAGTTGTGTTCGAAGAAGAATTTTCTAATGCTACATCGTCACTTCGCAAAAGACATAACTCTATGGGTGAGAGGAAGACTACAAATGCTTTATTGCTGGACCTTATGATGGTTTGTGTCGTTGTGCATGACAGAGGAGGTAGAGTTTAGACGAGATGGAGATCAAAGTGCAAGAAAGAGAAAGCACCTATTTTAATGTCGCTACTATAGTAGAGAAATCTTATAGAGAGTGAACAACATCTATGGAGAGAGCAACACTCAGAGAAAGAGACAAAGAGCGGCACCAAAAGTTGAGCTCATGAAGAGATGGGCGGCGATGGATCACGTCGAGAGAGAGAGAGAGAGAGAGAGAGAGAGAGAGAGAGAGAGAGAGAGAGAGAGAGAGAGAGAGAGAGAGAGAGAGAGAGAGAGAGAGAGAGAGAGAGAGAGAGAGAGAGAGAGAGAGAACACAATAGAACACGTAACTGTAGAGAGTCAAGCAGTCGGCACTAGAGCACACTATGGACAAGCCGAGAGAGAGAGAGAGAGAGAGAGAGAGAGAGAGAGAGAGAGAGAGGGAGGGAGATGGACAGGGCACCGAAAGTTGAAGATGCAGATACAAAGGAGGCATATGGAGAGAGAGAGAGAGAGAGAGAGAGAGAGAGAGAGAGAGAGAAGAAGAAGAAGAAGAAGAAGAAGAGAACCATGGTGATGCATAGAGAAAAACGGAGATGGCAGATCGGGTCACGTAGAGGATTGAGAGAGAGAGAGAGAGAGAGAGAGAGAGAGAGAGAGAGAGAGAGAGAGAGAGAGAGAGAGAGAGAGAGAGAGATAGAGAGAGAGAGAGAGAGGTGCAGCTCCTGAAGGGTAGAGCATAGAGTTTTGGAGACATGGAGAGAGAGAGAGGGAGAGAGAGAGAGAGAGAGAGAGCTAGAGCAAAGGAAGTGGTGTGAAAATGATCATAGGGCGGTTAAAGGTCAGGATGCTATGGAGAGAGAGAGAGAGAGAGAGAGAGAGAGAGAGAGAGCATCAAGAGGATTTGCAGCCAAGTCGGTAGTGTTGTGCATGGAAAAAAGCATTAATATCAGTGAAATATTATAGCAAGATCAGAACCAAAGAGTGCCCACGACCTAATATCAGATGATGTATCAGAAATAGGTGGGAAGAAAACTCTAGATGTTCTTGTATTTCATATAGATGGTGGCCACATGAAAGAATTCAATGTTTGTCATAGTGCAATTTGATGATGATCAAAGAAGCTTGATGAACTCCATTGACTGTGTCTTAGATGGAGACCGTTTTATATGACTTGCAAAGGGAAGACCCTACATTAAAAGGGGAGTTCTAGCTAGTGTCTCTACGCGAATGTGTCAAATTCTTAGAGAGATATGAATTTCAATGAAAAGAAAGAAAATCAAATCGTCTCATCCAAAGTCCGATAGGGGAATCAACAAAGAGTAGAGATAGAGAGAAAGAAGGGGGATAAATTGCTCACGACACAAATAATGTTGAAGGGAGAAATTATTAGAGAATTAATTAAAGAAGAAAAGAACCAATAATGAGACATTTAATTCCGTACCATATCGATCCTTCCTTCACATGTTCACATTAACAACACACCTACATTTCTAGGAGTGCAATCTTGTATGTGAATTCATTTATATATTGAAGATGATAGCGATTGAGACTATGTGCGAGTGCGACTTGATCTTATACAATGTGTATAAGGGTATGCAGTCAAATATGTGAACGAGTGAATTTATGCATCTGTGTGACTATGCGAATTTGCTTAAGTGTGGATCAATGCATATATTGAATTAATTGTACGTAAGCATGTAAGTGGGCATTCGCTTATGGTTGAGGATAGTTAGAAATCTCTATGCATAAAAGAGGGTTGTTTCTATGCACATAAATACCTTCTTTCATACATCTGTGCATGTGTGTGTCATACAAGTACCAAGTAAAAATGAAATAAATCAAAAAGCATAATGTGTTCTCAACATGAATTTCAAGTGTACTAATAAAGTTTTTCTTTCAACCCCTATGGATTCTCTCCGGGTCCATGTTCTCTTGATTTGAAAGCACCGATTGAAGTAAAGTGAAGAAGCTATACCCCGTGGATTCTCTCTAGGTCCAGGTTCTCTTGATTTGAAAGCACCGATTGAAGTAAAGTCAAGAAGCTATACCCCGTGAATCTTTTCTATGGATCTTCTCTCCAGGTTTCTCCCAAATTTTTGAAGTAAAGTGAAGCAAATTTATTGACGTGAAGACTTAAAGTAAAGTTTTGACTGAAGACCAAAGAAAAGCAAAGATCTGACTACAAAGACCAAAGTTGAAGCTTGTGGGTGTCGTCTTCCACTATAATGGGAATTCTATCTTGTATTTGGCCGATCTGCTTTGTAGCAGCATACTGTATCACTGATCTACACTATAGCAAGAATCATTGTATTATTAAGATTTATTAGATGCCATCAATTGTACTTACATTGTCACCATCACCATACAAAAGTGAGGTGCCGAATGTGCAAATGCCGCTCAGTAGACCAGGGGATGACACACTCACACCTAGTGGGGCCTGATCCAACCCCATGCTGGTTTTCCCTCGTTACCTCCTTCCCAACAATGGATTGGATATATAGTTGTTTGCAATGGGAGAATGCAAATAATGAAGAAATCTCAGATGCGTAGAGAGAGTTAATGATAGGTTGTGAACGAAAAGTAATTTTATTTTAATAATAGTTTGTTTTTTTCATATATATATATATATATATATATATATTAGTTTCTCCTTACTAATTTAGTTTCTTTTGCAGGCTCGAGTGTTCACTAATATGTTCCTTTTGTCAAGCAACTATCATGTGCAAGCTCAAAAGACAAACCATATAGATGGTCAACTTGGTTCGGTGGGATATCTTGTTGGTATCTACAAAATATTGTTTCGTACATTCAAATAGGTAGAAAAAAGTTTGTTTGTTTTATGATAGAGTTTATTATTTTTTTAAGCACCTTATAATGGTTTTTTATTTTTATATATTTTGATATATTTTGAGCTTAGTATAAACGTAGTAATTCCACATTGAGAAAGGATTTATCTGTGTTTTGGGCAACTGATTCTTCCAAGCTAATTGTGATCTACTAGAGAAGTGTATATTCTTCCTAGGCATATTGAACAAGCATTTTTTTATAAAAACCCTGATGCTCATCCTTGGTGGCAAGTCATTCATGTTCAACCTAGAGGTAGGTCATTGTTTGAACATTTTATTTTTGCAGAAATCGAAGAAAGTTCTCTTGACGATTCATCGTGAGATACTAATACATCAATAATTGAAAGATAAATTAGAACAATTCTACATGACAATGATACTAATCTCACTACAACAGATCGATGGTATACCGAGGTTTTTACCGAGGAAAATGAACGCTCCTTTATTTGCCACGATGCCGGTGTAAAGTTCGGTTTGCGCATCGGTACCAAAGAGTCGGTATAGACGTCGGTATAAATGTCGGTATAGGCGCCAGTATAAGCATCGGTATATGCGTCGATATAAACGTCGGTATATGCATCGGTAATCGGCTTCTGCTGCGTCGCCTCCTGGGTGTACCGACGGTTATTACGATGACACTACTGGGAGTACCGTCGCGTATACCGACGACCATACCTGCAAAAAACTTTTTGGGCAGAGTGTTTTGTCTTTTGCTACAGCAACATTACAATGATGTTGCTTAACAAAAGACAATACACTCTGCCCAAAAAAAACTGAGTACATGTGATGTGTACTCTAATGACAACTGAAATATGATTTCATGAAATAGAGTATTATTGTACACTAAAGAGATAATCAGAATGAACAATGAACCATGTACAAAAGAAGTTATATATTTCAATAATGAAGCATGTACAAGAGTGTGGCAAACCACTGTCATATATGACACTTTTACAAAATGTGGCAAAGCCATGTATTGCCATATGGAAATCAAATACAAAATATTGGTCTTCCACTGCCATACACATGCAAAGAACGTTCCATATCAATAGTCCTGCAACAAAGAACATTAATGGAATGAGATAAATTCACATGAAAATTACAAACAACAAGTAAAAACCAAGTTTATAAACTAATTACCTCATTGTAAATGCTCCCATGAAACTACCGCACCGCGTCTCTCCAAGTCTTGCAATAGTGCAGTCAACCCATGACTATATCCGTAAGACTCCTCCGTTCGTGTTGGAGGACGACCCATTGCCAGCTCCTGAAACAAATATAAAAAGATTAGAGAAACATATATGATAAATTTAACACAAATAAATTCAATAAATGAAATGGTACTTACAAACTCATGACGCATCGTGTCATATCTGCCACTACCCAAATGTGACGATCCAATCATGTCTAGACGTGTGGCTGCGGCATTTCGCTGCTCGCGATATCGATCAGGAGTCTGCTGCTGCTCGTCACGAATCATGTCCCACTCCTCAGCATCTAACCATGCAGGCTTTGGTAAGCCTTCTCTGAATGCATCACGAGCCTCGGATTGTCGATGCGACATGACCTCACGTGCAGTGTGCAGAATCCACTTTGAACTGACAATCGACTGTCCATCGGCTGGTCGGAACTCCTGGTAAATCGTCTGTGTGATATAATTCTATCTTTATCCTGTTCACCCCATTTCAGCATGATGGAGTGTCCAAACTGGATGGAGCAAAGCTGTCGTATGCGTGCACGCATTGCTTTGCCAGTCGCATCCATCACTAGAGCTCCATCTCGGATACTATACACCTTGGAGTCATCATGGTCATGAGCACCCCAAGGTGTACGTGGTGTACTGTGTGGCGTACCTACATCTGAGGTACTCGTCCTAAGAGTAGAAGCGGGCGACACAACGTCCGTCGCACTGCCTCCATAACAACCGCCTCCTCTACCTCCAGACCTACCTGTAGATCCACTCCTAGAACCTCCTGCTCCAGAGCGTGACCTCGACCTACGTGACGTGCCAGACCTTGTATCGCGCTGACGTGGCGAACACACATGTCTACTAGTAGACCCAGTAGGAGATGGCTGCTAAGATGGTCGTGGTGGAGTCACGAAGCTAGGAGACATACCTCCTACGGGAGTAGCACCACCTGCAGGAGTGACACCGACGGGAGTGACACCGGCGGGAGTGAGGCTAGTGGGAGTGAGGCCGGCAGGAGTAAGGCTGCCAGGAGTGAGGCCGAGAGGAGTGCTACCACGAGCGATCTAATACTGTGATGCAGCAGCCATATACGCAGGAGGGACCTGAGAGATGAACTCCAAAAACTGCTCCTCTATCATGGAATGTGGAGTGACTGGAGGACTCTCTCTCATCGTGCTCTGTAATAAAAGAACTCAAATAATTAGCATGCGATAAGAAAAATAATATAGGGAATAAACAAAAAAAAAACCAAAAATTAGTACGTACAAGTGTTTTATTCAAAAGTCCTCTATTCTAGCATCCTTTTGAAGATCCGATGCACCGAGAATATCTATCTCTATATTGATGGCTTCTAAATCACTTGCTATGCTGGTTTCCTCTTGCTCATCGTCTATTGCTTCGTCTTCTCGAACAATGACCTCTTCTTCAATGACCTCTTCTTCTCGAACAATGATCTCTTCTTCCTCAACTATCGAATGAATCTCTGAGTCCACTAGAGATGGACTTTCTTCTACATCTATGTTATCAAAAATTTGTCTACTACGTGGAGCGACTTGTAAAACAAATAGCCACTTTGGGTCTTTTGAATCTGGTATAAAAACAACTTGCTCAGAGTGTTTGGGAAGTACAAATGTATCCCTTTCATCTGTCCATAATCTTGTGGAGTCGACTTGAAGCAAACCGCTCTTATCCCGTCTCAGTGTTGCGTTTCTTCTAGAGGTGACTACTTTGAACCATTTCACGTCAAAAATAAAGTAATCAAACTTTCTGAAAGATAGTTTCAAGATGTCTTGAATCACACCACAATAATCTAACTCGCCTTCTAGAGCATTATCATCTCTTGCACTCGCTCTAATTTTTTGCAAAAAATTCACCATCACTCCACTATCAAAAGTAGACCGGTTTTGATCGATTCGTGTGATTTGAAAGTGTCGTCCATGAGACCATAGTGCACCGTATTTAATATACTCCCAATCACATCCTTTTGCGAGTTCTTCTTCTTCTTCAGAGATATCTTCACCCGCTGCCTTTGCTTGTGAAACCGCTGCATCTAGCCATCTGCTCGTTGGAAAACGTGGGAGAGGTCGAAGATTTTCTGGAAGAGGCAAAAAATCGAGTGGAATGATTTCTTCGAAACTGAGCTCTTTCCTTTGCGTTAGTTTCCTTGGCAAGTTCATACCTTTCTAACCACTTTTGCATAGGCTCAGAGTTAACTATGCAAAACTTCATTGCCTTCTCTCTGAAAGTTGCACCATTTTTCTTTGCAATCCTTTACCTTGTGGTTCATCGCCTACGAGATGAACATCTTCATGATCGCTCCATAAGCGAGGCATTTGGGAATCCCATATACGTACAAACTCAATTATGAATACAAGAGATTCTTGTACAAGCCATCCCTCTGCCATGCTACCCGCTCTGAGAAGAACATCTACTATGGACAGTTCCTGCTATTGCAACTTCATCTACTACATGAACCAGTAAATGAAGTTGAATAGTGAGAATACTTGTGGGAAAGTATTTGTCTACCATACAAACAGCCTTGATAGCATTGAGTTTTGTACTCTCTATGCTATCTCTATTTATCTCTTTAGAGGATATCGACCGTAATAAAGAACTCGTTTTATAAATGGTTTTTTGTACATCCTCTGAAAGACAATCTTTGAGGGCTATAGGGAGCACAAACTATAAAAACTTGTGCCAATCATGAGACTTGAGTGCTTCAAGATCGTCGTTTCGTGTGAAAGCAGTCTTTAGACATCTCATGCATCCAGTAGGTGTATGAAACTCTGAAATAGTTTTCTTCACTTGTTGCTCTTCCATCCTGCGAAGCACCCAAGGAGCTCTTGGTAATCATACTGTTCTGTTGGGCTTAGTAATTGCCCACAACTCTCGCATACGACCTCGCTCTTCTAAGTCGTCCCTTTGTGCTTTTCTTTCTTTCTTTTCGATCAAAGTTTTCCAAAGCATCTCTCCCACATTCTTGAAAATATGCATCGGGTCTACCAAATGATTGATCACCAATTCACTCCAATAAGGGAGTTCATGAAAAATGGACAACCGTTTCATGCCAGCAACTGGATTTTCTGAATCCCACAGTTGTTTCCAATCGATAGCTTTCATTTGGTGTTGCGCTTGTCGACCAATTTGTCCTTCACGTAAAACATGCCCATCAGGCAAATATCTATGATGTCCTTCATATACAGTTTTACATAGTGCTTTGGAATAGCATGCTTCAAGTCGTGGTCCGCATAAAGGACAAGCATGGTAACCCGAAATCGATAAACCTGAAGATTCACCATAACCAGGCCAATCATGCATTGTCCATATAAGTATGCCTCGCACTCGCACATCTCGTGTTCTTATAGGTTGAGACGTTTCACGCAAAGTGATCCCATCCCATAAAATGCGTAGTTCTTCCACAAGTGGTGCAAGATATACATCCATGTTTTTTACCTTATACTTACCTGATACAATAAGAGCTAATAATAAATGACCTTTCGTTGTTGGCCGGTGGGATATTATAATTGACCAAACATATAGGCCATGTGCTCAATGAAGAATTGCGTAATCCAAATGGATTCACTCCATCCATAGCTAGGCCTAGACGTATGGACCAAGGCTCACTAGCAAACTCTGGCCACTTACTATCTATGTGCTTCTAGCAGTAGAGTCAGCTGGCACTCGCATTACATTATCTGTAGACCTACTCTTTGTATGCCATGACATTAACTCAGCTATAGATTTGCATCTAAACATGTTCTTAATTCGTGGAATGATAGGAAAGTGGCAAGAGCCTTTGCGGGGATTGCTTCGCCTATAATGTCTTCTCTAAATCTATTTGCTCCACACTTTGGACATACGTGGAGATGCTCATACTCATTCCGAAAGAGAATGCAATCATTTGGACAAGCATGAATTTTAGTATAATCCATTCCAATGGACTGTAAAAGTTTTTTTCGCATCTGCACGTGTTAGAGGCATGTCATTGCCCTCTGGCAAAAAAGACTGCAATAAGCAATTAAAATGATATTAGTAAATGAAGTTATTGTGATACAACACTGAAAGCCAATTTTTTCTCCACTTACCTGAACAATTCAGTGACACTACTATCTGACCATCCATAAAATGGATTGCAGATTGAGCATCGCGAGTGAAGCACGTAGTACAGATATCTTTGCTCCATTGGAAAGTGGTAAACGAGCTAATCTTTGCATGTTTTCATATTCTTCATCAACTTCTGATTGTGGAATTTCTGTTGTGTCCATGAAACTCTCGACACCTTCTTTACCATCATGATCTTCATCCATCTCATAAAATGCTTCAAGCATCTCTTCCATATGTTCATTCTATGTAATATTATTAGTGCTTGCTTCTATGTCTAAGTCCTTCTTTTCTCTCTTTTGTCCACGAGAGGTTACCGGTGCAATGTCGTTTGGGTCCATCTGCTCACCTGGGGGACCATGCAAATGATAGCATAGGTTTTCTAGTCGACTCCTATCAAAGGATCCATACTCTCTAACATGTGCAGTACAAATCTGTCGTTTCTGATAAATTTGATACTTGCACTGTGTGCAAGCACATGCCATTCTCTCTTCAGGATCCAAAGAAGCCATCTGCTACAATATGGACATTTTAGAACATTTTAGAATTTTTTTTTTTTATTAAACCTAAAAAGCTAACTCTTAAAGACTTAAATGTGAAAATACTAAACCTAAATACTTAAATACCTAAAAAAACTTAAAACCCTAATTTTAAAACCCTAATCTATATAGCTATCCTATTTTATCTATATATTCGGATTTTTTCTTGATTGATCCTCTTAATTAAGTTATATGTATGCCTAAACCCTAAAACCCTAATTTTAAAGATATATACCTAAATTATGTATATTTCTATACACATGTGTATGTACATGTATATATGTATTATATGTGTATGTGTATGTGTGTATATATGTTATGTAGGTGTTAAAACCCTAAAACCCTAATCCAAATGACCTAGAACTAAAACATGTATATATATATGTATGCATGTGTATATATATATGTGTATATGTATATATATGTGAATATAGATATGTATATAAGTATGTGTGTTTGTGTCTTGTATATATATTCACTCTATTTAAAATGATTAAATTTAAACCTATTTTTATATATTTAATCATATATATTTCATTTATTTATTTATTTTTGTATGCATGTGTATCTACATGTATGTATGTATTATATGTATATGTGTGCTTGTGTATATATGTTATCTACGTATTAAAATCCTAAAACCCTAATCAGAAAGACTTAGACTTAAATCTGAAATACTAAACCCTAAAACCCTAATCTTAAATATCTAGACCTAAAATATGTATATTTCTATATACATGTGTATATACATGTATATATGTATTTACATGTGTATGTGTATGTGTGCATATATGTTATGTAGGTGTTATAACCCTAAAACCCTAATCTTAAAGATTTAAATCTAAAATATTTATATTTTTGTATGCATGTGCATCTACATGTATGTATGTATTATATGTATATGTGTGTTTGTGTATATATGTTATCTACGTATTGAAATCCAAAAACCCTAATCAGAAAGACATAGACTTAAATATGAAATACTAAACCCTAAAACCCTAATCTTAAATATCTAGACCTAAAATATGTATATTTCTATATACATGTGTATATACATGTATATATGTATTATATGTGCATGTGTATGTGTGCATATATGTTATGTAGGTGTTAAAACCCTAAAACCCTAATCTTAAAGATTTAACCCTAAAACCCTAATCCTATTTTTATATATTTGATGTAAAAAAAAACTTCAAAAAAAAAGGATTATATGTGTGTATGTATGCATGTGTGTATATATGTGTGTGTATGTATGCATGTGTATGTATACATGTGTATACATGTGTGTGTATGTGTATGTGTGTGTATGTAGGCATGCATGTGTGTGCATGTGTGTGTGTGTACGTGTGTGTATGTTTGCATGCATGTATGTGTATGTGTGTATGTGTATGCATGTGTATACATGTGTGTGTATGTATACATGCATGTGTGTATATGTGTGTATGTATGCATGTGTGTATATATGTGTGTATGCATGCATGCCAGTATATGTGTGTGTATGTATGCATGCATGTGTGTATATGTGTGTATATATGCGTGTGTGTATGCATGTGTGTATATGTGTGTCTCTATGTGTATGTATGCATATGTGTATATATGTGTGTGTATGTATGTGTGTATGCATGTGTGTGTGTATGTATGCATGTGTGTAAATTTATGTGTGTGTGTATGCATGCATATGTGTATATGTGTGTGTGTATGTAAGCATGCATGTGTGTATAGGTGTGTGTATGTAAGCATGCATGTGTGTACATGTATGCGTGTATGTGTGCATGTGTAAATTAATGTGTATCTTCCTTTCTCTTCTCTCTCTCTTTCTCTCTCTCTCTCTCTCTCTCTCTCTCTCTCTCTCTTTCTCTCTCTTCTTCTCTCTCTATCAATAGCGAATAAAGGAATCACTTACAAGTATGTTCCTCTTTGAATCGTTGTCGTCAAAGCGTAATGTAGGTTGTCTCTCGTCCAATTCCAAACAATCGATGCCAAAGAACTTCTGCAAAATCAACGAAAAGAGAAATTAGAAACCCTAAAGCATAGAGCAACACAAATGCTAACAGTACGTGCAGCACTTACCAAGATGTGAGAGCTAAGCCGAGAGAGAGTGTGTGTGTGTGTAGAGAGAGAGATCCGTGTGTGTGTGTGCACAAGACAATGCAGGTTCACGAGTGCAAATTCGACAGTAGAACGACAGTACTTAAACACGTGCAAAAGTGTGAAGTTTTGCTCTCGGGTTCGCGGTATGTTTAAAACTCACCGCCGGTATAGGCGCCGGTATGGACGTCGGTATACGCGCCGGTAGTTCTCAGTAAATTACCGACGCTCATACCGATGCCTATACCGACGCCTATACCGACGCTTATACCGGCGACTGCGGGCCACACTGAGGATCCGTTTAAAATGGTCATACCGACGGTCACTTGATCGTCGATATCTCTTAGTGAGATTTTCCGAGGGCTATACCGACGCCGACTATGACCGTCGGTATATGCAGCGTCGGTATGCCCCTCATATGTTGTAGTGTCTTCTTGATGAAGAGGATAATACTCTACATGTTGATTCTACTGACGATGAAGAGGAATTACTAGAAATCAATATTATTCCATCAATAGATGATGTCATTCATGAGAACACAGATTTAACAATAGAAGAAATAAATGAAATCAATAAGGATAATTAAGAGCAGACAATATTAATGTCTTAACAAAATGATGGCAATAATGAAAACATATGAGTAGATTAGATAGTAAATCCTACTCTAGTTATCGATCAATAACTTGAATCATTTGAATGGATATTAGATAATAGATTTTTCTTTATTCAACTAGAATATTGGTGAATCCTACTAGAGAGATGCAATCATGTTCTTCTAAGTTAGAACATGAATCTTGGGGGTATGCCTAAAATTTTAGATATATCTTTACTTTCAAGGAGCAAATTTTGTCATCTATGTATGCATATGTGTGTGTATTCATGTGTATTATATGTATACATGTGTTACTATGCACATATGTGTGTTTCATGTATATGTATGTGAGTGCATGTGTGTGATATATGTATACATGTGTTAGTATGCACACATGTATGTATGCATATGCAATTGTGTAATATATGCAAGTGTGTTTATAATTTTGTATGCATGTATAAGTATACATGTGTGCATGTAGGCATGTATACGTGATGTGTATATATGTATATGTGCATATGTGTAGATGTGTACATGTAAACATTTTTGTATGTATATGTATACATGTGTGCATATAGGCATGTATATATATATATATATATATATATATATATATATATATATATATATATATATATATATATATATATATATATATATATATATATATATATATATATATATATATATATATACACACACACATACTATGTGTATGTGTGTGTATGTAGGTATATCTATATGTGTGTATGCATGTGTGTGTATATATGTATGTATATATGATTATGTGATTATATGTGTGTGTACATATGAGTATGTATGTGTATGTGTTTGTGAGTATGTGTATGTGTCTATGTGCGTATTCATTATATGTGTGCATCAACATGCATGTGTATGGGTGTGTGTGTGTGTAAATGTGCATGTACGTGTGTGTAAATGTGCATGTATGTGTGTGTGTGTGTAAATGTGAATGTATGTGTGTGTATATGGATGTGTATGTGTGTGTATGTGTGTATATACCTCTAGTCATACTCCTTTCTTTCTCTCTCATATACATACATAAATAAACACACATATGCAATCCACATATATATACATACACACATACACATGTATGCATGTGACCTAATGTGTGTGTACATTTGTGTATATATGTGTGTGTATATAAATATGTGTATAAATATATATGTAAATATATGTGTATATATATGCATGTGTGTATATTATGTGTGTGTGTGTATATATATAGTTACACATAAATATAACAAATGAAAGCAATGCATACCATGCATCATCATGATAAAGAGCCATAAATGTTTGCATCTCTTTTAGACACCACTCAGTGCAACCACCGAGTTCCAAATTCTGTTTGCAGTGAACTAAGTACATATTTTTTATCCCTTTCATCATGCTCACTATGAGAATAAAAAAAAAATCCTGTAAACAAAACATAAGATATCTATTTCAATTTATATGTAAAACTTATACTTACTTCCACTGCAAGTGGATAGGGCGCAGGTAGGAGTTGCATAATCCTCATATTCTTCAGTTGAACTCGAATCCATTCCTTATATACACTATATTGCCCTCTAGCTCTATATCGCACTCTAGCACTAGGGTGTGTATGCATGTCCTCATCGGCACTTGTGCTCTGCTCTCATGATCTGGAGGTGCTATAAGTGTCCTGAAAATAAGTAGATAGAAATAAATAAAAATATATGTTATAATTTCATTAAATGGTTTTGTGATAGAAGACATACCTATCAGTAGATAGTTCTCTTCCTCCATGTGGAGCCACAGAAGAGCCCTCCTTTGGTCGCTGGGTAAGCATCTGGATCGTAAAATCCAACTCATCATCATGCATCTGTGAGTACTCGTGCATGATGATCCCTAAGGTATCAAGCGGAACACTTGCTCTCATAAGACTTTTTATGAGAGTGATTTTTGTCATTCTCTCTCTACTAGGATCCATAATATATGTACATATAAAATAAAATGGGTTAGAATACAATATATGTGGATCTACATATCTATGTGTATATATATGTATATGTGTATGCATGTGTATGTGTGTAGTGTGTATGCATGGATACATATATATGCATGTGTATGCATGTGTGTATGTTTGTGGGCAGGTATGCATGTGATCTGATGTGTGTATACGTATATGTATGTGTGTGTATATCTATGTGTATGCATGTGTATGTGTGTATGCAGGTTTATGTGTATATGCATGTGTATATGTGTATCTATGCATGTACATGTGTGTATGCATGTGTATGTGTATATGCATGCACGTATGTATGTGTGTATGTATGAGTGTATGTGTATGTATAGGTGTGCATGTATATGTAAGCATGTATATGTGTGTGTGTATGTAGGTGTATATGTGAGTGTGTGTATGTGTATATGTGCATGTGGGTGTGTATGTATGTATGTATGTATGTATGTATGTATGTATGTATGTATGTATGTAGGTATGTATGTATGTATGTACTCATATGCATGAGCATTAAGTATGGATGTGTGTGTATGTGTGTGTGTGCATAATTATATTTAGGGTGGGTATGTGTTTTCATATATGTGTATGTGTGTATGTATATGTGTATGCATGTGTATGTGTGAATATGTGTCTCTATCTATGTGTATATAAATATGTGAAAGTATGTGTCTATATATATATGTTTGTGTATGTATGTGTATCTGTGTGTCTATATATATATATATATATATATATATATATATATATATATATATATATATATATATATATATATATATATATATATATATATATATATA
>CM035414.1:162480708-162833208 GCA_020310875.1 Ceratopteris richardii | reverse complement strand
GTACAGTTATGTGTCTATTGGTCTCCGCATGTTCGAGTATATACATGTATGTAACTATGTGTAAGTAAGTATATGGATATATTTGTCAGCAGGTATGCATGTGACCTGATGTGTGTATAAGTATATGTATGCATATGGATATGTGTGTGTATATGTATGTATATGTATACATATATGTGTATGCATGTGCATGTCTGTATGCATGCATATGTGTATGTGCATGCATGTATGTATGTGTATGTGTGTGTACATGCATGTATGTGTACATGCATGTATGTATGTGTCTATGCATATGTAAGGATGTATATGTGTGTGCATTTGTATGTAGGTGTATATGCTAAGATGTGTATGTGTATATGTTTATGTGGTTGTGTATGTGCGTGTATGCATGTAAGTATGTGTGTATGCATATGCATATGCATTATGTATGCGTATGTACACATGTGTGTGTATGTGTGTGTATGTCTGTGTATGCATGTAAGTATGTATTTATGCATATCCATATGCATTATGTATGCAAAAAAATGCATGTGTGTGTATGTGCATGTATATGTGTGTCTCTATATTTGTGTATGCACATGTGTATGTATATGTATGTGCATGTGTACACATGTATGTAAGTGTATGCATATGTGTATGTATATATGTATATATGTATGTATGTATCTATGTGTATATATATATATATATATATATATATATATATATATATATATATATATATATATATATATATATATATATACATATATATATATATACATACTATATATATATATATATATATATATATATATATATATATATATATATATATATATATATACATATATAATGTGTGTGTGTGTGTGTGTGTATGTGTGTGTATTAAAAATATATTTTTTGTTTTATTTATATATATTTATATATTTACAATATAAATATGTGCGTATGTGTGTCTACTTGTGTGTTTGTATGTGTGTGTCTATGTGTGTATATACATGTGTATGTGTAGACATGTCTGTGTATCCATGTGTATGTGTATGTGTGTGTGTTTGTGTGTCTATGTGTGTATTGGTATGAAAAGATACATGCCTACTTGATTGCACCTGGTTTTAAGAACAGTTCAATTGAGATCACCTTATATGTTAAGTTTGCAAATGATGCAGTTTTGATCACATTTGTTTATCTTCATGAGATGGTGCTTATCGGTCCTATTGAGAAGAATATTGCTGATTTTAATTCTGATTTGAATGCCTCATTTGAGATGTTAAATTTGGGGCATTTGCATCATTTTTTTTGCATTCACTTTACGTAAGTTGATGGCAGAATAGCTTTGTGTCAAATAGAATATATTGACACATTATTGCAGCAGTTTGGTCTTGAAGACTACAAACCTACTAGCACGCCTAATGAAACAGGTTTATGGTTGAGTCCTCAAGATGCTCAAGATGCATTTGATATTGTTCTCTATCAGTAAGTTGTTCGGTTTTTTATTTACTTATGGATAACTCGGCATGGTATTCAGTTTACTGTCTTAGAGATGAGCAAATTTATGCATTGTTCAAGTGTTATGCATTGGCGGGATCCATCTAGTGGACTCATCACAAAATTGTATTTTTAAATCTTTGGCATATGCATTTGAAATACTTATTTTGTATATGCCCTTGTTGTTCTAATACTCAGGAGATTTATCTTTTGTATTCAGTTTGTAAACACGGAAAGATTGGAGTTGTTGGGGAGAGTCGAAGGATGCATATGTATATTGAACTATTTCACAACATGCAATATGTGTTTTCAGTGGAGGGATTGCATTGAAGGCCTCCCCCATCTATTATTTCTTTTTAAAATATACCTTTAAAAAGAATAATCAAATCATTGTGGCTATCAATGGACTATAGCATATATGATTCCTTTAATTTTGAAGGCGATATCTTGAATAGAGCATGAAATGATGTTGTGTAAAATAAACAAGCATGAAGAAAGACGTGCATTACAGAAGTAATCGTGCTTCTTTTCTACAGGGCCATTCAAAGAGCCTAACCCATGTTTCATCCTATGAGCTTGAAGTCCATGTTTTAGATAGGCTCTAAAGTTTTGTTGGGGAATCTAAAAGAAAGGAAACCAATTACGTTCTTTTTGTTCAAAAAGGGTAAGCAATCGAGAAAAACTTAAATACTATAAGGGTGCTTGATAAAAACTACAATACTATAAGGGTATGCAATCGAGCATGGCTAAAAAGTTAATAGTCATCAATTGCTTCACAAATCGACTCCAACATCTACTTTCTTGGATGCCTGACGCCTATTGATTATATGTTGATAAACGTGAGGAGGGTGTGTAGATACTTTCTCTCGAGTAAGGACCCTCATGCAGGTTGTTTCTCCTTATGCGATTCCAACTAATGTGGTTTTAATATCCATAATCTTACCTCTTGTCTTCTTAAAAGACACTTGATGACCTTGGTCGGTTATAGAAGCTATTGAATGCAGATTTTTCTTTTTATATTTGTTGAGCATATGACACATTTGAAATCGTTCTTATATCCCCATTAGAATTAATGAACAAAATCATACCTTTTCCCTCTCCATGACATCTTCCATGATTCCCTACCTTTATTGTGATGGGTTCCTTTAGATATTCGAAGGAAATGTAAAGGTCATGTCTGCTCTTGATGTGACCAACACCCACGAATCACCTTCTCCCGAATCTTCCACCGAGCAGCATACCTCCTATGTTGTAACAAACAGATGATTCAGAAGCTCTTGTTGTGGAATGTTGGTAAACACCTTCCCCATGCCACCTTTTAAATAACCATTCTTCTCTATTGCCTTCTTGATGAGACCATCTTGAATTTCTTGGTCTTTCTTCTTGCAGTGGAAACACTCTCCCTTGAACTTCCTTTTTTCTCCATCTTGTTGACATGAGTGCACCCAAGAGAATTGCGTAGGTACATTAAGAATACATTCAATCAACGTGTATATTATCCTTACGAAGATGGACTACAACCAAATGGATTTAGTGGTGTAGATCTGGCAAGCTCAAAGGACGAGAAAAAGAGCACATCCAGCTATACCTTCAAGCTAGGCCAAAGAATCATCTCCTGGTAGACCAAAAAACAACCTAGAGTTTTGCTATCTTTTAGTGAAGATGATTACACAAAAATAAGACTGCCTACATATGAGATGAATGACTGAGAAAGGTGTTCAAGGACTTGGATGCGGAGGTTGATGAATTTACACTATTTGGGGACATAATCTCAAGCATTTATCTAGTGAGCAAGACTATGCTCCATGCAGGATGCATGCACACAGAGATCCATTGTCACTTCATTAGAGAGAAGGTACTAGTAAAGGAAGTGGACATCAAGTATTTGAGAAACAAGGATAAACTAGTAGATATCGTGAGAAAATTCATTGATGCAAAGTAGTTGGACAAGTTCAAGATCAATCATTAGTGGACACTAGCACTTGGCCTTGAGGACGAGTGTTAGAAATCTAAAAAGTTTGTGTGTTAATCAAATACAAAGTCAAAGTCACATCACCTTAATTTTTTTGGTGAATTGTCAAAAACTTTTTCCATGGGTGTTTCAAATGAATCTTCTAACTACCTTGCTAGAGAAAAGTCAAGGGGCCTTTGGACGTTTCATTTGAATTGAAATCTACATAGAACTTGGACCATTATAATGTGGAAATTGAAGCGAGTTGTAGCCACCCTCTAGCATTGAATTATGTAATTTTAGGCTCTCATTCAGTGTGCATTCTTTAGATCTTAGATGCCCCTTCGCTAAGCTAGCCCTCGGTTAGTTGAATCTTTACACAACGAAAGATTCTCTCTCTTCACATCTCATTTTCTACTTTCTTAATTTATATCAAAGATAGATCATCTTGTTGCTAGTATTCTAATGTTTTGTTTTTATTGTAATCTTAGAATCAAATGATCACTGTCATTCAGTATATTGTGCTTGAAATCCCACTAGCAATTTATATGTCTATGTCGAGTACACATATGTACAAGCTGCCGCTTCTTCACTTCACTTGACCCTACTCCTATAGGGAATACTGCCACATGCACCAACAACTCCTCTTATTCTATCAAGGGAGTTGATAAGATCATTACGAATACTGTTGATGGTAGTTCTTTTACATTGTTCGATGCTTTATTTATACCATGGATCAAGAAAAATATGTAATCAATTTTAGCATTAGTGAAGATCTGCTTGGTTATGAAATTTGTTGATGATAGATGTACGATTCATGATCTGTCAAATGATGATATGTTCATTTGTTGATGATAGATGTACGATTCATGATCTGTCAAATGCTGATATCATTATTGATTTTGGCATCTTATGTCATGGGCTATATAAGCTCATAGATCATGCAAAATCTCTTAATGATTTAGAATGTGTAGTTCAAGATTCTCAGGCTGTGTCGGATGCAAAGCTTTGGGCATGTATGCTTTGGTTATCTGAATTTTGCTAGTTTTCTATGCATACACAAATCTCAAATGGTGTCGTCTCAGCCCAAAATTGAGATACCTTGTAAACATGTTTTTGGAGGTTGTATTTTGGGAAAAATGCGTTGTTCCTCTTTCTTTAAGATGGTTGTGTTCAAGCTACTAAAAAAATGTAGCTTGTTCATAGTGATGTCTGTGGTCCTATGCATACACTACAATATATCAGTGGTATACTGACCCCTATATCAATGCAAATACACGGGATTACTTTTGCCATAGGCCTCATTATATGCATTGGTATGCATGCCGATACCCAAATTTTGGTATAAATGCTGATATAGGCATTGATATAAGCATCGATAACATCTAAGAAGTGATGGTATAAGCATCCCTATGCGTGATAGTATAAGCGTTAGTAAGCTACTAGGCAAAAGCATTGCTATAGGTGTTGTTTCATTGCTAGGCATATAGAAACTCTTATCGTTGCCCATTCTGATGACTATAGTGGGAGACACAATGTCTGCTGCACTACCTCCACAATATGCACTTTCTCCAAGGTCACCTTTAGATCCATCTCTAGAACCTCCTCCTCTAGAGCATGACCTCAATCATTGAGATGGATGAGATGGTCCAGCACTTGTATCATGTTGTGGGATCGAGTGTATATGTCGATTGTTGGAGTCACTAGGGGATAACTGAGTGGACGATCATGGTGAAGTCATAAAGCTAGAAGTACCTCTAGAGGGAGTGGTCCTACCAAAGGTAGTTAGGCCAGTGGGAGTAGTCCTACGAAAGGTAATGGTCCGAGGGGAGTGCCATTGATGGGAGTGAGGCCGGGGGGAGTGCTACTGTGAGTGATCCAATAGTGTGATGCTCTAGCCATATAAGGAGTAGGTTCCTGAGAAATAAACCCCATAAGTTGCTTCTCTATCATGGAGTATGGAGTGACCAGTGGATTGTCTCCCATCGTCCTCCACAATAGAAAACTCAACTAATTAGAATAGGATATTAATGTTAATATAGAAAGATAATAGTGTAAAAAAACATAGCAAAATAAATAAACACAAATGAGTACATATAAGTGTTTCGTTTATAAATTCTCTATTCTAGCATCCTCTCACTACAAGGAATATGGGCGCATAGCGACGGTTAAGGCGACACAATTTTGTCACTATAAAATTGCAAAATGCATCGCAATGAGTGTCGTGCGTGGACTATCGATTAAACGGTGAGCCAAATGACGTTTTTTTTGACGTGTGGCATGATGGGGTGTGCGACGCTGGAATAGAGCATTGCTAATGAGATGGTTTTAAAAAGCGTCGGATAAGCGATGCTTTTTTCGTCGCATAAAAGATGCTAAAAAATGTCGCTTATGCGATGCCAATTCTAGTGGTTTTTACGACACGTTACCATCGCTTACATGACGATCTGTTGATGAAAAAAAATTAAAACATTGGAGGCTCTTCGATGGGCATTTTCGCACATCTGATCGAAGATCTCTCCAACGTTCGTAATTGCGTTGTGCTTACGAGCTAAAATAAGTATATGAAGAATTGTTGTTTTGCCTAAGCTCTATCTTATTGTCTCTCTCTGTCTTTGTTTCTCTCTTTCTATGTCTTTCTCTCTTTGAATTCCTTCTCTCTCTCTCTTTATTGTAGGTTATTCAAGAAACTAACCAAGAAAAAAGTATGGCTAAGTATTGTAAGTACAATTTTTATTCTTTGTATATCATTTGAATTGTGTTATTTTCATTAGAAAGCATACTCACACTTATTGATATGCAGATATACACTTATACATGATGAAGATGCACGTTCACACATATACAAATATACACATGCACATACACACACATATATACACAGATACATGTGCACATACACTTAGTAATACACACACATACACATGCATATGCACAAACATTTCTACAATCACATAAAAAGACTTAAATGCATGCATTATTGCATATATATATATATGCATATATATATATATATATATATATATATATATATATATATATATATATATATATATATATATATATATATATATATATATACATACACACATTAACATATACTTAAATACATGTATATGCACATCCACATGCATGCACCTTCACATGCATGCACATGGATCCAAATGGAAATGCATCCACATACACATGCATGTTTCATACATATACACATGCATATACATACATTATACACATATATACACATATGTATGCACATACGTACACACACATATACACATGCAGACACACAAGCACACACACATGCACATACATACATATACACATATACATGCACATACACACATATACACATACAATTACACATATACATTCACATACGTATACACACACATACACATGCACATGAACATCCTCAAATACACAGATATACACTTACACATGCACATGCACATACATATATATACACACACATACACATGCACATACATACATATACACACACATACCTATACACTTATGTACACACATATGAATGAATTATATAATTAAAGTATTAAGACACATGCTTAATATAAATAATAATAACAATCAATAGAACAAAACTCTTCATCACTTAATACCAAACACATAATTCAAAACATAACTGAAATGAAATATATATATATATATATATATATATATATATATATATATATCAATGTAAATACATATAATCCAATGTCATAATCAAGAATCCTAATCATCATCATCATCAGGAGCATCATGATCATCATGATCATCCTCATCCTCATCATCATGATCACCCTCTGAGGATCGAGATCGTCCCTCCTGTGTCTATCCCTCCATCGAATCCATATCTTCCTCTCCATAATACTCCTGTATTACATATGACAAACATAAATAAGTAAAACAATTAAAGGATTCATAAAAATAAAATAATTATATAAAATTTAATAATACTCACAAAGGCATCCGGATGATCTCACATATACTTGCTCAAACGTTGATATCCAAAATGTGTAGCATACTTGATCTCATGTTTCATAGGATATCGGCCATAATCCTTTCGCTGCATTGAAACAAATAAAAAAGATTAGTTTCTTGCATTTTAACTAAAATAAAAAATATACTCACAATAACACATATAATTACAAATGTAGCTACAAAACCATGATGGCCCATTTGGCCTAGGTGCGATGTGTGGCACGACTCCACTCTCTTCCTTCCAGTAGCCTGTTTATTTAAGAAAAAAGAAATACATAAATTAGATCTAAAACCTAACTAAAATATATATAAATTATAAATATAAACTATTAATTTGTATACCTTCTGCTGAGGAAATAACTCCTGAAGGCGTAGTTGTCTACAAAAAAACTGCCATGTCTCAGGTCGTATGTTCGGTCGACTCTTATTTTTTTCCACCATACAATATCTCCTATTAATTTAATCTCAAACAGAAAAAAAAATTAGAATACATACACATATATACGCACACATACACATACACATATCCACATACACATATCCACATACACATAACCACATACACATATCCACATACACATATACATGCAAACATATACACACTAATGGAATAATCAGAATTCCTCATGACAGGGTTGCTTTTTAGTATATTGATTCTACATGGCCTGAATGAGCACAAAATCCACAGAATCTAAAGTTGGGAGTTGCATTAGATGGGGTTAATCCATTCTCCATGAAATCCAATAAATGGTCAACATGGCCACTAGTAGTCATAAACTACAATCTTCTGCCATATCTTAGCATGGCCCCTTGCAAACTTCCAAATGTAGTCAAACTTATATAAGGGAGATTCAGATGGGAGTTTTTTGTGCATATTCCTAAAGGAGACCTTTCAAAACATATCCCTATGAATTTCCATCTTCATCAAAGGATATTTGAAGGGTCAAAGAGCACAAAATCCAGTTTTCAAGGTCCTCGCAATTTCCTAGAATAAGAAAATTGAAGGCAGGAAGGGCTAGCATATGGCAAACAATGATTGAACCATGTTGTATGGTCAGGATGATCTCACCTTAGAGGGTGGACATGCACTAAAGCATAAACCAAAGAGGATCCACGAGTATTTTTCATCGGATAAGCTTTTTTGATGAGGAGAGATCAATAATGCAAAGTTTCTCCAAAATATAGTAGCTTATCTTATCCAAATTGATGTCAACACATCCGACAATCCAGATTAGCCCCAGATCCAATGGTGGAGAATGAAGGCACTTATTTTCTCCCCCTTTGCCCTAGATATTTTCTCCCCCTGTGCCCTAGATTAGCCCTAGATCCAAGGGCCCACATTCATTCAAAACACTATATAAACCCCCCTCCAAACTCCTAGAACATCATTGTTAGGCATCCATAGGGCTCTTGCTAGCACATGGTTTCCTTGAGAGGATCATCCTCAGTTGAGTGTGTGAGGATCCAAGGTGGGCTAGGAAGAGCATAGTTCCTAGAGTCAATTTTAATTTAGACTTCCACTCTAGGATAGGCTTATAAACCTAGTTTCTCTTTCTTTTCTCACCCTTAGTGGAGCATGTGAGTGAGTCCACGTTGGTTTTATGAGCCTTAGAATCATTTAGAAACACATTAGGATCCTAGAAAGACATAGGGTCAATGAAGTGGAACCTATGCTCTTACATGTGACATTCGGTTAAACTATCATGGTGAGAGGGTCGTGCATACCACCTTTGACCAGTGGAATGCTTAGCTTGACCTTTCACAATATTCATGTATATGTATGTCATAACAATATCTTCTTACTCATGTCTCTTGCCTCTTGTCTCTTAATCTCTTATATGTTTTTACATGTCTCCTTCTATCTTTTTCTACGTGTGAGAAGGCTCCGCAGTCATGTGTTGAACCAATGAGGATGATCCATTGAGGTTGACAGAAAAGTCTCTATTCATTTTTACATCATGGCCCACATGCATTCATACCACCCACAAAAAATGTATAAGAAACTCCATTATTGGACCATTCTTCCTTTTAAAAATTGATTCATGTGTGTGGTGTTCTTTTTGTTCTCATCATGCATACATCCCCAAGAGCCCATGCTTATGAATTGATTTTCGAAAGTGTATAAGAAGCTCCATTCGTGGACCATTCTTCCTTCCAAAATTTGATTCATGTGTGTGGTTTTCTTTTTGTTCTCACCATGCATACATCCATACCTTCCCCTTCCATAATTAAATCATGACATCTCTCCTCCGCATACCCAACTTCATCTTAAACTTTTTTTTTTTATCACAAAGACCTTCCAACACTCACTGGCTTCATACACTCTACGTGTATTGTGACCGAACCCGATCCACCCGGATTGCAATCACCTCCACACCGCTCCCTCCAAATCTTCTAGAGGGTTTCCCCTCTTATTGCCCCTACTTTATGGGATTGAGGGGATGCCAAGGGAACTAGTTCCATTAACTTGTAACATTTTCTTCCTTTTTTAATTAAAGCTCAGGGGATTAAGTCAAGGTCTAACTTCCTTTTATTAAAAACAACTTTAGTAGGATTCCATTATGGGGTTCAATGATTACTTTTTGACTTCAACCAAACCATGCCGTTAAAGTATGTCATATCCTATCACAATACATGCGAATTTTTCCATTAGACCCAAAGAGTCTAGAATTCCAAATTCACCTCATGTTTTTGGCAAAGAGGAACTACAAGATGGACTAAACTTACAGGAAAAGGACAAAACAACGTGAATGAGATGCCCTCCAACAACAACAATTCCAAAGGAATTAAGAGAGGAGTTGAATTCCGGAATTGTAGACTATAAGGGGCCCACCAATCTCTTGAGCTTGGGCTATGAAGAGCATGTTAAATCCCTTGCGAACACCCAAGCAATAAAGGATCTATACAATTAAGAGAGTTAGGACAAAGATGTATCCATGGAGCACATATGCCTAGCTTTCTAGTCATTTCATGTAGAATTTTTCCTATCCAAAACGTTCTATTGTAACTCCATTCCATTTCCGTAAGGTTCCATGATCCATTGAGCCTCAACTGTGTCTCTCACCCTTCGTAATTATTTGGGATGTATTTGAAATCGTTTTGATTAGTAAATGAACCTTAAAATGACTATTTCTAGCTATTATTTTTAAATCATCTGAAAAGGTCATCCCTAAAAGGGTAAAGGACAAGAAATCTAAGTTGTTAGAGACCTTTTCAATCATTTGAATGATTTTTTTTTTTGCATCTTGCTTCTTGAGTCTCTATTTTCCATCTTCTTCCTCATTTGAAGCTCTAATTCTTATCTTGAGGTATCCCAACCAGTTATCTTCATAATGCTAGTGTTTCCTGTTGGAGTTAGATGTCTGTGGGAGCACTCGAACAACACAAGGAAGAAGAAGAAGCTTGGAGCACGCACAATACTGAACCTATTACCACTAGAATGTACAAAAATAAGTAACCCATTAGGGCTATATGCCTCTATATAAGCAAGGGGAAAAAACCTCCTAAAGAGGGAAAAAAGTGCCCCATATTTAGTCCTAGAGTCTTCACACATCAGTACCTAAATATATCAAGAAATCCCCCCTAGGAGTGTAGTGAATAAGGAGCTGGCACTCATGTATAAGGAAGTGCCAAGCTATGTGGAATCAATCCACAAAAGGAAGTAAGCTCAAAGCTTTGCAAAGAGCTTCAAGCTTCTCCCTAGGTAGAGCCTTCATGAAAAGGTCTGCAATGTTCTAGTAAGTGGGCACATATGCCAAGCTGATCTCTCCAATAAAGAACCTCTACCTGACATAATGATAATGCACCTCAACGTCCTTAGTGCAAGCATGGAACAAAGGGTTCCTTGCAACAGCCAATGTGCTCTCACTGTCAATGTAGATGGTGATGGTAGAAGACTGCCCAAAACCCAAATCAGCCATAAGGTGTCTAGGCCACACACACTCAAGAGTCATGGTCAAAGCTGCCCTATAATCAGCCTCACAACTCGAAGTGGCCAGAGTAGGCTGCTTCTTGCTTAACCAAGATATACATGAGCTACCAAGCATGAAGCAAAATCCACTAGTGGACATGCGAGTGTCATCGCAACCAGCACAGTCACTCTCAAAAAAAGCATTCAAATCTCGTAGTATTGATCCCCCCTTGGGATAAAACAATCCAAGTAGTCGGGTACCACTCAAGTAGCAAAAGATGCACTTAACTGACCACCAATGCTTGACACCTAGGCAATGCATAAGCCTATTCATTTGTGAGACAACAAATTGAATATGTGACCGAGTAATGCATAAGTAAATCAAGCATCCAAAAATGTTTTCATAGAGAATAACATCAAATGCATCTCAAGCATCATGAAGAATCAATCATAAACTTGCCTCCATAGGAGTGGCAATAGTCTTACAATCTTCAAGGCCAACACCTTGCAATAATGTGTCAATATATTTTGTTTGACACAAATCCATTCCACCATCAACTCGCATAACCGTCATGCCCAAATAATGATGCAAATGCCCCAAATCAGACATCTCAAATGAGGCATGTAGATCAATCTTAAAATTAGCAATATGCTTCTTGATAGGACCAGTCAGCTACATGCCATCAACATACACAACAATGATTAGAAGCTCATCATTAGCACGCTTAACATTTAAGGTGCTTTCAGTTGGACTGTTCTCAAAACCATGTGCAATCACATAGGCATGTATCTTTTCATGCCAAGCATGTGGTACTTGCTTTAAACCATATAATGCGTTCTTTAACATGCACACTTGGTTTTCATGCCTCTTTTCTACACATAACCCTTTGCAACAAGCCTAGCCTTATACCTATCAATTGTTCAATCAGGCGTATGCTTCAGTTTGTATACCCACTTTGTGCCAATGGCCTTCTTGCTAGTAGGCAAGTCACATAAAGATCAAGTACTATTTCTCATGATAGCATCATATTTTGATTGCATAGGAGCCATCCAATTTTCTGAATTTTGTGCTTCATCAAACAGAATAGGCTCATTCTCGTCATAGAGTATGGTATGATAGAGCTGCATCTAATTTGCTATCACACAAAGTTTGCATTAGCCATTTTGGTATAGTTTTTGCCTCCTCAAATGCCTTTGGGGCTAACACATGTCTCTTTCATACATGAAAGTAAAGGCTGAATAGCATCTTCCACAAAAACAACATCACCGCTAACCAAAATGTGCTTGGAATGTGGATGATACAAATGATAGCCTTTGCCTTCAAAATTGTACCCAACAAAAATACATTTTACCACTTTATCATCCAATTTCCTATGATGTTTTTGAGGCATTAATGCATATGCCAAACAACCAACAACATGCAAATGAGAAACAAATGGCTTGCGACCATGTCAAGCCTCATATGGAGTGATAGACTACAACGCTTTAGTGGGACACCTGTTACGTACATATGTTGCAAACATAACAGCCTCAAGCGAGAAACTATGTGGTAAAGTCTATCTCTTTACCATACACCTTGCCATCTCCATGAGTGACATGTTCTTTTGTTCATCAACTCCATTCTATTGAGGTATACACGGCACTCTATAGTGATGTTTTATCGCACGTTGAGCCAAAAATGCATTAAATTTAGAAGACATATATCCCCCCCTAAATCAAAACGGAGGGTGCCCATTTTAGATGCTCACAGATTTTCAACCAAAACCAAAAACTATTTGAAGTACATAAAGACTTTGGACTTTGCCTTCATTGGATATAGCCATGCATGCCTAGAAAAATCATTGATGAAATTCATGAAGTAAGGATAGTTTCCAAAAGAGGGTGTCTTTATAGGACCATAGACATCACTATCAACAAGCTCCAATTTTTGAGTAGCTTGAACTGAACCATCTTTTGGAAAGGAGGAATGCTGCATTTTTTCTGAAAAAAAAAGACTTCACACACATGTTTATCGGGTGCCTCAAGTTTGGGCAAAGAGGACACCATTTCATATTTCTATAGGCATAGCAAACTAGCAAAATTCAAATGACCAAAGCATGCATGCCAAAGCTTTGCATCTGACATAGACTAAGAATCATGTACTACACATGCTCAATCTGTTATAACTTATGGAATATGTTGAATAATGCATTGTTTAATTTATTAATGTATTAATGTGTTTTTGGTGTTTTTGATATAGCAGTTGAAGGTTTGTGAGGGCATGAAAGCGTGAAAGGGTGGACATCAATAATCTGACTTTAGGGTGGACATCAATAAATCGGATTTATAATTTAGTTTGTAAATAAATCCCCATAGAAGGTTCTATTGTTAGAAATAGTTATAAAAATAGTGGTTAGAATAAGGGTCATTGTAGACCGTAATTTTTTTATATTAAAAGAAAAGGCTTTCTACGAAAGTCACCAACCTTTAGTTTCACACATGCTTTTCAAAGCCGCTCTCATGTAACCACTGTTGCCCACGTAATCAAAAATTCCTATAAATACATGCACTCTGTGGATTGTCGAAATAGAGTGCATGGGGGGAGATTGCACCCAATACTACGTTCGGTCTCGTATCTTGGCATCTCTATTTTTCTGTTTGTTTTCTATCTTTGCAACCTTTGTGTGCATATGGGCAAGATCCTGATAACAATGGTATGCGAGACTTGCACGTGTCACCATGGAGGGATCTATTTCTGTTCATTTTGGCAAATTGATCTCTGTTTCGTTGTTCGGTGTTTGATGTTCTCTGTTTGCGATCCGATCAAATTCGGATCTGGATCCAGCTTTGGATTTCGTTTCCGTTTCCGCTTCTGCTTCCACTTTCGTTTCCGTTTTCATTTCCAGTTTTAGTTTCAATTTCAGTTTCAATTTCGGTTTCTGTTTCTGTTCTAGTTCCAGATTCAGAACCTACGTTTACACCTACATTTACACCTATGTTTACACCTATATTTACTCCAAGGCATCGACTAAGGCATAGAACTTAGGCATAACTTCAGAACCAGAACCTATGTTTACACCTATGTTTACACCTATGTTTACACATACGTTTACTCGAAGGTGTCAACTAAGGCATAGAACTTAGGCATAACTTAAGGCATAACTAAGGCATTACTTTGGCAACTTTGGCACCCAAGGCTCCCTTGGTGACCGTTGGCAGCCATTGGATATGTGCGAACCAATCTTATTAATGAGTGGCAATAAGGAGTTTTATATTGAACAAGGTGGGAGGATTTGAGCCCACAACCTCACCCAGATAAGGGAAGTGTTTTACCACTACACTATCTCTTTGTGTTGTCACTGTACTTCTCTTTTCTTATATTTAACACAACTTTCATCTCTTTCTTACTTTCTCAATTCCCAAGAACAACCATTCTTTTTACATTTTAACTCAAACAGACTCAAAATTTGTTTTTACATATCTAGCAAGAGGGTTTTGGCTCTATATCCTCATGGAATCTATGAACAACATGGAGGATTTTGGCGAATCACCTCTACCCGAGGTAACACTAGAGTAACAACTAGAGCTCCTATGGCACAAATTACGAGGCGCTCAGAACGAGATCGGACAATGCGAAAAAATACTCGAAAAATGCAAACTGATGAAGAAAACCTTACGAGGGTGGTCAAAGCTATTATCTCTGTTGAGTCAGATGGCACGCATTCCAAGATTCCCGTTAAGGATTACCAGTTTTTACGGTTTGATGGTCGGAAAGATGGCCCTTTAATCCTTTCATGGCTTTCACAGTTTGATGATTTTTATACTCATGAAACATATGATGAAAGTGAAAAAGTCAAATTTGCCACCAACTATTTAGCAGGAAATGCTCAACTCTGGTGGAATGTCCTGCAACATAGTATAGAGCGTCCAACAACATGGAAGGCTTTCGAAGATAAAGTTAAGGATTCTTTTCGTCCTCCTCAATACCATTTACATGTTCACCATGCATGGACAACCCTTACGTGGAAGGAGGGAGATACGGTTACTACCTACATAGAGCAATTCTGGCAAAATTTACTATTGGTTTGAATGCTTGAAGATGTACCGGAGGATAGCTTGCAGCGGAAATACGAAGATGGTTTGGAGGTGGGAATCCAAGCTAAGCTTCACACCTTACGACCTACAAACCTCAACGAGGCTATATCTTTCGCCTATGATGTAGAGAAAGAATTCGAGTCCATAACCAAGTCACTCTGTCTACAACAACCATGTCAACAACCACTTTTTGTTAAATCACATCTTCCCATGAAACATACTTTTAATGCCCCATCTTACCCTAGTTTTCCTCGTCCACTCCAATCCAATTACTCAACTACACCTATTGCTTCATCTCTCCAGCCTACCAAACCACCTACCCTACAAACTTCAGTGATGGATGCCCAACAAAAGCGACCACGAATCACCTGCTAAGATTGTGGTAAACCTCGACATATAAAAACAAAATGCTGATTGCAACCTCTTAACATGAAACCCGGTGCAGCTCAATTACATAACATGGTGGCCCATAATGAAGAAATTCCTCCTCTTTGGATAGAGGAATCATTGGAGAAGGACTTAAGTACCTTGGGTAACGATATCTCTCTTCATTCTCTACTTTGCATGCATGGTACTATAAACAAAGAACTCGTTAAAATTTTACATGACGATGGTAGTTTACATGACTTCATTTCACATTTATTAGTACAAGAACTTAAATTGAAAATGTTTTCTTCTTTATATAAAGTAAAAGCTGCATTTCAAGGTAATCCTTATAATGTAACACGAGAAGTGCAAGATGTTCTGATTAGCATAGGCCCATATGTTGATTCATGAACATTTTTAATTGCACCTTTGCAATCTTACGATGTTATACTAGGTATGCCTTTTCGACATCATTATAACCCACACATTGACTACCACACATATACTTTTAATTTTGAATTTAAAGGTTAAATCACTACTTTATCTGCACGACATGATTTCCAACCATTTCCATTGATTAGTCATACCCAAGTAAAACATGCATTTAGGAAAGGATTCAATTCATGCATTGTTTTTGTCAATGTCATCAACGATTATACTCATAAACTTCCTGATGCACATCAATCTTTCATGACTACTTATAAGGATTTTTTTATGTCTGAGTATCCCTCTGAGCTACCACCATCTTGAGGATCCTTTGACCATAGCATAGACTTTGTCCGTGGTAGTTCTCCTCCTCATAAAGCACCTTATAGACATGGCCCACTACACCAAAAGGAAATAGAAAACCAAGTAAAAGACCTACTACAGAAAGGACTTATAAGGCCTAGTTCTTCCCCATTTGGAGCACCAGTTCTTTTAGTAGAGAAGAAGAATAAAACTTATCAAATGTACATTGATTATAGAGCCCTTAACAAGATCACAATAAAGAATAGATCCCTATTCCTACAATAGATGATCTTTTAGATAAATTACCAGGAGCTCGTGTCTTTAGTAAATTTGATCTAAAATTAGGATACCATCAAATTCGTATGACACAAAGTGATATTTTTAAGACCGCACTTAGAACTCAAACACGCCATTATGAATTTATGGTAGTGCCCTTTGGACTTACTAATGCCCTTGCTACATTTGCATGAATGATAAATAACATTTTTTCTTAATTACCAAGCCTTTGTTCTTGTATTTTTCGATGATATACTTGTTTGCAGTAAGAATGATAGTGAGCATGAGAAGCATCTTAAAATAGTTTTTCATTTACTACGAGAGAATACACTTTACGCTAATGCTGAAAAGAGTTACTTCTTTCAACATAAGCTGGAATATCTAGGACATATTATTTCAAGTGAAGGTGTGCATGTGGATCCAAAAAAATTAAAGTTATAGTAGAATGGCCCACACCACAATCAGTCAATGATGTTCATTCTTTTCTTGAGTTGGCTAGTTTCTATAGGAAGTTTTTTTGAAATTTTTCTTATTTAGCATTGCCCTTTACCTTGTTATTGAAAAAGAAAATAAAATTTGTATGGGGACATACCCAACAATAAATCCTTTGGAAAAATCAAACATGCACTTTCACATGCACCTCTTTTACAATTACCTGATTTTTCATAACCCTTTCATGTTGTTACTGATGCTCGTGGTTCAGAGATAGGTGATGTTTTAATGCAAAATGATGATCCCATAGCATATGAGAGTAGGAAGCTTAAGCCCTCAAAAAAGAATTATAGTACATATGATAAAGAATTGTTAGCGATTGTTCATGCTTTGCGAATTTGGAAACACTATCTTATGGGCTCTGAGGTCTTAATCAAAACAAATCAACGGGCTATTAAGAATTTATTAAATAAGCCCTTAATCTCTGATCGCCATCTTAAATGGGCATCATTCATTCAAAATTTCCAACCCATGATCCAATATCAAGCTGGTAAAGCTTATGTTGTAGCTAATGCTCTTAGCTGATTTCCTTCACATTCTGTTGTTTAGCATAATATTTCTGCCAGCCAAATACATTCTTTTCAAGAAATGGTTTCCACTTATGCATCTGATTCGTATTTTTCATGTGCATGGCATGAATTCAACAATGGTGCATCTTTATCTGATGAAAATTATACATTTCATAACGGTTTTCTTTATTTTCAACATAGATTATGCATAACTCAAGCTTTTAAAGATTTTGTCATCAAAGAAATGCATGAACCGTCTTTCATGGGTCATAGAGGCATACAAAGCACAATTTCTGCAAGCAAAGATTTTTCCTTTTGGCCACACGTGGAAAAAGAAATTGCACATTATGTTTCTCAATGCATTATATGTCAGCATGTGAAACATCATCATGGTAAACCATTTGGATTATGAATGCCACTTCCCATTCAGATTGAACAATGGGAACCGATTTCTATGAATTTTATCAGAGGTCTTCCCATCACTTCATTAACTAGCTAAGGAATTCAAGGAAAATGATCTTGTATGGTTGTTTATCATTAAAATGGATCTCAAAAATATTTTGCAGCATCCTAAAATTAAACTTGCACCATGCTATTATGGATTGTTTCACATTATAGAAAAAAATAAGATAATTCATTTAGATTAGATATCCCATCTCATTGGAATATACATAACTCTTTTCATATTAGTTTACATAAACCATTTAAAGGAACTTTACCACTCACTCCACTATTTGATGACCCTCCTTTGATTGAAGAACAATCTGAAATATTTCGTTCTTGAAAAAATAATTGATCATGATGTCACTACTACGCACACAGGTATTCAATACCATCGATATTTGGTTAAGTACAAAAATCACTCTATCAAAGAATGTCAATGAATACATAAAACACAATTAACATCTCATTATGACCACTTAATTTCTGCATATCATACAAAAACACATTAATGTAATTGCTCCATGAACATTTCCATGCATGTTTTTTTTAACATGGAACATGCTTATTTTCATTCAATGATGGAACATGTGACTGGCCATCCATGTTCTTTTTACTTTATCAACTGAGGTCAGTTGCTTTTTCAACTGGGGGGCATGTTATAACTTATGGAATATGTCTAAACATGCATTGTTGGAGCGTTAATTTATTAATGTATTAATGTGTTTTTGTGTTTTTGATATAGCAGCTGAAGATTCGTGAGGCCGTGAAAGCCTGAAAGGGCGGACATCAATAATCTGACTTTAGGGCGGACATCAATAAATTCGATTTATAATTTAGTTTGTAAATAAATCCATGTAGAAGGTTCTATTGTTAGAAATAGATAGAAAAATAGTGGTTAGAATACGGGTCATTGTAGACCACAATTTCTCATATTGAAAGAAAAGGCTTTCTACGAAAGTCACCAACTTTTAGTTTCACTCATGCTTTTCGAAGCCGCTCTCATGTGACCACTCTTTTCGACGTAATAAAAAATTCCTATAAATACATGCACTTTGTGGACTATCGAAATAGAGTGCATGGGGGGAGATTGCACCCAATACTATGTTCGGTCTTGTCTCTTGGCGTCTCTATTTTTCTCTGTGTTTTTTGTGTTTGCAACCCCTCAGTGCATGTGAGAAAGATCTTGATAACACAATCATTTAGAGATCTTTCATAGTCTATGAGCTTATACAACCGATGACATAAAATGCCAAAAGCAATAATCACATCACCATTGGATAGATCATGAACTATACATCTATCATAAAAAAAAATTCACAACGAAGACAATCTTGGATACAACTGAAACTGATAACAAATTCTTCTTGATCCTTCACACAAATAAAGCATATGACAAAGTGAAATAATTACCATCAAGAGTAGTCAGAAGGATCTTGCCAAGTCCCATGATATGATAAGAGGAGTTTGTGGCGTGTGTGACAGTATTCCCTATAGGGGCAGGCTCGAGTGAAGTGATGAAACTCAGCTCCAAGGTAATATGTTTGGTTGCCCCACTATCAAAATACCGAACATCAGAGTCTATTGCAGACATACACAACTCATGAGAAGATGGGTCAAAACTGCAAATAGTAGTGAATGCCCATTCTTCATTCTGCACAAGATTAGGAGACTCTGTTTTTGGTGTAGAGGCCTCTACAACAACCATTCTAGCCTCTTTCTTCTTTTCCCCTTTAGGATCCAGTTTTGGACAACTCTTAATGATATGATCATTTGCTTTACAATATTTCCAAAAAAACAATTCTGCATTTCTGATTTCTTCTTATCTTTATCACAAGAAACTATGATTTTCATAGCACGATACGAAAGTGAGGTTATTTTGCAACATTTCATGGTTTTCATCTAATTTAAAAAATAGAACATGTCTTTGTTCTTGTTCGTTATGACTCTATGTTTTTCAGCAAATGTAAACAAAAATTGTAAATAAGTTTGTGTTTTTTGGTGAGCTTTGTTAATAATAATAAGCTCAAAAACAAGTGGATCCCCATTTTAGGGAATGCATAAAAATCAACCATATTTCCACCTCTTCTTAATGTTCTTGTAGCGTTCTCTGGTTTTAATCTCAAGCGCGGTTGACAAATTGAAAATTTCTTAGTAGAAACAAAATTATTATGTCGCAGATTCTTAATAGAGGAATCTGGATCAATGTCAAAACTAACAAGATTTTACAGGGCCTCACCATGGTGTAATAGTTGCCTAAGTGTTGGAGAACACATGAGCTATCTTTTCTTCCCATGTCCTAGAGTAAAATGGTCTAGTGGGAGACTTCCAAAACGCTAAATTTGAAGACTTCAATCCATTGGAAACAAGAAATTCTAGGTGAAATGATGAGATCCTCTTCTACCTTGTGGAATGTCATAAGGAGAAAAGTATTACGGAAAATATGGAAAGTGAGATGCACACTAAAAAACCCCGAAAGAATGTTTGATTACAAAACCCCTAAGCCTTTTAGGTAAAAGAATCCAAAAATTGCAAAAAAACCCCTCCCTTTAAACACCGAAGAATATTTATTATGTAAAACAATAAGATCAAAAGGAAGTGGATTTCCCATGAAGGGGATAAAATCTTCATCAATTGTATCTACAAGCTACCCGAGAACTGAAAATATGAGCAGACTAAATAGGCTTGGTTGGCGTGTCTACTCATTACTCGATTTTACCTCTCCTTTAAGGGATATAGCTAATGTTTGTTGGAACATCAAGCTTACACTATGCTTGAGGTGGAATTGATCTACATCAAAGGCTATCTCATCAAAAGAATATCCGTTGGAGAGTTCTTTTATTTATGCTCACTTATTGTATTTTAAAAAAAAAAGATTTTTCATGGATCTTTTACCATTGTAAAAGCCTTGAGCTTTACACATGTAAAAGTAGAAAGATAGAGCCTAAATCCCATGATTTTTTGGTGGTTGGGTTGCATTCAATCAAGCAATCAATCACCTAAAAGTACATCAAACTAGATCTTCACTTTTCCTAGATTGTAGGAAAGTGAATTGATTCCCTCCAACAAGCATTCCCACCTTCATTTGAATTAAAATCCATTTGTAGAAGTCATAGAGCACTTCTAGAGTCTATGCAAAGACTTGAAAACACTTGTACATTACATGGAAGCAATATACATACACTTATGACCATCATTGTCTTGCTCCTTCAATTTTTTGCATCATCTTCTTTGCCAACAGTAATCTTGCAGAGGCTGTTGTGATCTCTCCAGAGCTTTGAATTCAGTGCAAGATGACTCATTGCAAAGGTATTAGTGTCTTATTTACGCCTATAAACTTTCATAGCATTCGGTTTTGTAGATTGGGAGAAATCATAGTTTCTCTGTTTCGGTGTCAATCTCTATGTATTCCTGAAAAATAGGAAGTACCACTGTTGAGTGTCTGATTCATTCCTATAGCATATTTTGCTTATTACTTATACTTTTGTGCATTCTATACACTCAATTCTATGTGTATCACTCCCCTAAAAGGCTTTTTTCTAATTTTAGTCACACTGGTCGCTATGGACATTTGAAGTACATTGTCTATTCCATAGATAGTAAAATTTCTAAGCTAGTCGATGTGCGAACCTATCTATTTTGTATCAACTCTTTCTCCATGATGATCCAAAGTACATAGTGCATTTCTTTACACTTATCGCATGCCTATAAGGTCTATTTGAGTCTCCATAAGCTCAAGGGCTATTCTTGTGCTGGTTGGATAGACCAAACTTCGTGGCTTTGAAATGCACTTTTCGACATCGTACAAGCTTCTATAAGTTCTTTCAATGGTATCAAAGCTAGATCAAGATGGGTGACGGCTTTCCCTCAATGATCGAGAAGCTTGATCGACACAACTACACGGCTTGGCAAATCAAAATGGAACCTTTTTGCAAGGTAGAAATCTTTATGGAATTGTAGCACGTGATGAAGCTATGCCTATTCCAAGATCCAAAGGAGGACCTACAGAAGAGGAGATAGATAAGCTCATGCTTTGGTGTGCAAGGGATGCTCAAGCAAGGTTGTACATACTAAACTCTATTACCACATATTAGAGGATGGCGGACATCTCAAGAGACTTTGGATGCTCTCAAGACTTTCATTTCTACTAGTACAAAAGCAAAAAAGAATCATCTTTGGAATGAGTTCAACCAAATGAAGAAGACACCTAAGCAAAGCATCATGGAGTTTGTTACCAAGGTCAAGGAGGTTGCGGATCAATTAGCATCCATTGGAGAGCTGATTGAAGAAGAGGCTATCATGAGGCAAATTCTCAACGACACTCGAAGTGATAAGCAATGGCAATCCTTCACGATGGTTTATGATCTCATCATGGATGTGTAGATCCCAAACTTCAACATTTTTCTTGGACAACTCTTCAATCAAGAGGCCAACAATAACATAAAGGAAGGTAACTCCTACCATGGTAATTCAACTATTGCTCTATATGCAAATAAGAAGGATAGGAAGCACAAAGGCAAGAAGAAGGAAGTAGATGAAGAACAGACTTCCCAAGCCAACTTCGCAAGCAAGAGCAAGTGGAAAGGGAAGAAGAAAGGACCAAAGCAACACAAAGCCAAAGGTGAGAATGTTCAACCTTGTGCCATATGCGATAAGACCAACCACATGACTCAGAATTATTGGTTCGATGGGAAGACCTAGAAAGGAAATGGAAGAGGTGGATATGGTAGCAATAGAGGCAAAGGTGGACACAACTTCAATAATAACAATAGAGGCTATAATAGAAGGGACTTCAACAATTATTCAGAAGATCAACCAGATGAAGACTCATTGCTTCTTATGAATCTAAGCCACAAAGAACATAAAGAAGATGATCATTTGTTCTACATAGATTTAGGATGTTTGAATCATGTTGCAGGCAACATTGCTCTTCTATCTGATTTGGAAAGTCCAAAGCATATACATGAAGTGCAAACAAGGGATGACACAAAGCACAATGTGGAGAAGATTGGTAATGTCTAAACTTCCAATGGCAAGGGAAACATTCTAAGTAAGTTTCTCTATGTACCCACTATCACTAAAAACCTAATAAGTGTAGTCCAAATAGTTGAAAAAGGCTTGCAAGTTAGGTTCACCCAACATGGAGCTTTGATGGAAGACCCACGTCAAGCCTTCAAGAAGATAGCCAGAGGTGAGAAGCATGGTAGGTTCTTTACTTTTGAAGTAGGATAAACCAGGAACATAGCTCTATTCAACTTTGGGTCTCAAACCCTAAGTGAGCTTGAAGTGTGGCATAAGAGACTTGCTCATGTGAATGTAGGAACCTTGAAGCATATATGCAAGGTTCAAAGTGTTCTAGGACTACGGAACATATAAAAGCAACACATGATCAACAATTGTGATGCATGTCAGATTGGGATGGCACAAATACAACCATTCAACCACAAAGGGTACATCCACAACAACTTATCGGACTTAGTACATACAAATGTATAGGGACCAAGTCAAGAACCTTCATTGGCAGAATCAAGGTATTATGTCTCACTTATTGAGAACCATAGTAGATGGATTGTTCTATACTTTATCAAGAGTAAGAATGAAGAGTTTGATTGCTTCAATAAGTATCTAGCACATGTGGATAATCATAGAGGTAGATCACTAAAAAAGCTTAGATCTGATGGAGGGGGAGAATACTTCTCCAAAGAGTTTGGTGATTTCTTCTAGGATAAAGGTATCAAAAGGGAAGTGACTACTAGCTACTCTTCTCAACAAAATGGAATTGCAGAGAGGAGAAACAAGACATTGGTTGGATCAGCCCTAACAATGCTTGAGGAGAAGAAGTTTCCACATTATCTATGGTTAGAAGCTATTTCAACTGCTATGTACATTGTCAATAAACTACCATCCAAATCACTTCAAGCTATGACTACTTATGAAGCATGGCATGGAAGAAAACTTAGTCTTGGGCATTGCAAGGTTTTTGGTTGTTTAGCTTATGTTCATGTACCATCACAAATAAGAGGTAATCTAGATGAAAGGGCAACAAAGGTAGTGTTTATTGGATACGATTGAAGTTAGATGGGCTAGAGGTTCTATAATCCTTCAACCAAGAAATTCACTACAAGTAGAGATGTTGTGTTTGAAGAACACAGGTCAAGGAAGCATGATACAGAGGTCCAAGATCCAAGAAGTGATATAGAGGATGACCAAGATGAAAGGGAAAAGGATTACAAGCTATGGAAGTCAAGAGGAAAAGCAAAGATGCAAGAGGTTGGAGAATGCTCCAAACAAGCACCTAGAAGATCAGCAAGAGAGAAGAAACAACAGGAAAGGTATGGATGTGATTCCACATTTGTTACGAAGCATTCAATCTACTTAGTAAAAGTCTCTATTTCCAAGGATCCCTCAACATATGAAAAGGCAAAGGGAAACCCTAATTGGGAGAAGGCCATGAAAGAAGAAATAGATGAATCGAAGGAGATGGACACTTGGGATTTGGTTCCAATATCCTCAAATGGATCAGTTTGTAGATATAAGGATTTGGTTCGAGATGGATCAGTCTGCAGGTACAAGGCAAGATTAGTGGCCAAAGGATGCTCTCAAACTCATGGTATAGAATATGAGGAAACATTCTCACCAATTGCAAAAATGACTACAATCAGGACATTGATAAGTGTAGCTGCTGCAAGGAATTGGAGACTTCTCCAACTTGGTGTGAAAAATGCATTCTTAAATGGTTGGATAAGTGAACATGTTGTATATTATTGAACAAGGCATTGTTAAAATGTTAACTTAATATGTTTTTGATGGTTTTGATATAGCAGCTTAAGGTTCGTGAGGAGCGTGCAAGGCGTGAAAGGGCGGACATCAATAATCCGAATAATTATTATTTAGCTTGTAAATAAACCTGCATAGAAGGTTCTATTGTTAGAAAAGTAATGGTTAGAATAAGGGTCGTTGTAGACCGCAGTTTCTATTATTCAAAGTAATGGCTTTCTGTAAAAGTTACCAACTTTTAGTTTCACGCCTGCTTTTCGAAGCCGCCCTCATGTAACCACTATTTTCGATGTAATCAAAAGTCCTATAAATACATGCACTCTGTGGACTGTCGAAACAGAGTGCATGGGAGGAGATTGCACCCAATACTGCGTTGTGTCTCGTCGACTAAGGCAAAGAACTTAGGCAATAACTTAGGCAATACATTGGCAACATTGACACCCAAGGCTCCCTTGGCGACCGTTGGCAGCCGTTGGCTACGTGCGAGACAATTTTAATTTTTGAGTGGTAATAGAGAGGTTTAGAGTCCCTAAGATACAAGGATTTGAACCCATAGCCTCCTACTTTCAAGGGAAGTACTTTAACCACTCCACCATCTCTTGGAGTTGTTATTCAAGTTCTCTTTCTTTGGTACTTGTGCAAGGTGCTCCCGTACTCCAAAGAATTAAGTGTAACTTTCAATCCGTAGGTCGGATTGAGGCGTGTAATATACCGTTGGAAAGCTCTCAGAACGAACTTTCCAATGAGCTAGCTTGGAAGTGTGAATTCATTCAAAATCCTTGGGTGGCACTTGATTGAGTGTTCAAGATACCAAGCAAGGTTGAGAACACGGGATAGAGACACCAAGGTTGCAAACAAGAAGGTTCAATACACCAAGGTTGAGAGCAAGGGTCCAAGAGCACCATGGAGGATTACAGTAGATCACCTCTACCTGCGGCAACACTTGAACAACAACTAGAGCTCTTGCGGCATGAGCTTCAAGGAGCTCAGAACGAGATCCGACAACGTGATGAAATCCTCCAAAAGATGCAAGCTGAGGAAGACAACCTTACGAGAGTAGTAAAAGCTATTGTGTCTGCCCAATCTGATGTTACTCATTCAAAGATTGGTAATAGAAACTACCAGTTTCTACGATTTGATGGCCGAAAGGATGGGCCTTTAGTACTTTCTTGGTTGTCATAGTTTGATGATTTTTATACCGATGAAATGTATGCTGAAAGTGAAAAAGTTAAATTTGCCACTAACTATTTAGTAGGTAAAGCACAACTCTAGTGGAATGTCCTGCGGCACAGTACGGAGCGTCCTACAACTTGGAAGGCTTTTCAAGAAAACGTGAAGGATTCATTTCTTCCTCCTCAATACCATTTGCATGTTTGATGAGCATGGACAACCCTTACATGGAAGGAGGGTGATACGGTTACTACCTACACAGAGCGGTTCTGGCAAAATTTACTGCTTGTACAAATGCTTGAAGATGTATCAGAGGATATCTTGCAGCAGAAATACGAAGATGGTTTGGAAGTGGGTATCCAAGCTAAGCTTCACACCCTACGACCTACAAACCTCAACGAGGCTATATCTTTTGCTTATGATGCAGAAAAAGAATTCCAGTCCATAACCAAGTCACTCCGTCTACAACAACCACGTCCACGACCATTTCCTGTTAAACCTTCATTTCCTTTGAAGCGTAATTTTAATGCCCCATCTTACCCTAGTTTTCCTCGACCTCTACAATCCAATTACTCAACTTCACCCGTTGCGTCATCTCTCCAACCAACCAAACCACCTACCCTTCAAACTTCAGTAGTGAATGCCCAACAAAAGCGACCACGAATCACTTGCTGGAATTGTGGTAAACCTGGACATACAAAAATAAGGTGCAGATTGCCACCTCTTCATATGAAATAGGCTACAGCTCGATTGCATAACATGGAGGTCTATAATGAAGAAACTCCTCCTGTTTGGACAGAGGAATCACTGGAGAAGGACTTAAGTACCTTGGGTAACGATATCTCTCTATACTCTCTTCTCTGCATGGAAGGTACAATAAATAACAAACTAGTTAAAATTCTACATGAGGATGGTAGTTCACATGACTTCATTTCACATTTATTAGTACAAGAACTTAAATTACAAACGTTTCCTTCTTTGTATAAAGTGAAAGCTGCATTTCAAGGTAGTCGTTATAATGTAACACGAGAAGTGCAAGATGTTACGATTAGCATAGGCCCTTATGTTGACTCACGAACATTTTTAATTGCACCTTTGCAATCTTATGATGTTATACTAGGTATGCCTTTTCGTCACCATTATAACCCACGTATTGACTACCATACTCATACCTTTAAGTTTGTTTTCAAAGGTCAAATCATTACTTTGTCTGCACGGCATGATTTCCAGCCATTTCCATTGATTAGTCACACTCAAGCAAAGCATGCATGTAGGAAAGTTTTCAACTCATGCATTGTTTTTATCAATGTCATCAATGATTATACTCATACACTTTCAGATGCATATAAACCTTTCATGAGTACTTATAAGGATTGTTTTATGTCTGAATATCCCTCTGAACTACCATCAACTCGCGGATCCTTTGACCATAGCATAGACTTAGTCCCTGGTAGTTCTCCTCCTCATAAAGCACCTTATAGACATGGCCCATTACATCAAAAGGAAATAGAAAATCAAGTAAAAGACCTACTACAAAAAGGAATTATAAGGCCTAGTTCTTCCCCATTTGGAGCACCAGTTCTCTTAGTAGAGAAGAAGAATAAAACTTATCGAATGTGCATTGATTATCGAGCCCTTAACAAGATCACGATCAACAATAGATACCCTATTCCTCGAATAGATGATCTCTTAGATAAGTTACGAGGAGCTCTTGTCTTTAGTAAAATTGATCTTAAATCGGGTTACCATCAGATTCGTATGACACAAAGTGATATTTTTAAGACTGCATTTAGAACTCAAAATGGCCATTATGAATTTATGGTAATGCCCTTTGGACTTACTAATGCCCCTACTACATTTGCGCGAATGATGAACAATATTTTTTTTGAAAACCAAGCTTTTGTTCTTGTATTCTTTGATGACATACTTGTTTACAGTAAGAATGATAGTGAACATGAAAAGCATCTTGAAACAGTTTTTCATTTGTTACGAGAAAACACACTTTATGCTAATCCTGAAAAGAGTTATTTCTTTCAGCGTAAGCTAGAATATTTAGGACATATTATTTCAAGTGAAGGTGTGCATGTGGATCCGAAAAAAGATTAGAGTTATCATAGAATGGCCTACACCACAATCAGTCAATGATGTTCGTTCTTTTCTTGGGTTGGCTAGTTTCTATAGGAAGTTTGTTCGAAATTTTTCTTATTTAGCATTGCCTCTTACTTTGTTGTTGAAAAAGAAAATAAAATTTGCATGGGGATTTACCCAACAACAGTCCTTTGACAAACTTAAACATGCACTTTCACATGCACCTGTTTTACAATTACCTGATTTCTCACAACCCTTTCATGTTGTTACTGATGCTAGCGGTTCAGGAATAGGTGCTGTTCTGATGCAAAATGACCATCCCATTGCATTTGAGAGTAGAAAGCTTAAACCCTCAGAACAGAATTATAGTACGTATGATAAAGAACTGTTAGCAGTTGTGCATGCTTTGCGAATTTGGAAACACTATCTTATGGGCTCTAAAGTATTAATCAAAACCGATCAACAGGCTATTAAGCATTTATTAAGTCAGCCCTTAATCTCTGATAGACATCTTAAATGGGCATCATTCATTCAAAATTTCCAACCCATGATACAATATCAACCTGGTAAAGCTAATGTCGTAGCTGATGCTCTTAGCCGTTTTCCTTCGAATTTCGTTGTTTTGAATAATATTTCTGCCATTCAAATTCATTCTTTTCAAGACATGGTTTCCACTTATGCATCTGATTTGTATTTTTCACGTGCATGGCATGACTTCAATAATGCTGCATCTTTATCTGATGAACATTATACATTTCATAATGGTTTTCTCTATTTTCAACATAGATTGTGCATAACCCAAGCTTTTAAAGATTTTGTCATTAAAGAAATGCATGAACCATCTTACATGGGTCATAGAGGCATACAGAGCACTATTTCTACTTGCAAAGATTTCTTCTTTTGGCCACATATGGAAAAAGACATTGCACATTATGTTTCTCAATGCATTGTATGTCAGCGTGTCAAACGTCATCATGGTAAACCATTTGGATTATTAATGCCCCTTCCTATTCCAAATGAACCATGGGAACAAATCTCTATGGATTTTATCACATGTCTTCCTATCACTTCATCACATAATGATATGATTTGGACAATAGTTGATAGGTTTAGTAAATATGCATATTTCATTCCATGTAGAAAAACTTTGACTGCACCTCAAGCTGCAAAATTATTCATTAAATGCATTTTTCCACATCATGGATTTCCTAAAGTAATGTTATCTGATCGTGATGTTAGGTTTTGTAATCATTTTTGGGTTGCCTTATTTCAACATTTTGGTTCTAAAATAGATTTTAGCTCTGCATTTCATCCTGAAAGTAATGGACAGAGTGAGGCTACAAATAGTACTATTCTTGATTTATTGCGTTGTTATTCATTAGATAATCCTAATAACTGGGATGAAAAGTTGCCATTGCTTCAATTTGCTTACAATAACACTTCACATACCACTACTGGTCGTGCCCCTTTTGAAATAGTTTTTGGTAAAAAGCTTCCTACTCCCATGTCCCTCACCCAAACCGACATTCCGATGGCTGATTCTATTGCTCAAGATCACGTTTCTATACTTCATGATGCTCACGAGCACATTAGGAAAAGTCAAGAGCGATATACACGTATTCTCAATACTAAACGATTAGCCAAAGAATTCAAGGAAAATGATTTTGTATGGTTGCGCATAATTAAAAGACGTCTCAAAAATATTTTGCAGCATCCTAAAATTAAACTTGCACCACGCTATTATGGACCGTTTCGCATTATAGAAAAAATTAATGATAATTCATTTCAACTAGATATTCCATCCCATTGAACTATACATAGTTCTGTTCATATTAGCTTACTTAAACCCTTTAAAGGAACTTTACCACTTGCTCCACTTCTTGATGATCCTCCTTTAATAGAAGAACAATCTGAAATCTTAGTTCCTGAGAATATCATTGATCATGATGTCACTACTACACGCATAGGTACTCAATATCATCGATATTTGATTAAGTACAAAAATCACTCTATTGAAGAATGTCAATGGATACATAAAACACAATTAACACCTCATTATGACCACTTAATTTCTGCATATCATACACAAACACATTAATGTAATAGCTCCATGAACATTTCCATGCATGTATTTTTACATGGCACATGCCTATTTTCTTTATTTAGTGATGAAACATGTGATTGGCCATCCATGTTTATTATTTTTATCACCTGAGGTCAGTTGCTTGCCAAGAGAAACCATAGCCCCTAAATTAGTTTAGATAGTCTAACTAAAATAATGGATGGGTTATATGCCCTTCAAAAAAGAGAGAAGTCTAGGATTGGATGTTCTCAATAAAGAGTTCGTTGAAGTCTTTCTAGACTCCCTTATCTCTAAGAAGGAGGCCTTAATTTTTGTTGCTCTCTCAAAATGCTTAAACAAATGTGTTATATATTTCATTCATTTGAAAAAGAACAAAAAAACCATAGAAATTGAAGGCCAAATATAATGCTCCAATTCGTATGCAAGGTGCCTGTCCTGACTCGCCACAATAAGCTAGGACGGTGCTTGCTGATTTGATTTTTATGATTTTCCAAGCGTTTAAATTAGCTTTCTCGTGCCCTCTAGATATAGCCCATCTCGCTCGCCTATCGTATTTGTCATTTTGAGGGGTTTTTCGGCATTCTTCTTTGATTTCCTTTCGTTCCCTTGCCTCGTTTTTTTAAATGAAGTAAGTTTGGGATTAGCCTACTCTCTCAAAATTGTATTAATAAAAAGAAAAGTATAAATGAAGGGGACTAGTGCCCATGGGACCTTTCGAATCTCAAAGAACAGGAGTAGCTTTTACAGAGTTTATGGTTTGGATGGCATTACAAAGAAGGTTAAACATCACCCTCTCATCACCCTCATACGGGGCCCACTTGGTTTTAAGCTTGTTGTTGATCAAAAGGAGCACTTGATGATGCCTCAAGGTGGGGGGGAATTTCTTACAATTAGTGATTCTTTTGCTGATGAGGAACAACGATTTATCAATCAACCACTCTTTGAGGGAGTCACCAAAGTTATAAGCACATCTTTTCTCGCCAGATCTTCCATAGGACCTCCCCTCTGATGGCGTTCCAAAGAGCCGTGGAGAAGTCGATCACTTCTCCTAGCAAAACTTGTTTCCAACTGATATGTTTCTGAAGTCTAATTATCTTTCGGACAATCTCCTAGAGCCTATTGGAGGTGGGGCAAGTAAAGAAGATGTGAGCAACATTTTCAATGGACCAGTAGCAACACTTGCACTAGGGAGAAACCCCGCAAATTTTGCTAGCCTTTAGGTTGATCTAGATACCACGATGAAAAATCTGCCATAAGAGAACAATGCTTTTGATTTCTATGAGAGGGTGCCACATAACCATGAACTTCATGTTCCAGCGCAGCCGCGTCCATGATAGGCGCCACTTCTTGTTGCGGTTGACCTAATAATCAATTGTTTCTTTGACGTTTGAGATTTTTATTATGCAATTACCATTGTGCCATCTGAGACCAAGCGAGCTCGACAGGTCGTGCCCCATGAGAAGACAAACTTTAGAGTGGTCCCAAGCAAGACGTCTGCTTTGCAAAGTATTCCATTCTTCATGGGTAATGTTGATGCTAGGGTCAATATCGTCGAAGTTGATCCACTAGTTGGTGTTTTGTTTCGAGATATGTTTCCATTTTTTAAAGCCATTGTTCCATAGCGTCTTGGCATTTCGAATGTTCAAAGATTCCACGTTCCGGATGCCATGGATCACACATCAGATAGAGTCATTTTGTCTGATGCTGGTAGCCCACTTCTAATCTTCACTAATTCTTGTGAAGCATACGACTTTATTCCAACTCTTCCATAGGGAGTGCACAAGATTCGAGCCTTTCAGGAAAACCGGGATCAGGGAAAGCAAAACGGTCAGAATGTCACGATTCTTCCAATTCAGGACTCCCATGAAAGTCAACGCGTTCTTATTTCTAAAGATCAACTTGGCCCACGAGGCCTCCCCATTGCACCACACCTTAATAATCCATTTTGCCGCAAGTTTGTTAGCCATGCACCCAATGTCCACAATGCCAAGGTCCCCATAATCTCTTTGGCTGTGATGGAGAGTGTTAATCTCCAAAAGAACAACCTACCCTTAAATTTAGAACACCTCTATATCAAGAGTAAGTCAAAAACTTCACCAATTTAAAAGATCAATGACTAAATATCAACTTCTTGACTAAATTGTGAAGAAGAATATTCCTCAGAAAGTCTGCTGCATAAATCTTGCTCATTGACTGAGTAAATGTGTAAAGTTTTTGATGAAACTTTGCACAAGGTGTCGCCTAAAGATTGCGCACCTTCTTCAAGTCAAATTACATCAAAAGGTTCAGTAGATCTTGAGAAATCTACTTACCAAGTAAGCTATGTCTAAATCTGTACTTCTGAGAAGTCCTTTTGGACACCCCTAACTTCTTAACTTTAATTCTCTCAGTATAGAACCCGTTTAAGCAAATGCTTTTAGCCAGGAGTAGCTTACCTTCCAACTTAAAGATTAAGTGCTTACTTGCACAAAAATTTAAACTGTGGAGTGAGAAATGATCAAATCATTGAGATCAAAATTTGCACCTGTTTCAGGAAACAGTGAGTACTTTCTCACATGTAAATGTTCCTACACACAATTCTCTTAGCCTGATCACAATTAGACTCTCAAACTCTAGCCATAGATTGATTAACTATGGACTTAGATATCTCCAAAAGGAATTCACAAAAGATCTATCACACAGAGAGAAAACACAGAAACATCGGGTGCAATTTTTCCTCTATTTCTCAGAGATTTACAACTGAGTGAGGATGGAGAATTCAACTCACTTCTCATATGTCTAATGACATTCTCTACTTCTCAATACACTATTCTCATGATCTCCTATTGTCTCCTCTCTTTTTTGCCCCGACATTTTTCCAAGTATTTATAGGCAAATATGTACAAGTTTATGACTATTCAAAACTCTAAGTGATCTATGTCTTCACTAATGTACATATGTGTACAAATCATTCATCCTATGAATGTGTCCACCTTCTTTGCTTCAAGAATTGTTCTTATCTCCATTCTTTGTCCATCAAACCTTCAATTGGTGATTGGTCTTCACCAACAGCTCCCCCTCAATCATCAATTGAGGTTTCTATTATCTTCTTTATACTTGCCATGTCTTTAAACTTCTGTAGCTTTGGTCCATCCAAGCTCTTTGTAAGCATATGAGCTATCTGATCTTTTGTTGAAGTATGTATGACTTCAATCTCATCCATCACCTTCTCTCTTAGAAAGTGATACTGTATCTCAATGTGTTTAGTCCTGGCATGAAAAACAGGATTAGCAGCTAGATATAATGAACTCATGTTATCACCATAAATGATAGGTATGCTCTGTATAGTGTCAAAACTCTTCATTAGAGTCTTAAGCCATATCACTTCTTTTGCAGCTTCAACCATGCCTTTGTACTCTGCTTCTGTAGATGACAAAGCAACTGTATGTTGCTTCTTTGAGCACCAAGAGATTAACTTATCTCCCACATAACACATGTATCCATAGGTTGACCTTCTATCATCTGGATTACCTGCCCAATCTGCATCACTATAGATCTTGATATTTGTATCTAATGTAAAACCATAATACAAACCTTCTTTGAGTGTACCCTTAATGTACCTCAACACTCTTTGACCTGCAATCCAATGCTCTTTCCTAGGACAATGCATGAATTGAGACAAAACCCCTACTGCATATGATAAATCAGGTCTAGTTAAAGTAGCATAGATAAGACTACCAACCAAACTCTGATATTGTCTCATGTCCTTGAATTCTTCACCTCCAAATTTACTCAATTTTTGATTCACCTCCATTGGTGTAGGTGCTACCCTGCAATCATCCATTTTAAACTTGATTAACAAGTTCTTTAAATACCTTTCTTGGGTCACAAATACTCCATGTTGAGTATATGTAATCTCCATGCCTAAGAAGTATGACAAGTCTCCCAAATCACTGATTTTGAACTCCTTTTCCATTTGCTTCTTTAGTCTTTGTATTCCTTCCTCATCTGTACCTGTAAGGATTATATCATCAACATATATGCACATGTATATGAAACCATTATCACTTGCTTTGACAAGCAAGCTACTATCTGCTTTAGACACCTGAAATCCAAGTTCTTTCAAGAACATTACAAGTCTATAATTCCATGCCCTTGGGGCCTGCTTCAAGCCATACAAAGCTCTCTTGAGCTTGCACACATGATCTGGATACCTTTTATCTCTGAACCCTTGAGGTTGCTCCATGAGCACATCATCTGAAATATAACCATTCAAAAAAGCATTTTTCACATCTAATTGACACAATTTCCAACCTTTACATGCAGCAATTGCTATAAGTGTCCTGATGGTTGTCATCTTTGCCACAGGACTATAAGTCTCATCATAATCAACACCATATGTCTGAGCAAACCCTTTGACAACAAGTCTAGCTTTGTACCTAGACACACTTCCATCTGCAAATCTTTTTGTCTTATAAACCCACTTACATCCAATGATCTTCTGGCTATTTGGTTTTGGAACCAAATCCCATGTTTGATTCTCCAACAATGCATCATATTCTTCCTGCATAGCTTTCTCCCAATTTTCTTTACCTTTTGCCTCTTCATATGTAGAAGGGTCTTCATCTGCTTTAATCATGTAAGCATAATCTTTGGTAGCCAAAAATGAAGTATCATAGCTATACCTTGTAGGTTGCCATTTGTTCCTTGTAGACCTCCTAAGTTCTCCACTTCTTGAGGTTTCTGGTTCTTCATATTCAGGATCAAATCTTGGTGTTTCTGTTCATTATTCTCTTCTTCATCAATTATTTGAACCTTTGACTTACCTTTCCTTCGGCGCAACCTGCATCCCATCTGCTTATCATCATGACGAATAAACACATATTTTTCAGCTTTAGGTTCCAGTTTGTGCCTTAATTGTGATGGCACATATGCATAGGCCAAACATCCAAATACTTTGCAATGGTCTAGTGTAGGTCTCTTACCCCACCATGCCTCATAAGGTGTCATTCCCTGCAAAGCTTTACATGGTAACCTATTGACCAAATAAGTAGCTGTATTTACAGCCTCAGCCCACAAATAATTAGGGCAATTTTTCTCCTTCATCATGGACCTTGCAAACTCAACAAGAGTTCTATTTCTCCTTTCTGCTACACCATTTTGTTGAGGAGAGTACCTGCAAGTAACTTCCCTTTTTATACCTGCATCCCACAAGTAATCACTGAATTCATTAGAGAAATACTCTCCCCCTCCATCTGACCTTAATCTCTTCATCTTATGACCTGTAATTCTTTTTGCATATGCATGATAGTGTTTAAATGTATTAAACACTTCTGACTTATCTTTGATCACATACATAGTGATCCATCTAGTAGCATCATCAACATAAATGACATAATACCTTGACCCATTTATACTGAAATCCTTTGATGGTCCCCACACATCTGTATGTACCAACTCAAGCTTCTCTGAGTACATAAAACCATGCTTGGAATACGAATGCTTATGAGCCTTACCTAATTGACATGCCTCACATCTGTATGTCATATGTTGAACTGCAACATTAGGCAAACCAAGCACTAAACCATTGTTAATCATGTCTTTAATACCTCTTTCATTGAAATGTCCAAGCCTCTTGTGCCAAAGATCTAACTCAAAGATCTTATGTCCTCCATATGTGAACATGGCATGACCAATATTACCTTGAATCTTCAATGTGAACAATCTTCCTTCTTTCTTCCCTGAAACAATTCGTTTATACCCATTGCTAGGGTCTTCCACAAACACTCCTTCATTAGTGAACCTTACTTCATAACCTTTTTCCACAATTTGTCCTACACTTATCAAATTCTTAGGAATTGTAGGAACATAGAAGACCTTACTCAATAAGGTGCTACCATCCTTGGCCTTCACTGATCCAATTGACTTCACATTGTGCTTTGTGTTGTCACCTGTTTGAACAACATGATTAGATACCTTATTCTCCAAATCAGTCATCAAGGCTATATTACCACTTAGGTGATTGCTACACCCTGAGTCAATGTAAAAGACTCTTTGATCTTCATTCTGCCTTTCACAAGTTGCATTCATTATCAATGTTGAATCTTCCTTTTGATCTGAAGCATAATTGTAGTAGGTGTTGTTATATTGTTGACTTTGGAAACCTCTACCTGCATTTCTTCCAAAGTAACCCCTACTACCTCTACCTCTGAAATTACCTCTTTGATTTCTGCCACCTCTTCCTCTTGAATTATAGTTTTGATTATATCCACCATTACTCTGATTATTATGCCAACAATCATTAGCTAAATGATTTGTCTTACCACAAATCCAGCATGCTTTGGCTCCATCTTTTTTGTTCCTGCCTCTTCCTCTACCTTTGCCACCTCCTCTACCTCTTAGGAAGTTGGCTTGACTAGTTGTACCTTCAGCTTCACCTGATTGTTGCTTTCCTTTGTTAGCTTTCTTCTTGTCCTTTGAGTACATTGCATGACCTGTACTTTTGTCACCATCTCCTTTAACATCCTGCTCAAATGTTAGCATATGACCTAGCAACTGATTTAAATCAGGAGTGAAATGATCAAGTGATAACTCTGTAGACAAAATGAATGGCTTCCATTTGTCATCACCTCTTAAACCTGTAAGGATTTGCCTTACCAATTTATCCTCCTCAATTTCTTCATCAACAGCTCCTAAAGCATCTGCAATATCTTTCATTCTTGTCACATAGTCTGAAATGGATTGAGAAGCCTTCTTCTTAAAGGTGGTAAACTCTGCCCCTTAAGGATGCCTTCCTTGACTTAGTAGTATTCTAGAAATGCTCCTCCAAATCATTCCAAATATCAGTTGCACTTTCAAGACCTCGAATATGAGGTAACAAGTAATCATTGACTGCCATATATATAATGCTCCTAGCTTGAGCATCTTTCTTCATCCAATTTTTCAAATCTGCTAACTCTTCCCTAGTTGGAACACTAGGATCTCTGAACTGTGGCTTCTCTTCTTCTCCTGTGATGTAAGCTATTAAATCTTTGCTCATAAGATGAGCTTCCATCCTCATTGACCATGCAGGATAGTTTTCCCTATCCAATTTCTCTATCTGTAGAGAATCTCCCATCTTGTGTCCACCTGTGTATTGAAATCTTCAAGCTTTATGAATAATATATGTACCTTTACTTCAAATTAGAGTCCTTTTGTCTTTCTTGATGTCGTATGGTCTCCTCCTCAAGCTTTGCCTTCAAGCTTTCACCTTTTAGTTCTTCAGATGTTGAATTTCCTGAATCTGCAGCAGTCCGGATCCTCCTTTCCTTGATTTTGATGTTTCCTGCTCTAATACCACTGATGGAGAGTGTTAATCTCCAAAAGAACAACCTACCCTTAAATTTAGAACACCTCTATATCAAGAGTAAGTCAAAACCTTCACCAATTTAAAAGATCAATGACTAAATATCAACTTCTTGACTAAATTGTGAAGAAGGAAATTCCTCAGAAAGTCTACTGCATAAATCTTGCTCATTGACTGAGTAAATGTGTAAAGTTTTTTATGAAACTTTGCACAAGGTGTCGCCTAAAGATTGCGCACCTTCTTCAAGTCAAATTATTTCAAAAGGTTCAGTAGATCTTGAGAAATCTACTTACCAAGTCAGCTATGTCTAAATCTACACTTCTGAGAAGTCGATTTGGACACCCCTAACTTCTTAACTTTAATCCTCTCAGTATAGAACCCGTTTAAGCAAATGCTTTTAGCCACGAGTAGCTTACCTTCCAACTTAAAGATTAAGTGCTTACTTGCACAAAAATTTAAAATGTGGAGTGAGAAATGATCAAATCATTAAGATCGAAATTTGCGCCTGTTTCAGGAAACAGTGAGTACTTTCTCACATGTAAATGTTCCTACACACAATTCTCTTTGCCTGATCACAATTAGACTCTCAAACTCTAGCCATAGATTGATTAACTATGGACTTAGATATCTCCAAAAGGAATTCACAAAAGATCTATCACACAGAGAGAAAACAAAAAAACATCAGGCGCAATTTTTCCTCTATTTCTCAGAGATTTACAACTGAGTGAGGATGGAGAATTCAACTCACTTCTCATATGTCTAATGACATTCTCTACTTCTCAATACACTATTCTCATGATCTCCTATTGTCTCCTCTCTTTTTTGCCCCGACATTTTTCCAGGTATTTATAGGCAAATATGTACAAGTTTATGACTATTCAAAACTCTAAGTGATCTATGTCTTCACTAATGTACATATGTGTACAAATCATTCATCCTATGAATGTGTCCACCTTCTTTGCTTCAGGAATTGTTCCTATCTCCATTCTTTGTCCTTCAAATCTTCAATTGGTGATTGGTCTGCACCAACAGGCTGGTGCAGATAGACCACTTGATTTTAGGCACTCCCCTATTGTTGTGCTCATCCGTCCAAAGGAAGTTTCTGCAAATAATTTCAAGTTTGGACAATTCTTGCTCTTTCGGTCTCCAACAAGAGAGGAAGTAAATGGTCGATGAAATCAGGAACGTGTTGATAATCATTGCACGACCAACGAGATTGATTTGCATACCTCTGCAATATTTTAACTTGCTTTCAAGTCTAGCTAGGACCCAAATCCACCACTACTGAATGAGATACCAAAGCCCAATGCTCATTTGGCCCTCGGCTTTTACCACTGAGGAGGGCATCAATGACTTCAATGATCTCTTCTTCCGATATAGGGGCATCAAGCATGGAGCAAAGGTTGTGTGGGATCCTATGAGAGGATACCCTAGATATGGCTGCCATGCAGTTCCGTCTATGGTGGGAAAGGGGGGTCGAGATCCCGAGGAGTCTTGTGAAGTGCTCTTTAATGATTCCAAGATTTTATTTTTCTATATTGCAAACATCACCATTTGAGTCTAAAAATAGGTGGATCGATTCTTTGTTTTGTTTCCTTTTAAGGATGTCGCACATGTCTTTGGTGGGTTTTTCGGCTTTGCCAGCCCACCACTCCTTAAAGAATATCTGCAAATTTGTGTTCCTCATATCTCAACAACGCTCTGATTTTTCATAGACCCTTCTGGGATTGAGCTTTCACTTTGTTCATTTCCTCCTCAAGCCTATAGAGTCTATGTTATAGAGCTTCTCTACGTGCTCGCCGAAGAGTCTAGAGCATCTTCCTGGTTCTTATCATGATCTACCATGACTTTTTGACTCTACATCTCTAGCTCTTGGCTAGGGAAGAGCAGGAGGCAAAACACCTCCTTCCACACTTCAACAATTTCTTAATGGACGAAGGTGAGAGAAAAGGAAGTCGTGTAGGTGTGAAACCAAGGAGCGTTATGGATTTTGGTGAGAGGTTGGAAAGCGATAATGATTGGGTAGTGATCAGAGATGGGCAAGGTCCATGCATTGTGAGAGGGAAGGTTAGCCCCAGTGATGAATAATGTTCTGAGCAATGTAGCTTCTATCCAGTATAGCTTTCCTCAAGTCATCCCGTGCTTGTTTCCTCTACCTCTTGGTTTGTCACACAGTTGCCCGAGTTAATTGTTTTCTTCTTTCTCTTAAAACGAAATAAAAGGGGGAAAAATAAGGGGAGTTATTGCTCAACATCGCTTTTGCAAGAAGCATTGCTAGAGGACACCCATAAATTTATGTTGAAGTGCACCTTAACCTTTTTCTTCCCACGAAGATCAACATAGACCTTGGTAAAGGAATCCATCTTGAATATCATGTAGTATACAAAAACATACTCAATGCTTGCTTTCAATATGGGGCATAAGGCCATAGGATTAAAGCCTGTCCTTTAAGGTGGAAATCATTTTTGCCATGAGAGAATGAGGAAAATGCTCAAGGAAATTTTCAAGATTCAATGGACAAAATCATTTTGGCCCTTGAAGATAAATCCTGAGATCTAGAACATGAAGAAGTCCAATGAAAACAATTCCAAGACCATAATTCAGAGGCCTTATGAAAGTAAGGCATAGAAGGAGAAGAAGTCCCAAATGAGGAGGTGGGCTTAATCCGTATCTGTGTCACGAAATTCTGCAACCAAGAATAGTTTTTGCAATTTAGAAAAGGATTTTAATATTTTAGATAACCTAGTTGAATGCTATAATAAAGTAAGTCTATGATCTAGGGATCTTACCGGTTCAGACAGATCGCAAATCAGACACTGTTTGGTCATCCGCGTGTATGATCAAAGATCATGAGTGTAGACTTACTAAGAGGGATCTTATGCTCTTGTGAACAAGTGATCCACTTAGCTTAGTGGTTAAGTCTCAAGGATGTGAAGGAGGAGTCTTGGGGAGAGTATTTTGCCCAAAGAGATCTAGAGCCTTCTAGAAGCATCCACTTGAGTTAACTGGAGTTAATTGGGACACTTGGCGCATATGCAACTACATGGCGGACACATGGATGGTTAGTATCCACCTTCCCAAGAAGGCAGTCCCCTAGAGAGAGCTATATATAAGAGGCATTTGGTTGCGAGGAGAGTCATCTCTCTAGCACGTGGTGGTCGTAATCCTCGTTCTCTTGCATTCGTATCAAAGCAAGGTTTCATGGTGATCTTGTGGGGACATCATCACCTTCTTCATAAAACTTCATGGACATCTTTGTATGCATAGAAGATTATCGTCTGTTGCATCTAGTAGATGGACGCTGATGATGGCAAAAGACGTATTATCAGCAAAGCCTATCATAAGTAGCGCAACCAGGATTCGATCCCTGGGACATTCATATCCGTTTCTCTATCTTTACGCGAGTCTTTCTTCTTGGTCCGCGTGTATACATAGATAGTCTGTTGCATCTAGTAGATGGACGCTAATGATGGCAAAAGACGTATTATCATAAGGCCTATCATGAGTAGCGCAACCAGGACTCGATCACTAGTCCCTTCATGTCACCTGCGGTATTCTTGTTAATAATATGTGCTGTTTTACTGATCAGTTTAATGAGTCTTGAGGATTCAGCCGCTCGTGAGTGATATATCTCTTACTCTCGAGTGTGTAGAAGATTCTACACATCCCTCTTGGAAGAAGAATGCTCTCAAGCGGACGCAGATGGGTGATACAGGGACGCTGATCTACACTAAGAGATCAAGAGCTATTCGACTCTGGTCTTGAAGTGGCACGCTGAGGGGGCTCGAACCGGTGACAAGAAGAGCTTCCTCTTATCCACAAGAATAGCCGCGTGGATGGCTCTGTATTGGATTTGAGATTTCATCGATGCGGCACAGAAGTTCCTCTAACATAAGCAAGAAGAACAAATCTCTGTAGGGGGTAGGAATCGGGCTTTGAACTCGTAACTTCTGGAAGCTCATGTCTGCAATATCCACTCGAGCATGCATGATCACGATAAGTATTATTTGCGCAATTTGTTATAGTTTATACTAGATGGTTGCAAAATGATAAACAGATCTCTGCAAGCAATCGGATATGAGGCTCCAGCACACAATCTTGACATCTGAGAGCATCTTTTTATCCACTACAACAACCTCATTGATGGCTGTGATCTCTAGACGTATATATTTTTGAGCTCTGTTTATGCGCTGCAGACAGCTCTAGATCAGAAACAAAAGAGTTTCACATGCTATCCACAGATGGTGGGAACTGGGTCTTGAACCCATGATGTCAACAAAAAGAAGTCCTTATTATGTCCACACGAACTAGCCTCGATCACGGTACTCAAGATATTGCTTATTCTCCTATCATAGAAATGAAGAAAAGATATTTTCTCTCAGACAAAGGCGCGGCTCAAACACCCGTGCATCCCTACATTCCTACAAGCTTATCTACATCAATAGATCAATAGCAAGCTAGTGTCCAAGAAACCTCATGCATCAGAAATAAAAGAATTCAAATCCTATTTTGGAGTTCTTTTATAGATCTTCTTGACCCCGAGTTCATACTCGATTTGGAGTCATGCCTAAGTGGATACTTTGATAGTACATAAGTCAAAGTAGGAAAGGCAAAGAGAAGCATCATCTTCACACATGATCCGAAGACAAAGGATGGGTGCATAATCCAAGGAAGGTTTCATCTCTTCAAAGAAAAGGACAAGATGAAGCCATGATCTTCAAGGAAGAGTATGTAAATTTTCCTCATGGACCAAAGGATGGAGAGCCACTCTTCCCAAGGATCAATGGAAGGACATAGCTAATTGGGAGCCAAGTACTTTACAAGTTGATGTTTTCATTTCCATATCTCCTTTGATCTATGCTTTCATATAGAATGCATTCCTGTTGAAGTAGGGAAGGAATAAAAAAATTTGAAAGCATTGTATGCAATTTAATGAAATCAAAATAGGGGAGCAACGAAATATGGAAACACTTGCCATGCATAGCCATGCATCTATGAAAGAATGTTTTCATGCAAGCAACACATTTTCTTCTTGCTTGAAAAAGATAGTAAGAGATCAAGTTTATGCACATGAACAGTTAAATCTTTTTTAAAAGCCAACAAGTAGAATAATTGTGCATGGATGATTGAGAACATGCATTTTCAAGCTCAAGAAATTGCTTGATTTAAGTTTGGTGCATGAAAGGAGAATGCTCACACATGCATTGACTCACATGCATTTTCATACAAGAACATGCATCTGTATATGCATGATGGTTAGTTAAGTAGTTGAATACTTATACTTTCGTTGCCTTTTTTCTAACTTGACTTGGATAGCTAGAGAAAATAGTAAACTAGGTAGTTGTAAGGCTCCTGGTTGCCATGCAACTCAAGTAGCTAGTTTGTTTTTCTCAAAGGTGATACTTAGGTATCACAAATTAGGAGTCAAGTTAGAAAAAAGTATTCAATTTTCTTGCTCATTGGCGTAGCAAGAAAACAGGACTGCTTGAAAGTTTCCATGATGAATCTAAGTTATGGAAAACCTAGAGAATCCTAACGACAAGCCTGTCATTAGCTTGGATTTAAGAAATCTTACATTCAAGTAGGATGATAAGAGTTTTCTTAGATAGTTGAGCACTTGGCATGAATTCTTTTATTTGATTTTATCCCAAGTCACGATCTAAATCAAAATAAAGCTAATCGAAACTTACACGAGTTGAACTTTTAAAGTTCACAAGATAGTTATTCTATTCCTTAAGTAGCATCCCTCATAAGGATGCAAAGTGCTAAGGAAAACTATGAAGTTTTATAAGTTTCATTTGATTTCAACCCAAGGAGTGATGGAAATCAAAGGTTGAACCTCAACATCAATTAATCTTTGACATTCAATAGCAAAAGATTCCAAGATGAATCATTTGCTCAAGTTAATTGATTCCTTGGAAAGAATCTCGAGACCTTGAAGAATAACATTCTCTCAAGTAGGGAGAATGAAATTCTTCATACTCTTTAAACAATGAGTAGTTCACTAGACATCTCAAAGTGGTACTTAAGGTCCAAATGGTTGATATCACCTGGAAGGTTATCAAAGATTCTTAGCTTTAGAATCTGAAAGGTATTAGTATATGCTTGGACTTGAATAAGGAAAATATCTCTAAAAATCTTGTAGGTAAGCAAAGAAGCTTTAGATAGTTCAGGAGATCTTGAAGATAACGACTAAGGATTTATTTTAGTTGCAACATCAAGTAGACTTGATCAAGCTTGGCCATGATTATTCAAGAATGTGCGATTGGAACTACTTTATAGATTGCCAAGTATTGGTAATAAAAATTCCTTTTGGGAATTATTCACTCAAGCTCCATTTATCCAATGGAAAAAATGTGAAAATATTAAGTTGTTCCAAGTCTGAACAGAGTGAAGAAATTCCAAGAATGTAGTCTACAACCGTGAAGACGGTACTTAAGTCTATGGAAGGTAAAACATAATGTTTACCTATCTTTAAAGGAATTTTGGTACAAATCGAGAGAGCATGAGTGGATGCTTAAGACTTAAGCAGTAGAGAGATTCCTATATGAAGTCCCCGGGGTAGGTACCTAAAGCATTACTAAAGAAAGGAATCTAAAGACCAGAAGTGAAAAGCTCTTGTCAATACAAATTGATCAAGGATAAACCAATTGAACTTGAATCTATGAAAATTCAAGTACTTGGAATTCGGATTGCTTTTCATTTGAAAACCCTAGCGAAGAGGAATAGATATTCTATCAATAGGTTTTCAAGTTTCTAAGGCAAAGCATGTGATTATGAGATGATCATGTGAAGGAATAAAAAAAGCTAGAATATCAAGTTTGAGATAATGCCTGAAACTTCAAAAAATTCTCATAAAGAGTTGAAGTAAAAAGGTACGCTTTCAAGAGATGTTTAGGCTTTAGGATAAAATTCACTCACACATCAATGTAAGTATAAAATAGGGTGGTATGGGACACCAGATTTTATACTCGGATTGATGTAGGAAAGATGGTATGGGACATTGGACCATGAGATGATGATTATTTTTTAGTCCTAGATTGGAACTTGAAGTTAGGTTTGATCCTCAAGGGAATTAAAACTTCAAAGATGGAGTTTAAATTCAAGGAGGATAAACACATGATTTAAAGATACTTCAAGATCAAGGAAACAAAAGATAAGAAGTAAGTAACTTCCAAGATCTTCTTGAAAAACTTTAAGATAAAGTGTTGTTAATTCAAAAATATTTCATAAATTTTTGAAAAAAAGTTAGACTTTGACTTTGAGTTGATCGTTTCAACTAAGGAATAGACTGACTAAGTCAAGCATCAAGTTTCTATTGTGACTTAGTAAATTCAGTCCTTTGACTCAAAGAAATGCACAAGAATAAAGATTGAATTTAGGAATAAAGTTAGTCTCAAGTGGAGCATTATTTTAGTAACAAACGCATCAACAGAACCTCCATGGGTCGATACACTGATGGTTGATACCACACTAGTATCTTGTGGATGGATGATATTTTAAATTTCCTCTTAATCCTTTTGAGAATCGAGCTTTTTTCTCTTAAAGATAGGAAAAATGCTTAAATACCTTGTTGAAATAGATCTATGAGAAGTTAAAGTCCTCAGTTATCTAGACTTTGATGCATAGCAAGTTTACGCATCTTCAAAGTTTGAATTGGTTGAACAGAGTTTTAGCTCTTTCTTTTCAGTTTTCAAATCTTTTGGATTTAACTCAGATATGGTATCTGATTCTTTTCACAGAAGTCAAGGGTTAGTCGGTTAGAAGTATGTAACTAAATTATACATCCTAGATAGATGTTTTGTACAAGAATCTTTTCAAACATCGAGAATAAATCTCATGAATTTCTAGAGTAAAATACAATCTAGAACAAATGAAGTTAGCAATTGCTCATAAGATTGGCAATTTCCAAGAACTTATAGCTCAAGTGTCTGAGAAAAGTGTCCTAAGTTGGACAATTATCATTTTGAATTTGAATTGGTCAAGTTATAGTATGATTGACTCAAAGAAAATGGTAAAATTTCTCCTTCAATTTCCATAGGATTTTTAAACTCAGTAGGAAAAAGAAGTCCTCTAGTCGGGTGAAAATTCAAGTAACTATTAGATAGGAGTTAACCATTATACAAACATCAAAGTTAGATGTTTGGGACCAGCAAACTTCGAGTTATAGAAAACAAAAAAAAATTCAAGTGAATCAAGAGCTCTCAAAGTCTTACGAGGGATAAGAATCCCATCTTTGTTACTAATTACATGCACCAATCATGCCAAGAAAAGGATTTTTAATTTGAATCCACCTAGTTCACATGTTTGTGCCTAGATCGCACATGGAGAAACTATGAATTGGCTAGGGATGTTTTTAGATCCACCCTTATTATTCATTCACTACTTTGTACTTTGACCACATTATCAAAGTGCAAAGCGAGATATTGTTTTGAATCATTTGGATAGGGATGCCACCACAGAGATGAGACATGTTCTTCCAGTTCTAGGACATGACCATGTTCTTCCAGTTCTAGGACATGACCATGTTCTTCCAGTTTTAGAACATGAGGCTCAGGGGTTGCCTACAGTATATATATAGCTCTATTTTCGAGGATGAAAATATTCTCCATAGGAAGCAATAATGTAATAAAATCAATCTATGATCTAGGGGTTCGATCGATTCAGACGGATCTGAGATTAGACACCATTTGGTCATGTGTGTGTATGACCAAAGATCTCCAGTTTAGACTTACTAGGAGGTCTTGTGCTCTTGTGAATAAGTGATCCACTTAGCTTAGCGGTTAAGTCTCAAGGATGTGAGGATGAGGTCTTGGGTTCAATCCCCATGGGAGACATAGGGAGAGTATTTTGCCCAAAGAGATCTAGAGCCTTCTAGAAGCATCCACTTGAGTTAGCTCGAGTTAAGTGGGACACTTGGTGCACATGTAGTTACATGGCCGACATATGGATGGTTAGTATCCACCTACCCAAGAAGGCAGTCCCCTGGAGAGAGCTGTATATAAGAGGCATTTGGTTTAAGTATAAGTTAATGTGGTCTAATAAACAAGTAAACCACTTACCCTAGTGGTTAAGTCTCAAGGTTGTGAAGGAGGAGGTCTTGGGTTCAATCCTCATGGGGATCGTGGGGAGAGAGTAGAAAGAGCTCTAAAGCTTTCTAACTCAAGTTAATATAAGTTAACTTGAGTCCAATGAGACTTAACTCGAGTGGCAAGTACACCTACTACTCGTGGACTCTAGTGGAAGGTACTAAAGCAGTCGTTATGATCACTCCAACAACTAGTAGACTCTAGCAAAAGATATTATAGGAGTGGAGGGGATTGCACATGCACTTATGGACTCTAGTTACATTTGTGGTCCTCATTACATCAAGCAGCTACATATACAAGCATAAGGTTGGGAGGAGAGTCATCTCTGTAGTACGTGGTGGTTGTAATCATTAGTTTCTTGCATTCGAATGAGAGCCAAGCTTTCATGGAGATCTTTCTAGGCTCATCATCTTCTTCAATAGAATGTGCTTTGATTGTTAATAATATGCTCATCGTCTTTTCTACGTGAAGCATGTTTCCCTCTATCTTTGGATCCCAATGGCAAAAGCTTCTGTATTTGAATTTCGACTACAAAAATCAAAAGCTATTACTCTCTTATTGTGCACGAGAGTATGGGATTTGATCTCCCAACATCCCCCAAGCCCAAGGCCTGCTTTAACACACGAAGGCCAGCCATTGATATGCTATCCCATGTTGTAGCGAATGTCTTATTTAGAAGCAATTAATTTGGATTGTTGCCTATGCAAGCAAATAGTAGAAAAAAAAAATGTCAAAGGCATCTTCAGAAGGTTGTGTACAGGGATTGAAAGTGACCTCACTGAATGTACCTATCCTTTTAAACCACTAGAGCAAACTGAGTTCAACATATGATGGTCACATCTTGGTTTTATCTCATAAACCAAACATTAGAGAAAACAATGGTGGCTTTCATCACCATTTTTGTGATGTAGAAGCTTTTGCATTAGGATTCGATCCCGAAATTGTCAATTTTAGAGACTAATATCTTAACTACTACAAGAGGGGGCCATTGAGGATTCAACTCTACTATCATTAATTATATAGCCATCAAATATGCATGTTTGCTCTTAAACCTAAGTTGAGAAGCTTTTCCCTATCTAAGCCAAGTGGAGTTGATTACTCCTCTTTCATTTCAGATACATCTTCTTTGCTATACCCGATCTCAACTAAGTGGAGTTCATTACTCCTAATTGATTTTACCTCGAAAGAAGCTTTTCCTTTTTGAGATCTTTGCTTTATCCCAAGTCTAGTTGAAGTGAAGTACAATCCACACATCATCAGAAGGCAAAGGATGGACTAAGACAAACATAGTCCAAGAACATCTTCATGAGGAAGCAATGGACAAGAGGACAAGAGGAAGCAATGGTCTTCAAAGAGGAGTATGAAATTTTTCTCATTACCAAAGGATGGAGCAATGCCCTTCCTGAGAATCAATGGAAGGACCTAGCTTAATTGGGCGATAAGTATTTTCTAAGTTGATGTTTTCATTTCAATACTTGCTTTATTCATCGCTTTCATGTAGCTTGCATCTAAATATTATTGAGCCATGGTAGTAGTCTTTGTTTTGTAGAATGATTATGCAAACACTATGAATTCAATGAAAGCTAATCAGACATAGAATTATTGGGAAATACATCAAACACTTACATGCATCTAAAAGTTCATGCCCAAAAAAGAAATGATTGTTCGTGCATTTGTCCTTTCAAAAGAGTGTTCATGCACACACACATTTTCTTCTTGCTTGAAAAAAGTATTGAGATGCACTCAAGCTTTTGCACATGTATGTTTATATATTTTGAAAGGTAGCAAGTAGATTGTTTGTGCATGGATGTTTGGATGCATGCATAGCAAGCTCAAGAACTGCTTGATTCAAGTCTCGTGCATGAAAAGGAAAACACATCAAAAAACATGAATGCACTCACATGCATTTACATGCAACTACATGCATTGGCATATGATGATGCATGGTTTTTTGCTGACCTTTTGTTGATTTTTTGCTGATTTTTTGCTGATTTTTTGCTGATTTTTCACCAAGTAGTTGAACAAATGTATTTTCCTAATCATACCTACATTTTTTTACTCGAGTTAGACAATTAGGGAAAAAGGCAAACTATTTAGATGCAAATCTCTTAGGTTTTATGCAACTCAAGTAGTTAGTTCACTTTTTCCTTAAAGTGATACTGAGGTATCGCATATTGGGGTAAATAGGGCTAGTTGCGAATTTCCTTAATGACTCAAAGTCTAGGAACAAACTTAAAAGAATCCTAATCACAAGCCTGCATATCAAAATTCATGCATCCAGGTGGGATGATTTGGAATGCTTTTATTTGCTTCTATCCCAAGATGTGATAGCAATCAAATGAAATCCAATGGAACTTGAACTAATTGAACTTTTTAGAGTTCACAAGATAGTTCAGATGTTCCAAATTTATAAAGACCATAGTGTTTTTGAAGTTTTCATTTTCAATTTATCCTAAGGAGTGATGAAAATCAAAGAAGTGATTAACCTTAGCATCAATTGAGCTTGAAAATTCAATAGATGTATGCCAGGTTCCATGATTGCATTTTTGTTAATGATGCAACTTACTAAGAGTGCATGAAAACTTGAAATAACTCTTCCTTTTTGAATGATTAGAGAATTAATTTTTGGTTTCATTCAAGCTAATAAAAGCTTCAAGAGGAAAACCAAGCAAATAATCTTTAGGAAATAAGATAAATTCCTAATGACATGAATCAAGCTGTGAACTTTTCATTTGAGAATATAAAATTCCAAGATATGAATCTTCAATCCATGAACTTTTCCGAAACAAGCTATAAAGCTCAAAATTACCTGTTCAGAGTAGCATTATTATTGTATCAATCATCAAAAGATGCTTGGACTTTAAACATATTTTTTATTATCGAAATATGTTTTAAAGTACTCTAGTAGGATCTACAGATTGACCAATAATAATAAGTCTTGTGTCAAACTCAAGAATAGGAATCAATATCACATAAATGAAAAATCAAGTCAAACTTTCATAGTGGAATGGGAAACCATATCCTAAAGGTGATATTTATTCTCTAGTTTGATACTGAGTAAATAAACATAATTGAATCAGTAAAGCTTCTGGATATTGTTTGAAAGTCTAAGAATTTCTTTCAAATATTCTTTTGGCATTGCAAAAGATTCCAAGATGAAGCATTTGCTCAAGTTATTTGATTTCTTAGAAGGAATCTAAAGTACTTGAAGAATAACATTCTCCCAAGTAGTGAGAATGAAACTCTTCAAACTTATTAGATAGCAAGTAGTTAATTAGGATTCCCAAACCACTAGAACTCGTAGTTAAAGTCTAATGGTTGATATCATGTGGAGCTGCATCAAATATTCATAGCTTTAGAATCTAAAAGGTATTAGCAAATGCTTGGACTTGATTAGGGGAAAGATCTCTAAAATCGCATGGGTAAGCAAAGAAGCTTTTAATAGCTCAAGAGATCTTAAAGATAAAGAATAAGTCTTTATTTTTGTCGCAAGGTAAACAAGCCTTGATCAATCTTGGTAGGGTTTGTCCACAAGAATTGGGATTGGAACTACTATAAAGTTTTCCCAAGTATTGGCAATCAAATTCCTTTTGGGAAATTTTCACTCAAGTTCCATTTATCCAATGGGATTGTGTGAAAAGAGTAATTTGTTCCAAGTATGAACAGAGTAAATATTCCAAGTATGTAGTCTGCAACTGTGATGATGGCAATTAAGTCTATGGAAGTTATAACATAAAAGTTTTACATATCCTTAAAGGGATTTCTTAAAGATGAAATCCAAAAGCATTAGTGGATGCTTACACTTAAGGAGTAGAGAGATTCCTAAAAAGTCCTTGAAGTAGCTACTTAAAGCTTAAGTCACTATAAAATTGGTCAAGTATAACCAATGAGACTTGAATTGGAAAAATTCATGAACTTGGAAGGATAATTGGTTTTTCATTTGAAAAACTAAGCAAAGAAGAATAGATATTATATCAAGTGGTTTTCAAGTTCCCAAAGGAAAACACAAGATCATGAAACAATCATGTGAAGGGATCAAAACCTAGAAAATCTAGTTAGAGGTAATGCCTGAAATTTCAAAATTTTTGTAAAGAATTGAAGCAAGAAGGTACTCTATCAAGAGATCTTTAGACTTTCAGATAATTATATGGTATGGGACATCAGACCATGGGATGGTAATTATCTTTTAGTTTGAGAATGGATATTGAAGTTAGATTTGATCTTCAAGGGAATCAAGGCTTCTAAAGAGAAGTTTAAATTCGAGGACGATAATATAATGATCTAAAGATACTTCAAGATCAAGGAAGCAGAAGATATGAATTTGGTAACTTCAAAGATCTTCTTTTTCAAATAAATACTTGTTCTTATTTGAATTATGAAACACTTCAAGATTAAGTGTTGTTGATAAGAAATATTTGTTTCATTTCTAAAGAAGGACCTTAACATTGAAATAATCCTTTCAACTAAGGAATAGATTGACTAATTCAAGCACCAAGTTCCGAGTGTAACTGGGTAAATTCAATCCTTTGACTCAAAGAAATGCGCAAGAATTGCATTTCCAGTAAGTATTCATACAGATTAAATATAGGCATCACCTTAGTCTCAATTTAAGCATTATTTGAGTAAAAAAAATCATTAATAGAACCTCACTCGATCAACACACTAATGATAGATATAACACTATTATCATGTGGTTGGATGATATTTTAGATTGGCTCTAAATCATTTTGACAATCCAGTTTATTTCTCTTAAAGATGGTAAAAATGCTTCAATACCTTGTTGAAAGAGATTGTTAAGAAGTCAAAGTCTTGAGTTAAAGTCTTAAGTCATCTAGAATTTGACGCATAGAACGTTTAAGTATCTTTGAATTTTAAATTGGTTGTACAGAGTTTCAATTCTTTATTTCCGCTTTCCGAATGTTTTGGAATTGACTTAGATATGGTATTTGATTCCTTTCACAAAGGTCCAGGGCTAGCCAATTGGAGCTAGATAACTAAATTAAACATCATAGATAGATGTTCTATATAAGAATTTATTGAATCTTCAAAAGATGCTAAGTCCAAGACTGCCTTATTCATTTGCGTTTTGCTCAACTTCTCTAGCATAACTGTGATGACTTTCTAGAATTCAGTACACTCTAGAATAGTGAAGCTAGGAATTGCTCATAAGATTGACAATTCCAAAAACTTTAAGCTAAAGTCTTTGAGAAAATTTATCCTAAGTTGGATGATTATCATTTTAAATTTGACTTAGTCCAGATATAGTAAGGTTGAACCAAAGAAATTGGAAACTTTATCCTATAGTTTACATAGGATTTTCAAGCCCATTAGGACAAAGTAGTCCTCCAGTTGGGTCAAACAATCATGTAACTGCTAGATGGGAGTAAACCATTATACAAACATCCAAGTTAGATGTTTGGATCAACAAATCCTCACAGCTTTTGAATCAAATTCAAGTGAATCAAGAGTTCTCAAAGTCTTGTATGGGATGTACGTCCCATCTGAGGTACTATGTTCATGCACTAGTGATGCCCAAAAATGGACAAGAAATTGCAATCCATCCATTTCATATGTTTGTGCCTAGATTGCACATCAAGAAACAAAGAATTGGCTAGGGATATTTTTAGATCCACCCTTATTATTCATTCACTACCTTGAACTTTCATCGGTTCATCAAATTACAAAGCTAGATGGTGCTTTGAATCATTTGGGCAGGGATCCCACCTTAGAGATGAAACATGTTCTTCTGGTTCTTAGAACATGAGGCTCGTGGGTTGCCTATGGTTATTACTTATAGCTTTATTTTCAAAGATGAAAATCTTTTCCAAGGGGGAACAATGTTATAAAGGAAGTCTATGATCTAAGGGGCCAACTAGTTAAGACACATCTGAAATTGGACACCGGTTGGTCACTCATGTGTATGGCCGAAGATCTTGAGACTAGACTTAAATAAGTCCATGTGATCTCTTAAACAAGTAAACCACTTATCCTAGTGGTTAAGTCTCAAGGTTGTGAGGGGGGAGGTCTTGGGTTCAATCCCCATGGGGAGCATGGGGACAGAGTTTCTCCCAAAGAGCTCTAGTGCCTTCTAACTCAAGTTAACATGAGTAAACTTGAGTCTAGTGAGACTTAACTCTAGTGGCAAGTACACCAACCACTAGTGGACTCTAGTGGAAGGTACTAAAGCAATGGTCGAGATCACTTCAACCACTAGTAGACTCTAGTGGAAGATATTAAAGGAGTGGAGGAGATTGCATATGCACTTGTGGACTCTACTTACATTTGTGGTCCTTGTTGAGTAAAGAAACTATATATATATTTTCATAAGGTCGGGAGGATCGTCATCTCTGTAGCACATGGTTGTCATAATCATTAGTTTTTTGCATAGTCTTAGGAGAATACTAGCTTCAAGACTATTCCACAGGTCTTAACTTATCAAACAATCACCTCACAACCAGAATCAAAGATGATGGGATTAACATGCTGTTAGGGAAACTAATGATTAAGTCATGTAATAATTTCACACACAAGTTACTTGAGCACATGGATAGAGAAAGTCACACCAAATTGAATTTTAGCAAGATCTCAAGCGTTATAGGACTAAAGGAAATGTGTCAAGACTTATATACCTTGATCTCCATGAGAGGCATGGATGCTGAAAGGAACCATATCTCATTCACTTCCGTATTCTATAGAGTAACAACCATGAAATCTTAAGGAATGATTTGCAAACATTGTTTCTGAGTTAGTCTTGTCTAGCAATGCCTATATATCTAAAGATTTGAAGAAGCACAAAAAGGTTATCCTCTCAGATTTGGGTTCCCAAATCTAGTGTCATCCCTAAACCAATTACAAAGTTTGAGTCAATGACTCCTTTAAAGGAAACTCAATACAAGCATACTAACCCACGTAAAGCGCCATTTAACAAGGGAACTTCACAACATCTTCCATGATCAAAACCAGCTACGAAGTTAATCTTGAGGAAGAAGTATCAAAAGAATCTATCTTATGAGGATGTATAAAGCCCACCGCCAAAAGTGCCTCCTACAACCTCCAAGTGGACTAGTCCTAAGTTTCCATTTGAGAAAAGTATTAGTGAAATGTCTAATTTACCTATCGCGTAGTTGACTCACAAATATATTCAATTATATCTTTTGACCTATGTTTGATATTGAAATATGCCTTGTTGATCACTCAGATGTAAGTGCTTGTTTTACTAAGTATAATAAGGTTCTATCTTTTGAGAACTAATAAGTTAATAAAACACAAATACTTGAACTTGGAACTTAGACCATGTCTATTTAGAATAATTTCTTTTTTGTATACAACAGTAAAGCATAATCATTTAAATCAAATGGCTAAAGCAAGTTTTTCTTTTATCATTTCAAACAAAGTCAAGGGATATGATGGGATAGTTCAGTGAAGTGGTGTTTGTGGCATCTCCATTACCAAAGAAGTTGGTGAAGCTAGCGGTTACTTATTGATCTCAACAACATGTAGCTGTCTTATCACAAATTAGTTAATTAATCTTTTTATACACTAGGAGAGAGGAATAGCAAGTTGTTTTTAATGAATAAGGAATTTTAGGATATTTAGAACAATTACAAAGCCATGTTGAAAATCTAGGATCATTGAAGGTGTGGACAATTTATTGGACAACTTTTAGTGAGACTAGATAGAGAAAGATGCTAACAACTTTTGGAAAATTTAAAATTGAGTACGAAAGGTCATATGATAGAGTGGGGGACTTAGAATTAGTTTTGATAGAGTTTGAGATGAGGGTTGAGATTATCAAGAACGCATTGAACTTTCGAAGTAGTTTTTTAACGTTGGATTGATTATCAACACCGTGAATGAAAGATAGTAAGACCTCTGCCACATGGAAAGAGTTAGAGAGAGTTTTAGGATTCGATATCACATTGAGCCTACCAATATCTTTATTATGGGAGGATTATTCTCATTTTCAATGAATTGAAAGTCACACCGTTTCACACTATTGATACAAGTATATAGTCACATTTTCTCACTTGAACATTCACATGCCACCCATTCGCTTCCTTCTCATTTTTTGAACCATTAATCATGCTACTCTTGGATATTCATTCATCATTGTCAGTTTTAGCTTCTTCTAGTTCTTTTATATATTTCAACGTCAACTCTTTTCAATCGAATTCCACTTTCTTCATCATCGTGGCATCTTTCATCAACTCCCTTCTTATCCAATTTTGATATCTCATTGGCAAAAACAAGAAGTCCCTCAAGCCATATTAGACGTACTACCATGGTCACTCAACTTCATGAGAAAATTGTAGATTCATGCATAGAGGCACAGGATGTGGTCATCAGAGATACCCATGCTGAACGAGTCAGTAACATTGTAAGAGATGTGCTATAAGACATCCATAGAAACCAATAAGCCAAAGAAGAAGTGTAATAGTCAATGAAACACAATATGAAGGTGATGACTTAGAGGATGAGTGCCAAGATATCTTCTAGGACATTATAAGACTGAATAATATTGTCGAGGAGTTAACAGTATTATTGTCAGATCATGTCAAGAGAATACAATCTCGAAGGCACATGTAGCTTCTCTAAAAAAAAAGTGAATACAGGTCCAAAGAGATGGTGAATTTGCAAAGAGCACATTAGAATAATTGAAGCTCTTGCTTACTTTCGAAGAACAAGATGTGAATCATTTTGAAGAGGAATTAATGAAATCAAACGCAAATTTGAATTGAGTAGAGAAGGAAAGTGAAGGGTTAAGAGAACGATTATTCGAGGAAAAAGTGTTTCTATATCATCCTTGTAGGAATATGGATCAGTTTATTGAAAAACAGAATGAGAATGTTGATCATGCATGCATGATAAAGAGAGATGACACTAACAAGACAAATTAACACAACTCAATTATTTGATCAGATGCCCTCATATATTCAATATAATCCTATGTTTGCACCCTTCACTAAAGAGAATATCATGGTCAACTTACGATCTCATGAGAGTTCTGAAAAGAACAATAAGGTATTGGCTCAGCTATTGAGGTATGGAAGCTCCTCAAGAGAATACTATAACTATACAATATATGTGCAATACAATATCTGTCATGAGAGGTCATAAAATAACAATAAGGTATTGGCTCAGCTATTGAGGTATGGCAGCTCCTCAAGAGATTACTATCACTACACAATATTTGTGCAATGCTATCACTTTTTGGCATCAAGCGGTAGCCGACGAGAGCCCTCATGTGAGATGTTAGTGAAGCTTTTGAAAACCTTGAAAATATGCTTAAATTTTTTAAACTCTACAACTGCTCGAAACATTAACTTACTAGATTCCATTATGGGGTTCGGTGATTACTTTTTGACTTCAACCAAAGCATGCCGTTAAAGTATGTCATATCCTATCACAATACATGCCAGTTCTTAGACAGTTATCATATGCAGAGTTTTGAAGAGGCATTTCACACAAGATATTTCAAAACCATTGATTTTTTTCTTTGTAAGATACCCAAGACTCATATAGGCTACTTGTATGGGCTCACTTTCAAATCACTCATACAATTATGATAACCATCACATTAGAGCCAAAAGTTCCAAAGTTACCTCATGTTTTTGGCGAAAAGGAACTACAAAATGGACCTAAAATTACAAGAAAATGCCAAAACAATGTGTAGGATGCCCTCCACCAAAGGCTTTGATAAGGAGGACACAACTTGGGGGGGGGGGGGGGGGGGGGGGGGTGGGGGGGGGGGTGGGGGAGGGGGAATTGTTGGCAATTCCAAAGGAGTTAAGAGAGGACGTGAAGTCCAAAATTGTAGAGTATAGAAGGCCCAACAATTTCTTGAGCTTCGTCTATGAAGAGCATGTTAAATCCCTTGGAAAGAGCCTAGCAATAAAGGATCTACACATGAAACAGAGTTGGGACAAAGCATCCATACCACATATGTCTAGCTTTCTAGTCATTTCATGTAGAGTTTTTCCTATGTAAAAAGTTCTATTTTAATTCCATTCCATTTTCGTAAAGTTCCAAGAGCCATTGAACCTCAAGTCTGTTTTTCTAACCCTTCGCAATTATTTGGGATTTTTTAGGATTCCTTTTGATTATTAAATGAAGCTTAAAATGACTTTTTCTAAGTGAAGTTTTCCCAAAATCATGTGAAAAGAGGCATGACCAGAAGTATAAAGGAGAAGAAATCTAAGTTGTTAGGGACTTTTTCAATCATTTGAATAAATTTTTTGTGCATCTTGCTTCTTGAGCCTCTATCTTGCATCTTCTTCTTCATTTGGAGCTCTAATTATTTTGTTGAGGTATCCCAACCACCTATCTTCCTAATGTGAGTGTTTCCTATGCTCTTTTTATGTATACCTTGTCTATTGATGCATGTTTATGGGGTGATCGTCTTCAAGAATGCAAGCTTGAGTTCGATGGCTTCAAACCATGCATCATCATACCCTTGCCTATTGATGCATGTTTCTGGGCTGATCCACTTCAAGAATGCAAGTTTGAGTTCCGTAGCTGCAAAAGATGAATCATCATACACTTAACCGAGATAAACAAAGTTTGATTGAAGATCAACTATAGATCTAGAACCACCAGATGTCCGTTATGCCTTGTTCTGAAGGCTCTACAACACCATGCATCATCGACAAGAATTGAAACTATCCCTTTAGTCTGTCCATGATTATTTGTGTTGCGAGGATTGAAAATGTTCCCACTACAGTAGGCATCCTAGATATTTAGGATATTTTATAGAAGGTGTTTTTTCTAGCAAGATGAAGCTCTTAATACAAAGTAAGTTAGAATCGCAAGAGAAACCCTTCTTTTATACATTGCTAAGCCAAAAAATTACAAGGAATTCGAGTACCAAGAATAATCTCACCACGTCTTTAGAATTGTTACTTCACTACTTATATCACTATTCATATTTTTCTTGTATCTTTTTTTTTCTATATAAAGGAGGTTTGGCCTTAGATTACTCTCCCGAACTTGTATTAATTAAAAGATAAGTACAAGTGAAGGGGACTAGTGCCCACTGAACCCCCTGAATCCCACAAAGCAGGGGTAGATTTTATAGAGATTAGATGGCCTTACAAAGAACGTTAATCACCCTCTCATCACCCTCATGTGGGGCCCACTTGGGTTTAAGCTTATTGTTGATCAAGAGGAGAACTTGATGATGCCTGAAGGAGGGAGATTTCTTACAATTAGCGATTCTTTTGTCGAGGAGGAGCAATGATTTCTCAATCGACACTCTTTTGGGGAGTCACCCAAGTTATAAGCACATCTTTCCCACCATATCTTCCATAGGACCTCCCCTCTAATGGCATTCTTGTGAGTCGCGGAGCAGCCGATCGCTTCTCCCAGTAGAGCATGTTTCCAATTGATATCTTTTTAAAGTCTAATTTCTTTTCGACAATCTGCTAGAGCCTATTGGAGCTAATACAAGTAAAGAAGATGTGAGCAATATCTTCAATGGACTGGAAGCCCCGCTTGCACCAGGAAGGCATCCCACAAATTTTGCTAGCCTTGAGGTTGGTCCAAATTTCTTGATGGAGAATTTGCCATAAGAGGACAGACTTTTTGATTTCTATGAGAGGTTGTCAGATAGCCATAAACTTCATATCCCACTGAAGCCTTGTCCACGACAGGCACCACTTCTTGTTGAGGTTGACCTGATAATCAATGATTTCTTTGATGTTCGGGATCTTTGTTAGGCAATTACCATTGTGCCATCAGAGACCAAGTGAGCACAACGGGTTGTGCCCAATGAGAAGACAAACTTTAGAGCAGTCCCAAGCAAGCCATGTGCTTTGTAAAGTATTCCATTATTCATAGGTTATGTTGATGCTAGGGTCAATATCCTGGAAGTTGATCCATTGGTTGGTGTCTTGTTTCTAGAGATGTTTCCATTTTGTGAAGCCTTTGTTCCATAGCCTCTTGGTGTTTGGAATGTTCTAAGATTCTAGGTTCCGAATGCCTTCGACTGGAAACTAGATAGACTCATTCTCTCTAATACCAGTAGCCCACTTCCAATCTTCACTAATTCTTATGAAGCTTTTGACTTTATTCCAACTCTTCCATAGGGAGCACATAGGATTCGGGCCTTTTGGGAAAACCGATATTGGAGCAAACAAAAGGGTCATAATTTCAAGATTCTTCCAATTCAGGAATCCCACAAAATTCAATTCATTCTTGTTTGTGAAGATCAACTTGGCCCATGAGGCCTCCCCATTGCAACATGTCTTAATCATCCATTTTGCCGTGAGTTTGCTAGCCATGCACCCAATGTCTGGAATGGCAAGGCCCCCACTATCCCTTTGGCTAGTGTAGATGGACCACTAGATTTTAGGCACCCCCCTTTTGTTGTGGCCACTCGTCCAAAGGAAGTTTCTTCAAATACCTTCTAGTTTGGACAACTCTTGCTCTTTCGGTCTCCAACAAGAGAGGAAGTAAATGGCCGATGAAATGAGGAATGTGTTGGTAACCATTGCACGATTGGCAAGATTGCTCTCTAATAGTTTAACTTGCTTTTGATTTTGGAAAGGACCCAATTCCACCGCTACTCCAAAGTGATATTAATGCCTAAGGGAATCTCGAGAAGTCCGACAATTTGGCCAGGAGGAATATACAGCCACGATCAAAGAGGTCAGGCTTGATCCCAACAATAGCTTGTAAAGCAATCTTTGAGTGGTTGCTTTTCGATCTAGAGGCTGCGCAAAAAGTATCTAGGCACCTCGAGAACGTCTCCAAGCTGGTACAATCATTGTGGACAAACACATTCATATCATTGGCAAAAAGTCTCATGGTGATCTGGCCGTTGTCATGAGGTAAGCTAAGGCCTTTGATAATACCCACTTCCACCTGTTGTTTCACTAGCCGGCTAAGCCCTTCCATGGCAATGGCAAAGAGGAGGGGAGCCAACGCGCACCCTTGTCTAATCGATCTTTTTAGTTTGATCGCCTTCAAAAAATGGCCATTAACATTAATTTGAGTGGATAGGTTTCCCAGAAGGGTCAAGTCATCTTGGTGAATTTCTGAGTGCATCCAAGATCTTTAAGTGACTACAGAATGTAGTCCCATTCCAGCCTATCATATGCTTTGTCAAAGTCGATCTTGAAGAAAACCACATCTTGTCTTGACTGGTCCGTGAAGTCGAGACCTTCCCAAATATCTATAATGGCTTCCAATATTGGTTTGCCTTTGACGAAGCCTTTTTGGTCCTTGCTTAACCATGATCTTAGATGGCTAGAAATTTTGTTGGCTATGACTTTTGCAATGACTTTATATCTTTTTTGAAGCATCATAATTGAGCACGAGTTCTCAATTCTATTCTTTTACAAGTCATAAGTGTGCCAAAATTAAGTGCCTCTAGACCAAATGAAGAGGGGTGGCAAGCACCAACTTGAAGGCCTTCAAGGAATCATTAGTGATCCCTTCAAGCCCTGCGCTTTTCCCACTGAGGAGGGCATCAATGACTTCAATGATTTCTACTTCTGAGATAGGGGTGTCAAGTGGGGAATGAAGGTTGTGTGGGATCCTATGTGAGGACACCCTAGAGATGGCAGCCATGCAGTCCCGTGTATGGTGGGAGAGGGGGGTTGAGAACACCAAGAGTCTCGTAAAGTGCTCTTCAATGAATCCGAGATTTTCATCATTCGTATTGCATACATCACCATTTGAGTCTAGCAATAGGGGGATTGATTCTCTCTCTTTGTTCTGGGTTTTGTTTGCTTTGCCAGCCTACCACTGCTTAAAAAATATTTGCAAATTTTTTCTTTGTATTTCTTCCTCGTATCTCAGCAGCGCTCTGATTTTTGGTAGACCCTTCTAGGATTGAGCTTTTCGGTTGTTCAATTCCTCCTCAAGTCTCCAAATTTTGTGATATAGAGCTTGTCTACATGCCCTCCGAACAGTCTGGAGTATCTTCCTGGTTATTATCATGATCTACAGTGATTTTTCAACTTTTTCCTGGTATGTTCGCTGATTAAAAGCTGACTAATAAAAGAGTAAAAGATGTCTTCTGTCCTCGTCATATATATGACACCACACTGGTGACTGAAATGATCATTGCATATCTGCCCTTGTCGTTCTCATACAGCATGAGTGAAATTATTGTGGACAATGGAATGACGCATATGCATATATGACTATTCGACATCAGGTCTTTTGCATCGGAGGTACGTACATGCAAACTACATATTCCCCATATGTAAAAGATCAGCCAAGTCTGCGAGGCCATTTCTGGGTTATAATATACATGATTCCTTCGATTTCGAAGGCCATATCTTGAATAGAACATCAGTTGCGGTTATATAACGAGCACAAAAGCAGACTCATGCATTACTGAATTACTCAGATAGCGTCAATGTTATTTTTTTCTTTTTTCTTGATTGACATCGTGCCTAGAACTTAAGTCAAGCTGCGCGGCCATTCACAGAGTCATACACATCTTTGATCCTGATCTTGAACTCTATTTGATCAATGGGATCTGAAATTTTGTTGCCGAGTCTTAAATTAACAAAACCGATTATCTCGTGTGTTGTTCAACAAGCGAGTGAGGATACTTGATAGAAAAATTGAAGGTGTAATCGATAAAGGATCTGAGACAGTGACTCAAAAATGAAATAGAACGCATTATGCAAACTTCTTTGGAGCATTTGATTTAGTTTGAGACTTTCGCAAGCTCTCTTCTTCTTGTTCTTCTTCTTCTTCTTCTTCTTCTATATCAACAAGAGTGCTCTATCCTCATCCAAGAACATAACAAGTTCTGCAAGATCGTGCATAAATCTTCTTATTTGCCTATGATTAGCTATCTCATGTAGATTTAGAACTTTTGCTTTATCATATTAATTGTAATTTTCCTCAAGTGCAATGTTTTTGTTAAGGCTAAATCATAAACAAGAATATTTACATGATCCATTCTTTCTTGAGTCCGTTTTTTTGGTATCACATACCATTTGTAAGTTATGGTTACCTCTAAATGCATACCTTTTGAGCCTATTTTGTCATCCTTGGGCCTACATAAATATTCCTTCTAGTGGATGAATAAAGCTTTGATAATCCTTGTTGTAGGAAATATTGGTTGGAAAATGCATCCAAACTTCATCTCTAAAATAGTCATTTCCCCACATTCTGGTGAAATTTGGTCTAGATGCTTATTCGTTTATTTAAATCCTTCTTTTGTTCATTCATAGTTGCTGGAGATAGACATCTACGGAAGCACGCAAACAGCACAAGGGAGGAGAAGAAGCTTGGAGCACAACACACAATATTGAATGTATTACTAGAGAATGTGCAAAGATAAGTAACCCATTAGGGCAATAGGCGTATATACAAGCCGGGGTAAAGAACCTCCTAAAGAGGGAAAAAAGTACCCCGGCAATCCTAGTGTGTTCACACACATCACTACCTAAATATATCAACAAATCCCCCATGTGAGCGATGCGGTGAGCAAGGAGTTGGCACTCATGTATAAGGAAGTGCCAAGCTATGTGGAAATCACTCCACAAAAGGAAGTAAGCCCAAAGCTTTGCGAAAAGCTTCAAACTTCGCCCTAGGCAGAGCCTTCATGAAAAGGTCTGCAATGTTCTCTTGCATGGGCACATATGCCAAGCTGATCTCCCCAGTAGAGAACCTCTCCCTGCCATAGTGATAATGCACCTCAATGTGCTTAGTGCGAGCATGGAACAGAGGGTTCCTCGCAACTGCCAATGTGCTTTGACTCTTAGTGAAGATGGTGGTGGCAGAAGGCTGACCAACACCCAAATCAACCATATTATGTCTGAGCCACACACACTCAACAGTCGCTGTGAAAGTTGCCCTATACTCAGCCTCACAACTGGAAGTGGCCACAGTAGCCTACTTCTTGCTCAACCAAGTTATACATGAGCTACCAAGCATGAAGCAAAAGCTAGTAGTGGACACACGAGTGTCATAGCAACCAGGCCAATCAGAGTCAGAAAAAGCATGCAAATGTGGCGATCGTGATCCCCCCTTAGGAGAAAACAACCCAAGTAGCCGAGTACCACTCAAGTAGCGAAAGATGCGCTTAACTGCTTACCAATGCTTGACTCTTGGGCAATGCATAAACATACTCATTTGTGAGACAACAAACTGAATATCTGGCCGAGTAATGCATAAGTAGATCAAGCATCCAATAGCATGTTGATAGAGAACATCATCAAATGCATCTCCAGCATCATGAATTGAATCGTAAACCTGTCTCCATAGGAGTGGCAATAGGCTTACAGTCTTCAAGGCCAAAACGTTGCAATAATGTGTCATTATATTTCGTTTGACACAAAGCCATTCCACCATCAACTTGCATAAAATCAATGCCCAAATAGTGATGCAAATGCCCCAAATTAGACATCTCAAATGAGGCATGCAAATCAACCTTAAAATCAGCAATATGCTTCTCAAACTAGTGAGCAGCATGTGGTCAACATACACAACAATGATCAGAAGCACATCATGAGCACGCTTAACATATAAGGTGCTTTTAGTTGGATTGTTCTCAAAACCATGTGCAATGAGATAGGCATGTATCTTCTTATACCAAGCATGTGGTGCTTGCTTAAAACCATATAATGACTTATTTAACTTACACACCTGCTTTTCATGCTCTTTCTGCACAAAGCCACAGGGCTAAAAAACATACACTTCTTCATGCAAGTCACCATTCAAAAATGCAGTTTTAATGTCCAACTGATGTACATTCCAACCATGATGAGCTGCAAGTGCACAGATGCTGCGAACTGTAGTCATTCGGCAAGTAGGTGCAAAGGTCTCATCAAAATCAATGCCTCTTTCCTATGCATAACCCTTTGCAACAAGTCTAGCCTTATGCCTATCAACTATACCATCAGACTTATGCTTCAGCTTGTATACCCAGTGCGTCCCAATGGCCTTCTTGCCAGGAGGCAAGTCACATAAAGACCAAGTACCATTCTTCATTATAGGATCATATTCAGATTGCAAAGAAAGAAAGAAAAGAGAGAAAAGGAAAAAAAAAGAAAGAAAAGAGAGAAAAAAAAAAGAAGAAGAAAAAAGAGACGAAAAAAAAGAAGAAAGAAAAGAGAGAAAAAGAAAAAAAAAGGGGAAGAAAAAAGAAAAAGGAAAATAGAAGAGATTCAAAAAAAGAAGAAGTGGGCTGCCCTGTATTGTGGGTTTTTTGCCTTTTGGCTTTCCTTGAAAAGTGGAGTGTTTGGCATCGTTGTGGTCGGTGGGGGGAGTTTGCCTTGTCTGTGGCCAGTCTTCTCTCCATGGTGGAGGGCTTTGCCGTTGGGTGAAAAGTAAGAGTGGTGCAAGTTCCTTGTGACCATGGACGTGGCTTCAACCTCTCTCGTGAAAAGTAATCGGGCCCCTCCCCCTGGGGAGACTGGTACACTGGCCGCTCTACTGGAGGGGGGGTCGTGTGCCGCCCCTGGGGCATCCGAAAGTGTTGAATCCCCCATCGTGCCTCTTAGTAGACCCGCAATTCTGTCTGCTCAGGAGGAGCTCAAGAAAGTTTGCCTCGTCGGCCAAGTGTTTGGCCCTAGGCCCCCGCTCGAAATCGTGCGACAATGGCTTCGAAAAGAGTGGTTCCCTCGGGGACTAATTGTCAGCAAATGTCAGTTCTTACCTGCAAACCACATGCTGCTAGTCTTTGAAAATGAAGAGATGGCATTCCAAGCCCTAAGCGTTGGCACCTGGCAGCTCGGTCGGGCGACCCTGTGCCTATTCAGATGGTCCCCGGACTTTACTCCCGACAAATCGAAATCACTTCGGTACCCTCTTTGGGTTGAGCTCCCCAACCTCCCGTACTTCCTGTACAACTTTGTGTGGGACATTGTCTCTCCTATCGGCAAGCCGTTGGCTTCACGCGAAGACATTGGTGGTCTCATCTATGAAGGAGCAAGACACTCGTTCAATGCTAGGTGGCACCCACAAATATGCGTCGAGGCCGACCTCAGTTCGCCACTTCCATCGACGATCAAAGTGGACATGGGCGAAGGTGAAGTCTGGGAGCAGGAAATCACCTACAAAAACCTTCCCAACGATCAAAGTCAGCAAGGTCACAGGATTAAAGACTGCCCTCTCAGGCAAAAAAACAAACGATCACAAGAAGCCTCCAAAACAGCTCAAGGCAAATTTGGCGACTTGACCCACTCGACCACGGAAGGGGAAGGCAAGGGTCTCCCCAATCCACAAGCTGATGTTGATGGCTTTACTGAAGTCAGAAGAAGAAGGAAAAGAAGTCCGAGAGCCAACGGCGAGAGAAACACCCTGCTAATTAACCCCTACAGCAACTTGTACTGCAATCTTGGTAAGGAGATCAACGAGCTCGACTACCCAGGTGGGAAGCCACCTGAGGTAGACAACTACGACGAAGCCCTAGAGATCCCTGACAACAAAGAAACCCCCCTGGAGGGTTACACTACAAGCAAAGAAGATGGCTTCACCACTAGTAATGAAGATAACATGGACAGTGAAAGTTCCATCATTGGATCGACGATCCCGGAAACGGTGCAGAGCACGGGGACCAATCCGCCCCAACAAGGAGCATCCCGCAAAGGAAAACAGCCTATGGAGATACCATGGAAAAGCCCTCACAAGAACCGATTGCTAAGTCGGGATCAGATCCCAGCGAAAAAGAAAGATGAAGCCAAGAGAAGAAAGGACAAGGCTCCCTCCCGTAAAGAGGGATCAACACAAAAATGATGGTTATCTCGCTAAACGCTAGAGGGCTAACCGACCCCTCAAGAGCGACCATCATTGGACAATGGCTCCACGACATTAGCTTAAACCCAGATATTATATGTATTCAAGAGATTAAAACTGACGGAGAAGACCTCCAGAAACGGCTCAGGCAGGTCTCCTCGACACATGTGTGGATCCCAACGAAGCACCAGCGGGGGTCCGGAGGAACGGTTATTGGGATTAAGCAACGCTGGATCGAAAAGCTTGAGAACTCCATTGAAGATGTAAGCCACCGTTGGATTGCGGTTTCCTTTGGTGCTCCTCTTTGTGCTACTATGGTTTCTCTATACGCCCCTAATGGGGATGTGGAGAGACTGAACACCTGGGCCTCTTTTGACTCGCTCCCCCACAACGTGCTTATTTGCGGAGACTTCAACATGGTGGAGGACCCTATGGACAGATGGATGGGTAAGGGTAGGGTCATCGACGGTCGAGAGAAAGAAACGTGGGACAAGACCAAACTCCACTTGGATCTGGTTGAATTCAAAGACTCGAATGGCTTTTCTTGGTCGAATCTCCAAGCGGGTGAGGATCTGAGGAAAGCTAGGCTTGATAGATGCTACATCTCTCAGAGTCTTAATCATCAGTGGGGCAACCCTACCATCACGCAACGCACTGACCTCACCATCTCTGATCACTACCCGATAGTCATCACGTTCCAACCTTCCAACAAGATCCGCAAGGCTCCGTGGTTCCATGCCAACACTACCACCTTCTCTCTCCCCTCCGTCCATCAAGAGATTGTCGATGTGTGGACGGGGGCGTTTGCCTCGGGCTTGGCCCCTGCCAAGTGCTGGAGAAGAGCGGTCGACAAGTCTCGTAAGATCATGATCAAAACTAAGAAGATGCTTGAGACTGTGCGGCGGGCTCGTAGGGAAGCTCTTTACCACAGACTCTGGCGGCTCGAGGAGGAAGTGAACAAAGGAAAACACCAAGCACAGAAAGGTCTCCGAAAAATCAGAGCAGTGCTGAGATTTGAGGAAGAAATACAAAGGAAAAATTTGCAAATCTTCTTCAAGGAGTGGTGGGCCGGCAAAGCCGACAAACCCACCAAAGAGATGTGCCGTATCCTTAAAAGGAAGCACAGCAGAGAGGAGATCCCTCTACTACTAGACCCACATGGCAATGTATGCAATTCGGAAGAAGATAACCTTGGCCTCATCGAAGGGCACTTCACGAGACTCCTGGGAACCTCGAACCCCCTCTCCCACCATAGAAGGGACTGCATGGCTGCCATTTCTAGGGCTTCCCCCAGGAGAATACCACCCAACCTCCTCCCCCTGCTTCATGCCCCTATCTCTGAATCAGAAATCATTGAGGTCATTGATGCCCTCCCCCTCGGTAAAAGCCCGGGACCCGACGGACTCACTAACGAGTTCTTTAAATCCTTCAAGATGGTGGTTGCCACCCCTATTCGGATGGTTTGGCAAGAAGCGCTAAAGTTTGGTGCTCTTCCTTCTTGTCTAAATAATGGAATTATCAAGCTGATACACAAGAAGGGGGAAAAGAACAGAATCGAGAACTGGCGACCTATCACGATGCTCCAAACAGGATACAAGATCATCGCTAAAGTCATTGCCAACAGACTCTCGTGCCACTTGAGATCTTGGCTTAGTGAGGACCAAAAAGGCTTCATCAAAGGCAGGTCTATCCTGGAAACCATTATGGATATTTGGGAAGGTATTCAATTTGCAAATGAGTCTAAACAAGATGTGGTTTTCCTTAAGATTGATTTTGACAAAGCCTACGACAGACTGGAATGGGACTATCTTCTGCAGTCGCTTCAAGATCTCGGATGTAGTCAGAAATTCACCAAGATGATCGCGACCCTTCTTGGAAACGCAACGACCCAAATTAACGTGAACGGCAAACTTTCGAAGGCGATCCATCTTAGAAGATCTATTAGACAAGGATGCCCTCTGGCCCCCCTTCTTTTTGCCATCGCCACTGAGGGGCTGAGTAGGCTGGTCGCGCATCATGTGGAGACTGGCAATATCAAAGGCCTCCGGCTGCCTCACGACCACAGTCAAATCACCATGAGACTATTTGCCGATGATATGAACGCGTTCGTTCACAATGATAATACGAGCCTGGAGACTTTCTGGAGGTGTCTTGCTACCTTTTGTGAGGCCTCTGGATCCAAAATCAACCACTCTAAAACCGCCTTTAGGGCCATTGTGGGACATCATCCTGGCCTTCTCACTGAGCATGGCTGCCAAATCATTCCGCAGGGCCAAATCTTTCGTCTTCTGGGAATTCCTTTGGGGTTCGACGTCTCTATGGAGCAACGTTGGAGTTGGGTGTTGGCCAAACTCGAAAGCAAGCTTAACTATTGGAAAGGTATGCAAATCAATCTTGCTGGGCGAGCGATGGTTATCAACACGTTCCTCCTCTCTTCTACCATTTATTTCCTTTCTTGCTGGAGACCGAACGAGCAAGGCTTGTCCAAATTGAGTAGTATCTGTAGAAACTTTCTTTGGACGGGCGATCACAACAGAAGGGGGGTGCCTAAAATCAAATGGGACATCTGCACTAGCCCCAGAGAACGCGGGGGGCTTGGTATCCTGGACATTGGGTGTATGGCCAACAAACTGGCTGCCAAATGGATGATTAAGGCTTGGTGCAACAGGGAGGCCTCATGGGCCAAGCTGATCTTCAGAAACAAGAATGAGATGGCTCTCATGGGGTTCCCAAACTGGAAGAATCTCGACATCATGACATTGCTATTCTCCCCGATCCCTGTCTTCCCGAAAGGCTCCAATCTCGTGTGCTCCCTTTGGAAGGGCTGGAACAAAGTCAAAAGCCTCACAAGAATTAGTGAGGACTGGAAGTGGGCAGCCGGAATCAGACAAAACGACTCTATTTGGTTCCCGATACATGGCATCCGGAGTGTGGAGTCGTGGAACATTCGAAATGCCAAGAGATTATGGCACAAAGGATTCAAAAAATGGAAACACCTCTGGAAACATGACTCCAACGGCTGGATCAATTTCGAGGATATTGATCCTTCCAAAAACATCTCCTACGAAGAATGGAACACATTGCAAAGCAGATGCCTCGCATGGGATCGGCACAAGACTCGCCTTCTCATGGGACACGATGCACCGAACTCGCTTGGCCTCAAATGGCATAACGGAAATAACCTACTCAAGATCCCGAACATCAAAGAGGCGACTGACCACCAGATCAGTCTCAACAAGAAGTGGTGCCTGTCTTGGACGCGGCTTCGATGGGACATGAAATTCATGGGCATCTGGCACCCTCTGATCGAGATTAAGAAGTCTGTCCTCCTTTGGCAAATCCTGCATCGTGGAATTTGGACTAACCACAAGGCTAGCAAAATTTGCGGGATCCCTCCTTGGTGCAAACGCTGTCACCGGGCTATTGAAGATGTCCCACACATCTTCCTTTCCTGCCCCAGCTCCGTCAGAATCTGGCAAACGGTTGGAAAGAAAATCAGACTTCAAAAACAGCTTTGTTGGAAACAAGTACTTTTGGGAGAAGCGATCGGCTGCTCCGCGACTCTCTGGAACGCCATCAGAGGGGAAGTCTTGTGGAAAATCTGGAGGGAGAGGTGTGCTCTCAACTTCGGCGATACCCCCAAGGAATGGTCGATTGAGAAATCACTATTCCTCCTTGGCAAAAGGATTGTTAACTGTAAGAAATCCCCCCCCTTCAGGCACCATAAAGTCCTCATTTTGATCAACAACAAGCTCAAACCCAAGTGGGCCCCGCATGAGGGCGATGAGAGGGTGATCAACCTTCTATGTAACGCAATCTAGTACTCATACAAGTTTCCCCTGCTTTGTGGGATTCGGGGGGTCCCGTGGGCGCTAGTCCCCTTCTTTTGTGCCTTTGTTTCTTAATTTAATTCAAGTCCGGGAGAGTAGGCTATTGCCGAACTTCCTTTATATTAAAAAAAAAGCAACCATCGAATTTTCTTAATTTTTTGCTTCATCAAATGAAACAGGCTTACTCTTATCATAGAGACTAGATGTAGCCCTAGCATAGCAATCTGATGCAAAAGAGGCACTATGAGAGCCTGATCGAGCACGATATGAGAGAGGTGCATCTAATTTGCTGTCACGCAAGGTCTGCACCAGCCATTTTGGCATAGTTCTTGCCTGCTCAATATCAACTCTCTTATCAATAAGTGCATCATGTAAGTCTGTATCACAAATGGAATGATCTACATCATCACATGAAACCTGCAAAGGCTGAGGACCAGCACTAAACTATCCACCTGTAAAAAGAGGAAGCAAAGTATCATACATGTCTTTGGAGCTAACATATTTCTCCTTAGTACATGAAAGCAATGGCTGAAGAGCATCTTCCACAAAAACAACATCACGGCTAACCAGAATGCGTTTTGTCTGTGGATGATAAAGAGGATAGCCTTTAATTTCAGAACTGTACCCCACAAAAATACATTTTACTACTTTATCATCCAATTTTGTGAGATGTTGTTTACACACTAATGCATATGCCAAACAACCAAAAACACGCAGATGAGCAACAGAAGACTTGAGATCATGCCAAGCCTCATATGGAGTGATAGACTATAGCGCTTTAATGGGACACCTGTTAAGTACATATGTTGCATACATGACAGCCTCAAGCCAGAAACTATGTGATAAATCCTGACTCTTGACCAAACACCTTACCATCTCCATGAGTCACATGTTCTTTCGTTCAACAACTCCATTCTGTTGAGGTGTATACAACACTATACACTGGCACTTTATCCCACATTTAGCCATAAATGCATTAAAATCAGAAGACATATATCCCTCCCCCTCGATCTGAACGGAGGGTGCCCATTTTACATGATGACAGATTTTCAGCCAAAACCAAAAACTGTTTGAAGCACATGAGCACTTCCGACTTTGCCTTCAATGGATATATCCATGCATGCCTGGAAAAATCATCAATGAAAGTCACAAAGTAAAGATAATTTCCAAAAGAAGGTGTCTCCATAGGACCATAGACATCACTATGTACGAGCTGCCATTTCTGAGTAGCCCAAACAGAACCATCTTTTGGAAATGAGGAATGCTGCATTTTGTCCAAAATACAGCCTTCACAAACATGTTTTCCAGGTGCCTCAAGTTTGGGCAAAGAGGACACCATTTCAGATTTCTACAGGCGTAGCAAACTAGCAAAATTCAGATGACCAAAGCGTGCATGCCAAAGCTTTGCATTTGACATAGCCTGAGAATCATGTACTGCACATGCCGAATCATTCAAAGATCTTTCATAGTATATGAGCTTATATAGCCCACAACATAAAATGCTAGAAGCAATAATCGCATCACCATTTTACAGATCATGAACTATACACCTGTCATCAACAAATGTCACAACCAAGCCAATCTTGGCTAATGTAGAAACTGATAACAGGTTCTTCTTGATCCTTGGCACAAATAAAGCATCTGACAAAGTGAAAGAACTACCATCAACAGTAGTCAAAATGATCTTAACAACACCGATAACAGGATAAGAGGAGTTGTTGGTGCATGTAACAATATTCCCTGTAGGGGCAGGCTCGAGTGAAGAGAAGAAACTCTGCTATGAGGTAATATGTTTGGCTTCCCCACTGTCAAAATACCAAACATCTGAGTCTAGTGCAGACATGCACTACTCATGAGAAGATGGGTCAAAACTGCAGACAATAGTAAACACCCATTCTTCTTCCTGCACAAGATTAGTAGAATCTATTTTTGGTGTAGAGGCCTATACAACAACCATTCCAACCTCTTTCTTCTTTGCCTCTTTAGCAGCCAGTTCTGGACAGTTCTTTATGATAAGATCATTCCCTTTATAATACTTATTGTATATTATTGAACAATGCATTGTTAAAGTGTTATATTATAAATATATTAGTGTGTTTTTTATGTTTTTGATATAGCAGCTCAAGGTTCGTGAGGAGCGTGCAAAGTGTGAAAGGGAGGATATCAATAATCTGAAAAAATATTATGCGTGGAAGGTTCTATTGTTAGAAACAGTTAGAAAAGTAATGGTTAGATGCAGTTTATGTTATTGAAAGCAATGGATTTCTGTAAAAGTTACCGACTTTTAGTTTCACGCCTGCTTTTTGAAGCCGCCCTCATGTAACCACTCTTTTCGACGTAATCAAAATTCCTATAAATACATGCACTCTGTGGACTGTCGAAACAGAGTGCATGGGGGGAGATTGCACCCAATACTTCATTTTGTCTCGTCTCTTGTTGCGTCTATTTTTCTGTGTGTTTTCAGCATCTGTAATCTTTGTATGCGCGTAAGCAAGATCCTGACAACAGTGGTATCAGAGCTCTACACATGTCAATACAGAGGGTTCTGATCTCTGTTTACAATTCTGATTCCGATTCCGTCTCCATCTTCATCTTCGTCTTCGTCTTCGGTTTTTGTTTCTGTTCCAGTTCTAGAATATTTTCACCTACGTTTTCTCCTACGTTTACACCTACGTTTGCTTCTATGTTTTCTCTTATGTTTGCACCTATGTTTACACCTACGTTTACTCCTTCAGCTTACTCCTACGTTTTCTCCTACGTTTACACCTACATTTGCTCCTACGTTTGCTCCTATGTTTGCTCCTACGTTTGCTCCTACGTTTGCTCCTATGTTTGCTCCTACGTTTGCACCTACGTTTACTCCTTCGGCCTACGTTTGCTCCTACGTTTGCTCCTACGTTTGCACCTACGTTTACACCTACATTTACTTGCACCTACATTTACACCTACGTTTACTCCTTCAGCCTATGTTTGCTCCTACGTTTGCACCTACATTTACACCTACATTTACTCCTTTGGCTTACTCCAAGGCGTCAACTAAGGCAAAGAACTTAGGCAATAACTTAGGCAATACATTGGCAACATTGGCACCCAAGGCTACCTTGGCGACCGTTGGCAGCCATTGGCTACGTGCGAGGCAATTTTAATTTTTGAGTGGCAATAGAGTGGTTTAGATTCCCTAAGGTAGGAGGATTTGAACCCACAACCTCCTACTTTCAAGGGAAGTGCTTTACCACTACACTCTCTCTTGGAGTTGTCACTCAAGTTCTTTTCTCATAAATCTAACATAACTTGCAGTTTTTCTTACTTTTCAAGGCGGCACGGTGCGACGCGACGCAACGCGGTGCGTCTCAGGGTACATCTCCTCAGGGTACACTTCTGAGGGAACACTTTCCAGGGTACACCAGGGTACATCCAGACAAGGTACATCCTGTCAGGGTACATCAGGGTACATCCTGTCAGGGTACATCAGGGTACATCCAGCTAGGGTACTTTTTTGCTAGGGTACATTCCCTGAGGATACATCCCGAGAGAAAAGCACTAGCTTAAGGGTCCAAGAGCACCATGAAGGATTACAGTAACTCAACTCCACCTGTTGCTTCATCTCTCCAACCAACCAAACCACCTACCCTTCAAACTTCACTGGTGGATGCCCAACAGAAGCACCCACGACTCACTTGCTGGAATTGTGGTAAACTTGGACAAACAAAAATAAGGTGCAGATTGCGACCCCTTCACATTAAACCGGCTACAGCTCAATTGCATAACATGGAGGTCCATAATGAAGAAATTCCTCTTGTTTGGATAGAGGAATCATTGGAGAAGGACTTAAGTACCTTGGGTAACGATATCTCTCTTCACTCTCTCCTTTGCATGCAGGGTACAATAAATAATAAACTAGTTAAAATTCTACATGACTATGGTAGTTCACATGACTTCATTTCACATTTATTAGTGCAAGAACTTAAATTACAAACATTTCCTTCGTTGTATAAAATGAAAGCTGCATTTCAGGGTAGTCGTTATAATGTAACATGAGAAGTGCAAGATGTTACGATTAGCATAGGCCCATATGTTGATTCACGAACATTTTTAATTGCACCTTTGCAATCTTCCAATGTTATACTAGGTATGTCTTTTCATCACCATTATAACCCACGTATTGACTACCATACGCATACTTATAACTTTGAATTCAAAGGTCAAGTCATTAGTTTGTCTACACGGCATGATTTTCAGTCGTTTCCACTGATTAGTCACACTCAAGTAAAACGTGCATTTAGGAAAGGATTCAACTCATGCATTGTTTTTGTCAATGTCATCAATGATTATATTCATACACTTCCTGATGCATATAAATCTTTCATGAGTACTTATAAGGATTGTTTTATGTCTGAGTATCCCTCTCAACTACCACCATCTCGAGGATCCTTTGACCATAGCATAGATTTAGTCCCTGGTAGTTCTCCTCATAAAGAACCTTATAGACATGGCCCACTATATCAAAAGGAAATAGAAAACCAAGTAAAAGACTTGCTACAAAAAGGACTTATAAGGCCTAGTTCTTCCCCATTTGGAGCACGAGTTTGCTTAGTAGAGAAGAAGAATAAAACTTATCGAATGAGCATTGATTATAGAGCCCTTAACAAGATTACCATCAAGAGTAGATACCCTATTCCTCGAATAGATGATCTCTTAGATAAGTTAGGAGGAGCTCGTGTCTTTAGTAAAATTGATCTTAAATCAGGTTACCATCAGATTCGTATGACACAAAGTGATATTTTTAAGACTGCATTTAGAACTCAAACTGGCCATTATGAATTTATGGTAATGCCCTTTGGACTTACTAATGCCCCTGTGACATTTGCACGAAAGATGAACAATATTTTTCTTGATTACCAAGTTTTTGTTCTTGTATTCTTTGATGATATACTTGTTTACAGTAAGAATGATAGTGAACATGAAAAGCATCTTGAAACAGTTTTTCATTTGTTACGAGAGAACACACTTTATGCTAATCTTGAAAAGAGTTATTTCTTTCAGCGCAAGCTAGAATATTTAGGACATACTATTTCAAGTGAAGGTGTGCATGTGGATCCAAAAAAGATTAGAGTTATTGTAGAATGGCCTACACCACAATCAATCAATAATGTTCGTTCTTTTCTTGGGTTGGCTAGTTTCTATAGGAAGTTCGTTCGACATTTTTCTTATTTAGCATTACCTCTTACCTTGTTGTTGAAAAAGAAAATAAAATTTGCATGGGGACTTACCCAACAACAATCTTTTGAAAAACTTAAACAAGCACTTTCACATGCACCTGTTTTACAGTTACCTGATTTTTCACAACCCTTTCATGTCGTTACTGCTGCTAGTGGTTCAAGAATAAGTGCTTTTTTAATGCAAAATGACCATCCTATCGCATTTGAGAGTAGAAAGCTTAAGCCCTCAGAATAGAATTATAGTACGTATGATAAAGAATTGTTAGCCATTGTGCATGCTTTGCGAATTTGGAAACACTATCTTATGGGCTCTGAGGTCTTAATCAAAACCGATCAACAGGCTACTAAGCATTTATTAAATCAGCCCTTAATTTCAGATAGGCATCTTAAATGGGCATCATTCATTCAAAATTTCCAACCCATGATAGAATATCAGCCTGGTAAAGCTAATGTTGTAGCGGATGCTCTTAGCCGTTTTCCTTCGCATTCTGTTGTTTTGAATAATATTTCTACCATTCAAATTCATTCTTTTCAAGGAATGATTTCCACTTATGCATCTGATTTGTATTTTTCACGTGCATGGCATGACTTCAACAATGGTGCATCTTTATCTGATGAACATTATACATTTCATAATGGTTTTCTCTATTTTCAACATAGATTGTGCATAACCCAAGCTTTTAAAGATTTTGTCATTAAAGAAATGCATGAATCATCTTACATGGGTCATAGAGGCATACAAAGCACCATTTCTGCTTGCAAATATTTCTTCTTTTGGCCACACATGGAAAAAGATATTGCACATTATGTTTCTCAATGCATTGTATGTCAGCGTGTCAAACGTCATCATGGTAAACCATTTGGATTATTAATGCCACTTCCCATTCCAAATGAACCATGGGAACAAATCTCTATGGATTTTATCACAAGTCTTCCCATCACTTCATCACATAATGATATGATTTGGACAATAGTTGATAGGTTTAGTAAATATGCATATTTCATTCCATGTAGAAAAACTTTGACTGCACCTCAAGCTGCAAAATTATTCATTAAATGCATTTTCCCACATCATGGATTTTCTAAAGTAATGTTATCTGATCGTGATGTCAGATTTTGTAATCAGTTTTGGGTAGCCTTATTTCAACATTTTGGTTCTAAAATAGATTTTAGTTCTGCATTTCATCCTGAAAGTAATGGACAAAGTGAGGATACAAACAATACTATTCTTGATTTATTACGTTGTTATTCATTAGATAATCCTAGTAACTGGGATGAAAAGTTGCCATTGCTTCAATTTGCTTACAATAACACTGCACACATCACTATTGGTCGTGCACCTTTTGAAATTGTTTTTGGTAAAAAGCTTCCCACTCCCATGTCCCTCACCCAAACTGACATTCCGATGGCTGATTCTATTGCTCATGATCACATTTCTATACTTCATGATATTCACGAGCACATTAGAAAAAGTCAAGAGCCATATACACGTACTATCAATACTAAACGATTAGCCAAAGAATTCAAGGAAAATGATTTTGTATGGTTGCGTATCATTAAAAGACGTCTCAAAAATATTTTGCAGCATCCTAAAATTAAGCTTGCACCACGCTATTATGGACTGTTTCGCATTATAGAAAAAAGTTAATGATAATTCATTTAGATTAGATATTCCATCTCATTGGACTATTCATAACTCTTTTCATATTAGTTTACTTAAACCATTTAAAGGAACTTTACCACTCACTCCATTGTTTGATGATCCCCCTTTAATTGAAGAACAATATGAAATCTTAGTTCCTGAGAAAATCTATGTCACTACTACATGCACAGGTACTCAATATCATCGATATTTGGTTAAGTACAAAAATCACTCTATTCAAGAATGTCAATGGATACATAAAACACAATTAACACCTCATTATGACCACTTAATTTCTGCATATCATACACAAACACATTAATGTAACAACTCCATGAACAATTCCATGCATGTGTATTTACATGGCACATGCCCATTTTTTTTTATTCAGTGATGAAACATGTGATAAGCCATCCATGTTTATTATTTTATCAACTGAGTTCAATTGATTTTTCAACTGAGGGGCATGTTATAACTTATGGAATATGTTGAACAATGCATTGTTGGATTCTAACGTGAAATATGTTGGCCAATGCATTGTTGCTTATGGAATATGTTGAACAATGCATTGTTGGGTTGTAACATGGAATATGTTGGCCAATGCATTCTTGGATTCTAACAGTAACATGGAATATGTTGAACAATGCATTGTTATTGTTGAAATGTAACATGGAATATGCTGAACAATGTATTGTAATTGTTAGAGTGTTAAATTATTTTATCAACTGAGGTCAGTTGCTTGTCAACTGAGAGGCATGTTGTATATTATTGAACAATGCATTGTTAAAGTGTTATATTATTAATATATTAATGTCTTTTTGATGTTTTTGATATAGCAGCTCAAGCTTCGTGAGGAGCGTGCAAAGCGTGAAAGGGCGGATATCAATAATCCGAAAAGTTATTATGCATAGAAGCTTCTATTGTTAGAAAAGTAATGGTTAGAATAAGGGTATTGTAGACCGCAGTTTATGCTATTGAAAGCAATGGCTTTCTGTAAAAGTTACTGACTTTTAGTTTCACGCCTGCTTTTCGAAGCCGCCCTCATGTAACCACTCTTTTCGACATAATCAAAATTCCTATAAATGCATGCACTCTGTGGATTGTCGAAACAGAGTGCATGGGGGGAGATTGCACCCAATACTACGTTCTGTCTCGTCTCTTGTTGCATCTATTTTTCTGTGTGTTTTCAGCATCCGTAATCTTTGTATGCACATGAGCAAGATCCTGACAACAGTACTTGCAAAACAATTTCTTCTTTTCTGATTTTTTCTCATCTTTATCTTGGTTCTTCGAATGTGCAACATTTGTAGATTTTTGCTTACTAGTTGAAGAGCTCCATTTTCCTTTGTCCTTCTCACTAGCCAAGAAATCTTGATTTGCAACATCCATAATGGACTTGTTCTGCCTCTACTGATCCTCGTGCAACAAAACAGAGACTAACTACTCAAAAGACAAGGCATTTGGATGGCCTTTCATCATCAACCGAAGAGAAGAAGCAAAACTTTGATATGAATGAGGGAGACCATTCAGAACCTTCTCACGTGGGGCTTCCCACCGTCATCTCACCAATGAAATTGTATTCTCGGATCATTTATTGCTCAAAAACATTGTTTTTTTGTAACGAAGTTCAACCAGCCTACTCTCCTATGCTTGGATTAATAAAGGAACAAACATTCAATGAATGGGTTTAGTGCCTTTGGGATCTTGTGTATCCAACAGAGGAAGGCTATAATGGTTTGGAAGTCATTATAGACCACAACACGTAGGAAATCTACGATTCAATGAAACACCAATGTTTTTAAAGAGAGTTGGTGAGAATTTTAATGATTTTTTCGTCACCTTCCTCAGCAACCCACTTACTTGTAATGTAGTTGTTTTCCAAGACAAACATCCTATGGTGTATGAAACGCAGAGATTATTTACAATTACATATTCTTCTACCTAATAGATATAGAGAGTTTTCAATCGACTACTCTTTCTGATGACCATGAAAGTTGATCCCCCATTTTTCTTTCTATACCTTCCAAAGAACTTCCCCTCTGATGGCATTCTGCAAGGTAGAAGAGTAGTAAATTGTTTCTCTAAGTAATGATTGTTTCCAACTCATTTGCCTTGTTAAGCTCAAAATCTTGGCAAGAGACTTGCAGATTGGGAAGCTTCTGGGCACGAGTAAAAGAGATGACCAAGGTCCTCTTTGCCCGAGATGCAATGCTTACACCATTGAGGGGCCCAATAGATTTTATTAGCTTTCTCATTGGTCGAGATACCAGGATGAAGGATTCGACACATAAGAGACGATTTTTTGTTTTCAATGAGAGGGTTCCACAGGTACCCACACATGACCTACCATTTGCTGCTAGACCGGTTCTAAAACCATCCCTTGTTAGTGGAGATATTAAAATCATGGTGATTATGTAACCTCTGAATTGTCTCTGAATTGTCTCTAACTTATTACCGTTGGTCCATATTCACCCTTTGATCGGGGGGGGGGGGGGGGGGGGTTCATTCCCAAGAAGGAAGAGAGTCTTTGAGTTGTCTCAAGAGTTTATTCTCTACCTTACAAGGCACGAATCATCAAAGTCGATTCCCCTAATATAGTCTATATCATCAAACCTTATTCAATAACCTCTATCATGGTTCCAAAGATGTTTTCACTCTCTAAAATCTTTCTTTCATAACTTTTTTACTCTTTGGATGTTCGCTAAATCAACTTCTTTGATTCCCAAGGAGCCCAAGGGGGAATAATACTTTAGGGTGGAACAATACTTTAGGGGGGCAAGAATAATCAATGGCTGCATGTTGAACATAGCATCTTCTCCCTCCCTTCCGTTCGGAAAATTTAGCATGCATGACAGCTTTCTTTCGAGAAGCACGCCTTCGTGCCACAATGTTTAACCAATTCTATCACTGCAAGCCACAATATTTTTCTCAACTAAAAAAGCGAATCCAAGGAATTTAGAAAGAAAAAAGTGAGAAATTTTATTCTAAACATTCCTTCCCCATGTAGAAGTGAACAAAGCTAGATTGCATCCATAAATGGTTCGTCTGAAGATCAAGAGCAAGTTAACCTTGTTAGAGGAAATTAAAAGAAAGAATCTGCAACTACTATTCAAAGCTAGATAAACTTTCAAGGTCGATAAACCATCCAATGAAATGTGGCAACTTTTGCAGAGGAAGTGGGTCAAGGAGTTCCTATGCAATATGAGTAACAAAAGTGGAAATGTGTGCATATCAGCTCAAGTAAATCATGATTTCAGCTCGAAACACTTCAATAACTTTCTTGGCCCAAATTTAAGGCGCTAGTGCATGGTCCTCATCTTTAGAATGAAGGAAAGTTAGATCCTAGAAGATGTTGCCAAGAGAATCCATAGCCCCTTAATTAGTATAGATAGTCTAACTAAAAAGTAATGGATGGGGTATATGCCCTTCAGAAAAGAGAGAAGTCTAGGATTGGATGTTCTCAATAGTATCGTCAAAGTCTTTCCAGACTCCCTTATCTCTAAGAAGGAGGCCTTAATTCTTGTTGCTCTCCCGAAATGCTTAAACAAATGTGTTATATATTTGATTCATAGGAAAAAGAAATTGAAGGCCAAATATAATGCTCTATACCGTTATAAGATCATTGTCAAAGCTCTAGTGAGTTTGCATCTCGCACCCTCTCCGATATTGGATTGATGAGGAGGAAAACGATTTTATGAACAGTACATAAATCAGAACTAGTTTGAGAGAGGACTGATGGAAAAGAGAAGTGACGTACTCGTGAGCTCAAGAGTGACGGACCCATTGAACTGTAGCGACTGACTCTGGCATCAGGGCACCACATGACACTCGCGAATAGTGTATTTAAAGGACCACCTGCCTTGGCAATGACGAACTCTCACTCTATCGTGTTATCTCAGATCTGGCCCTATCTATGGCGTGCAAGGGGCGTGCCATGACAATCAGGTAGGGGTGTGGTCTTTGGGGACAATCAGGTAGGGGGTGTGGTCTATCGCGACAATCAGTTAGTGGTATGGCGAGATATCCCTAACTGACACATGGACTCAAGCTCTATCGCGTCGCCTCGCCCTTTCTATGCCACACAAGGCGGTGTATCGATTATATGCAAGGGGCATGTCTCGACTCGCGACAATCAGCTAGGACGGTGCTTGCTCCCCTTTTTTTTTGGCATAACAATGAATTGGGAGTTTTTCAACCTTTTAAAAAACGCGCATAAATAGCGCTTGACTTCCCTTAAAGAAAAGTCATATTTAGAAGGAGTGTTTATGTTAGTTCCTTGCCGTTTTTCCTAAGTTGCCGAGAAAAAGAAAGAAAACAAATGAAGAAATAGAAAAGAGGAAAAAAGAAGAATTAAAAAAAGAGTCCCAATGTGGTAGCACCTGAGCAGTCGTCTTGCTCGTGACTGATGATTCTGTATTTTTTGTTCCTTTCCTTTTTTGCTTTAGCGCTGCATTTGTTGTTTCTTTTTTTTGCTTGTTTCTCTTAAAGATGCTTGGTTATTGTTTTCTCGAGTCTTTGTCGGTTGAAAGCTAAAAAACAGAGAACACAAAATGTTTATTAAAAAGAAGAAAAACAAAATAAAAGCCCGAAAAGCAAGGGGAGTTATTTTTTTTCCTTTTTGAGAATAACAGAAAGTATAAAATTGATGCTGGAAAAAAGATACAAACAAAGGATCAGACTCACGAGGAAGTCTGATTCAAATACATGAGAGCAGTATGATGTGAGGTCTCATAGAAGTACAAGGTTAACATAATCATCAAGTAGAGTGATCATCTGCAACCTAGGCTTTGAGTACATCTGTAGGAGTTTTAATTTCCAAACATTATAGCGATTATTCCTGGGCCCGAAAAGCAAGGGGAGTTATTGCTCAACATTGCTTTTGCAAGAAGCATTGCTAGAAGAGATGCTTGCTTTGGGAGGTGTAAAGAGCAGGCAATCCGACAAAAGATCTTAAAGGATTTTAATGAGAAAGAAAGAAAGGAAGCTTAGTGTGCCCCTCCTTTAGGGTGCCTCCAGGGCCTGAAATTCATGGGCAGGCCAACCTTCCTTATGATGGGGAAAAAAATTTTGTGCCTGTCATATGAAAGGTTTTTTCTAAAAGCTTCCTGTCAATTGACAGATAGTTTTTAGCCATGACAAAGTGACCAGGTTCTCATAAAAATTGGGAGGCGTTGATACCATTTGAGTCTATAAGCATTTCACTACGAATGTCAACTTATATCTTTAGTTTAGTCTATAATACACACATCCAAAGACTGCATATACAATGAGGAAAGTGCAACTTCCAACGCACATCTGTCAGGTTTCTCTAGTCAAATCTGACTATATGGACACATCCAATCAAAATTCATGTCTATTGTACGTTCAGTCAGAATTCAGATTCAGTACTATACATCCATTGTATTGTACTTACTATTCCTACTCATCAATTGCACATCTTGCCAATGAAAGACTTAACTCAAACTGTCAAAACGTTTATGCCTCAATATCTCTTCAATTCACTATGTGGGCAATAAATAAGGAGTATAATGCAACTCAAAGGGGACTTGGGAAACAAAACAATAGGGCAGCAGCTGTATGGTAGATGATTACAGTTCAGAGATTCATGTAGTGCTCGAATACAATTATCTCATGATATATTGCCGCTAGCCATACATGATACAAGATTACAGTTCAGAGATACATGTAGTGCTGGAATACAATTCTCTCATGATATATTTACTGCTAGCCATACATGATACAAGATTACAGTTCAGAGATTCATGTAGTGCTGCAATACAATTCTCTCATGATATATTTGCTGCTAGCCATACATGATACAAGATTACACTTCAGAGATTCATGTAGTACTGGAATAAAATTCTCTCATGATATATTTGCTCTTATTGAAGGCTATAAACAAAAAAGGATGCTTAAACTTATACTCTCTCATCATTTTGAGTTACCTAAAATATATCTATATTCAAACGTGAGTATATTCAAAGAGCTTCCCAATGGAATTGATTGTCTAATTTTACTATGCACATAAAATATCTTGATGAGAGATCAAAGCTTGGTCTCAAAAAAGCTCTCAGCATTTCAACTGCCCTTAATGCAATCACAGTCTGTCCTTAATGCAATCATGGTCTATGCTCATGATCATCGAGATTTCAAAGGAAAGTCAGCCAAAGGAACTCAATAATTATCTACTATCTTCAATGCTCTCAACTTATCAACTGTGTATTATCTACAACAAGACCAACAACAGATCAAGCTCTTCTTTAATAGAATCATCATGCAAGTAGAACATCAGAATGAACGTTCTACAAGTACTGAGCACATATCTGAACTTATTTAATGAAATAGCAGATAAGTCATAAACGAGATTGAAGCATGGAGCCATCACTCATTAAATCAAGAGAAAAACACAATTTAAAGATTTGGGAAAGAAAACAATAGGGCAACATACAACAGAATGCATACAACATGTGCACTCATCAACCAGGTATTCAAGAACAACGACAAATTAAGCTTTTCTTTAGCAGAATCATCATGCAAGAAGAACATCCAAATGGATCTCCTACAAGTATTGAGAACATATTTAAGCTTATTTAGTGAAATAGCTGATAATTCATTATCCATATTGAAGCATGGAGTCATTATTTCAAGAGCAAAACATAATTTTTGAGATTTGGGAAAGAAACCAATAGGGTAGCAGCTGTATAGTAGAAGATTTTAGTTCAGAGATTCATGTCATGCTGGAATATAGTTCTCTCAGGATATATTGGCTGCTATTGAAAGCTATAAACAAAAAAATGATATCCATGCTTAGACTTTATACTCTCCCATCAGTTTGAGATAACTAATATATATCTCTACCAAAACCTGAGTATATTCAAAGAGATTCCATATGCACACAGTCAATTAAAATTCATGTATACTGTACTTTCAATCAAAATTCAGATTCACTACTGTACTTATGATTGTACTAAACATCCATTGTACTCTGCTAACTACTACTATGCATCCATGCTTAAACTTAATACTCTCTCATCAGTTCAAGCTAACTAATATATATCTCTAGTGAAACCTGAGTATATTCAAAGAGATTCCATATGCACAGTCAATTAAAATTCATGTATATTGTATGTCCTATCAAAATTCAGATTTAGTATTGTACTTATTACTGTACTACTATGCATCTATTGTATTGTACTTACTATTACTATGCATCCATGCTTAAACTAATTAATACTCTGTCATCAGTTTGAGATAATTAATATATATCTCTAGTGAAACCTCAGTATATTCAAAGAGATTCCATATGCACAGTCAACTAAAATTCATGTGTACTCTACATTCAATCAAAATTCAGATTCAATACTATACTTATTACTATACTACTATACATGCATTGTACTCTACTTACTATTACTATGTATTCGTTGCACATCAGGCCAATGAAAGAATGAAGTCAGAGATTCATGTAGTGCTGGAATACAGTTCTCTCATGAGACCAAAAGCCTAAATTTCCAATCATAATGAGCAGTAAAGAGCTTTGTCTACCAGAATTTCAATATGACAAAATGAAAGTAATTTTATGATAAAATATTGAAACTCTCAATCCAATGGCATGGCTCTTCTCTTTTTTGCACTTGTCCACATATCAAATACATCTTCCCAATCAATATGATGAATTCCACATGCATCAATGGATAGAAGCATCAAAACATCTAATGTATCTAGTCCTAATGAAGATCGAGATGTGCTTTTGATGAAATTTTGTCGTTAAAATCCTCATTCACATGCAGAGGTGCTGGTAGGAATAACCAATGCTATCTGCCATACTTTCATCATTTTTGGATATAAATCCCACCATGAGTCTGTATCAATACAAGCCTTCCATGCATCATGCATGCTTTTATGTTCTACAACTCTACAAAGCATTCCAACAAAGTCCTCCCTTTCATTCATACACTTACGAATATCAATCATATGAGTGTCAATATTAAGACGATTAATTATCCTATTTAGCCATTCATGCGTCATCCTCTCACGATGAGTTATGTTTGATGGATATGAAGATGGACTAAAGATTTTGAATTTGTTATATATGGAAAGGTCTTCAAACCGTCTATCAAGTGATTCCAAAATATTCTTTACATAAATCTTTGCCATGCAAATACATTCTTCAAGTGATCCAATCTCTTTGTCAAGATTATTTGGAAATGAGTTGAGATCAATTTCTTCATCTTCATCATCGGACTCACTCAATTCTTTACCTTTTCTCTTATTTGCATCCATAGGTATAGACTCAAACCTTAGTGCATGCTTATGCAAATTTCCATTTGCATCTTCATATGATAGCATTGAGTCTCTTGCCATTTTCAAAAAAGAAGATAAGCATGGTGAGTTAAGGCCAAAGTTATGTGCATCCACATCAATGTATCTTCTCCTTAACTTTTCAACAGTTAAATCAATTATTGCACCAATAGTTGTAACATCTATTTCATGTCTTTGAAATTCCATAATAAGCTTGTTTAATTCTTTGAGTACATCAGCTAAGAAATGGATCATGAATTGCACTGAAAAGATTGTAATATTTTTGTACCATTTTTTCTCACTACGCTGCCATTGCATAAGAATAGCCAGCATTATATTTACAAGCCTTTCCATCACTTGACCTCTTGAGAGCCATCTCACTGAATGGATTTGTAATGCTCTCATATCAACAATATCATATTCAATCATGGTTTTTCAAAGCTCATCATGACGCTTTGAAGATTTTCGCAACCATGAGTACACTTTGTTTGCTACTTTGTCAACAAATGCATATACATACGGATGTGTGACAAAGCCATCTTTAGCTGCAAGAGCTTGCCTATGTGCAATACAATGAACGCCCAATATATGAGGCATAGACTCTTGAAAATGTGCAAGTACACCTGCTTTATGTCCAACCATTACAGATGCACCATCTGTGGCAATAGCAATAAGTCTACGAATATCCAACATATTGTCTTGTAAAAATTTATCGACAATATAAAAAATGAACTTTGCACTTCCATTTTCCACAAATAGTAACTCTATGAATACACATCGGATAGGTCTTTTTCCTGCATTTGTCACTTACAAAGCATAAATAATCAAGTGTTTTTGTATTGTCTGATCCGTACTCTCATCAATGAGTAAGAAATAAAATGGACTTGCACGGATATCACATAACAACTTCATCTTTATGTGATCTTTTATTGCCATCAACATCTCTTTTCCAGACACTGCATTGACATATGAACCATATTCATCTGATGTTGGCATATTCGGCGTGTCTAGCTCTCGTAAGAGCTTACAATGGTTTGGATACTTGTCCAATGGAATGTCTTCTAATGCACAAAAATAAACAATTTTCATGCATGTAATAATTCTTTTCTTCTCCGTATGAACAATGTTTCTCATACCATGATCCATTGGACCTTCCGCAACATTACGAAGCCTTTTTCTTGCATTGATCAAATGCACAACATCTTTGTGATCAGAGGTCAATGCATGATCCCGTAGAGCTGAAATCATGATGCTAGAGGATCCACCCTTAGTATACATATTTAATTTCTTTGCTTCCTCACAGTAAGAACATCTGATCCTTTCATCATTTGTCATGGACTTCGATAAATAAGCCCATGGATGTAGCAACGTCCATTGATTACACCACTTTCTAGTAGTCTTTTTAATAGATTCATAGCTCTCATTGCTAGTGCTCTCTACACAAGCATATTCCACACTATTAGTAGAATGATCATGACTTTGGATCATGTTCATGCTTTCATTTTCCACAGATGCACTTACATTAATCCTGTTTGCATCCACATCATTAATTATAGATTTTTTCCCATTGAAGATGAGAAGCAAGTGTCTTTCTCGGAGTCCAGATTCTTTTGAGAATCCATAATTATCAACCTACAAGCATATCCATAAAAATGTAAGACTCATTTATTGAATCATCATCATATAAGTCAGATAAGTAATCTAGAATATATATATATAAACCATCCAAGCTGTTTTGAAGATCTAATATGAATCATAACCTAATAACTTAAATATGTTATTGTTCAAAAGTCAAAAGATAAGTCAAAATATATTTATATAAATGTATCCTCATATGACGCCTATTTCTATCATGGTATGAGCTGTCAAGTCATATCATAGTCATATATCCATTTTCAAGCTATGTAGTTGCTAAAAGCTTATAAAAGATTTTTAATTAATATGTCTATGCTCCAACCTGAAATTCATTATTTCAAACAATTGCATAACTATTGCTTTTCAACACACCAACTGATTTCAATTTCATAAAATTCAATGATCAAGATTTGCTAGTCTAAACATTCTATAATCATTCTTTCATTCTATCCTACCATGATATCCCAATTATAATATGTAATGTACATTGAACATGACTTATAATCATAGATAATAAGAATACCTGTAGGCTGTTGGTCAATGAAAATTGAAAATCTCTAGTACTTGAAAGGTGCGTGTTGTGCAGGTCTTCGAAAGACTGGAGAAATACCGAATTGGAAATTGGAATACCTGTTGTCAATTTGCGACATTGAATTTGATCCTTGAAGCAATATGTATAATGCATTATTTTACCATTTGATTTAACAATTTTAACCTGGCACTTATAAGTTGAATACGATAGCAGCTTCGCTCTAGTTAGTTTGAGACTCTCTCATACATTCTATAATGTTAACATGTAGGTTGTAGGCTGTAGCTTGTAATCACAGCCTGCAAATGTACTCACTACAACATGAATGCTCGCGAGTTATGACTGTTAGAGTTATAACTTATGAGTAGAGATTAAACAGTGAAACTCACATTGCCAGTGTGTCGATTGTACAGCTGCATGTAGCTTGCTTCTCAAATGAAGGTTCGGGTGAGCTTTGTAGGCTCCAAGAGTCACTCACGATCGCAGCTTGCAAGTTCACAATGCACCTCTGTAGACGTGACACACGTTCTGTTTCCCTCCATGTTCAAAACTTCATACCTACATTACACATGAGACCTCAGAGTCTAGACATCGAGTTGCGCAAGCAAGGCCAATAGCTTGATATGACACAGGGATCTAACCTGGAAGCTGGAGACTGGAGTGGCGAGTGGCCACTAGCGATTGGCAAGTTGCAAATTGCAATGCTAATCGCTCAGGAGTTAGCAGCGCAGCACTCTGTTGTAGTAAAATGTGGCAGGCTACAACGAGAATGTGCACTGGCAGGTTAGAACGACTCAAAATTTGAGAAAACCTACTCTCGGGAATAGGTTTGGGCTTTTCGCTTCTTTCCAGGTTTCAGACAATGCCCATTGCCTTCAACCTTGTGTGCCAAGACCAAGAGAGTCCGGACTCCGTGCTACAGCGGCCACTGGCGACTCGCGAGTGTAAAATGACATATATACTATATACTTTTTAAACAGTACATATAAAATGATAGGGGATTTGGTTTTCTCGACTTGTCAATTGCCAGGTAGATTTCTCTTCAACCTATTATTTGACAGGTAAATTTTTATGGCTTCCTGTAATTTGACGGGTGAAAATATTTTCTACGTGTTTATTACAGGAAAAACACCATTTGACAGGGAAAAACCCGTCAATTTTAGGCCTTGGGTGCCTCCATCTTAGTCTCCCTCACTATGGTTAATGGTGGGGCTTATTGCCTCCTTCGTGGTTAGCAAATTTGATCTAGCATCCATGGGTAAGACCGATGGTGCCTCTCATGGTCTTTTTGGGATTAAGCCTTTCTTCCTCTCCCTTCCTATGGAAGCATCCTTGCTGAATAAGAAGCACTCAAAAAATTTTGCCTCATTGGATAGCTATTTGGCCCACAACCTTGTCTAGGCTACCTTTCGAAATGGTTTTGAAAGGAGTGGTTCCTGATGGTTTGGTCCTTTGTAACAGTCATTTCTTGCCTACCAACCATGTGCTTCTGGTTTTTTAATTTGAGGATATGACCTTTCAAGCCCTAGACATTGGCTCTTGGCAAGTTTGGTGCTCAGCATTAGGTTTGTTGAAGTGGTTCCTACAGTTTTTCCTCAACAAGTACAAATTCCTTTGTTTTCCACTATGGGTGGAACTCCCTAACCTTCCCTATTTCCTTTACGATTTTTTTCAAGAGATCTTCACTCTCATTGGATTCTCATTGGCCTCTATGGAGGTTGATGGGGTTTCATCTATGAAGGCTCAACACACTATCTCAACGCTAGAGGACACCCATAAATTTATGTTGAAGTGGAACTTAACCTTTTTCTTCCCACGAACATCAACATAGACATTCATGAATGAATCCCTCTTGAATAGGATGTAGTTTACAAAAACATTCCCAATTTATGCTTTCACTATGGGGTATAAGGCCATAGGATTAAAGAGTGCCCTCTGAGGTGGAAATCATTTCTGCCATGAGATATTGAGGAAAATGATAAAGTAAATTTTGAAGATTCAATGGACAAAATCGTTTTGTCCCCTAAAGATAAATCCCGAGATCTAGAACTTGAAGAAGTCAAAGGAAAACAATTCCAAGACCATAACTCAAAGGCCTTCATGAAATTAAGGCATAGAAGGAGAAGAAGTCCTAAATGAGAAGATGGGCAAACTTCACGTCACTAGGTTAACCCTACCAACAAAAGGAGATCAATATTTTAGACTACCCTGATGAATGGATACAAAAATTGAACGAACAAGAAATCCTAGTGACTCCTTCCACAAGCAATCAAAGTAAACAATAAGAAATCACATCCATCAAAAGAGATGAAATCACATCTAGAAAATAGGATAGATAATCGAGACAATGAAAGGTATATCATCAACTCCATGTGTCCAGGTAATAATGTGGACTCCTTGAGGGGATTGGTTTCTTAGAAAGGAAAGCTCCCAGCTAGGCTCCCATGGAATAGCACCCTGAAAGGACATCTAGTGTGCCAAGCTCCCTGAACCTCTAGAAGAAGAGAGGAAGATTAAAACAAGAAAAAAAATGGTTAAATGCCTTACCAAAAAAGATACCTCCCTTTGTAAATGATTCTTGTTTTGTATGATATTCATGGGATTCTGACCCATGAAGAGCAACCATGTTTGGTCAATGGCTTCAAGACAAAAATATCAACCCATTTTACTTGTCTTGAAGAGATCAAAGTTGACATAGTCGAAATGCAAAAGAGTTTAAAGAGCATCTTAATGTCTCATGTGTGGATCACCACACAAGACTAACGTGGGAGTGATGGTGTGGCTATTGGCTTGAAAGGAAAATGGCAATCATTCTAAACAGATACTATAACGGATGAGAACCATCACTACATTGACACATCTTTTAGCGGCCCCTTTTTGCTCACAATTGATTGAGTTCATGCTCCTAATGAAGACATGAAAAAAGAGGATACTTGGAACTCTTTAGACCCTATAAGATATCTTTAGGCAGAAATCGATTCAAACTATTCTACCATCAACAAGACGCATTGCCAATATATTTTTTTATACCTACTCTATGAGTTGCACTCAGATATGACTCGACAAGATATTAACTCTCTGAGTTAGTATATACTGTGAAGAAGTTCCAAGAGATGTGGTTGAGAATAGTAACTAGTATTAATTAAGTACCAAAAAAGGTACCAAAAGAGCTTCTTTGCTGCTCATATAAGTTGCTACAAGAAGGAGACCTACTCTTAGTATATACGCTCAAGAAACATGCAAAAAAGTTGTAGAAGAGAGGTTATGGATCAATGGTAATGTGTACGATCTCTCCACGTGGTGCCATAAAACTACTTCTTCGGATGGAGAGGTCATCCCTAATTACATAAGTGGATGTATAGTCAAGCTTAAACAAGATCCTTTAACGAAAGAAAAAAAAATAGTCCTCCAATTAAAGATGGCTAAAGACAAAAAAACTGATAGAGTGTTGCCTACGCCAAGAAGCTCAACAAGAACCCCTAGAAAGTATTAAAGCAATAGAAATGTATGCAACGAAGAGCATGTAAATACCAAGATGAACAACAAGAGGTCCATAGAGAAATGTGCAGGATTGAGGAATATTCGAAAAGAGATGTCCATTGAAGACCACACATATGGGCTTCCGTATGACATAGATCTAATACAACCTCAAAGATTCTCATGGATAAAGAAGAAATGAGTAATTACATATGTTTTTCTCATGTATACAAGATACGCGTTGTCCCAAAATCTATCAAGGCCGCACTTTTAGGCATATGCAATTCACAAACATCATGCAGTGCAGAAGCTACTACAATTCATATTGTATGACATAGAACTAGATCCAAATTCTTAGTGTGAAGTGATGTTTCTCCTACCAATGGTGTAGTCTTTGGAGAATATTGGGTTCATGACCATTCAAGAGCTCTTAATTTATCAAAAAATCACCTCACAACAAGAATCAAAGATGACGGGATTACCAGGCTGTTACGGAAACTCATGAGTACCATCGTGCTAACAAGATCTCAAGTGTTATATGAGTAAAGGAAGTGTGTGAAGACTTATGTTCGTTGATCTCCACGAGAGATATGGATGCTGAAAGGAACCACATCTCATTCACTTCCGTACCCTATAGAGTCACAACCATTAAGGCCTAAGGAATGATTGCAAACAATGCTTCCGAATTAGTGATGTCTGGCAATGCCTGTATCCCTTATAAAGCTTTTGAAGAAGCACAAAAAGGTTATCCTCTCAGATTCATCCCTCAACCAATTACGAAGTTTGAGTCAATGAACCCTCGAAAGGAAAATCAATACAGGCATACTAGCCCACTTAAAAGAGCCATTTAACAAGGTAACTTCGCAACATGTTCCATGATCAAAACCTATGAAGTTAATCTTGAGGAAGAAATATCAACAACATCTATCTTATGGAGATGTATAAAGACCACCACGTACAGTGCCTCCTACAACCTCCAAGTGGATCAGTCCTAAGTCTCCATTTGAGAAAAGTATTAGTGAAATGTCTACTTTACCTATCGAGTAGTTGACTCACAAAATAGATTCAATTACATCCTTTGAGCTATGTTCAATATTGAAATATGCCTTATTGATCACTGAGATATGGGTGCTTGGATTACGAAGTATAATAAGGTTCTATATTTTGACAACCAATAAGTTAATAAAAGACAAAAACATGAACTTGGAACATAGATCATGTCTACTTACAATAAGTCCTTATTGTATACAACAATAAAGCATAATCATTTAAATCAAATTCCTAAAGAAAGTTTTAATTTTGTCATTTCAAAGAAAGTCAATGGATATGATGGGAGAGTCCAACAAAGTGGTGCTTGTGGCATCTCCATTACCAGAGAAGTTGGTGAAGTTATCCGTTGCTTATTGATGTCAACAACATGTAGGTGACTTATCACAAATCAGTTAATTAATCTTTTTCTACACTAAGCGTCGGTACAAGCGATAGTATAAGCATTGGAAATTTCCAGTAATTTACCGACGCCCATACCGAGGATCATACCGACACTTATATCGGTGTCGTGTTTAAACCATACTAGGATACAAGAGCAAAAATCAACATTTTGTGCGCCTTTTACACTGAGTACTCCTTGGTTCTGTGGAACTTGCTCACGCAAACCAAATTCTAACCTGCATTGTCTTGTGCACACACACACACACACAAATCTCTATCTCTCTACACACCCACACACTCTCTCTAGATCTTGCATCTTGGTAAGTGGTGTGCATACTCTGACCCTGCCTTTCTCTATGCTTTATATTTTATAATTTCTCTTATCTTTGATTTTGCAGGAGTTTTTTGGCATCAATTCTTTGGAATTCGATGAGATAAAACATACATTCACCTTTGACAACAACGATCCAAAAGGGGAACATACCTCTAAGTGATTGTTTTATTCTCTATTGGTAGAGAGTGAAAGATAGAGAGAGAGAGAAAGAGAGATAAAGAGAGATAAAAGAGAGGAAGATAGAGAGAGAGATAAAGAGAGATGAAAGAGAGAAATATACAGAGAGAGATAAAGAGAGATTAAAGAGAGGAAGATAGAGAGTGAAAGAGAGAGAGAGAGAGAGAGAGAGAGAGAGAGAGATAGAAATACATACACACACATGCATACATACACACACATATACACACATGCATGCATACATACACACACATGCATACATACACACACATATACACACATGCATACATACACACACACACATATACACACACATACACATACATATGCATACATACATACACACATGCATGTACACACACACATGTACACACATGCATACACACACATATACACACATGCATACATACACACACATATTCACACACACATATTCACACACACATATACACATAGACATATATACACACACACACACATACATACACACACATATACACGCATGCATACATACATACACACACACACACCTTTACAAACATGCATACACACACACACATATACACACATGCATACATACACACACACACATACACACACACGCACACACATATAAACACATGCATACATAAACACACACAAACATATACAACCACACATATACACACATGCAAACATACATACACACACACACATATATATCATCACATATAAAAAAAAATAGGGATTGATGGTTTTTTAATTAAATTAAATATATATAACAAAAAAGGATTAAAAATTAGAATATATATATATATATATATATAAAATAGGATTTTAGTGTTTTTTATCAAATTAAATATATAAAAATAAGATTAGGGTTTTTAGTGTATTTACACATGCATATGCATATACATTCACATATGTATATACACATATACACGCACATATATATACACATGCATACACACATATACATGTTTTAGGTCTAGGTCTTTACGATTAGGGTTTTAAGGTTTTTACACATGCCTAACATATATACACATATACACATAATACATATACATATATAAATGTATATACACATGCATACACACATATACATAGTTTAGGTCTAGGTTTTTAGCATTCGGGTTTTAGGGTTTTTACATACATATAATTCAATTAAATTTATCTAAGGTAGAAATAAAGAAAAAATTAGGAAAGAAATTAGAACTTAGAAATAAATATATATATATAAAATAGGACAATTATATAGAAAAATAAATATGAAAAGAGCTAGTGTTTTAAATAAATAAATTAAGTATATAAAAATAGGATTTCGAGGTTTTGTATCAAATTAGAGATATATAATTAAATATATAAAAATAGGATTTTAGGGTTTGTATCAAATTAAATATATATAATTAATTATATAAAAAACAGATTTTTAGATTAATATTAACATATATAATCATATATTTAAAAAAGTAAGAAACAAAATACAATATATAATCAAATATATATATAAAAAATAGAATTAGGGTTTTTAAGTTGTGCATATACAAATATCTATACACATATATAACACACACACACACACACACACACACATATATATATATATATATATATATATATATATATATATATATATATATATATATATATATATATATATATATATATATATATATATATATATGTATATATATATATATATATATATATATATATATATATATATATATATATATATATATATATATATATATATATATATATATATATATAACATTAGGCTTTTAGGGTTTTTAGGCTTTTTATGATATATAGAATATATTTTTTTAGGATTTTTAATATATATAAAAATAGGTCTTGAGTATAGATAAATACACCCATGCATACACACATATACACACATAATATATGTACACATACACACACACACACACACACACACACATATATATATATATATATATATATATATATATATATATATATATATATATATATATATATATATATATATATATATATATATATATATATATATATATATATATATATATATATATATATATATATATATATATATATATATATATATATATATATATATATATATATATATATATATATATATATATATATATATATATATATATATATATATATATATATATATATATATATATATATATATATATATATGATTTCAATTTTTTTAATTAAATATATAAAATTAAGATTAGGGTTTTTTGGCTGTTTACACATGCATACAAGTTAAATCAATCTAAAAAAATAGGATTTTAGTATAGATAAATAAATATGAGAACAGCTAGTGTTTTTAATAAATATATAAAATTATGATTTTAGGGTTTTTTATCAAATTAAAAATATAAAAATAGGATCAAGGTTTCTAGGTTTTTTACAAGTGTATACACACATATACACATATACACATATACACACTTAATATATGTACACATACACATAAATATAAATAAATAATATATATATAAATATAAAAGTAATATATATATATATATATATATATATATATATATATATATATATATAATCAAATATATAAATATAGGGATTTATGGTTTTAATTAAAATAAATATATATATGAAAAATAAAACAAATAGAATATATAATTAAATCTACATAAAAATAGGATTTTAGTAGAAATATATAAATATGAAAATAACTAGTGTTTCAATTCAATATATATAATTAGATATATAAATTGAATGACAAAAAGAAAATAAAAAAATAAGAATATATAATTAAATCTATATATATTTTAGGTTTACTTCTTCAGGATTATGGCTTTTAGGTTTAATAAGAAAAATCAAATGTTCTAAAATGTCCATATTGTATGAGATGGCTAGTTTGGATCCTGAGGAGAGAACGGCATGTCCTTGCACTCAGTCCAAGTATCAAATTTATCGAAACCGAAGGATTTGTACTCCACATGTTAGAGAATATTGATCCTTTTATAAAAGTCGACTACAAAACCTATACTACCATTTGCATGGTCCTTGTTTGGGAGCAGGTGGACCCAAACGACATTGCACCGGTGACCTCTCATGGATAGATGAGAACAAAAAGGGAGTTAGAAGTACAAGGTACTAATAACAATACATAGGATGAACACATGGAAGAAATGCTCGACGCATTTTATGAGATGGACGAAGATCACAATGGTGGACAAGATGTCGTGAGTTTTTTTTGACACAACGAAATTCCACGATTAGAAGCCGATGAAGAATACAAAACATGCGAAGAATAGCTCGTTTACCACTATACGATGGTGCAAAGTGGTCAGATAGTAGGGTCTTTGAATTATTTTTCTAAGCGGACTTGAAATAAACTTTCATTGCTCTATCAAAATAACTTTATTTACTAATATTATTCTAACTACTTATTGCAGGCTTCTTAAAGATCAATTTTGTCCAGAGGGCAATGACATGCCTCCAACACATGGAGATGCAAAAAAAAAACTTTTGCAATCCATTGAAATGGACTACACTAAGATTCATGCTTGTCCGAATGATTGCATTCTCTTTTGGAATGAGTATGAGCATCTCCACATATGTCCAAAGTGTGGAGCAAATAGTTTTAGACAAGACCTTGTGGGTGAAGCAATCCCTGCAATGCTTTTTCTCCACTTTCCTATCATTTCAAGAATTATGAGCATGTGTTAGATGCAAATCCATAGCTGAGTTAATGTCATTGCATGCAAAGAGCAAGTCTACAGATGGTGTAATGCGAGTGCCTGCTGACTCTGATCATTGGAAACACATAGATAATAAGTGGCTAGACTTTGCTAGTGAGCCTTGAAACATACATCTAGGCCTAGCTATGGATGGAGTAAACCCATTTGGTTTATGCAGCTCATCATGGAGCACATGGCTTGTATGTTGATCGATTATAACATCCCACCATGGCTGGCCACAAAGAAGGGCCATTTATTATTAGTTGTTCTTGTGTGAGGTAACTATAAGGTAAAAAACATGGATGTATACCTTGCACCACTTGTGGAAGAGCTTCACACTTTATGGGATGGAATTACTCTGCGTGACATGTCTCAACCTATAAGAAGATGATACATGTGAGTGCAAGGCATACTTATGTGGCTAATGCATGATTCGCCTGATTATGGTGAATGTTGAAGTTTATCAATTTTGGGTTACCATGCTTGTCCACTACGCGGACCACAACTGGAAACATGCTATTCCAAAGCACTTCGTAAAACTATTTAGGAAAAACATCTTAGATATTTGCCTGATGGGCATGTTTTATGTGAAGGGAAAATTTGTCGACAAGTGCAACGTCAAATGAAAGCTAGCAATTGGGCACAACTATCAGATTTAGAAACACCAATCGCTAGCATGAAACGATCGTCGATGTTTCATGAACTCCCTTATTGGAGCAAGTTATTGATCAATCATTTTGTAGACCCAATGCATATTTTCAGGAATGTGGGAGAGATTTTCAGGAAGACTTTGGTCGGAAAGAAAGAAAGCAAAGCACAAAGGGAGGAGTTGGAAGAGCGAGCTCATATGCAAGATTTGTGTGCAATTACGAAGCCCAATGGAATAGTGTCATTACCAAGAGCTCCTTGGGTGCTTCGCAGGATGGAAGAACAACTGAAGAAGAAAATTTCACAGTTTTTGACACCTAATGGATGCATGAGGTGTCTAAAGACTACCATCACACGAGTTTTAGACACCTACTGGATGCATGATGTGTCTAAAGACTATTGTCACACAACGATCTTGGAGGGCTCAAGTCTCATGATTGGCACAATTTTTTACAGTTTGTGCTCCTTGTAGCTTTAAAAGATTGTCTTTTGGAGGATGTGCAAACAACCATTTTTAAAATTACTTCCTTGGTATGGTGGATCTCTTCTAAATATATAAATAGAGATAGCATAGAGAGTGAAAAACTCAACATTATAGAGGCTATTTGTATGGTAGAGAAATACTTTCCCACAAGTATTCTCACAATTCAGCTTCATTTACTGGTTCATGTGGTAGATAAAGTTATAATATCAAGCCCATAGTTGATGGATGCTCTTCTTAAAGCGCTTTATGAAGACATTAAAAGGTTTGTTCGACAAAGAGCATGTGCACAGGGCAGCACGGTAGAGGGATGGCTCCTATAAGAGTCTCTTGTATTCATAATTGAGTTTCTACATATGTCGAACCCACAAATGCCTTGCTTATGGAGCGATGATGAAGATGTTCGTCTCATAGGCGATGAACCTCAAGGTAAGGGGATGCAAAGAAAATTGGATGTAGCTTTCAGAGAGAAGGCAATGAAGATTTGCATCATTAACTTTGAGCCTATGCAGAAGTGGTTAGAAAGGTATGAGCTTGCCAAGGAGACAAATGCAAAGGAAAGAGCTGAGTTTCAAAAGAATTGTTCCACTCGATTTTTGCCCCTTCTAGAAATTCTTCGACCACTTCCACCCTTTCCAACGAGCACATGGCTAGATACAGCGGTTTCACAAGCAAGGGTAGTGGGAGAAGATATCTCTGAAGAAGAAGAAGACATAGTAGACAAATTTATGAGAACATAGATGTAGAAGAAAGTCCATTTGTAGTGGACTTTAAGATTTATTTGATAGTCAAGAAGGAGGAGATCATCGTCTGAGATGAAGAGGTCATTGAAGAAGATGAGATACACGATGAAGCAAGACATGATGATCAAGAAGAAGATAGCATACCAAGAGATTTAGAAGTCTTCAGTATAAAGATAGATATTCTCTCTACATCAGATCTCCAAGAGGATGCTAGAATAGAGGATTTTTTAATCAAACACTTGTATGTACTAATTTGTGTTTATTTCTTTTTGCTATGTTCTTTTGTAAATTACTATTTCTCTATATTACCTTTATTATCATATGCTAATTATTTGAGTTCTTTTGTTACAGAGCATGATGGGAGACGGTCCTCCAGTCACTCCACATTCCATGACAGAGGAGTAGTTCTTAGAGTTTATATCTCAAGTGTGTCCCGCATATATGGCTGGAGGGTCACAGTACTAGATCACTCCTGGTAGCACTCCCCCCGGCCTCACTCCTATCCGCCTCACTCCTATCGGCCTCACTCTTGTCGGCCTCCCTCCTACTGATATCACTCGTGCAGGTGCCACTTCTATGGGCAGAGCTAATCCCATCATAGGTATGTCTCCTAGCTTTATGACTCCACCACGACCATCTTCTCTGCCATCCCCTAGTGGCTCTAGATGTAGACATGTGCATTTGACACCTCAACACGATATATGTGCTAACCTGTTTCGTAGGTCCACGTCACACTCCAGAGTAGGAGGTTCTAGGAGTGCACCTATAGGTAGCTTTGGAGGAGGTAGCTATTGTGAAGGGAATGTGACGGACGTTGTGTCACCCACTCCTACTGCTAGATCGAATACCTCAAATGTAGGTATCCCACATTGTACACCACGTGGAACGCCACGTACACCTTGGGGTGTTCATGACCATGATGACTCCAAGGTGTATAGTATCCATGATGGAGCTCTAGTGATGGATGCAGCCAGAAAGGCCATGCGTCAGCATATAGAAACTTGGTTTTTTCTTGTTGTTTGTAAATATCAGGTCAATTTATCTCATCTCATGAGTGTTCTTTGTTGCAGGACTACTGATATAGATGTTTTGATCCTTCTATGCATGTGTATGGCAGTGGTGGGCCATAATTTTGTATTTGGCTCATATATGGCAGTGGTTTGCCACATTTTGTATTTTCCTCATATATGATAGTGGTTTTCCACACTCTTGTACATGCTTCATTTATGAAATATATAACTTTTTTGTACATGGTTCATGGTTCATTCTGCTCATCTCTTTTGTATCTTATATTATTTTGCTTTATGAAATCATGTTTCACTTGCCATTAGAGTACACGTCATATGTAATCAGTTTTTTTTTTGGGCAGAGTGTATTGTCTTTTGCTAAAAAACATCATGGTAATGTTACAGTAGCAAGAGACAACACACTCTGCCTAAAACAATCTTTGTAGATATGGCCATCGGTATGCGCGATGGTACTCCCAGATGTTCGATGGTATGCCTACTCGTATACACGATGGTACACCCAACAGTCATCGGTATAGGTGCCGATATGGGCATCGATATGAGCACTGGTATTTCTGATGCTTATATCGATGCAAATATGGAGGCTCAACCCGATGCATATACCGACGCTCGTATCAGCATTTTGGTTTTGATGCCTATACCGACCCTTACACGGACCTCGAGGCAAAATCATGCCTATTCATTTTCCAGGATAAAAGCCTCAGTATACCCCTGATATGTTGTAGGGATGCCACCCATTTGCTTCCTTCTCATTTTTTGAGCCATTAATCATGCTACCCTTGGATTTTCATTCATCATTGTCATTATTAGCTTCTTCTAGTTCTTTTATCTATTTCATCATCAACTCTTTTCAATCGAATTCCACTATCTTCGTCATCATGCCATCTTTCATCAACTCCCTTCTTATCCAATTTCGATATCTCATTGGGAAAAACAAAAAGTCCCTCAAGCCATACTAGAAGTACTACTCATGGTGACTCACCTCATGAAACAATTGTAGAATCATGCATATAGGCACAATATGTGGTCATGAGAGATACCCATGCTGAAAGAGTTAGTAACATTGTAAGAGAGATGCTATAAGACATCCAAAGAAACCAATAAGTCGAAGAAAAAGTGTAATAGAAAATGAAACACAATATGAAGGTGATGACTTAGAGGATGAGTGCCAAGATATCTTCCAGAACATAATAAGGCTGAATATCATTGTCGAGGAGTTTAAAGTATCATTGTCAGATCATGTCAAGAGAATACAACCTTGGAGGCACATATAGCTTATCTAAAGAAAACGTGAATACAAGTCAATTGCGGATCAAAAGTTTTAAAAAACGATGGTGAAATTGCAAAGAGAACAAAAGAATATTTGAAGCTCTTGCTTAATTTCGAAGAACAACATATAAATAATTTTGAAGAGGAATTGATGAGATCCACTACAAATTTAAATCAGTTGATTGAGAAAGAGAATAAGAATGTTGATCATGCATGAATGATAAAGAGAGATGACGCTCAAAATCTAACAAGACAAATGATCCCACACATAAATCCAAACTATACGAGAAGATTGCTACGAGGAAGATCTAACACAACTCAATTATTTGATCAGGTTCCCTCATATATTCAATATAATCCTATTTTTGCACCCTTCACTAAAGAGAAGATGATGGTAAACTTACGATGTCATGAGAGTTTAGAAAAGAACAATAAGGTATTGGCTCAACTATTGAGGTATGTAAGCTCCTCAGGAGAATACTATAGCTATAAAATATATGTGGAATATTGTTACTTTTTGGCATTAAGAAGTAGCGGAAGAGAGCCCTCATGCGAGATGTTAGTGAAGATTTGAAAACCTTGAAAATTTACTTAATTGTTTCTTTTTTGATAAAAGGAAGTTTGGCCTTAGCTTACTCTCCTAGACTTGTATGAAATAAAGGAAAAGAAAAGTACAAATGAAGGGGACTAGTGCCTACAGGACCCCCCAAGTCCCCAAGAGTGGGGGTAGGTCTTACAAAGTTTAGATGGCATTACAAAGAAGGTTAATCACCCTATCATCACCCTCATGTGGGGCCCACATGGGTTTAAGCTTGTTGATGATTATGAGAAGCACTTTAAGATGGCCGAAAGGGGGGGGGGGATTTCTTACAATTGGTGATTCTTTTACGGAGGAGGAACAATGATTTCTCAATTGACCACTCTTTGGGGGAGTCGACAAACGTATAAGCACATATTTCGTACCAGATCTTTTAGAGGACCTCCCCTCTAATGGAATTCAAGAGGGACATCGAGCAACCAATTGCTTCTCCTAGTAGAGCTTGTTTCCAAGTGATGTTCTTCTCAAGTCTAATTCTCTTTTTTGACAATCTGCCAGAGCCTCTTGGAGTTGGGACAAGTAAACAATATGTGGTGGACATCTTCAATGGACCGGTAACAATGCTTGCACCAAGGAGATGCCCCACATAGTTTCCTAGCCTTTAGGTTGGTCCGAATTCCCCGATGAAGAATTTTCCATAAGAGCATTTTTTTTCAATGAGAGGATGCGAGATAGCCATGAACTTCATTTCCTGTAGCAGACATGTCCATGACAGGCACCACTTCTTATTGAGGTTGACCTCAAAGTCAATGTTTCCTTTGATACTCAAGATATCTTTTAGGCAATTGCCATTATGCCATCTAAGACCTAGCGTGCACAACGAGTCTTGTCACATCAGAAGATGGACTTTAGAAAGGTCCAAAGCAAGATGTCTGCTTTGTAAAATATTCCATTCTTCATAGATAATGCTAACACTAGGGTGGATATCCTCACAGTTGACCCATTGGTTGGTGTCTTGGTTGTAGAGAATTTTCCATTCTTTGAAGCCCTTGTTCCAGAGCCCCTTGGCACTTTCCATGATCGAGGATTCCACATTCCTTATGCCCTAGATCAGAAACCAAATAGAGTCATTCATTTTGATACCCGCCACCCACTTCCAATCTTTTCTGATTCTTATAAAGTTTTGAAATTTATTCCAACTCCTCCATAGGGAGCACACAAGGTTTGAGCCTTTCGAGAAAACCGGGATTGGGGAAAACAAAAGTGTCAAAATGTCAAGATTCTTCCAATTTGGGAATCCCACCAAAGTCGTTGCATTCTTGTTTCTGAAGATCAGTTTGGCCCAAAAAGTCTCTCGGTTGCACCTGCCTTAATCATCCATTTTGCTACCAGTTTGGTAGCCATGCAACCCATGTCTAAAATACCAAGACCCCCACTATGCCTTTGGCTAGTGAAGATGGACCATTTGATTTTAGGAATGCCCCTCATGTTGTGGTCACCTGTGTAAAGGAGATTTCTGCAAATACTTTCCATTTTGGATAGCTCTTGCTCTTTCGATCTCCAACAAGAGAGGAAGTAACTGGTTGACAAAATGAGGAATGTGTTAATAACCATTGTGGGACCTACCAGATTGATTTGCATACCTCTCCAATAGTTTGGCTTACTTTCAAGCCTTGCTAGGACCTAGTTTCAACGCTGCTCCATCGAGATACCTAAGCCCAAGGGAATCCCAAGAAGCCAGAAGACTTGACCTGGGGGAATGATTTGGCAGCCATGCTCAAATAGAAGGTTAGGTTGGATCCTAACAATAGCTCTGAAAGCGAGTTTTGAGTGGTTGATTTTGGATCTAGAGGCTTTGCAAAAAGTGTCTAGGCACTTTCAAAACATCTCCAGACTAGAATAATCATTCTCGACAAACACGTTCATATCATCAACAAAACGTCTGCTCTCATAATATCGTGCACATCTTCGTCATGAAGTATTTGCATTTGTGAGAGATCTAGAACATCGTGCATCACTTGCTTATTCACATAAGATGGAGGAAGGATTAAACTCCCTTACTGTTGACAAACAAGGCCGAAGAATAGTCTCTTCTATGTTCAGAGAGAAGGCAAAATTTATTGGCATCAACATTACAAGCTATTTAGATTTGTTTGAAGAGCAAGCTATGATTTTTGGTCTTCCCAAAGATCTTTTGATAACATTCTTTGAACGAATTGTTGATAACTCTATCATAAACCATGGCACTCAATATGATACTCTTCCTTGGAGTGATTTCAGAAAGAGATGCTCAAAGAATTCTATCTTGAGGATTATAGCCAACACAATTGGGATGAATTCTTATGATGGGTCAATTCCCCAAAGCCTATAAGCTCTATTACTCACTTACAAAATGAGTATATTAGACGCTATGAACAACTTCCTGATGAGGATAAGATAACTTTGGAACCTGATCTTGTGATGAATTTTCTTAAGCTTCTTCATCGTGAAACTGGTAGGGAAGTTGAATGGCGATTAGAAGACCGAGATAAGTGTTATGATCTTACTGACAATTCGCAAAAAGTGCGTAAAGTAGTAGAGGCTATAGCCCATAAACATCAAAGATAATCCATGCTTTATGAGCAAACTAGTCTTCCTCAAGCTAGCCTTCCACAAACTAAGGAGCAAATTAGAGAACAATCCCATGCTATGCTTTTTGACTCTACTCCTATTCCTCATATGATGGAACCTAGTCAAGGTTTTAAAGTAGTGCCAAATAAAAGTGTAGTTGAACAATCTCAAGTGGAAATTCTCACTAAGCAAATGGAAAGTCTTATTGCTACACAATCCATTTTGGGCCAGACTATAGATGCTTTACAATCTAATTACATCAAAACTTTCCAAAATCAAATGAACCCAATGTCTTTTCAAGAGTCTAATCAACATGTTATAGCTCCCAATCCAAGTCCACAAGTAGCTCCTACTCAAGCATATGAAGTTCCTCCAATGCATAATCCTTCAATGCAAAATCCTCATCCTCATGTGCAAAATCCTCAAGCTTCTCAAACAACTTTTCAAAATCCTCAAAATCAAGATTTTCAAAATCATCAACCGTATACTATGGAAGCTCCTCTTGCACCTCAAGTACCACATGCTACTCCCCAAGCTCCTCAAATACATCAATTGCCTTATCCAAATCGTAATTATCCTGTTCAAGCAATTCCTTATCAATAAAATCCTCAATTTCAAAATTCCCACCATAAGCTAATCAAAATCCTTAAAATCAAAATGGTTTTGTGTGTGGTTCTCATAGCTGTCCTTGGTGTGATTCTTTACAGCACTTTTTGAGAGATTGTGAGCTATTGAAGGCCGCTAAGGAGCAACAACTAGTAATAGACATAGACAAGAAAATCTGTGAATATCGATCTATGCTACCTTCGCAAGGAAATTATGGTAAGGGGGAATGAAAAAACACTATGAAAATATAACCATAACGGATGGAGGAACTAGAGGAGTGAAACTAGAACCTCTTGATGAACAAGAAATAGAATCAAGTAAACCCACAAAGGAAGTTGACTATTCCGTAGAGGCTTTGGTAAGAGCACGAGATGAGATTAGGAGAATAAGAGCTTGGGAGTCACCAATAGAATATCAATCTCTTATTTCTCACATATCGAATGTAGAAGAAAAACAAAAAAAAGATGAAACTGAGCGTAGTGAAAGAAGAGTGACTCAAAAACAAACCTCAGATGGAATAGAAACCATCATAGAGCAAGGGGAAACATCACAACCCAAAGATAAAAAATAGGAACCACAACCTAATGAACAAAAACAAGAGGAGAAACAAAAAGGGAAAAAGACAAAGCAAAGAAAAATAGAACCAAAGCCTTTAGATAAACAAGAAAAATAAAAAAAAACTGAAGAACAAATACAAGAACATGAACATAAACAAGATCCTCAGAGAAAAATAGATCCTATGGAGATCTTAGATGACATTTTTCTTAAGAGTCAAGTGACTATGTCTTTAGAACAAGTTTTCTCTATTGCAAAGCCTGTTTTTAAAGATAACTTTATCGAGCTAATTAAAAGGAAGAGGTTTTTGCTTAATACTAAGTATTGAGATGCAAGATTCTCTAGATCAAGATCAAGCTATGAATGAAGCCTTCGACATTGATGAATCTGATGAAGAGGACCTCGACGATGATGAAGTAAATGTTAATAAAAACTTCTTAAGACCTATTCAACGTGACCATGAAAATCATGAAAACAATCTTGAAAGTCACTTTCAAAGAAAATTTTGGTCTAGAGGTACATTAGGGACGCATGTGAAAATAGGAAATGATAAGAACTCTATCACTATAAATGCATTAGTAGATTTCGGCTCCAAAATCAATGTGATTTCAAGAGAAGTATGTTATAAATTTTGATGGCCCATAGATAAAGATTGTGGATGGCATATGAGAACTGCAGATGATGGTGTAGGTATAGTGTATGGAGCTTGTGCTAGTGTGCCCATATCCAATGGAGGAATCACATAAGAATTTTCACTTTTTTATTCAAGAGAAGTGCTCCTATGAAGATCTCTTAGGTCAGCCCTAATTCCTACATGATTCTTCTTTCTTCCCTTGATGAGTATGTTCTAATCCAAGAGTATGTTTTAATGTTGGCAAGTGCTCAAAATTTAACCAAACAATTCATGGCTTAGGTAAAACAAAGTGCAAAGCTGTAGACAAAAAAATCAAACCCATAGCTCAACCTTTATCCCAAGGAAGCAATGAAAAATTTTTTGATGTGAAAAATGATCCAATTCATTGGGATAAGAAAAACATAGGACATACATTCAGAGATGAGACAATCAAACAGGTGAAAATTGGTGGAGATGATGACTTTCTTTTGCCAGCAGAGACATATAAATTTGAGAGAGTCATACGTGGCCATGTAAAAGCCTTTACTATGTATCCTCATGAGATTGGTTGCATAGATCCTAGGCTAGTTGCACCCATGATAATCTTTACTATTCAACATATTCCATGGAATCTTTTCCCTATACCAATTTCAAAGGCTCACTTACATGAGCTAATGAAACTACTCAAGGAGAAGATAAACATGAGAACTTTAGAGCCATCATTTGCACCTTACTCAAATAGATGGTTCATTGTGCCTAAAAAGAATGGGAAACTACGTTTTATTCAAGATCTCCAACCTATCAGTAAAGTCACCATAAGGAATGTAGGAACAAAACCCACTTAGATGAGTTTTTTTAATCATTTTTAGGACATTCTATCTATTCAATGGGTGATTTATATTTGGGATATGACCAATTCCAATTAGTAGTTCATAGTTTTGACATAACCACAATGAAATCACCTTTAGGCTTAGTGAAAATGTGTACTTTACCTCAAGGAGCGACTAATTCTCTGGCTCATATGGTGAGTTTTATGAATATGGTCTTACATGATTTTATCCCTCATATAACCATGCCATTCATTGATGATATTCCAATTAAAGGGAGTGAGGAACGTGTAAAGGACATTTTTCATCTCGATGTCATAAATTTGTTCTTGACCATATCTCTGATTGTGAATGGATATTTCAACGGTTTGAAGAGGTAGGTCTCACATTTTCCATAGAAAAATCTGTTTTTGGTGTCAACAAGGTTCTTAGTGTTGGACATTTATGTGGTCATTATGGTCGAAAGACTTACCCACAAAAAGTTCGTGCCATTAGCAAGATTTTTGAAACATGTAACAACGTGAATGAGATATGTAGATTTCTTGGTGCTTGCATCTTTTATGTTATTTGGATCCCACACTTTGCTCATGTTGCTGATTGTCTGTATGACTTGTTGAGGAAGAAACAAAAATTTAGTTGGACTGATAAACACACACAAGCTATGCATAAATTGAAGAAATTATTGCTTGAAGATCCTATCCTTAAGCATGTAGACTTTTCTATTAACAAACCTATTATATTGACTATTGATACAAGTCCTATTGCTATAGGTTGGGTCATAATTCTAGATGATAGTGAAGGGAATAGATATGCAATTAGGCTTGGTGACAAAATGTTACATGGAACACAATAAAAATATCTGCAGATCAAACGAGAACTATGGGCTATGGTAACAACTTTGAAAACAGACAAAGAATATTTTATAGATGCAAATGTTAAAGCTGAAACTGATTGTTTGCCTCTCATTGGAATGATATCCAATTGTTCATCTCTTGATATAGCCATGCTTAGATGGATCTCATATATTAAGTTCATAAATCTTGAGTTAGTTCATATTTAAGGTAAGTCAAATTGAATTGCTAATCTATTATTGAGAGCTAGATTTGATGATGACCTTGAAAGTGATCTAGTAAAGAATGTGAACTTAGTTGACTATGTTCCACATATATATGAGTATGAGAAATTTCATGAGTCTGAGTACAAAGATGAATGGAGAGACAAAGGAAAGTATCTGAGTACACTCCAACCATTTCCTAGCTAGACTATGAATAGATTCAGTAACATTAGGAAACAAACTTATATATTTTTCCTATGTAATAGTTATCTTCTCAGACATGCTAAGGGTAAGTTTACGAATCCACAACGAGTCCTAGGAAAATGACATCTCCATTTGCAAGTAATATAGGAAATGCATGAGACATTATGGGTAGGTCATAAAGGATTTTTTGGAACATATGAAAAAATTAGAAGTACCTATTATTGGCCTAAGATGTATGTTGACATTAGTAGCTATGTTTCTACATGTTCTACTTGTCAACTTCATTGGTTAGTCAAACATAGAGAACCGTTGCATCCTACTTATTCACCTTGTATTTACTACAAGTGGGTAGTAGATCTTGTAACTATGCCTAAAGGTATTGACAAAATGCATTACATTGTACTTGCAAGAGAAGACTTAACTAATCATGTAGAGGGACGTGCACTATGATCTAAGACCACTTACAATGTTTGCAAATTCTTGCTTGAAGATGTCATAAGCCGCTTTGGGTACTTAGAGAAAGTAGTTTCCAAACATGGAAAGTTAAATGCGAGATAAGCTAAAGAGTTCTTTGAACATCATGATATTTGTTTGTCTCCCACTACTGCATATAATCGAGAGGCCAATGGTAAAATAGAGAGAGGGCATCCACCTATTGTGAAATCAGTATCTAAAGCATGTAATGGTGACATCAAACAATGGCCTACATTCTTACCTTTTGCACTTTGGGTAGATAGAATGACGTGCACAGGTACTAATAGGCATACGTCTGGTCAACTCATGTACTGTCAAAAACCATTGTTTCCAATTGAGTCTCATATTTCTACATGGTCAAATTTGCCTTCATCTGAAAACATAATTTTTTAGTTTGCGCATAAACAGTTAGAACAAGGTAAATTAAGACTTGATGATGTTGTTGAAAAATTAAGAGAATATAGAATGAAGAACAAGCATTATTTTGATAAATTAACTCATCGATTGCATCCTAAGCCAATTGAAGTAGGAGATTGGGTGCTCATTTATGATCGTACATTTGACTCTCAATATGATGCACACAAAAAGCTCACTCAATGGTGGTTTGGGCCATACATTGTATCAAAAGTCAACAACAATGGTACGTATGCTCTTTGTGAATTAAATGTTGTTTCACTAAAAACTTTGATTGCAGGTAAAAGGATAAAGCTATTCAAGAAATGTGACAATGACGAGTACAATTTGGATGAGGACATTGAAGAAGATGACAACAATGAGGTTGATTCATAAACAAGAGTATCCATGATAAAAAAGAGAAAAAATTAACATAATAAAAAAATATATATCTATAAAAAAATATCATTACTTTTTCAAGTTCATATTGCTTTGTTTTTTTTTTCAAGTTCATTCCACTTTTTTTCCATGCTTGCTTGTTTGCAATTTCACTTCATACATGTTTCTTTTCAGTCTTTGCATTGCATTGCATATCCACATCACTTGAGTCAAAAGGGGCAAATGATGTTTTCTCTACTTGTGTAAAATTGTATCTTAAGTAATAATTTATCTACTAAGAAATCGGTTATAATCTTGGATTATGAAAAGATAGGACATGTAGATTTGGAGGTTTATTTTGGTGACATGACTTTCATATATAAACATGCATATGTATCCTGTATCGGAAGCATAATTGTTGAAGTCTTAGCTCCTTCTACTACATGTTTCTACATCCTTAGTCCACCTCGCAACACTTGTATGGGAGTTTAAAAGATTGTTCTTTGTCATCAAAACTGGTTGTACCTTGTATCGAGGTTTAATTTTTCTCCGTCATAAAAAAAACTACTACATGTTATCAGGAAGTTTACACTTTCTTTCACCCCAAAAAAGTGATCATAACCATAAAGTCGTCGAATCATCATAGAAAAAAAGAGACCAAGCCAAAGGAAGGTAAGGAGGCATATTAGAATAAATCACGTGCTATATAGGTAGATTTATGAATTAATTGAGTTTAGATAGATTTCCTTACATGTTATTAGAGAAAGAGCATATTCATATTTATGTAGGAAAGAAGTTGATCTAAAAAGCTTAAGTTGAAAGATGTCTCCTGAGAATCCTAAATCTTTGATTATAATCGTATTTAAGGTAGATTGCCTTATGAAAAAGGTACAAATTTTTCTTCAAGATGAGAGGAACTCATGCCTAAAATTACTCAATACACTCACTTCCACTTCATATTGATGCTTGTTTGTTTTCTTTCTTTCCATGTTGTCATTGTTTCCTATTCATTTGCATATATGTTGCCTATTTGTTCATGGATATTCATGTTGCCTGTTTCAATTCTTTCTATCATGCAAATTTTGCTTCATGTTATAGTGCCTACTCATTTATGTATATGATCAATATTTTCTTCCATGTTTCTTATGATGCCTATAAAGGAATTTGATGCCTAGAGCTTTTTGTTTTTTAGAAAGAGTAGAGTGGTGCTTCCGGAGGAATTGTACGCTAAGTGGGGGGTGAATGTAATCGAGATTTTTTCTCCTCTCTCATTTATCAAGGCCTACATGAAACACATTCGATGAAGGTAGCATGAATTCCCTGAGAAGTCCAAGATGCATCAAGGATGTCAAAGGGAGTTCACATGCAAACTTTGGAAGAAATCAAGCAAATCCAAGGTAGCGATCAAAGCTGGTTAAACTTTGGAAATTAGGGAAAAAATTTCAATGTCTCCAAATCAGAGAAAAATTCATATACTTGTAAAGCCTTTTAAAGGCAGTCTATAGCCTGAGTTTAACATGAAAATGGATTTCCAGCACATTGATATGCCATGTGCATTTTGTAAAAAATGTAATTTTTCCACTTAGACCCTATAAAATGTTGTATAGGAATTTTTGTTAGCCATATGGTTTGACATGTATAAAGATCATATGTGGCTACATATTTATACAAATTTTTAAGGCTAATAGAGCTTCCTAGACATCTAAATGCCACCTTGCAAATGTCGAATGTAGTCAAACTTGTATAAGGCAGATTCTGATGGGAGTTTTTTCTGCATATTCCTAAAAGAGAACTTTCAAAACATAGCCCTACAATTTTTCATCTTCATCAAAGGATCTTTGAAGGGTCAAAGAGCACAAAATCTAGTTTTTAAGGTCACCATAGTTTCCTGGAATAAGAAAATTGAAGGCTTGAAGGGCTACCACATGGCAAACCATGATTGAACCATGTTGTATGGTCCGGATGAGCTCACATTCAAGGGTGGAGATGCACTAAAGCATAAAGCAATGAGGATCAATGAGTTTTCTCATCGAATAAGCTTTTTTGATGGTCAAAGATCAATAATGTAAAGTTTCTCCAAAAATAGTAGTTTAGCTTATCCAAATTGATATCAGCACTAATCTAATGGTCCAGATCAGTCCCAAATCCAATGGTGGAGAATGAAGGCACGTATTTTCCCCCCCTTTTTCCTAGATATCCTGTAAAGAACCAATCATAGCCATCCATTTGATAAATCCAATGGTTGTAATGAACAGTAGTTGATCTTAGGGTTGACAGTTGATTCTCTAGATCCAAGGGCCCAAATTCATTCAAAAAACTATATAAAACCCCCTCCAAACTCTTAGAACATCATTGTTAGGCATCCATAGGGCCCTTGCTAGCACATGGTTTCCTTGAGACGATCACCCTCAGTTGAGCGTGTGAGGATCCAAGGGGGGCTAGTAAGAGCATAATTCGTAGATTCAATTTTAATTTAGACTTCCACTCTAAGATAGGCTCATAAACCCAATTTCTCTTTTTTTGCTCACCGTCCGTGGATTGTATGAGTGAGTTAGAGTTGGTTTCATGAGTCTTAGACTTCTTTAGAAACACATTACAATCCTAGAAAGAAATAGGGTCAATAAAGTGGAACCTATCCTCTTACGTGTGACATTCCATTGAACTGTCATGGTGAGAGGTCCTACGGATAACCTTTGACCAGTAGAATGCTTAGCTTGAAGTTTCATAACATTCATGTATATGTATGTCATAATAATACACTACAAGGAATACGGGTATATAGCGGTGGTTAAGGCGACTCAATTTCATCGCTATAAAATTGCAAAATGCATCGTAATTAGCGTCACGCACGGACCGTTGATTAAATGACGAACCGAACGATGGTTTTTGTGACTTTTGATGCGACGGACTCGGCGACGCTCGCATAGAGCATCGCTAACACGACCATTTTAAAAAGCATCGCTTATGCAACATTTTCACGTCGCATAAGCGACGCTTTTATAACGTCGCTTATGCGACACCAACTCTACACATAGCATCGCTTACATGAGGGTCTGTTGACAGAAAAAAAATTAAAATGTTGGAGGCTCTTCGATGTGCATTTTCATGCATCTGATCTAAGAGCTCTCCAACATTTGCAACTGCGCTGCGCTTACGAGCTAAAGCAAGTATATGCAGAATTGTTGTTTTGCATAAGCTCTCTCTTATTGTCTCCCTCTGTCTCTGTTTCTCTCTTTCTACATCTTTCTCTCTTTGAATTCTCTCTCTCTCTCTCTATATATCTCTCTCTCTCTCTCTTTGTTGCAGGTTATTCAAGAAGCTAACCAAGAAAAAAGTATGGGTAACTATTGTAAGTACAATTTCTATTCTTTGTATATCATTTAAATTGTGTTATTTTCATTAGATAGAATACTCAGAATTATTGATATGGACTTATACACTTATACATGATGAAGATGCACTTTCACACATATACACATACACACACATATTCACACACAGATACATGTGCACATACACTTAGACATACACACATATACACACACAGATACACATGCGCATACATATATATACACACACATACATATACACTTAGGTACACACATATGAATGAATTATATAATTAAAGTATTAAAATGCATGCTTAATATAAACAATAATAACAATCAATAGAACACTTGTGAATGATTTGAAATGATTGTTTCTGATTGTCGCTCAATATCCTAAGCATAATATGAAGTCAACCCTAAGTACTTTGAGTGAAATGTTCTTCTTGGTTCTCCTAATTGTTGACTCTAGTTCTTGAAATATTACAGAAGTTCAAGTTTGCCAACATCTATATATCTACATCTTGAGAATACAAAATGAACGAAAGAAAGGAGAAAATAACACTACATACATGCAGCTTTGCATCGGTATATTTATTGTGGTATTACTGGTTAAGATTTCAATCATCCACAATTTACTAGAGTGGTTCATAATTCATGAGTAGTTGCTTACATGGATATAGGTGTCATGATATTTGGAGAACTCCAAAGAGAATTTTTAAAAATATTGAAATTAAAAAAAAGCAACATATTGGGTGTCATTAGCTAGAATGAATATGATGTTTGATATTCAAGAACTCTCCTCATTAATTCACCCTTGGGATAAGTGTGGTATGATTTAAGAATTCCCTTACATGTGGGATAAGTGAACTTGCATGAGAATGAAACTAGCTTTGGACAAAAGGGTGGAGCATGGAACTCTCAACACCCCCCCTCCATGTGATGAACCTTTTGTTTTTAATATGGGGGACTAGTGACATATGGGATCACTTAGTCCATGGGTTTTTAGGATCCAAGGACATATGGGATCCTTGGACATAACTTGGACATATGGGATCCAAGGGGTTTTTTATGGGATCTATTATCAAACTCCTCATCTAGCTCATCAAGTTTGGCAGCCTCTGCCTGTGAGAGATGAGGATCCATATGGGTAGGCGTGGGCAAAATTTGTAATGCCAAGCTCCGATCAGGAACATGTAGAGGAAGAGGAAATGGATGAGAACTATGGTGATAGGGTTCTTCCATCTAGAAATATCAGAAAACCACCTTCCAACAGCGATCATACACGACAGAACACCCAAGATCCTGAACTAGTTAGCCTTGCTCTTGTGCATGCTCCATACATTGCTATCCACATCATTGTCAGCTGCATCCTTGACAGTGAACTCGTGAATGCTGGTCTGAGGAACATTTGGAGAAGACTGCTAACCCCCCATGACTCTGGATTACAAAAGACGTGCCCACTGCCGCTACGCTCACTACAATGCTTTCTTTTTGTGTTGCAGTGGAGCACAGGACAACTTACTTGCACACTTTATGAGATGTTTATCGATCATAGGATAGGAAAGATAAAAATGGTGCTAATAATGCCTAGTGAAGAAGGTAATAGTGCTTAGAAGCATTCTTATTAAAGGAATATGGGAGGGAGGGAGGGATTAAGAAAGAAAAACATACTAATGATGAAGATAACAAAAACAGAACTCAAAAGGAAATTTAACCTATGCTCCGATACCATCTCATTACATAAATTTGTAATTAACGTTTTCCAACAAACTTTAAAATTAATCTTACAAGTCTCATCACCAGTGGAGTGCTTCTGTCATGGGAGCTGGACATAAGACTGAAACATACAAAGGTCTTCATTCTCCTTCCTCTTGGGCTAGCCATCCTCCTTCATCACTGCTCTCGTTCTTGAACCTTCCGACGGAGGAGCTTGCTGCTGTGAGTTTTGGCTCTGACCATGCGACTTACAATGAATGCGTCACATAGCTTCTGTTTGGTATACTTTATCTATCCTCTTACTTTCTATCACAGATATACGTCTCTCCCTTTAAACCATAATGCATCATATCATGGTTTGGATTTCTCATTTTGAGATTCCACTATGCTTTCGATAGTATGTTTTTCCACGTCCTGGTCATATGGACACCGTCTCCTTCTGTGCCCTTATTCTCTCTCTCTCTCTCTCTCTCTCTCTCTCTCTCTCTCTCTCTCTCTCTCTCTTTCCCTCCCTCCACATATAACTGCATGTTCATGTGTGTGCATGTTTTTGGTATGTCTGAGGCATAATGAGGTTTTGTTTACATGTAGGCATGCGTACGGGTGAGATGTCAATGTGCACCATTGATAGAAAGCATATACAAGGGAGCATTAGCAGTGAATTATGTGAATTATTCAGAAGAGAAAATCCTATTTGAGTTAATTCATGTGCAGACAGATAAGCTTATATCTCTTTTCATGAGAAACTCATTGACTATAAGTAGGCACATTGTGGGTTTACAACATGGGTCATGTCAGGGGACAAAGGAGAAGATGTTGACGGTTGCAGGCTCGAATAGTAGCTTGATCATTATCTTTTGTGCATGTCCAAGCCTTCCAGCTTCCCATATCAGCTATGTAAAGAATGTCCGACTAGGAATGCCACTATTTTTGTTTAATTACATTGATAAAAAGTTGCATGGTATTTTTGAGGTAGACAACTATGGAGAGATGAACATCAATCCATATGCTTGGACTGATGGGAAGCAGAAGACACAGTTTCCAGCTCAGGTTCTTGGCTTAGATTTAATAATTTGTGATAGTACATTAGGTCACTATCTGAGGTGTAATGAGGCTTTTTTTACATGTAGGCACGCGTACGGGTGAGATGTCAGTGTGCACCACTGACAGAGAGCATATACAAGGGAGCATTAGCAGCAAGTTATGTGAATATTCACAGGAGAAAATCCTATTTGAGGTAATTCATGTGCAGACAGATAAGCTTATATCTCTCTTCATGAGAAACTCGTTGAGTCTCAGTAGACAGGTTGTGGGTTTACAACATGGGTCCATCAACAAAGGAGAAGCATATACAAGGGAGCATTAGTAGTGAATTATGTGAATTATTCACAGGAGAGAATTGTATTTGAGATAAATCATGTGCAGAGAGATAAGCTTATATCTCTTTTCATGAGAAACTCGTTGAGTGTCAGTAGACAGGGTGTGGGTTTAGAACGTGGGTCCATGTGAGGGGACAAAGAAGAAGATGTTGATGGTTGCAAGCTTGAATAGTAGCTTAATCATTAGCTTTTGTGCATGTCCAAGCCTTCGAGCTTCTCATATCAACTATGTAAAGAATGTCCGACTAGGGATGCTACTATTTTTGTTTTATTACATTGATAAAAAGTTGCATGGTATTTTTGAGGCAGACAGCTATGGAGAGATTAACATCAATTCATATGCCTAGACTGATGGGAAGCAGAAGACACAGTTTCCAGCTTAGGTTCTTTGTTTAGATTTAATAATCTCTGATATTACATTAGGTCACTGTCTGAGGTGTAATGAGGTTTTGTTTATATGTAGGCACGCGTAGGGGTGAGATGTGAGTGTGCACCATTGACAGAAAGCATATACAAGGGAGCTTTAGTAGCGAATTGTGTGAATTATTCACAAGAGAAAATCCTATTTGAGTTAAATCATGTGCAGACTGTAAACCTAAGCATGCACATTGTTGTATCAAGTTTGACAATGATCTTTTGCTTCCAGCCCTTATCATTGCCATCATGGAATTGGATGGACACCTATGCCTCTCAACAACGGTTGGTATTTCCCCAAGAACACGTTGAAATTCACAAATTGCTGATCTTCTAGCAGTGATTTCTTCAACTAAGCTGAGAAAATTTTCTTGGTAACCATAGTCAAGGATATCACTATGACATGGATTGATAAAACTTCTTGGAATGAGTTCCTCTTTTCCTAACAGAACTAATCGGATCTGCCTTTCGAAAGTGAGAACTCTTTGAGAAGACAATCTACCATCATCTACAACAATATGAACTTCTTCAAGAGGTTTTTATATGTTCTTATTTCATCTGTTAAGTACATGTCTTTCAAGCCAAGACTGAACCTTGTTTGGAATAGCCATTCATGCAGAACATTTTGAAGGCATATTAGGAACTGAAGAGGAGTTTCAGTCCCTTTCTTATAGCAAATACTTCGGACAATTCCTGTATGGCAATGTGTTAACCATTTATTACCAAGAGGACACTGCATTATGTTTTTTTTTTTATATAAAGGAAGTTCGGCAATAGCCTACTCTCCCAGACTTGAATTAAATTAAGAAAAAAAGGTACAATAGAAGGGGACTAGTGCCCACGGGACCCCCCAAATCCCACAAAGCGGGGGAAGCTTGAATGAATCCTAGGTTGCATTACAAAGAAGGTTAATCACCCTCTCATCGCCCTCATGCGGGGCCCACTTGGGTTTGAGCTTGTTGTTGATCAAAAGGAGGACTTGGTGGTGCCTGAAGGGGGGGGATTTCTTACTGTTAACAATCCTTTTGCCAAGGAGGAATAATGATTTCTCGATCGACCACTCCCTGGGGGGATCGCCGAAGTTGAGAGCACACCGCTCCCGCCAAATTTTCCACAAGGCTTCCCCTCTGATGGCATTCCAGAGTGTCGCAGAGCAGCCGATCGCTTCTCCCAAAAGGACTTGTTTCCAACTAAGCTGTTTTTGAAGTCTGATTTTCATTCCAACCGTCTGCCAGATTCTGTAGGAGTTGGGGCAAGTAAGGAAGATGTGTGGGACATCTTCGATAGCCCGATGGCAGCGTTTACACCAAGGAGGAGTCCCACAAAGTTTGCTAGCCTTATGGTTGGTCCAAATTCCTCGATGAAGAATTTGCCATAAGAGGACAGACTTCTTAATCTCTATAAGGGGATGCCAGATACCCATGAATTTCATGTCCCACCGAAGCCGCGTCCAGGACAGGCACCACTTCTTGTTGAGGCTGATCTGGTGGTCAGCCGTTTCTTTGATGTTCGGGATTTTGAGTAGGCTATTTCCATTGTGCCATTTGAGACCAAGCGAGTTCGGTGTGTCGTGTCCCATGAGAAGGCGAGTCTTGTGACGATCCCATGCGAGGCATCGGCTTTGCAAAGTGTTCCATTCTTCGTAGGAGATGTTTATGCAAGGGTCAATATCCTCGAAGTTGATCCAGCTGTGGGTGTCATGTTTCCAGAGGTGTTTCCATTTTCTGAATCCTTTGTTCCATAGCCTCTTGGCATTTTGAATGTTCCATGATTCCACACTCCGGATGCCATGTATCGGAAACCAGATAGAGTCGTTTTGTCTGATTCCGGCCGCCCACTTCCAGTCCTCACTAATTCTTGTGAAGCTTTTGACTTTATTCCAGCCCTTCCAAAGGGAGCACACGAGATTGGAGCCTTTCAGGAAGACGGGGATCGGGGAGAATAGCAGAGTCATGATGTCAAGATTCTTCGAGTTTGGGAACCCCATGAGAGCCAACTCATTCTTGTTTCTGAAGATCAGCTTGGCCCACGAGGCCTCCCTATTGCACCAAGCCTTAATCATCCATTTGGCTGCCAGTTTGTTAGCCATACACCCAATGTCCAGGATGCCGAGCCCCCCGCTGTCTCTAGGGCTAATGCAGATGGCCCATTTGGCAGTGTAGTGGTGCATGACACATATTTAGGCAGTGTAGTGGTGCATGACACCAACATAATGCATGCCTAAATATGTGTACTCCACCAGGGGAAAGGGTCATATTTAAGACATGTATCCCTGTGTGAATGCATGTGTATGTGTGTGAATGCATCATTATGTGTGTATGTGTGTATGCTTTATGTATGCTTTATAGTATGCATATGTGTGTGTATGCATTATCTATGTGTGTGTATGCATCTGCATTATGTATGCATATGCATTATGTATGCATATGCATTATATATGTGTATGTATGCATGTGCATTATGTATGCATATGTGTGTGTATGCATGTAAGTATGTATGTATGTATGCATATCCATATGCATTATGTATGCATATATATGCATGTATGTGTATGTGTGTGCATGTCTCTCTATGTGTGTGTATGTGTGTGTATTTGTATGTGTATATATGTGTGCATGTGTATGCATTATGTATGTGTATGTCTGCATGTGCATTATGTATGCATATGTGTGTGTGTGCATATATGTGTGTGTGCATGATATGTGTGTGTGTATGTATGTATATGTGTTTTGTATGCAACATTATGTGTGTATGTGTGTATATGTATGTGTATTTGTGTGTGTATGTATGTGTGTATATATGTATGTGTGTGTGTGTCTATGTGTGTGTCTATGTGTGTGTGTATGCATATGTATGTGAGTGTAAGTGTGTGTGTGTGTGTGTGCGCATACATGGTCTCTCTCTCTCGCGCTCTCTCTCTCTCTCGTTCTCTTGCCAACATTGAACCCTGTTTTGAAAAGCCATTCATGCAGAACATTTTGAAGGCATGTTAGGAACTAAAGAGCAGTTTCAGTCTCTTTTTTATAGCAAAGACTTCGGACAATTCCCGTATGGCAATCTCTTAACCATTTATTTCGAACAGGACACTACATTATGTCGATGTCATGCACAACTACACTGCCTAAATATGTGTACTCTACACCAGGGGGAAAGGTCATATAAGACATGTATCCCTGTGTGAATGCATGTGTATGTGTGTGAATGCATTATTATGTGTGTATATGTGTATGCATCTGTATGTGTGTATGCATGTGTATGTGTGTGAATGCATCATTATGTGTGTATGTGTATATGTGTGTGTATATGTGTGTGTATGTGTGTGCACGTCTATGTGTATGTGTGTGTGTCTATGAGTGTGTATCTGTTTAGGTGTATGTATGTGTCTATGTGTGTGTATGTGTGTATGTGTGTATATGTATGCATGTATGTATGCATATGTGTGTGTATGTGTGTGTATGCTTTATGTATGTATATGTGTGTGTATTCATTATGTATGTGTATGTATGCATCTGCATTATGTATGCATCTGCATTATGTATGCATATGCATTATGTATGTGTATGTATGCATGTGCATTATGTATGCATGTGCATTATGTATGCATATGTGTGTGTATGCATGTAAGTATGTATGTATGTATGCATATGCATATGCATTATGTATGCATATGTATGCATATATGTGTATGTGTGTGCATGTCTCTCTATGTGTGTGTATATGCATATATATGTATGTATGTGTGTGTGTATGTGTGTGTATGTGTATGTGTGTATGTGTATGTGTGTGTGTATGTGTTTGTATGTGTGTGTATGTGTGTGTATTTGTATGTGTATATGTGTGTGCATGTGTATGCATTATGTATGTGTATGTCTGCATGTGCATTATGTATGCATATGTGTGTGTGTGCATATATATATGTGTGTGCATGTATATGTGTGTGTGTATGTTTGTATATGTGTGTGTATGCAACATTATGTGTGTATGTGTGTGTATTTCTGTGTGTATGTGTGTGTGTATATATGTATATGTGTGTGTGTCTATGTGTGTATATGTGTGTGTATATGCATACGTATGTGAGTGTAAGTATGTGTGTATGTGCATACCTAGTCTCTCTCTCTCTCTCGCGTGCTCTCTCTCTCTCTCTCTCATTCTCTTGCTCTCGTCCAGATCTCGGCTCAAATGTGCCGGGAGAAATCGAATTTTTTTTTAACATTCTAGACTGTGGCTTATGTGACGCTCTGGAAAGAATGACGCATATACGACGTTATATAGTTTGCCCACGTCATATATACGGTCGCTATCTAGCGACTCTATTTGCGATGCAAACATATAGCGTCGCCTAAGCGACGCAAGCATCACTTATGCGACGTATCCCGCTTAAAAAAAAATTCAAAAATAGCACCGTCGCTTATGCGACGCACGCATCGCATAAGTGACGGTGTTCGTTTTCCTCCCGACTCGAGGGCGTCGCTACGCCCCCCTATTTCTTGTAGTGATATCTTCTAATTCATGTCTCTTGTCTCGTGTCTTTTAGTCTTTTATATATTTTTACATGTCTCCTTCTATCTTTTTCTATGAGTGAGAAGGCTCCAGAAGCATGCGTTGAACCACTGAGGATGATCCATTGAGGTTGAGAGAAAAGTTTCTATTTATTTTTACATCATGAACCACATGCATTCATACCACCCATAAAAACCCATGCATCTCATTCAGTTTTGAAAGTGTATAAGAAGCTCCTTTCGTGGATCATTCTTCCTTTCAAAAATTGTTCATGATGGTGTTATTTTTGTTCTCGTCATGTATACAACCACAAGATCCCATGCTTATGAATTGATTTTCAAAAGTATACGATACTGGTTGTGCAAAACTGCCATAAATAACGATAGGATATTGGGGGCCAAGCGATACTCGAGCCTTGCGATACATACAAAGGCACGATACCAGCCCTAGCACACCTGCAGACTCCACTTCTTGACCCCTCGACCTGGCGGGGAGGGGGAGACGGTAGCCCACACAGACCCATAGAAACAGACATCAACCGAAGCAATGCACTAATGCATTCCTTCGCCACCTCCAAGCTCCCATGCGCAGTGAGCCAATGACTACTCAAACTTCATGCCACCCAATTTTCCCAAGATCTGTGCGTTCAATAAACAACTCAAGCTCTCTGTATTCCGCCATAGCCGCTTTCTCTCCTCAAACTTCTTCTTCCCTATTCCATTTTTTTTCTTTGAATTAGTTCATCTAATGTGTGAGCTTTTGTACTCTTAAGCAATTGAAGCTCTCTGTGTTCTGCCATAGCCGCTCTGGAATCTACATTTGCAATGTCTGTGTTTTAAACTCTACAACTGCTCGACACATTAACTTACAAGATTCGTCCCGGTTCGCTGGCCTAGTGGTTGGGCCTCTCGCCTCTTGAGGCGGGGGCGAGGGTTCAACTCCTGGCAGCAACATGTAGCGACATTTGTATCCCAGAAATTGTTGTATGTGGCTGTTGACCACCGTTTGACCATCCTCGCGGTAGTTGTGACCGCCGTTCAACCCAGTTGTAAACCTCCATTCTTGTGGGATAAGGGGGGTCCCATGGGTACTACGCCCTTCCTTGTACAGTTGCAATTTCAAAGTTAAAGTCCGGGGGAATAGGCCTCGGCTGAACCTCCATTAAAAAAAAAATAAAAATAAAAATAAAAAAAAACTTACAAAATTCCATTACGGGGTTCCGTGATTACTTTTCGACTTCAACCAAAGCATCCCGTTAAAGTATGTCATATCCTATCACAATACATGCTAGTTCTTAGACAGTTATCATATGGAGAGTTTTGAAGAGGCATTTCACACAAGATTTTTCAAAAACCGTTCATTATTTTTTGTTGTAAATTATCAAACACTCATATAGGCTATTTGTATGGGGTTCACTTTGAAATCACTCATTCATTTATGATAACCATCATACTAGACCCAAAGGGTCCAGAACTCAAAAGTCACCTCATGCTTGTTAAGCGAATAGGGACTACAAAATGGACCAAAATTGACACGAAAAGTCCAAAACAATGTGAATGACGATGCCCTCGACCGAAGGCTTTGGTTAGGATGAACAACTTAGGAAGGGGGCGGGGTGGGAGTTGGTGGAAATTCCTAAGGAATTAAGAGAGGACTTAAAGTCCAGAATTGTAGACTATAAGGGGCCCACAAATTCTTTGAGCTTGGGCTATGAAGAGCATGTTAAAGCTCTTGGGAAGATCCAAGCAAAAAACGATCTACACAGGAAAGAGAGATGGGACAAAAATGCATCCATGCCACATATGCCTAGGTTTTTAGTCATTTCATGTAGAATTTTTCCTATCTAAAAGTCTCTATTGTAATTCCATTCCATTTTCGTAAAGCTCTAAGATCCACTAAACCTCAAGTGTGTTTCTCTTACCCTTCCTAATTATTTGGGATTTATTAGGACTCGTTTTGAAATGACCTCTAAAAGGACTATTTCTAAGTGACTTTTTTCCAAAAATCATATGAAAGGGGTGATGCCCAAACGTATAAAGGACAAGAAATCGAAGTTTTTAGGGAGTTTTTCAATCATTTGAATGAATTTTCTGTGCATCTTGCCTCTTGAGTCTCTATCTTCCATCTTCTTCTTCATTTGGAGCTCTAGTTTTTTTCTTCAGGTATCCCAACCCCTATCTTCCTAATGTGAGTGTTTCCTATGCTCTTTTTATGTATATCTTGTCGATTGATGCATGTTTGTGTGCTGATCCTCTTCAAGAATGCACGCTTGAGTTGCATGGCTTCAAAGAATGCATCATCATACCCTTGCCTATTGATGCATGTTTTGTTGGAGTTAGACATCTGCGGAAGCACGTGAACAGCACAAGGAAGAAGAAGAAGCTTGGAGCACAACACACAAGACTGAATGTATTACTAGAGAATGTACAAAGATAAGTAGCCCATTAGGGCAATAGGCGTATATACAAGCCGGGGGAAAAAAACCTCCTAAAGAGGGAAAAAAGTGCCCCGGTAGTCCTAGAGTGTTCACACACATCACTACCTAAATATATCAACAAATCCCCCCTGGGAGTGATGCGGTGAACAAGGAGCTCGCACTCATGTATAAGGAAGTGCCAAGCTATGTGGAAATCACTCCACAAAAAGAAGTAAGCCCAAAGCTTTGCGGAAAGCTTCAAACTTCTCCCTAGGCAGAGCCTTCGTGAAAAGGTCTGCAATGTTCTCCTGCGTGGGCACATATGCCAAGCTGATCTCCCCAGCAGAGAACCTCTCCCTGACATAGTGATAATGCACCTCAATGTGCTTAGTGCGAGCATGGAACACAGGGTTCCTCGCAACTGCCAATGCGCTCTGACTGTCAGTGAAGATGGTGGTGGCAGAAGACTGGCCAACACCCAAATCAGCCATAAGGCGTCTCAGCCACACACACTCAACAGTCGCTGTGAAAGCTGCCCTATACTCAGCCTCACAACTGGTAGTGGCCACAGTAGGCTGCTTCTTGCTCAACCAAGATATACATGAGCTACCAAGCATGAAGCAAAAACCACTGGTGGACACACGAGTGTCATAGCAACCAGCCCAATCTGAGTCAGAAAAAGCATGCAAATCTGGCGGTAGTGATCCCCCCTTGGGATAAAACAACCCAAGTAGCCGAGTACCACTCAAGTAGCGAAAGATGCGCTTAACCGCTTTCCAATGCGTGACTCCTCGGCAATGCATAAACCTGCTCATCTGTGAGACAGCAAACTGAATATCTGGCCGAGTAATGCATAAGTAAATCAAGCATCCAACAGCCTGCTGATAGAGAACAGCATCAAATGCATCTCCAGCATCATGAAGACTCAATCGTAAACCTGTCTCCATAGGAGTGGCAATAGGCTTACAGTCTTCAAGGCCAAAACGCTGCAATAATGTGTCAATATATTTTGTTTGACACAAAGCCATTCCACCATCAACGTGCATAAACTGAATGCCCAAATAGTGATGCAAATGCCCCAAATCAGAGATCTCAAATGAGGCATGCAAATCAGCCTTGAAATCAACAATATGCTTCTCAAGAGGACCAGTGAGCAGCATGTCATCTACATAGATAACAATGATCAAAAGCACATCATTAGCACGCTTAACATATAAGGTGCTTTCAGTTGGACTGTTCTCAAAACCATGTGCAATCAGATAGGTATGTATTCTCTCATACCAAGCACGTGGTGCTTGCTTTAAACCATATAACGCCTTCTTTAACCTGCACACCTGGTTTTCATGCCCTTTCTGCACAAAGCCACGGGGCTGAAAAACATACACTTCTTCATGCAAGTCACCATTCAGAAATCCTGTTTTAATGTCCAACTGATGTACATTCCAACCATGATGGGCTGCAAGTGCACAAATGCTCTGAACAGTAGTCATACGGCATGTAGGTGCAAAGGTCTCATCAAAATCAATGCCTCTTTCCTGCGCATAACCCTTTGCAACAAGCCTAGCCTTATACCTGTCAACTGTACCATCAAGTTTACGCTTCAGCTTGTATACCCACTTAGTGCCAATGGCCTTCTTGCCAGGAGGCAAGTCACATAAAGACCATGTACCATTCTTCATTATAGCATCATATTCAGATTGCATAGCAGCCATCCAATTTTTTGAATTTTGTGCTTCATCAAAAGAAACAGGCTCATTCTCATCACAGAGACTAGATGCAGCCATAGCATAGCAATCTGATGCAAAGGAGGTACTATGAGAGCCTGAACGAGTATGATATGACAAAGGTGCATCTAATTTGTTGTCACGCAAAGTCTGCACCAGCCATTTTGGCATAGTTTTTGACTGTTCAATATCAGCTCTCTCATCAACAAGTGCATCATGTAAATCTGCATCAGAAATGGAATGATCTGCATCATCATATGAAACCTGCAAAGGCTGAGAAGTTGCCTCATTAGGACCAGCGCTAGCCTGTCCACCTGTAAAAAGAGGCATCAAAGTATCATACATGTCTTTGGAGCTAACATATGTCTCCTTAGTACATGAAAGCAATGGCTGAATAGCATCTTCCACAAAGACAACATCACGGCTAACCAGAATGCGTTTAGTCTGTGGATGATACAGACGATAGCCTTTACTTTCAGAACTGTACCCAACAAAAATACATTTTACTGCCTTATCATCCAATTTTCTGCGATGTTGTTCAGGCACTAATGCATATGCCAAACAACCAAAAACACGCAGATGAGCAACAGATGGCTTGCGGTCATGCCAAGCCTCATATGGAGTGATAGACTGCAACGCTTTAGTGGGACACCTGTTCAGTACATATGCTGCACACATGACAGCCTCAAGCGAGAAACTATATGGTAAAGCCTGACTTTTGACCATGCACCTCGCCATCTCCATGAGTGACTTGTTCTTTCGTTCAGCAACTCCATTCTGTTGAGGTGTATACGGCATTGTACACTGGTGTTTTATCCCACGTTCAGCCAGAAATGCATTAAAATCTGAAGACATATATTCCCCCCCTCGATCAGAACGGAGGGTGCCCAATTTACATGCTGACAGATTTTCAGCTAAAACCAAAAACTGTTTGAAGCACATGAACACTTCAGACTTTGCTTTGAGTGGATATACCCATGCATGCCTGGAAAAATCATCAATGAAAGTCACGAAGTAAAGGTAATTTCCAAAAGAGGGTGTCTGCATAGGACCACAGACATCACTATGTACAAGCTGCAATTTCTGCATAGCCCGAACTGAACCATCTTTTGGAAAGGAAGAACGTTGCATTTTGCCCAAAATAGAGCCTTCACAAACATGTTTTCCAGCTGCCTCAAGTTTGGGCAAAGAGGACACCATTTCAGATTTCTGCAGGCGTAACAAACTAGCAAAATTCAGATGACCAAAGCGTGCATGCCAAAGCTTTGCATCTGACATAGCCTGAGAATCATGAACAGCACATGCCGAATCATTCACAGATTTTTCATAGTCTATGAGCTTATACAGCCCACGACATAAAATGCCAGAAGCAATAATCACATCGCCATTTGAGAGATCATGGACTGTACACCTGTCATCAACGAATTTCACAACCAAGCCAATCTTGGCTAATGCAGAAACTGATAACAGGTTCTTTTTGATCCCTGGCACAAATAAAGCATCTGACAAAGTGAAAGAACTACCATAAGCAGTAGTCAGAATGATCTTACCAACTCCCATAACAGGATAAGACGAGTTATTGGTGCATGTGACAGTATTCCCTGTAGGGGCAGGCTCGAGTGAAGAGAAGAAGCTGCGCTGTGAGGTAATATGTTTGGTTGCCCCACTGTCAAAGTACCAAACATCTGAGTCTACTGCAGACATGCACTGATCACGAGAAGATGGGTCAAAACTGCAGACAGTAGTAAACGCCCATTCTTTTTCCTGCACAAGATTTGTAGACTCTATTTTTGGTGTAGAGGCCTCTGCAACAACCATTCCAGCCTCTTTCTTCTTTGCCTCTTTAGCAGCCAGTTTTGGACAGTTCTTTATAATATGATCATTTCCTTTACAGTACTTGCAGAACAATTTCTGCTTTTCTCATTTCTTCTCATCTTTATCCTGGTTCTTCGATTGTGCAGCATTTGCAGATTTCTGCTTACTAGTAGAAGAGCTCCATTTTCCTTTGCCCTTCTGACTAGCCAGGAAAGCTTGATCTGCAACACGCATAATGGACCTGTTCTGCCTGGATTGATCTTCCTGCAACAGAACAGAGACTAATTCCTCAAATGACAAGGCATTCGGATTGCCTTTCATCATCAATCGAAGAGTAGAGGCAAAACTCTGATATGAATCAGGAAGGCCATTCAGAACGGTCTGCACAAGCGAGCTATCTGGTATAACCTCATCAGCAGAAATCAATTGTTCCTTCAAGTCTTTGATCTTTGTAAGAAAACTGTCCATCGAATCACCTTCATTCATGTGCTCACTCTCCAACTGTTTTCGGAGGTAAGCAACACGAGCCTCATTCCTAGCCATAATGGGTAGTTGGTACCATCCAACTTATCCTCAACAGCCAACATACGGAATACATCACTGCTTTCAGCCATGGCCGGTGACTAAAATACCTTGATGCAGAAAATTGACTGTATCTCAAAAAGTTGAAGAGAACTGCCGAGACGAGTTCTGCTAGACTTGTAGTAGACTTCGAGACGCTTAAACTGGCGAACAAAAACTGGTATATACCTTTGGCACAAAAGGACGAAATAGCCTGCACAAGCACTGCGATAGTGCGTTCGGAGGCCGAAACGAGCTCAGATCGCGATTTCGGCACTACAGACCAAAGCCGTTTTGATCTCGGAAACACCCTGAGTATGCTCACCAAATTTTGTGCGAATCTGAGACTGCAAACGGAGGAGTGTCGACGGCGCCCTAGAAGAAGCAACGACCTGCTCTGATACCAATTGTTGGAGTTAGACGTCTGCGGAAGCACGCAAACAGCACAAGGAAGAAGAAGAAGCTTGGAGCACAACACACAAGACTGAATGTATTACTAGAGAATGTACAAAGATAAGTAGCCCATTAGGGCAATAGGCGTATATACAAGCCGGGGGAAAAAAACCTCCTAAAGAGGGAAAAAAGTGCCCCGGCAGTCCTAGAGTGTTCACACACATCACTACGTAAATATATCAACATGTTTCTGGGTTGATCCACTTCAAGAATGCAAGCTTGAGTTCCATATCCTCAAAACAAAGTATGAATCATCATACACTTAACCGAGACAAACAAAGTTTGATTGATAATCAAGAGCATCTAGAACCACTAGATGTCCGTTATGCCTTGTTCTAGAGGGTTTTATGTGTCACTCGGATTGAAAATGCTCCCACTATAGCATGCATCCTAGATATTTTACATATTTTATAGAAAGTTTTTTTTAATATAAAGGAAGTTCGGCATTAGCCTACTCTCCCGGACTTGAAAAAAATAAAGAAAGAAAAGTACAAGCGAAGGGGACTAGTGCCCACGGGATCCCCCAAATCCCACAAAGCAAGGGAAGCTTTTACAGAGCTTAGTTGGCATTAGAAAGAAGGTTAATCACCCTCTCATCACCCTCATGAGGGGCCCACTTGGGTTGAAGCTTGTTTTTGATCAAAAGGAGTACTTGATGGTGCCTCAAGGAGGGGGGGGGGGGATTTCTTACAGTTAGCAATCTTGTTGCCAAGGAGGAACAACGATTTCTCGATTGACCACTCCTTGGCGGAGTCACCGAAGTTGAGAGCACATTTTTCCCGCCAGATTTTCCATAGGACCTCCCCTCTGATGGCGTTCCAGAGAGTCGCATAGCAGCCGATCGCTTCTCCCAGCAAGGCCTGCTGCCAACTCAGATGTCTCTGAAGTCTAATTTTCTTTCCAACCATCTGCTAGAGTCTGCTGGAGTTGGGGCAGGTGAAGAAGATGTGTGGAGCATCTTCGATAGACCGGCAGCAGCGTTTGCACCAGGGAGGGGTCCCACAAAGTTTGCTAGCCTTAAGGTTGGTCCAGATTCCATGATGAAGAATTTTCCATAAGAGGACAGACTTTTTGATTTCTATGAGGGGGTGCCAGATAGCCATGAACTTCATGTCCCACCAAAGCCGCGTCCATGACAGGCACCACTTCTTGTTGAGGTTAACCTAATAGTCAATCGTTTCTTTGATGTTCGGGATTTTTGATAGGCTATTCCCGTTGTGCCATTTGAGACCAAGCAAGCTCGATGTGTCGTCTCCCATGAGTAGGCGAGTTTTGTGGCTATCCCAGGCGAGACATCTGCTTTGCAAAGTGTTCCATTCTTCGTACGAAATGTTGACGCGAGGGTCAATATCCTCAAAGTTGATCCAACGGTTGGTGTCTTGTTTCCAGAGATGTTTCCATTTTTTGAAGCCTCTGTTCCATAACTTCTTGGCATTTTGAATGTTCCAAGATTCTACACTCCCGATGCCATGGATCGGAAACCAGATAGAGTTGTTTTGTCCGATACCGGCAGCCCACTTCTAGTCTTCACTAATTCTTGTGTAGCTTTTGACTTTATTCCAACTCTTCCATAGGCAGCACATGAGATTTGAGCCTTTCGGGAAGACGGGGATGGGGCAAAAAAGCACGGTCAAGATGTCGAGATTCTTCCAATTTGGGAAACCCAAGAGCACCAACTCGTTCTTGTTTCTGAAGATCAACTTGGCCCATGAGGCCTCCCCATTGCACCAAGCCTTAATCATCCATTTGGTTGCGAGTTTGTTAGCCATGCATCCGATGTCCAGGATACCAAGTCCCCCACTGTCTCTATGGCTGGTGCAGATTGACCATTTGATTTTAGGCACCCCCCTTCTATTGTGATCACCCGTCCAAAGGAAGTTTTTACAGATACTATCTAGTTTGGATAGATCTTGCTCTTTCGGTCTCCAGCAAGAAAGGAAATAAATGGTAGAAGAAAGGAGGAATGTGTTGATAACCATAGCATGACCGACAAGATTGAATTGCATAACTCTCCAATAGTTAAGCTTGTTTTCGAGTTTAGCCAGCACCGAGTTCCACCGTTGTTCCATAGAGATGCCATACCCCAAGGGGATCCCAAGAAGCCAAAAAATTTGCCCCTGAGGAATGATTTGACAGCCATGATCAATGAGGAGGCTGGGTTGAGACCCCACAATAGCTCTAAAGGCGGTCTTATAGTGGTTGATTATGGATCCAGAGGCCTCACAAAAGGTAGCAAGACACCTCTAGAACGTCTCCAGGCTGGTACTATCATTGTGAACAAACACATTCATATCATCGGCAAAAAGTCTCATGGTGATCTGACTGTGGTCGTGAGGCAAGCGGAGGCCTTTGATATTGCGAGCTTCCACCTAGTACGCCATAAGCTTGCTAAGCCCCTCTGTGGCGATGGCAAAGAGAAGGGGAGCCAATGGGCACCCTTGTCTGATAGATCTTCTAAGTTTGATCACCTTCGAAAGTTTGTCGTTAATGTTAATTTGGGTCGATGCGTTTCCGAGAAGGGTCGCAATCATCTTGGTGAATTTCTGAATACATCCAAGATCATGGAGCGACTGCAGAATATAGTCCCATTCTAGCCTGTCATAGGCTTTATCAAAGTCGATCTTGAGGAAGACCACATCTTGTTTAGACTCATTTGCAAATTAAAGCCCTTCCCAAATATCTATAATGGTTTCCAAAATTGACCTGCCTTTGATGAAACCTTTTTGGTCCTCACTTAGCCACGCTCTCAAGTGGCAAGAGATTCAGTTGGCAATGACTTTGGCGATGATCTTGTATCCTGTTTGGAGCATCGTAATAGGATGCCAGTTCTCTATTCTGTTCTTTTCCCCTTTTTTTGTGTATTAACTTAATAATACCATTATTGAGACAAGAAGGAAGTGCACCAAACGTGAGTGCCTCTTGCTAGACCAGACGAAGAGGGGTGGTGACCACGAGCTTGAAGGATTTAAAGAACTCATTAGTGAGCCCGTCGGGTCCCGGGCTTTTACCGAGAGGGAGGGCATCAATGACCTCAATGATTTCTACTTCAAAGATAGGGGCATGTAGCAGGAAGCGAAGGTTGGGTGGTATCCTCTGGGGGGAAACCCTGGATATGGCTGCCATACAATCCCTTCTATGGTGGGAGAGGGGGTTCCAGGTCCGAGGAGTCTCGTGAAGTGCCCTTCAATGATCCCAAAATTATCTTCTTCCGAATTGCATACATTGCCATTTGTGTCTAGCAATAAGGGGATCAATTCTCCGTTATGTTTCCTTTTGAGGATAAGGCACATCTCTTTTGTGGGTTTGTCAGCTTTGCGAGCCCACCACTCCTTGAAGAAGATTTGCAAATTTTTCCTTTGTATTTCTTCCTCGTATCTCAACAGTGCTCTGATTTTTCGAAGACCTTTCTGGGCTTGAGATTTTCCTTTGTTCACTTCCTCCTCGAGCCTCTAGAGTCTGTGGTAAAGAGCTTCCCTACGAGCCCGCCGCACAGTCTCGAGCATCTTCTTGGATCTAATCATGATCTGTCGAGACTTATCGACTGCGCTTCTCCAACACTTGGCTGGGGACAAGCCGGAGGCAAACGCCTCCTTCCAAACATCAGCAATTTCTTGATGGACGGAGGGGAGAGAGAAGGTGGGCACACTGGCATGGAACCAAGGAGCCTTGCGGATCTTGTTGGAAGGTTGGAAAGTGATAACGATCGGGTAGTGGTCAGAGATGGTGAGGTCGGTGCGTTGCACAAGGGAAGGGTGGCCCCACTGATGCGTAAAACTCTGAGAGAGGTAGCATCTATCGAGTCTAGCTTTCCTCAAGTCCTCGCCCGCTTGGAGATTTGACCAAGAAAAGCCATTCGAGTCTTTGAATTCGACCAAATCCAAGTGAAGTTTTGTTTTCTCCCATGTTTCTTTCTCCCAACTATCGATGACCCTGCCCTTGCCCATCCATCTGTCCATAGGGTCCTCCACCATGTTGAAGTCGCCATAAATAAGCACGTTGTGGGGGAGCGAGTCCAAGGAGGCCCATGTGTTCAGTCTCTCTAATTCCCCATTAGGGGCATACGAAGAGGAGCACCAAAAGAAACAGCAATCCATCGATGCCTTTCATCTTCAATGGAGTTCACAATCTTTTCAAACCAGAGTTGATTAATACCGATTGCCGTTCCACCGGAGCCCCGCTTGTGCGTCGTTGAAATCCAAACATGGGTTGGGGAGACCTGCCTAAGCCATTTGTGGAGGTCATCCCCGTCAATTCTAATCTCTTGAAGACATATCAATTCTGGGTTGAGGCTAATGTCGTGAGCCCAGTGACCAATGATGATCTCTCTTGAGGGGTCAGTTTGCCCTCTAGCATTTAACGAGATGATGATCATTGTCGTAGTGAGCCCTCTTTGCGGGAGGGAGCTTTGTCCTTTCTTTTCTTGGATTCATCTTTCTTTTTCTCTAGGATCGGATCCCGAAATAGTAATAGGTTCTTGTGGGGGCTTTTCTAGGGTAACTCCATAGGTTGTTTTCCTTTGCGGGATGCCTCCTGCTGGGAAGACTTGGGCACCGTTTTCGACACGGTTTCTGGAATAGTCGATCCGATGATGGAACTTTCACTATCTAGGTTATCTTCATTACTAGTGGTAAAGCCATCTTCTTTGCTTGTAGTGTAGCCCTCCTGGGAGGTTTCTTTATTATCAGGGATCTCTAGGGCTTTGTCGTTGGTGTCCACCTCAAGTAGGTTCCCACCTGGGTAGTCAAACTCATTGATCTCCTTTTCCAGATTGCAATATAAATTGCTAGAGGGGGTAACTCACATGATGTTTCGCTCAGAAGTTGCCCTGGGGCTTCTTTTCCTTCTTCTTCTGACTTCGGTTAACCCGTCTGCATTAGTTTCTGGATTACAGGGGCCCTTGCCTTCCTCTTCCTTCGTCAAGTGGGCCAATGTGCCTTTGTTGTCTTGGGCGTTTTTGGAGGCTTCTTGATTTCGCTTGCTTTTTTGTTTCAAAGAGCAATCTTTAATCCTATGGCCTTGTTGGCCACAACGAAAGCACGCATTGGGAAGGTTTTTGTAATTGATGTCTTGCTCCCATACATCCCCTTCGCCCAAGTCCACTTTGATCTTTGATGGAAGCGGCATGCTGAGGTCGGCCTCGACACAGATTTGAGGGTGCCACCGAGCGTTGAACGAGTGTTTTGCACCTTCATAAATGAGACCACCAATATCCTCGGGTGAGGCCACCGGCTTGCGGATAGGAGAAGCAATGTCCTACACGAAGATGTACAAGAAGTATGGAAGGTTAGGGAGCTCAACCCAGAGAGGGTATCGAAGCGATTTCAGTTTGTCGGGAGTAAAATTTGGGGATCATCTGAATAGGCACAGGGTCACCCGGCGGAGTTGCCAGGTGCCGACGCTTAAGGCTCGAAATGCCATATCTTCATTTTCAAAGACTAGCAACATGTGGCTTGCCGGTAAGAATTAACACTTACGAACAATTAGTCCACGGGGGACCCACTCATTTCGAAGTCACTGTCGCAAGGAAGCTAAAATCGCACGAGAAATCCTTCCTTCATACAATGCTAAGCCAAAAAAATACAAGGAGTTTAAGTTTCTTGAATCCTCTCCCGACGTGTTTAGAATTGTTACTTCACTATTTAAATCACTATTAATTATTTTGTTGTATCTTCATGCGGATTGAAAGCTTGCTAATAAAAGACTAAAATATGTCTTCTTTTCCTCGTTATAAAACCATTCTAAAGCGATAAATGAATATATAACACACCACACTGGTGACGGAAATGATCATTGTATACCTGCCCTTGTCCTTCTCATACAGCATGAGTGAAGTTGTTGTGGACAACGGAATGACGCATATGCATATATGACTGTTCGACATCATGCCCTCCATCTTTTAGGGGCCCTCCATCTTTTAGGGGAGCCATCGAAGGACTTTTGCATCGGAAGTACGTACATGCAAACTACATTTTCCCCATGTGTTTTTTCTTTTCAAGGACAGTTCTAAAAAGAATAAGCAAATCTGCAAGGCCATTCCTAGGCTATAATAGATATCATTACTTCGATTTGGAAGGCCATATGTTGAATAGATCATCACATTCTGTTGGGTAACCAGCATGAAGGCAGACTCATGCATTACTGAAATACTAAGTAAGCGTCATCGTATTTTTTTTTCTGATGGACAACGTGCCTAGAACTGAAGCCAAGCTGCGCGGCCATTGACAGTGTTACCCATCGTTGATCCTGATCTTGAAGTTTATGTGATCAATAGGATCTAAAATTTTGTTGCGGAGTCTTAAAAACAAAAAACGAATCACCTCGTGTGTTTTTTAACAAGCGAGTAAGGATGCTTGATAGAAAAACCGTGAAACAAGAAAGAAAAGCTGGAGGAGGACTTTCGTGACTCTGTGATACATCTACGTGGTGCCATTTGTTCCTTATTCAGTTTCAGTAAATGTAAATAAATATCAGTACAAAAGAGGAGGAACTTTGAAGTTTCAAACACAAGATAGTGTTTTTTGTTGAGCTTTGTTGTTAATAACAAGCTCAAAAGGGCAAGTGGATCCCCATTGAAGGGAATGCATGATAATAAAACTTCTTTCCACCTCTTTTTAATGCTCGCGTATCATTCTTTGGTTAGGTTATATTCATCCTATCTCAGTGTATAAGTTATTCATTGATAGGGCATGTTTAGTACTTAGACAATTGAATGAAGGTATGGGAAACCCTAAAGAGTGTAAATTATACTTCTACCAAGGCTAGGAAGATCCAATTGAGAAATGAAGAGATTTTCGGGTCTTAAAAAGGATAAGTTAAATGGATCTAATAGACACTTTGCAACTTCAATCATGTTTTCACAAGAATGAATCACCTGTATTGCATTATACATTTATGTGATGTGTTTTTTTTCTTGAAAATTTAAAAGCTACTCTAAGGAAGCAATGGGATAGGTACATCAAGTGTCTAAGGTCACATGGAGCGAAAGAATACTTCTCCCATGAGTACTTTGATTTCTTGGAATCGAATGGTATCAATAGAAAAATCTAATGTAGTTACACACTTGAAAAATTGGTCTAGTAGAAAGGATGAATAGATACATTTTAGAATATGCTAGGGCTATTATGAAGGAGATGGGAATGATCATAAATTGATAGTTACGAGATGTTTGTACCATGCCGTAAGAGGGGAGGATTAGGAAGTAATCATCAACAATGGGCTTTTGGGAAAGTTCTTACCCCATCGCAATCTAAATGGAGAAGTTGTGAGTTCAAATCCACTCAGATGTAACAATAAGATCCTAGGAACTAGGATTGGGCAAGGTGGATCGAACTCATGTCCAACACCTTGCAAAATTTACCTCACAATGATGGCAGTGTGTCTCCCAATCTATAGGGTAGATTGAGACATGTAAGGTATCATTGGAAAGCTCTCAAAATGGCTGTACCTTGGGTTTGCAGTACTAAGGTTGAGAACAAGGTCTTCAAGATACCAAGTTTGCAAACCACAGGTTCAACAAACTTTCCAAGGATGAGGAAATCACTTCAAGGGCCATACAGACTTCAAGAGCCAATTATTGAGGAAACTAATGGGACAAGGGGGCAAAATGCCATAAATTATTAATAGGTAGGAGATTGTTGAACCATATCATAAGATGGAGGATTAGGAAGTAATCATCGAATGTGGATTTCAGCGCAACTCATCAACCCATTGGAAACCTAACTAACAGGTCATGATTTACAATCCCCTTAGATGTAATAGAATGTCGAACTCCTATTGTTTTGATGAAGCAGCCAATGCCATATACATCATGACCAGATAACCCACATTACATATACGTGCTTCAAAGTACAATAAAAAATGGAGTTATGGTGGGTTCGGTGTGCTCATGTTCCATCTGAGAATCATAAAACACTTAAGAGGTTGTTCTTACAAACAGATATTCCAAATGTTATTCAAAGGCATCATTTAGGAGAATTGTTGATTGTTAACGACTATGGAAAGCTTAAAATTGAGTGGCATTTAAGTGGAGACTTAAAGAATCTAAAATGCATTTTTGGTATAATCGAGGGTGCAAATTGTAAGTACCCTTGTTTGTAATGCATGCAAAGTCCAAGTGAAATAGGGTGTATTGCTATAATTGAAGCTAGGAACCTCCTTGAAGAAAAAATGTTAGTTTATATAATCACTAATCTTATACCATGATTTGGGATCCCATACTTCCAATAGAATTGAGTAATGTACACATATGCACATTGCATGTAGAGTTAAGGATCATTGACAAGTTGGTTCATCTTCACTTTGATTATGCATGTTCCATCAAGCCGACAAATGTTGCATAGTAATGCATAAAAAATGTGATTTCATGGTGGTGTTGTTCATCTAAGAAAAGATCCAAATCTTTCACAAAATGCAAGTGATGTACTACAGGATGCAGCAACAGGAGGTCCAAATGCAAAAAGATTCTTCACCAATAAAGATGGAAAGCAACCATATCAAATGCAGAATCATTGGAAACAATTCTAGGAGGTTACGAAGAATGTAAAAAACAATCCAAAAATATCAAGGAAAAGAATGAAGGTATGGGTCACACTAGAAAAACTTTTGAAGATCATGAGGCAACAAGTAACTTCCCATATGTATATAATTCAATTGAGAAGATAAATAATAGATCTTATATAAACCATCACAGAGGCTTGGAGTGTCAAAGACATAACTTACTACTTGATAATTTTTAAAATCATTATTTAGTCTACCATTAGTTTTTGAAATTAACATCTAATGATCATTACCTTTATGTTTCTACATCATATTCTTCTTCTACATGGTGAAATCTTTGCAGAAAAGGGAACACTTGCCACATGGTACACTGAGGGCATGGAAATGTCTCATTATCAAGCAAGGAGAATCTATTTGAGATGCATAAGAAATGGAGGAGCCACAAAAAGTACTCCACTCAAAGAACTTTTTGATTGGTTCGTTAGAAGACAACTACAAAGGAGCACATGCCAGATATTATCAATCGATAAAGTATACAGATCACATCATTAAAATGACACTCAAAGGAGGAAACTCCTATTAGAACTCATGGATTAATACAAAAAGAATGAAGTTTCATTCCAATATGAAGCTATAGTATTTGGAATATCTTTTAGTACTCTTCTGGCCAAAAAATATATATGGATGTATATACGAATTTTGAAACCATGATATTGGTGAAATTAAATGCTATTGTTCTTCTTTCACTCTTTTGAATGACCATCATTCTCGAAAATCTCCTTTGTATCTGAGATACTCTTTCCTCTTGTGGCCAACAATAGTTTGTACATTTGATACCTCTATAGCCAATCCATAGCTAGAATAGTACATGAAATAACCAGCTCTAGAAGCATTGATCCCAAGAGCAAAGCCAACTATAATGAATGCAACTCTTCTCTCAAGAAGTAGCACCCTATATGCATTAAATGGCAATGAGGAAAAAGCCCATATATATAGATAAGGTCTTCAGAGAGAGAGAGAGAGAGTAGTGCAAAATCAAGCTACTCATTGTACTACTTGTGTACAACACAAAATTAATCAAGATTCAAATTTGGAAGATAGTGAAATACTTAATGTATCCACTTTGTTTCCTTTATTCTCTAAAGCTTTCCTTGTGCCCTTCCCTCTGCTTAGAAAATCTTCCTCATTTAAGATAGATATCTGCAAAAAAAGTCACAAAAAAACATGAGTATGCATTGATGCAAATTGAATGATGATTCCAAATAATTGTAAAACATAAGAAACTCACCTAATGAAATGATTCAAGGGAGATGATCAATTCAAGCCATACAGCATATCAGAAGATCTTGAAGGAGCCTAATTTCTTGAATCGATTGCTCCTCAAAACTAAAACCATAGATATTTATCCTATTTATATAATAATAACTTACGAATGATAAGGGAGCACTGACTTGTATATGGAAAAAGTGAAAGAAAAAAATTCCTAAATTGAATCGAGGAGAGGACCAATTCAAGTGACTCGGTGCATTAGAAAATCTTCGATGGGCCTAATCGCTTGAATCAGCTAATGTCACAATCATGAAAAATATAGGTAAATATTGCTATATCTAATTTCAACATCTATGAGTGATGAGGAATAAGGGTATTCCATAAGGAGAAAACGAAAATACTCATGAAATTTAATAAATCTAGGACATGATCCATTGAAGCAAATAGGCTCATTAGAAAGGCTGAGATGGGCCTAGTCCTTTGAATCAATCGTGTCTCAAAGATGATCATAATCATTAAAGAAGGAGATAAATTTTCCTATATATGTTGGCAACATCTATGAATGATGAGAAGTACGGGTATAACAAAAGGAACAAGCCAAAAAATTCATGAAATTGAATTAATCTAGGACATGGATAATTCAACCAAATAGGCTCATCACAAAATCTCGGATGGGCCTAGTCTCTTGAATTCATCACATCTCAAAGATGATCATAGTTGTAAGGGAAGTTATTTTTTACATAACTTAACCCATCTTTATCCTAAATTAGTACTTCAACATCAATTCTTATGGCTCCTTTGTATTCAACAACCTCCAACATGAGCATCCTCATCCAAATGAGTAAATACCCTAGATCTTTCTATTGTTGCTTAAAATCTTCATTTATAAGTGTTGTCTTCTCTACAAGTACTCTATCATAGGATCTAGAAAGAGATCTGGATAAAAAAACGCATTATTTGAAAAGCTCAAGGCTAGGTTTAGAAATTCCTCTCTACTTTCTTCCTTCTCATTTATACACTTCCTTGCAGTTTCTTCAAATTCACGTATTGCAACAAGGCAACAGTCTTTTCTTAGGTTGAAGACCTCTTGAATGAAATATAGAGGAACAAAGTCCTTCCCAAAGATAAACTTATATGGAAGGTTTAGGGGACGAAGTGATTTTTTTTGAAATCTTTACATATTTTGTTGGATGTCTAATGGTTGTCTTTGCTCCGAAAGTTGCCACATAAAAATTTCTAAGATATTCTTCTTCTGGTTGAAGGTAACTCTCCTCAAAAACTCTTTGATGTCAATTTTTCAATATCTCTCAAGAGCCAGGTCTAGAGATGCTTCATTCTTTTCATCAAGTTTCTTTTATTCATTATTGGAGCTTTTTATATGATCAAGACAAATGAAATCACCATGTACAATGGAAGTAAACAACAACCATTTTCATGTTGTGGGAAAAACTCCATCCCACTAGACAAAGGGGAAAGCCTTCCTACACGTTCTAGTTATTCACGTCCAGTCCAAAGGATCCTTCTAGAGATGCTTGGGTGAATATATTTTTTGCCAGAGATAATAACTTCTTGTCCATTCACTATGGTCACGAAGCTCTTCCATTCATCCATAAGAAATACCTTACTTTTCTCCACAAGTGCTTCCAATCAAAAGTGGCATTGAACATTTTCATTACATCTGGAAAGTGCTTAACTCTCAAGCCTTCTTCAACTCTGAAATCCAATAAGTTTTCAAATGGAGAGACACCAATAATTTGATTCTTCTCTTCCATATAAAATCCTTAAGGACTCTTCCTATTAATGCAAGGGACGACCAATTCAAGTGAATAGAGGCAATCAAGATGGTCAAATGGGCACTATCACTTGAATCCATCATATAAATAATTTGAGGTAGGAGTGCTAGAGTATGGATGTACAAAATTCTTTTGAGCAAAAGATAAGGGAAGTGATATTAATAAGAGAAGAGAGAATAGCAACACACAAATGACATGGATGAATGAGAGTGTGACACATGGAAGCCCCACCGAAAAATTCGCAACAATCAAATGATGTGGACTAGTGAAAAGTAGACACATGGCATTTCTCTTGGACACAATCGATTCAAGCCATTAGGTTCATGGAAGAAGATTGGATTTCCCTAATTGCTCGAATTGGTTTTGTCCAAAGAGTAACTATATCATGAAAACACTTTAGAGCTTCCAATTTGGACATCAGCAATAAGGGGAATCAGAGATTTTCGGACGAGCCTAATCACTTAATTGGATAGTGTGCATGAAACCAATTATTGAATGATTGTTAGATAGATTGTTTGAAAATTATCATGGAATACATGAGAGAACATCAGAGCTTTGAATGTTTTACATGGCTAATTCAAGAGATTCGGGGAATCGGAGATTTCGGGATGGACCGAATCGTTTGGATTGGTCCTATGCATTGAAATCAATTTTTAACTTTTATGTTTACTTTTTTAAGGTTTTTCAGAGACATTATTTATTATAGAATGCACATGAACGCACTTTAGAGCTTTAATTATTTGACACAACTAATTCATGCGATTAGAGCAATCTAAGATTTTTGATGGCCCCAGCCGCTTGAATTGTTCATATCTTGAATTCTTTGATTTTTTTATTTTTTACTCTCATACCCATATGTTTGATCCTCCTCTAATTCCGTTTGACAACAAATTATGGACACTATAAAAAAGACAGCTAGAAAACTATACACTACTAAAGAGAGAAATCATGGGGAACTTGCTATGAGAGCCAATGAGTTGAGCATCAAACCACAAATCTGTAGAATCAGGGTGATCCATAGAAGGTGTATACAAAGAAGAGGGTAAAGTACCATGTCAAATCATTGAGGGAAATCAAAAAGCTTAGAAGTCTGTGGGACTCCTTTTCCCAAGATTTCCATTCATGAGAGTCGTAAAGAGATCTCCACCAACCTTTGCGCAATTATGAGCACAACCTCATTTGGGAACGTCAAATGCAAAACCTAAAACCCTTATGTGCTTGCAAGAGGCAACAAAAGATTTAGCAATTGACTTCATGAATTATTCTTACTTATGTGTTGCACATTGTCATTGGGTGACACTTATGTCCAAGGACTATATTATTGTGTCCTCACTAAGGTTCAAATTTGACAAAGCCATTGTGCCTCTTGGTATTAAAAATTCTTGTTGATATATTTAGTTAGTGATGTGTGTGAACACACGAGGACTGTCGGGGCATGTTTTTCCCCCTTTAGGAGGGGTTTTCCCCACGGCTTGTATATACGCCTATTTCCCTAATAGGCTACTAATATTTGTACATTCTACTGGTAATACATTTAGTATTGTGTGTTGTGCTCCAAGCTTCTTCTTCCTCCTTATGGTATTCGCGTGCTTCCCCAGACGTCTACCTCCAACAATTGCTATCATAGAAGTTTCCGCTTCATCTAGGGCATTGTCTACACCTCTCTGGTTGTAGTCTCACAATTGCTCGAAATTTGGTAAACATACACAAGGTGTTTTAGAGATCAAAACAGCTTCGCTATGTGGTACCGAAATCACGATCTGAGCTTGTTTCGGCCTCCGAATGCACTATCGTAGTGCTTGTGGAGGCTATTATTTCTTTCTGTATCAAAGATATATACCGATTTTGGCTCGCCAATATAAGCATCTCAAAGTCTGCTACAGGTCTAGCAAAACTCCTTTGGGTAGTTCTGTTCAATTTTTATAGATACAATAATTTTGCTGTATTAAGGTATTTTAGTGAGTGGCCATGGTTGACAATAGTGATGTATTTTGTATGTTGGTTCTTAGGATAAGTTGGATGGTACGAACTACCCATTATGGGCATATGATGCATCATGTTCTAGCCGCAAAAGTACTGTGGAATATTGTGCACAGTATTGAAAGACCTCGTGTTACACCTGCGAATATAGGTACTCCAAATAAAGGTGCTGGAGTTGATGGAGATGGTGTACAAGATGATGATATTTTGCAGATTCATGTTCGTGTTGCAGTTTCTTTTGCAACTACTACAGAGCAAATTTGTTGGGCTAGCAAAGATGCCGAGGCACATGCGTTGATAGCTTTGTGTGTCAAATGTGCCATTATTCCTCACATTCACTCTTGTAGAAAAGCTAAGGATGCTTGGGATACATCTACCATTGTACGAGGCTAGGAATGTGGCTCATGTTTCTTACCTCCAAAAACTATTGGAGAGTGAGCACATGAATGAAGATGATTCTATGGACAACTTTCTCACAAAGATCAAGGATTTGAAAGAACAATTGATTTATGCTGATGAAGTTATACTAGATAGATCCCTTGTGTAGACCATTTTGAATGGTCTTCCTGACTCATATCAGAGTTTTCCTTCTACTCTTCGTTTGATGATGAAAGGCACTCCAAATGCCTTGTCATTTTAGGAGTTAGTCTCTGTTTTATTGCAGGAAGATCACTCTAGGTAGAATATGTCCATCATGCCCGTTGCAGATCAACCTTTCTTGGCTACTAAGAAGGGCAAAGCTTATGGAGCTCTTCTACTAGTAAGCAAAAATCTGCGAATGCTGCAATTTCGAAGAAGGAAGAGAAAGATGAGAGGAAATCAGAAAAGTAGAAATTGTTTTGCAAATACTCTAAAGCAAATGATCATGTGATTAAGAGCTCTCAGAAACTGGCTGCTAAAAAGGAATAGAAGAAAGAGGCCAGCATGGTTGTTGTAGAGGCTTGTACATCGAAAACAGAGTCCGCTAATCTTGTGCACAATGAAGAATGGCTGTTTACTACTGCTTGAACATTTGACCTATCTTCTCATGAGCAGTGCATGTCTACAATAGACTTACATGTTTGGTACTTTGATAGTGGAGAGACTAAACATATTACCTCCTAGCGTAGTTTCTTCTCTTCACTCGAGCCTGCTCCTACAGGGAATGTTGTTACATGCATCGACAACTCCTCTTATCCTGTTATGGGAGTTGGTAAGATCATTTTGACTACTGCTGATGGTAGTCCTTTCACTTTGCTAGATGCTTTATTTGTGCCAAGGATTAAGAAAAATCTATTATCAGTTTCCGCATTAGCCAAGATTGGCTTGGTTTTGAAATTTGTTGATGATAGATGTACAGTTCATGATCTCTCAAATGGCGACATCATTCTTGCTTCTAACATTTTATGTCATGGGTTCTATAAGCTCATATACTATGAAAGATCTTTAAATGATTTGGCATGTGTAATACATGATAAGGCTATGCTAGATTCCAAGATTTGGCATGCACGCTTTGGTCATTTGAAATTTGCCAGTTTGCTATGCTTGCAAAAAATATGAAATGGTATCCTACTTGCCCAAACTTGAGGCACCTGGAAAACATGTTTGTGAAGGCTGTATTTTGGGCAAAATGTGGTGTTCCTCCTTTCCAAAAAGATGGTTGAGTTTGGACTACTAAAAAATTACAGCTTGTACATAGTGATGTTTGTGGTACTATGCAGATACCTTCTTTTGGGAAATATCTTTACTTCGTGACTTTCATCCATGATTTTTCCAGGCATGCATGGGTATATCCATTGAAGGAAAAGTCCAAAGTGTTTATGTGCTTCCAATAGTTTTTGGTTTTGGTTGAAAATATGTCAGCATGTAAAATGGGCACCATTCATTCTGGTCAAGGGGGGATATATGTCGTTTGACTTTAATGCATTTCTAATTGAACGTGGGATAAAACATCAATGTACAGTGCCATATAAACCTCATCAGAATGAAGTTGCTAAACGAAAGAATAGCTCACTCATGGAAATGGCGAGGTGTATGGTCAATAGTCACGCTTTACCACATAGTTTCTCACTTGAGGCTATATGTGTGCAACATATGTACTTAACAAGTGTCCCACTAAAGCCCTGCTGTTTATCACTCCATATGAGGGTTGGCATGGTTGCAAGCCATCTATTGCTCATCTGCATGTTTTTGGTTGTCTGGCATATGCATTAGTGCCTGAACAACATCATAGAAAATTGGATGATAAAGTAGTAAAATGTATTTTTGTTGGGTACAATTCTGAAAGTTCTCTACTGGAGAGATCAGCTTGGCATATGTGCCCACGTAGGAGAACATTGTAGACCTTTTCACAAAGGCTCTACCTAGGGAGACGTTTGAAGCTTTCCTCAAAGCTTTGGGGTTACTTCCTTCTGTGGATTGATTCCACATAGCTTGGCACTTCCTTATACATGAGTGCGAGCTCCTTGTTCACCACATCATTCCTAGGGGGAATATGTTGATATATTTAGGAAGTGATGTGTTTGAACACACTAGGACCGTCGGGGTACTTTTTTCCCTCTTTAAGAGGTTTCTTCCCCCGGCTTGTATATACGCCTATTGCCCTAACGAGCTACTAATCTTTGTACATTCTAGTGGCAATACATTCAGTATTGTGTGTTGTGATCCAAGGTTCTTCTTCCTCCTTGTGTTGTTCGTTTGCTTCCACAGATGTCTAACTCCAACAATTCTTTGATATCCACAATATTCCTCCCACGAGAAACCCTAAGCCATCTACAATAAAAATTGAAGAGATGCCTTTTCTTGAACTCATGACAAGAAATGCAATAGAGTTTGGTGAGGAGAAGAGAAAGAAGAATCTTATGTGTGAAGAAGTTGTTGACCTTGAAGACGTTTAGAGGCTGAGGAAAGAAAATGTGAAGCTTTTAAAGAATGAAGATTGCCAAGTTATTGTGAATGTTTCAATGCCATCAGAGAAAGAGTACCTGCTTCACATAAGGCTTCAAGAAAACAAGATGTTGAGAGATTTCAATGTTGAAATCTCTAACAACATCCTAAATATAGTTCTCAACTATTCTCTATAGGCCATAATATGTTCATCATTTAAGCAGTAATTCAAAGCCTCCTTGCTGCATGTCTTGGCTCTATATTGTAGGTTCCAACCCAGGAAATGTGAAGAGATAGTTTCAAGAAAGTTATTTATCTTGGATGCACTTGTGAAATAGTGTATATTTTTCAAGCATGGAGAAATTGGTTACTTTTTCAAGACTTTTAGTGAGGAGATAAGATATATTATTTATCTAGATGTTGAAAAGTAAGTTTTCTTTATTATCTTCCATATAAAAGTCATTCCTATCCCAATAGCAAATCTTTATTTGCAAGTAAGGCTTATATTTCTAGGGTCCATTGGAGTTAATATTAATAGATTTCAATGGCTATCAAGCCTTATTATTTATGAAGTCTCTCCAAACACAACATGGGAATTGCAAATTATAAGTTCTAGTACACGTTCAATGCACTTTTGTATCAACATTACCATGCATTCTAATATTTTTTAGCTTTGCAATGCTGCTAAGATTTTGAAAATGCGGATTGATCACAAAGATCTAGGAATTTGAAAATTGAATGAAGATAAAAATTTTAGTATTATGCAACTACATGTGCCATTATAGAAAGATAGTAAATCATGTGGATGGAGAGTAATTGCAAATGTAGTTAGGTTCTTAGAGTGAAAACTTTATAGTCTTCATCTGAATTTATGTTAATATATAGATGCATGAGTCCTTTTGGTTAGAGAAAGAGCAATTCATAAGATCATGAAACATTTTATCTGTCCATATGACCTAGACTCTCCTCCACCTTCCTTCACCACCAGAAGATAAGAAAAATCAAGATAAGAAGAAAGGACCTGCGGTTCATCCTGCATTGAAGCATGTCCCAAATAAAAAACACAAAGGTGATCAATCCAAAAATGGGAAGCATAAATAGCAACACTAGATGTACAATTTTCCATATCTATGATCATCTTTTTATAGTAAGCCCATGTATTTCAAAGATATGTTCGAAGATATTTATTTGCTCTATTTTGTTCTAATACTAATTCTGTACAAAAAGAAGCCCTAAAGGATTGTATGTATTGAGGAATGATGCCATTCCATCTTTACTTGGAAGAAAGTTTTTGTGATTCATGTTTCTACAAAGAAATTAGTGTTTCAACTTCTAAATCTTGGTTGATTTTGTTTTCAAATAGAGGAAGGTTTTGTGGTGCACCTAATATTTTTGAGATCAATTAACATGATAAGCAGTTTACCATTTATTTCTTCCCTTTGTGCTATATTTTGATTTGTTTATCTCTAAACTAAATTCTTGGCCTTGCATAACAAATATCATGAGAATTAAATAGCCATGATCAATTGAAGTGGAGAGTGATTAGAGAACTTTTGATAGCTCTAGTCACTTGAATCGGTCCTCCCATATGGTCAATGGTCAATAAAGATTAGAATCTAAAAGAGATGACCAATTCGGTCAATTACGGAAGTTCGAGAACCTCTAATGGTCCTTATTGCTAGAAATGGTTATGTCCTCCAATGTTTCCCATTTTGTAATTCTCCTACACTTATATACCTTTTATCGACAATGAATTTTTGAAGAAGAAAAATGCCGCAATCGATTAAAGCAAAAAGAGCAATCATATAAGTTAAAATGGCACTATTGTCTTGAATTGTTTATGCATTTTGATAAATGATCTATAAATATTAGAAAAATAGGATGACCAATTCAAGCCATTAGGTCCGTGAGGGAGCCTCCAATGGCCCTTAACACTTGATATTATTCATCTCCTCCAATCTTCTCCATTTTATAATATTCCCACCCTTAATGCTCTCTTAAGATTTTAACCATGAAAATGGAGAATTATTATTTTTATCTTTATCTTTACCAATTATTGTGTGGGGGAAGTCTTTGAACAATAAAAACTTTCCAACACCAATAATTTAAACCATCACAATGCCAATATGAATATGAAGAGTGCATACATAGAAAAAGAGAAAAAAATATTTAGCACTCAATGTCTTTGTTTTCATTAAATAATCTTGGTGGAAGAAAAAAGGGGTGAGAGTGGTCACATTCTTAGAAGTTGGAACTTGATTACCTTGGGTGGCAGACATGTAATGCAAGATAATGTGTTTTTCTTATCTAATGTTTACCATTGCACCATCAGTTGAGAATCTAAACTGTGGTAAAGCCTTATCAAGGTACTGTGGAAGCTCTTTGATATTTTTGAGTTTCCAATTTCTAATGAGAATTATTTTCCTACATTGAAAATCTCAATGCATCACTAATTCCAACTCAAATCCAATAGTTCTCCTCTTAATCCAAGGGTATCCAGACTCCAAGTTTTTTTTCCCACCTTCTATAGTCATATCAAAAAAGAAGAGATTTGTGATATTTGATGTGAAATTGAAAGGGAATCTACACTTAATTTCCATAAAATGATGTCATCTAGATTTTGAAATTCTTTGCCATCCCATTCCCTACCTGAAACATCATCAATCTTTGAGACTGAAACTCTCCTATTCAACCACATTGTTTTTGTTTTTTGTAATAACATGTTTTTATAAAATGCTACAAAATGTGAAGAGCAAAAAACCATTGAAGCTTTATCCTTCAAGAAATTCAGCTTGTTGACATTGCCCTTTTAATGTCATCTTTCATCTTGAACATAAAATTTGAAACTCTCAATTTATCAAGAGACTCCCAATCTAATCAAGAGATCATGCAAGAAGCACTTAGGTGTACAATGTTTCCATATGCAATCCTTCTTGATGGTACCTGGTAATCTTGTAAATAGATAAATAATTGAATGTTATTAAAAAATGGAACATATTTGTGTCCATACATAAGTTCAACATAGTATATGAAGAACTTTGAATTTTCCTTTTAAACATTCAACAGGTTGCCATGCTTGACCATTGGAAGGAAAAATATCTACAATACAAAGAAAGATATCTTGTAATACAAAAACAATAGAAAATGATTAAAGAGTAAAAAACATTGTTAAACCTCACTTACCCTATGATGGGAATTGCGGATGATTGCTTAGCACGAGGTCCTTTGCACTATACATGTTGAACTCTTTCAAACTAGGCTTGTTTCTTTAGTCTGAAACTACGAATAAGACCTTTCCAATGGTTTTTTGTGTCATCTAATTTGGCTTGCTTCATTTAATGGGTAGATCAGCAACTAGGAAGCATAGTCACCCAATCATTTATCTGCATAGAAAGAGGTTTCCATAAGGAATCGTCTCTTGTGTTGTAAATGGCCTCACATGAGGTTATATGATTGGAAGGACACCGAGAAGTAGAAGTCATTCGAAGACTCATAGAAATGGTAGAGAATGCTCAAAGTGGGAAAGAGAGATTTAGAAACTTCACAAGCAGTTATAGACAAAAACGTTTTATATACATGTGCAACACAATTGCAAAATTTTAATTTGATGTATCGATTGTGACCAAAATATTATAGAATTTTGTGAACCCAAATATATTTTGTATCCTCAAAAATATTTTCTCTCTTGGAGATTTTAAGATTTGCATTGTGTTGTGTGCAAAAAATATATCTTTTTGTATGAAAACAAAAATTCTACACTAAATACAAGACATTCCATTGCCTTAGCGGTGCTTTTAGAGCAAATTTACTAAAAAGAATCCTTTCTTTGGAGGATTAAAAGAAATAGAAATTTTATATTTTTTTTACAAATCGAAAGACTTTGTTTATCGATTTTCTTAATTCTTCATTAGCTAACAGCCCCTTTTTGGCAGTTTTTCACCCTATTTCCATGCTACAAATCCCTTGTGATGTGTCATTGTTTCCATATATATAACTCCCATTTGAGTATTGTCCCTTTTTCATCGAGTCTTCCTCCTTTTCTTTGGATATCTTCCTCTTGCTCTTTGGATGTATAATGTATTTCCTTGTTATTGACGTGAGCTTAATACTTGTCAATTATCTTAGCCTTACTTTTTTTCCACGTCTTCTACTTCTACCAACTTGATCTCCCATCGTAGAAAAATGCATTTGGATGCACTTTGCGTTTCTTCAACCAATGTTCATTTCATAAATGACCATTAAATCCAAATGTTGCCAATCTGCAAGAAGGTTTTTGTTAAAATAAAATAAAACGTTAAATGAACTCCACTTCTCAGATTCCCTAGTAAGGTTTATGCTGAAAATAATCATCATCAACATGGATCCATATGGATTCTTAAGCATGATTGTAATCATTGATATTCATACTATAAACATTTATGTTTGTATATTGAGTCTTTTAAAATTTAAATTCCTCAGTAAAAATTTACTCTTACTATTTGTAGATGTGGAGTGAAATCTCTCTGAAGCCTTTCATTCCTTCATGTTAATTTCTAGTTTCTAAATATTACCTATCATGGTATTAGTTACATGTGAGCGGATAAAAAAGAATTACCTTGCCCTTTCCGTTTACTCCATAATGGCTTTAATTTTAACATTTTTTTAAGTTTTCTAATACCATTAACCTTATATCAATTCCACTTATCATTTTCCATAAACCATTTCCCATGGGAAACTCAGATATCAAGAATCTCCATAGTGTTTATTTATTCTTAGCAAGCTTTTCTATCTTAACTTGAAACTCTACCCTTATGTTTTCTATACTAAAATAATATAAAGCCTCGATAGAATTTGGATCATTTTAAGTGAAAACGAACCTACATAGACGCTGATCTTTGAGAGAGACTACTTCGATGGATTAATTCCTCTTTTATGTTCTTCTAGTTGATGCTTGAAGTTAAGATATCATCAATTATATTTTTTAATTAATTTAAGTACCTCTCATGGTAGATCTTTACATCCGTAAGGCTTCAAAACTATTCAAACTATTCCAATATTTTAAATGGAATCATTCGAATCCCTTATATAAGGAGTTTTCTCTAAGAGCTCTTCAAGATACTCACAAGTCCACATAGCTTACTGCTTTTTCTAACTATTATGAAATCATTAAAAATAAAACTTGCAAATTCGCATTCATTTCAGAAACTCTATGAAGATTCTATAGAGAAAAGGCATTCCTCAAATTGATCTTATAAAGATTAGATACAAAATTTATAACTTAGAGCCATCTAGGCGCAAACTAGTTGACATATTGTATTAGATATGGCTTATGAAAGGTGAGAAGAAATCAAGAAGGGATCTGGGTAAATAAAGATGCATAAATAAAGAACTGATTAAATGGAGAATGAAATGGTTATTTTCAACTATAATGTTTGACCAAGATTCACATTTATTGATTCAAACTTTGGGCAAGAATCTTTTGTAAACTTTATTAGTCATGGTTATCACATCTAGAGCTACGACCCCCTATATCCTTAGTTTTGAAAAAAAATTCAAATTTGAACTAAAGAGCCCCCATCCTTATGGGGTTATCCTTCGAAAGATTTTATGGATACTCTCTCCATATCGTTGACTCCATATAAATTGGATTCCAGCTTGCAAGGAAATATATAGCTTAGGGATTACTAAGGTGTTCATTAACATCTCTTTTTGTAGACATGTTTAATTGTATTCCTTTCCAATTATGAGGTTTGGCTTCCAAATTTCTAATCAGCCATCCTATCTCTCACGCATAGAGGTGTAAAATTCAGTCACAATGTGAAAGAGGTGAAAGTCTTGCCTGGAGGATAGCTTTCTGCATCTTCTGAAAAAGGTAAACTATTGATGGACTAGATAAGCATTCTATGAGATATCTTTTCATAATTAACTTTTCAATGAGGCATTATCGACAAAGAGACAAGTAATTCATCTCATTTTATATGAACAAAAAGAATTCTTGAGCACCACTTGATCTACATCTTGCAAAAGAGAGACCCTTGATTAACAACTATAAGATTTTGTAGTCAAGCAGGATTTGACACCACTAGTAGCCATAGAGAAAACCACAACCAATATGACTTGAAATATAACAATTGATATTAATCCAAATAAAAAACTTCTATAACACGGAGGAGATCAACATGAACTTTGAGCCAAGTTCGAAGTCTTTAATAGAATGCAAGATATAATCCATGTTTGTATGATACACATTGACAAATTCAAGCTTGAGAAGGAGAAGATTTTGATTTGACTGTTTAGCCCATGCAAGAGAATAAGTGAACAAGTCATCTGAAAATAATGAGAATAAGGAATTCTCTAACTTTCAAGCTGAGCAAGGTTCGCTTAAAATAAAGGGAAAGATATTTATGCCTAGTCCTTGTCATAGACATAGGAAACCATCCTAAACCTCCGATTCCATGTGAATCCTATATCTCATGATTGGTTCAGAATTAGGAGAAACCAATGCTTCCATTGCCTCTCGAATGTGACAAAACCCTAAGATCTGCTCTCTATTCGCTAAATTCTGACATTCGAAGGTCGTGTTCAGATTACTCACATCATCAGTGACATCATCAGCTCACAACTGCCCTTGAACCGCCCTTGAAATCCTATCTAAGGAGGGGTTGGCCACATTCATTCTCAGTCTGATGAACCTATCAAGATTGATGTTGATGAAGAATTTGAAGTCAAGCATGTCCTAGATTCGAGAATATCCCGTAGAAGATTGGAGTACCTTACTCATTGGAAAGGGTATGACATCAATGATCTTACTTGGGAGCCTGTAGAAAACCTTCAGGGAGCACCAATCAAGGTTCGGGAATTCCATAAGAGAAATCCAATTAAGCTAGGATGAGAGAGTATGATCGCTCCTCGTGGAACTTGTCGCTTGAGGGGGAGGTGATCTCATGGACAAAGGAAACCATCGTGAACCTCAATTTCCATGTGAATCCTATATCTCATAATTGTTTTAGTCCTTGATCACCTATCGAGATTGATGATGATGAATAATTTGAAGTCGAGCATGTCGTAGATTCAAGAATATCCTAAGGAATACTCGAGTACCTTATTCATTGCAAAGGGCATGACATTAGTGATCCTACTTACGAACCTACAAAAAACCTTCAGAGAGCACCAATCAAGGTTTTAGAATTCCATAAGAGAAATCCAATGAAGCTGAGATCAGAGAACCTGACCGTTCCTTATGGAACTCGTTGCTTGAGGGGGAGGTGATGTCATGGACAAAGGAAACCATTTTGAACCTCATATTCCATGTGAATCCTATATCTATGATTGGTTCAAAATTAGGAGAAACCAATGTCTCCATTGTGTCTGAAATATGCGAAAACCCTAAGATTGACTATCTCTTTGCTAAATTCCAACATCTGAAGGTCGTCTTTGGATGATTAACATCATTGATGATATCATCAAATCGCAACCATCCTTGGGAACCACCCTTGAAGTCCTATATAAGGAGGCCTTGGCCATATACATTCTCAATCTTGCCAATACGAATCTTGGGAGCTCAAGGAGTCATGAACGCCAAGTAAGTACTCCCCAAGTTCTAGTTCTAGTTCTAGTCTTGTTCCCGCTTCAAGTCTTGTGTACGCTAGTTCTTCGACATCTTGTCTTGTCCTCTTGTAATCTCATAGTAGGAGATATTTTCGAGTTATTTCCTGTGTCTAGTTCATCTCCCTAAAGGGAATTCTTGTAATCCTGATATCTTGTTTCATACTTATGATTCCGAGTTGTGGGATCTCGTATATCATCTCTAGTCAAGTTATTCATAACTATCAGTCCTTGGTTGTGGGGTGTCTTCTATTAATCAAATATTATTGTATCATTTTCCCTACATGGGTGTTCTTGTAATCAGAACTATATTTCCAAAATCTTGTCTAGTGTAGTCAAAGATCACAACCTTGTGCTCCCTTGACATTTCTCAAGAAGGGGAGTTTAGAAAAGAAGTTATTTTTTAGAACCATGATGTACCTTGCACGCGACATCCTAGCACTTAGAAAACTTTGTACTTGATTGGACCCGCTTTTTGGTGGCCAAAGATGGTGAGAGATGTGAACAACTATATACATAAATGTTTTAAATTTCAAGTGAATAAAGTAGGAAAGATAAGTCCTCGAGGTGTACTTCAGCCACTAGAAATACTACGATCCTATTGGGACAATATTTCCACGGACTTCATAATGGTTTTCGCTAGGACAACATGAAAGAAGAATGCTATTCTTATGGTGATGGATCATTTAAGTAAAATAGCTCATTTTGTTCCTACTAATGAATCATTGGAAGCTTTGCAAGTTGCAAAGCTTTTTAATTCAAAATAGTTTTGGGCTATAGGGTCTACCTAAGTTCATAGTTTTGGATAGGTATCGCACATTTAAATGAAATTTTCAAAAACACCTGTTTGAAAAAATTCAAGTACAACTCAAGATGAGTACTGGAGAGCATTCAGAGACAAGTGGTGAGATCAAAAGGGCTAATAAAGTACAAGTAGATATTATAGAGGCATATATTTTGAGAAAAGCAAATAGATTGGGATAGTTTCCTTATATTAGTTGAGTTTTCTTACAATAATTGGAGGCATAAAACTACTAGGCTAGAATCTTTGGAGGTGATTTATGGATATATTCCACAAAGTTGAGCTACCATCAATGTCGAAAGGATGGGAAAGCTCAGTTGGTGGATCAAGTCAGCTACCAAGTTCGATGGCTCACATGGGGTGACTTTAGCAGCACACGTAATTAATGAAAACTCACATGGGGTTACTTTAACAACACAGCTAACTAATGAAAACTCAGAGAGATTATTAGTAGCTCAATTGCAAAACACTTCATCATAAATTTAAGCGCTTTTGAAGCAAATGATTCATCACACTTAAACATAATCTTCATTTGTATAATCTTCATAAATTAACATCAAAACCGTAATCATTTATCTGATTTGCTGAATTGATCTACGATAAATCTAGTATGTTTGTAACACTGTTTACAACTCTTCATAGGTATGAAAGCAACATATGAAAGTCATTTGGTTAGGCTATGTTTTTGAAACGATATCACAGTTTATGAAAGCAAAAGAAAGATGTTCTGATCCAGAGTCCAACGCTCTTCACAATAGCTACTTAAACAAAAAGTCAAATTGATAAAATAATGCCAATGATAGGATTGGATTCTAAGTCAAATATCTGACAGTGATATGATGTATAGAATGAACTAGAACATGAGATATGAGTTACAAGATTTCAAGTCCATCGTTTCTCAGTGAAGAAGAATCTACAAAACCGTTGCCAGACTTTTTTAGTGTTCATGGATGGTAGTGGCTAACCTCTAAAGCATGATTAATTGCACAATAGAATATGTGCATGTCGTCACCTGTTATGTCAAAATTCAATACATAGTTTGCATTTAAACCACGGATGCGCAATCATGATTTATGTTTATAAAACAAAAGATTAGGGATGAACGTAGATGCATGGTCATGGTTTATAAGACAAAATTACTGACAGGTGCAAATTTTAACTTATCTTCAGCTTCAGTTTCAAAGTGAGCCTGGAAGCGGTTCATAAAGGAAAACAAATCTTCAAAGCTTTACTGAATATTTCCTAATTTGCTTGTCCTCTATGCCACGTTAACAGTTTCTGCCTCAGATCAAACTTCGACAAAATTCATGCGTGAACGCTTCGCTTCATCAACCGTTCATCTCTATGTGTATGATCAAAGTAGATGGTTCTCCAACATATTTCCATGAATAGAACAACATGGAAGAGGTGATCAGAAACAAGCTTAGATGTCTCGCCAAGCTTAGATGTAAGTACACAGATATTGATTGTCAAATACCTTGCGTATGTCAGAGATGGATGGTGTTAAAAGCTTTTCAGAGATCAATGGCATCGGATGTTTATTGGAGATTGATGGAGGGGCATCAGAGAGCTCCTTGTACTTCCTCTCGCTGTCAGACGATTGCCCGCCTTTCAAGAACAACTCTGCAGAGGACAATCATTAGAGGTTTCGTAGCATTGATGGCTTCAGAAGCATCAGGTATGGCATAGATCTTGGACGTTGGCGGCAAGATAGACTTGGATCGTCCAAAAAATACACACCTACAAACTCGTATTGTGCCCTTTTACAAATTTAGAGTCCTAAATTTGGAGATAAACTTCCCCATAGCCACCGTGAAACAAGCTTGCTCTATATTTAACAACCTAGCATTGATTTTAATTCCATAAACTCTAAATTTAGAGTTCTCTTCATTTTTACCGGTCACTCTTCATCACGCATAAAGTATGCAATATGATAGATATTACATGTTTGTTAAACAATTTCTTGCATAATTCAATATCCTCCACAACTCTCATCAGTGACATGTTTTTTATAATGTCTTTGTATTCATCGCAGATAGATACCCAAGTGTCACATATATCATCTTGCCTAAGTTGCCCTTCAAAAATAGAATCTATTGTTCCTTCCTTAATGGCGTTACCATTGGCACTATAGACTCCATTTTCATGTATTTCATCCAGATATACGTCTGAATGTTCATTTCATCAAAGATCATGCTTTAGTGGTCATTCTGTCTTTGATACAAACTTTGCAAATCGTACCCTTACGATCTCGTGCACACTTTGCTTGGTTGTTCTTTGCAGAATCACCCCATCATATTTCTATGTCATCTTCATTCATGCTGGTGCTGGTGTGTATACTCTCTTGAAGAAGTAATTGTATTACCTTGAGAAAGAATAATCTCTAGGTGTAAGTCATCCATAATGAATAGAATTCTTCAACTCTTCTAGCTTCATCTTAGCTAATATCTGTGTGAGTCTTCATTTCTATTAACCACTTTGAAAGAGAGGATCTCTCCGACATCCATCCCCACCAAATCTGCAAAATGTCTTAATGGACAAACTTAAAAATAAGTCATTAAACAATATCAAATTTCTCTTAATGAAATCATATCATTCTCAAAATTTTTAATCAATTTTTATGCAAGATGCAAATGATTTCTTTCACAAATCTGGTTGTTGAAAATTTCAAATGTGAAGTTCTGCTAATAACCATTTTGGTCAATAATACTTGAGTCTAGGTTGAAAAACATTCATAAATCTAGTAGAGATGGTCAAGAAACAAATCCCATCATTCATTCATTCAAACTTAGATTTCCTATTATGTAAATACTCACATATATACAATCATTCCTATTAAAGTAATTCAACTAACTCTACTCAAATAGACATCCTCCTTATTTGCCCAATTTTAATACTAGATGTGTTTTCCACAACTATTCTCCATATCATCTTTGTGTGTGAACAAACTAGGACCACTAGGGCACTTCTTTCCCTCTTTTGTAGGTTTTTTCCCCGCCTTGTATGTATGCCTATAACCCTAACGAGTTTATCTTTGTACATTGACTTGATAATACATTCAATATTATGTGTTGTGCCCCAAGCTTCTTCTTCTTCCTTGCAATGTTCATGTGCTTTCATAGACCTCAAACTCCAACAATTTGTATTAGAGCAAGTTTCCATTTCATCTAGGGCATCGTTGATACCCATCGGGTTGTAGTCTAAAAATCACATGAAATTTGGTGAGCATACTCATGGCAATTAGTGGTTCAAAATAGCTTCAATGTGTGGTGTCGAAATCGTGATCTTAGCTCATTCGGGCCTTCAAATGCACTACCACAGTGCCCATGTAGGCAATTTCATCTTTTTGTGCCAAAGATATATACAAGTTTTCGTTTGCCAGTACAAGCATCTTGACGTCTACTACAGGTTTAGTAGAACTCGACAAGGTAGTTTTGTTCAACTTTTTGAGACAATATTTTTTTTTGCATCAAGGTATTTTAGTCAGTGACCATGGCCAAAAGCAGTGATGTATACCATATGTTGGTCCGTGAGGATAAGTTGGATTGTACCAATTACCCATTATGGGCTTATATGATGCATCATGTATTGGTTGCAAAAGGACTGTGGAATAGTATGTAGGGTGTTGAAAAACATCCTATTACACCTGCAAATACAGTTATTGAAGGTGACGTAGATGACATTGAAGATGGCGTTATTCTTCATGTTCCTGTTCATGCGACAGTTCTTGCTACACCTACTGTAGAGCAAATTCGTTGGGATGGTAGAGATGATCAGACACATGCATTTCTAGCCTTGTCTATGAAATGTGTCATTATTCCTAACATCCCTTCTTAGAGAATAGCAAAGGATGCTTGTCTGACTTTTACCACTTTATACTAGGCAAGGAATGAGGTTCGTGTTGCTTACCTCTAGAAAGAGTTGGAGAGTGAGCACATGAATGAAGGAGATTCAATGGATATTTTTTTCATAAAGATCAAAGATTTGAAGGATCAATTAATTTCTACTGATGAAGTCTTGCCTAATAGTTCTGAATCGTCTTCTAGATTCATATAACACTTTTGCTTCTACTCTTCGATTGATGATGAAAGGTAATCCAAATGCCGTAACATTTGAGGAGTTAGCCTTTGTTCAGTTGCATGAGGATAAGTCTAGGCAAAATAAGTCCATTATGCATGTTTTATATAAAGCTTTCTTGGCTAGTTAGAAGGGCAAAGGTAAATGGAGCTCTTCTACTAGCAAGCAAAAATCAGCTAATTATGCAAAATTAAAGAAGGATGATAGAGAGGAGAAGAAAATAGAAATGCAAAAATTATTTTCCACATACTATAAAGGAAATGATCTTGTCATAAGGAGTTGTTGAAAACTTGCTGCAAAAAGAGGAAAAGAAAAAAGAGGCTGGAATGGTTGTTGTAGAGGCCTCTACACCCAAAACTGAGTTTGCTAATATTATGCAAAATGAAGAATGAGCATTTACTACACTTTGTAGTTATGAACCATCTTCACATGAACTGTTTATGTGTGTAGTAGACTTAGATGTTTGGTACTTTGATAGTGGGGTAACCAAACATATTACTTGGTAGCATAGTTTCTTCACTTCACTTGAGCATTCCCCTACAGGGAATACTCTCATATGTGCCAACAACTCCTCTTATCCTATTATGAGAGTTGGTAAGATCATTTTGACTACTGTTGATGGTAGTTCTTTTACATTGTGAGATGCTTTATTTGTGCAAGGGATCAAGAAAAATATCTTATTAGTTTCATTATTAGCCAAGATTGGCTTGGTTGTGAAACTAGTTAATGGCAGATGTATAGTTCATGATCTGTCAAAGGATAACATCAAAATTGCTTCTGGCATTTTATGTCATGGGTTCTATAAGCTCATAGATTATGCAAAATTTGTGAATGATTTATAAAAAAAAGTTCAAGACTCTTAGGCTATGTCAAATGCAAAGCTTTGGCATGCATGCTTTGATCATCTAAATATTGCTAGTTTGCCACAACTATAGGAATATGAAATGGTGTCCTCTTTGCCCAAATTTGAGCTACCTCATAAACATGTATGTGAAGGCTATATTTTGGGTAAAATGTAGGGCTCCTCCTTTCCATAAAGATGGTTCAATTCGAGCTACTAAAAAATTGTAGCTTGTTCACATTGATGTATGTGGTCCTATGCAAACATCTTCTTTTGTGAACTATCTCTACTTCATGAATTTAATTGTTTATTTTTCCAAGAATGCATGGGTATATCCACTGAAAGAAAAGTTTAAAGTATGTATGTGCTTCAAATAGTTTCTGGTTTTGGTTGAAAATCTCTCAACATCTAAAATGGGCACTCTCCATTTTGATCAAGGGGGGAGTATATGTCTTCTAATTTTGATGCATTTCTGGGTTTACATGGGATAAAACACTAGTGTAACCTATCATAAACACCACAACATAATGGAGTTCCTCAAAGATATGTTCTCTCTTTGAGTGATAGAAAATTAAATGTATCTCTATCATGTCGTACTCGTTCAAGCTCTTATAGTGCTTCTTTTGCATCAGATTGATATGCTATGGATGACTCGAGTCTTCTTTGTGATGGGAATGAGCCAATTTTGTTTGCAGAAGCACAAAAATTCCAAAAATTGGATGGGTACTATGCAATTAGAATATGATGCTATCATGAAAACGGTACCTAGTCTTTATGTGACTTGCCTTGTGGTGAGAAGGATATTGGCACTTAGTGGTTATACAAGCTGAAGCGTAAGCCTGATGAAATAATTCACAAGTATAAGGCTAGGCTTTTTTCAAAGGGTTATGCTTAGGAAAGAGGCATTGATTTTGATGAGACCTTTGCTCATACATGCCGAATGACTACTGTTTGTAGCGTCTTTGCACTTGAAGCTCATCATGGTTGGAATGTACATTATCTAGACATGAAAACTACATTTTTGAATGTTGACTTGCATGAAGAAGTGTATGAGCCATGAAAAATACATGCCTAACTTATTGCACATGGTTTTGAGAATAGTCCAACTAAGAGCACCTTATATGTTAAGCATGGAAATGATGTGCTTCTGATCATCGTTTTCTATCTTGATGACATGCTGCTCACTAATCCTCAAAAAAAGCATATTGTTGATTTCAAGGCTCATTTGCATGCCTCATTTGAGATGCCACATTTGGGGCATCTGCATCATTATTTGGGCATTCAATTTATGCAAGTTGATGGTGGAATAGCTTTCTATCAAAAAGAATATATTGACACATTATTGAAGAATTTTGTCCTTGAAGACTATAGACCTACTACCACTCCTATGGAGACACTTCCAGGCTTGAGTCTGCATGATGCTAGAGATGCATTTGATGTGGTTCTCTATCAGTAGGGTATTGGATGCTTGATTTACTTATGCATTACTTGGCAAGATATTGAGTTTGTTGTCTCTGAGATGAGCAAGTTTATGCATTGCCCATGTGTCAAGCATTGGTAGGAGATTAAGTGCATCTTTTGCTACTTGAGTGGTACCCGACTACTTGGGTTATTTTATCCCAAGGAAGAATCACTATCACCTCATTTACATGCTTTCTTTAGCTTTGACTAGGCTAGTTGCTATGACATTGGTGTGTCCACTTGTGGCATTTGCTTCATGCTTGGTAGCTCATTTATATCTTGATTGAGCAAGAAGTAGCCTACTATGGCAACTTCCAATTGTGAGGCAGAGTGTAGGGTAGCTTTCATAGTGTTTGTTGAGTGTGTGTGGTCGAGATGCCTTATGGCTGATCTGGGTGTTGATCAATCTTCTCCCACCACCATCTTCACTAACACTTAGAGCACATTGGAGGTTGCAAGGAACCATGCGTTCAATGGAAAGCACATTGATGTGCACTATCATTATGTCAGGGAAAGGTTCTCCACTGGAGAGATCAATTTGGCATATGTGCCCATAGAGGAGAACATTGCAAATCTTTTCATGAAGGCTCTACCTAGGAAGAAGTTTGAATATTTCCACAAAGGTTTTGTCTTACTTCCTCTTGTGGATTGATTCCCATAGCTTGGCACTTCCTTATACATGAGTGCTAGCTCCTTGTTCACCGCATCACTCCTAAGGGGGATTTGTTGATATATTTAGGTAGTGATGTAGGTGAACACATTAGGACTACTGAGGCACTTTTTTCCCTCTTTAGGAGGTGTTTCTCCACAGCTTGTAAAGATACCTATAACCCTGATGGGTAACTTATCTCTGTACATTCTCTTGGTAATACATTTAGAATTGTGCGTTGTGCTCCAAGATTTTTTTCTTCCTTGTGCTGTTTGCATGATTCCTTAGATACTCCAACAAGCTTCATAGTCGTTTTCTATCATAGAATTCATTAACATCAGCTTCATTTATGTGTGATTCATTTTGAGCTAAGGATGTAGATTCATGTAGAAGCAAGAATTATGATTTCACATAAACATGATTCATGCATCTATATGCTCATATTTATATAAGTTTACTTTCCTTTTTTGAATTGAATTTCAAAATCCTTTTGTTCAATCGTATCGCAACTCAATTTATAAAGTTTTGCAACAAAAAACTCAAATTTTCTTTTCCTAATTTCGCTAAATAGTTTTAGTTCATAATTTGACAAAACCATATTCTAGATCTTATAAATTTAAGAATTCATAAATGCAAATAATATGCACAATAGGAACCAAGAAATAGATTTCATAGAAAAATACCACCTAAAATTTGACTTTAGCTTCAATCTTCAATCTTTAAATTCTTCTTCAAATCATCAACAAATCATCTTCAAATCATCTTCAAATCATTAACAAATCATCTCAAATCATTAACAAATCATCTTCAAATCATTAAGAATTGGCTTTCTTCATAGATGTGATTCATAAAAAGTTTTGTAATCAGTTCATATTCTTCAATTGAGTTTAAGAGAAAAAAATGGAAAGTATCCCTTCATAAATATAAAACGTAGAATCAAAACTTTTAAAGAAAATAGTTAAATAATCTTGTGTAAAACTTCAAAAACTAGAGAAGGCAATAGACTATTAATACCTTCAATCTATCTTCATGAACATCTTGAACTTCAAATATGATAAAGAAATAATGTAAAGATGAACACCAACCATATAAACCATGGAGTCAAAGAATTATCATAAATTGTATCACTCCATGATAATATTTCCTTATTGTCAAAATAGCATTCAACATTAACGAACTGTTTGAGGATCTCATTATTTTCAACATATTCATTCTCGTCATCACCCATTTGTGGACCATATTCATATCTATCTAAATTTTCATTTTCATTTTGAAAACTTCCATACGGTTGAGCATTGATATATCTCTCAAAAGGATTTATCTCCTCATTTTCTTCATTCCCTATTTGTGAAATACCAAAACTTTCATTTTCATAAGGTTGTGCATTTTTATATCTCTCATAAGAATTTATTTCTTCATTGTCTTCATTCCCTAAATCATCATATTCCGTGCTTAGATGAATAGGAGAAGATAAATCAAATAATGAAAACTCATTAACGTCATCACAATAGTTATTATTCATTTCATTAGATAATGCTTTACAACAATCTTGAACAAGATTTTGATCAATTAAATTTATTTCGAGAGAAAAGCAAGTTAACAATTTCTTGTATTACATTTAAATCATTAGTTTGGTTGACAACATGATTTGAGCAGAAAAAAATGTTCTCAATACCAATAGTTAAATATTCATCCCATGCATCATCTTTTTCATTCTTTGTGTTTTGTTCATCAAATCCTTTAATTAAACTTAATCAATAAAAATGAAAAACATTGTCAAATTTCATATAATCTTCTTGATCAAGTGTTTGAGATGGAATGATTTCTTTAGGTTCATTAGTTTATTCATTAAGATAATAAATTTCTTCTTGCAACACTATTTACAACTGTTCATTGAAAGAAATATATCAAAGTCATTTGGTTAGGCCATGTTCTTGAAATGATATCACTATTTATGAAAGCGAAAGATGTTCTGATCCAAACTCCAGCACTCTTCATAATAACTACTTAAACAAAAATCCATATTGATAAAATGGTTCCAATGAGGGGCTTGGATTCTAAGTCCAATATTTGATAGTGATATGTTGCATAAAATGAACTAGAGTTTTTATGGGATATGAGTTACATGATTTCAGATCCATTGTTTCTCAGAGAAGAAGAATCTACAAAATTTTTGCCATATTTTTTTAGTTTTCATGGATGATAGTGGCTAACTTCTAAAGCATGATCAATTGCATAATAGGATATATGCATGTCATCACCTGTTATATCAAAATTCTATACAGTGAGCATGCCTGAGAAATTTTATGGGACAATATCAAAGTTTTGAGGATTTGTGCAACTAATGAAGCTATTCATAAGGATGCAACCAAACACGTACTAGATGATGCTTCTCAAGTCGGGCTCATAGGAACTCTATTATGTGGTCCTACTCTTTTATGGTTTGCACCTATCCTTAAGAAGGATATTGATATTTTGTATGGTTTCAAGTCCTTTATTCAAGAGTTCACATCTTCATTTGGAGATACCCATTGTTCACAAGTTGCTGAAACAAAGCTAAAGGAGCTACATCAAGCAAATAAGCTTGTGTCTACCTATGCATCAGAATTCAAACAAATCATTTGTGATCTCACATGGCATGAGGATGATTTTATCAACCAATTTCGATGGGGCTCACATGATGATGTCAAGGACATCATGTTAATCATGCCCAAGGTAAATACTTTGAATGAATTCATGAATCAAGCAATTGAGTGTGACAATAGGTTGTTTGGGCGAAAGCAAAAGAAGGAGATTTATGTTCATAATCAAGAATACGAGTTTACCTTTGTTCCTCAACAACATATGTTGGAAGAATCTCAACCAAAACACATGTAGTTGGATAACAGTAGGGTCAAATGACTTACATGAAAGGAAAGAAAATATCGAAAAGACAAATGGATTATGCCTTTATTGTGGAGATCATGATCATATGGTATTCAAATGTCCTAAGAAGAAGGAGCAAGATAGAATTAGGAATTCCCCAATCTCCATCCCACATGAGAAGGGTCATCATCAGAATCAAAAGAGGAGTACTTCCCATCATGGGAATCATGGCCTTTATTTTGTACCTAGATATACTACAAACCCTTTCCAGCTTCATCATTGGTATCCATCATCATCATGTTCCAATACCGCATATGAAGAAATCTACAAAGACTAAGAGATATGGAAATTCAAGTTCTAGAAGATCTAGAAGTCACATAACAACTCCTGGTGGAACTCATCACTTCGGGGGGAGGTTATGTCATGGATAAAGGAAACCATTCTAAACCTCAGATTCCATGTGACTTCCATATCTCATGATTGGTTTAGAATTTGGAGAAACCAATAATCCATTGCATCTTAAACATGCCAAAACCCTAAGATCAATTGTCTACTTTCTAATTTTTGACATTTGGAGGTCTTATTTAGATTACTGATATCATTGATAACATCATTAGGTTGTAACCACGATTGATGAACCACCCTTCAAAACCTATATAAGGAGGGGTTGGAAACATTCATACTTAGTCTCACCAATACCAGTCTTGTGGATGCCAGACATGGGATCTCAAGGAGTCTTGATCACCAAGTAAGTACTTTCAAAGTTCTAGTTCTAGCTCTTCTCTTGTTCCTTGTTCTAGTCAAGATTAGTCTAGTTCTTGGACATCCAGCCTTTTCCTCTTGTAATCTCATAGTACAAGATCTTGTTGAGTTATTTATTGTATCTAGTTCATCCCCCTAAAGGGAGTTCTTGTAATCAATAGATCTTGCTTCATACCCATGGTCCCGGGCTGTGGGACCTTCTACATCATCTCTAGTTGATTTATTTAAACCTACCAGTCGTGGGTTGTGGAAATTCTTATATCGGTCATTTACTCTTGTAATATTTCCCTACATGGGTGATCTTTTAATGGAAAGTGTAATTCTAAAATCTTGTCTAGTGTAGAGGGCACAATCTAGTGCGCCCGTGACAATAAACATCTCTGTAGCCACTCCGAAACAAACTTGCTCTATATTTAACAACCTAGCATCCCTTTTAACTCCATAAACTCTAGATTTAGAATTCTCTTCATTTTAACCGATTGCTCTTCATCAAGCATAAAGTATGCAATATAATAGATAGTACATGTTCGTCAAACAATTTCTTGAACAATTCAACATCCTCCACAACTTTGAATAGTGACATGGTTTTTATAATGTCTCTATAGTCATCTAGATAGATACCAAAGTGTCACGTATATCAAGTTGCCTAAGTTACCCTTTGACAAAAGAATCTATTGTTCCTTCCTTGAAAGCATTTCCATTGGCACCATAGAGTCCCTTTTCATGTATTTCATCCAAATAGACGTTTGAATGTTCATTTGATTAAACCAAGGTCATGCTTTAGTGGTCGTTTTGTCTCTGATACAAACTTTCAAAACACTACCATTATGATACCTTGCACACTTTTCCTGGCTATTCTTTACAGAATCTCCCCATCATCTGTATGTGTCATCTACTTTCATGTTGAAGTTGGCGTGTATACTCTATTGAAGAAGTAATTGTAGTACCTTGAGGAAGAATAATCTCTAGGTGTAAGTTAACCATAATGAACAAAATCCTTCAACTCTTCTAGCTTCCTCTTATCTAATCTCTATCTTAGTATTTGTTTCTATTAATCACTTTGGGAGAGAAGATCTCTCTGACATCGTGTTACCTAGGAAAAATATGATTGCTTTGTTGTTCTCATAGATATGCAAAATAACTTGAAAATAGCTCAATCAAATCTTAAGAAAGTTGTCGAGGGAATGAAAGCTTTTGTAGATCAACATTGCACACCACGAACATTCCAACAACACAATTGTGAGTTCTTAAAGTCTCCACTTTGTTCCTCTCTATTACTACATAACAAACCCAAACTATCCCCTAGACTTTTCACTCTTGGACAATAACTTTTTTTGGTTGGCAATTTAAGACCATACATTTCATGAGATGAGAATTGTTTTGATGGTATTGTTGCTTTAGGAGATAGAACATGCTAGCGAGATGTTCCTTTTAGAGTTCTAGATAAGAAGGGCATGGTTCTTGCATAATTGCTCCATACAATAATACTTAGTAGCATGGACTTACCGTCCACTCACAAATGCTGCTTGGGAATCAAAAGCTCAAATTCACAAACACTTTTATTCCTTGATCACTAAGAATAGTGATCCCTAGAAAGCAGAGAGTGTTACATTATTTATTCCACCATGGTATATCGTAGGTCTACCATTGGTCTAATTTCATTTGTTGGAGGAGCCTAGAGAAATCAAGAACAAATACTCAGGGGATCCAAGGCTCTACCAGGAGTCTTGGAGGTTATTAAAACTCCTCATAGTGGCCATATGAGGGGTGTTTCGACCTTATATAACACTTTAAGTGTGTCAAGGGGAAGGGATGTTTAATGTTGGGAGGATAGTGGCAGATAGCTAACAAGGATCTCTCGAAAATTCATCACCATCCATGTTGATTAGTACATGTGGCATTGTTGCATGGATAGGACATGACAGAATTGTGGAGAGGTCATGGGATATTTGTAGAGATGAGAGAATGTTGGCTAAAACTTTCTCAACACTAGCCAAGGTGATGGCCACGATATCAAGTACACTCCCTTCAATTCCCCATTATACATTAGGAACAGCTAAGTGCTTTAAAACATCATTCACAAATAGTTTTGACAAAGGAGATAAATTTGCATATCACAAAGCCTGAGAATACCTTCATTTTTGGGATGCGAAGCTCTGAGGAAAAAGTTTAGATCTCAAAATATTACAAATTAACCATCAAGCTTTTACATGCTTTGAATTAAAGTATCAAGTTGACCAAATGAAATTATTTTATGTATTTGGCCTCACTATACACTCCAAAATAAAAATCTCAAGGGTGACCCCGATGTTTTAGGAAGAAGGAGATGTGCAAACATAGTCGCACTTAAAGATTCATACCTTGAAATCTACAACTGAAATGTTGATAAAATTTATATCTAAAATCTTAACATTCAAAGCTATGTGAGCAAAGTGATAGTTTGGATATTAGATATCCGCACACTAAGAAATGAACCAGACCAGATTACTATGTGTCTTAGATTACTTTAGTAGCACATAGAGAATGAGTAATCGATGTAAATAATTCACAATCTATATTGTTATTGCACATATGATACAAAGGAGTTGTGGGGGACTTCTCTCACATCTAGAGAGTACAATGTAAGCTCATAAGCTGAGCTCAAATCTCATAATAATTCTCCTATATCTTGCAACTAAAATGTAGTATCTTTATACACGTTTTTGAATTTGAAGGTGGTTGAATCATCTACATAAAAGGTTATCTTAAATCTTAGGATGAGTTTCAATTTGAATTAAAAAATATTCCTAGAGTTTATGTCCCATCAGATCATGAGCGTTTTCTCCTATTTTTGCTTTTGGAGTCGACTAAGATAAGTTTAAGTCTCTAAACGTTGAACCTTCGAACCAAAGTCTCAAAATGAATTACATTTATGAATGATAAAATCTAAGAGATGCACATTCATCTCCATGGGTGTATTGCAACCTTTGAAATCTCCATTTTGAATTTGGAAAGCGTGTCTTTGATATACTTTCTTGTGAGTAAGATACATACCCTTTTCTGTATACGCTAGTTCTAGCCCAAGGAAGTATCTGAGTTGTGCTAGGTCATTGATTTTGAATTATTATTTCATTTGAAGCTTGATCCTCCTTATAACTTTAGCATCATTCCCTTTATTTATGATATCATTAACATATACATAGAGATATATGACTTCAAATTGATTCCTCTTGATAAAGAGGGAAGGATCTTCTTTGCTCACAATGAATCCTCTAAATTACAAATAAGTGACAAGCCTATTAATCCAAACCCTTGGGGCTTACTTCACACCATATAAGGCCTTCCTTAACCTACATACATACTTAGGGAATGATGATTCTTCAAAACTAGGAGTTTGAGCGATGTATACCTCTTCATATATCCATTCATTTAGAAATATATTTTTTGCATCCATTTTGTAGATCATCCACTTCTTGGAAGCTACAATGCTAATAAGTACTCTGATAGTTGGCATCTTTGCCATAGCTGAAAAAGTTTCTTCATAATCCATTCCTTCTATTTGTATAGAGCATTTGGCCACAAGTCTTTCTTTGTACCTACTAATAGCCCCATGAGATTTACCTTGTATATCCACCTTGAACCTATGATCTTCAAAGATGAAGTCTTGGGTACCAAATCCCATGTGTGATTTTCCTTTACAGTTAAAATTGCTTCTACCAAGGCATTGATCCACTCATGTTTCTTCTTTGATTCCTCATAGGATGAGGTCTTCTCACAATTTGAATCCTATGCTAAATAAATTCAGCGTTTAATGACCAATGATGTGTCATAGCCCTACCTTTTTCTCCTCCTCTTTCGTCAAGTTGACCTTCTGATTGTTTTTTTGAGAGGATTTTCCTAAATCCCTCAAGTCCTTCACTTTGGCTTTGCATTTGGAGTTCCAAAAGTTATTTTATCTCCTTGGAGACTTCTGATGATCTTCAAAATCACTTGATGCTTCAAGTGTGTGCTCATTCCTTTTTGCAAAAGCTCAAAATTCCTCCTCTAGGTCGTAAATTAGCTTGATTCTCTTGCAATCATCTTCAAACCTTGATCCTTTGTTGTTAGGATCCTTTCTTTTCATCAAGAACAATATCTCTAGTTACATTGGATTCTTTTTTGCTAGGACTATTCAACCTATAGTCTTTCCTTTTAAGGTCATAGCCAATCAATATAAATTTTTCTACCTTAGGGGTCCTATTTCCTCTAATGTGAGAAGGTATTTGTGCATATGCACTCCATCCAAAGATCCTACAATGATCAAAGTTGGGTCTTCTTCCATTCCACGCCTCATGTAGAGTCATTCCATTTAGATATTTTGATGGAAGTCTATTCACTAAATAAGTAGTTGATGCTACTACTTCTGTGCACAAGTAGTTGGGAAGTTTCTTCTAATTGCACATAGACCTTGTTGCCTCCACAATTGTCCTATTTCTTCTCTCTGTCACTCCATTTTTCTCAAGAGTGTATCTAGTGGTGATTTCTTTTTTGATTCCTCTCTCTTGGGGATAAGATTCAACATCGTCAAAGAAATATTCTCCCCCTCCATCTCACCTTAGTCTTTTTAGTGTTTCTCTTGTTTGGTTCTCCATAAGAGCTAAGTACTTTTAGAAACATGAAAATAATCCATCTGCTACAATCATCTATGAATGACTTATAGTACCTTGATCCAAAGACTCAAGGTTCCTTGCATGGTCCCTAGATATTTTTGTGGGCCAACTCTAAGAGGTCTCCATGTATATAACCGTTCTTGGTGAATGGTTTTTTGTGTGACTTACCAATGTGAGCTAGCCTCTTGTGCCAAAGATCTAACTCAGGTAGGGTTTGGGTGCCATAGTTTAACACTGCAATGTTCTTAGTGTCATGGAGTTCAATTGTGTAATACCTACTTATGTTCTTGCCTTTTTCTATGTTTTTGACTCCCTTATGTGCATCTTCAACATATGATCCAGGCTTGGTAAATCTTACTTGCAAACCTTTCTCAAGAATTTAATCTACAATTATAAGGTTCCTGGTGATGGTTGACACATAAAGAGCAGTACTTAGTAAGTTCATGTTACCATTTGAAGTTTCCACATTACCTATCATGTCCATTAGATGTCTTGTGTCATCTCTTGTTTGGACTTCATGTTTATCCTTTGGGTCTTCCAAGTGTGAGAGTAGAACAACATTTCCTACAACATGATTTGACATCGTGTGTCTATATAAAACACATGCTCATCCGACTTACCATCCTCCATAATCATGTTGATGAAAAGAAGTGAATCTTCTTCAGCTTGATCATCTATATAGTTTTTTTAGTCCCTCCTTCCTTTGTATCCACCTTGGTATTTTTTTAATGAGTTGTTATATCGATAGGAATTTCTGAATCTTCATCTTGAATTTATATAGCATATCATTATATATCATACTATTCCCTTTGTTTTCTTTGCATTTATTCTTATCTATGATGAGAGTAGAGGATTGATTACCTTTTTGGTTTTCATCATTCATTAGGAGATTTGCTTCATGCTTTTACAATTGTCCCATGAGTGTGCTGAAGTCAAGTATTGTCCATGTAGAGGTCCATAGTTGTGGTGAAATGTCATATAATATTCATTGGGTATGAGCCACCTTATGAGAAGGATTCCACATGGCAATCCTTGGTAGAAGATCAAAAAGAGGGGAGCCTCTATTCATGAGTATTGAGAAGAGACCATTATCACATGACTCGTGGATAGTCTCTCTCACAGGAAACAAGATACGAGCTTGGTGGCTGGGTGGTTGGAAAAAAAAATAGGTCTTTGTGTGTGCTTCTCACAGATGGCGATGAGTTGCCACACGAACGTGCCACGGAAGGGACCTGAACTCTCATCGTCATGAAGGAAGGCACTCCTTTTATCCAAGGCGCCTACACAAGTTGGTGATCTTAATCTCACACACAACAATATGGAGCTATGCAAACACCTTCTCTCGGCTGCATGTGTTCTTTGTGGGAGTTTGATTAGACTACATGATTAAGGTGAAGATTTCAAGGGTTTAAATCTAATATTGGATAGCTACATGAACCTCAATGGAACTTCCACCTGGAATTAGGCAAAAGGAGTCTAAGATCACGTGCTTGGGTCCATGAATCTTTTCATTTCGAAGTCAACATCCATTGAAGATAAGACAGTGTTGTCTACATGAAGCAAGGCAAGGAGATACTTCCCCCTTAGACAACAATGTCAAAGACACACCTATTTGTGTAGAAGGAAGGCTAATTGGTATTACATAAAACTTCTAAGGATTTAAGGCCTAGAAAGGTGTCTTCAAATGAGGATCGAGAACATACATGAGAGATACAAATTGGATGCATTTATTGCATTTGAAGAGGGTGTGAATGAAGATCATCCCTTCCATGACCTTTCCGGTACTATGGTTCCAAAGAGAAAGAGGATGGAGTTTCATCTTAATCACAGGTATGAAAATTTTTGTTATTGTCAAGATAAAAAAGAACGGTCTGACTAAGGAGGGGTTTGAGTATCAAACCCTTTGAAGGAAATCATAATTTTGGAGTGTATGAGATGTATACTCTTAGATCCCTTATAATACGAGAAAGATTAAGTTTTAGATACCTCCAAAATAGCCTATTTTCATGATTTTTACATAAAGTTCAGAAGTTATTTTGGAAAAGTAGCCATTTTGGGAAAGGGATATGAAGTGAATATTTTCATAGATTTATCGAAAAAAGCATGCATACAAATAGTATGATATAGGGAAGTCCATCTAAGATCAAGAAATCCTAAATATAGCTCAGTATGATGGGAGTTTGAAGCTCCACAAGACCCCCTTCTATCAGTGTTTGAGAAAAAAATTTTAGCACCTCAATATGAGAAATTCCCATTTTGGAAGAGGGAAAAAGAGGTGCAATAGCTATGGATGGATGGGAAAAGGTATATATACTGAGAGAGGGGTGTATGGGACTTCATAAGGGAATCATTAGATTCATCAAAATCATAAGTTAAGAAGGAATTTTACTTCCTCAAAACCCCCTTTTCCACACTTTTTGGAAAAAATTCCATGTATTAGTTTTAGTTGAACTCCATTTTTGGGGAGTAGGTAAAGGGACTACATGAAGTGTGGTGTATGAATTACCATGGAAAATAGAAAATCCAAGAAAAATCCACATTATAAGTGGATTAGAAGCTTGCTAAAAGCTCCCATTTAAGTTTTTGCATGAAAGTAAAAAATTCGATTTAGGCCTCTTTTGGAGAGCAAATTAGCATGCCCGAAGGTAGGATTTGGAAAGGCGAAAATGGGCCCAAGCATCTTCATATACTACTCTATGAGGTTATGCATAGAATTTTAGGATTTTCTTGATGGTAGAATGCTTTTGGGCACTCTAAAAATCACATTTTCACACTTTTTCCAGCCCCTACAACAGTCCACTAGTTTGGCATGTCTCGCTTGGAAAGGCCATATCTTGGGCTAGAGCACTTCAAATTGGACATGCTATGGGTCCTTTCAAAGTGCAGAAAGTCTTTTTTGAGTTCCGAAAAAGAAATTTTGTCAATTAAATATTTTTGCATGTCTGTATAGGTCTGCAAAATGTGAGCAGTTTTTGGCAACTACCTTCTGGGAGCCATATCTTACAAACCGGGAAGGTGATTGAAGTAATTTCACTTCATGCCACTTGCACATGATATATATTTCATTTTATGACTATCTAATCATTCTTTGTGTTTTGGAAAGTGATCCGATGTCTTCAGACGCTTCAAAGTTTATATTAGGATATGAGGAAGAAGGTGTAGAGGTCTCGAAGCTCGTCGAGAAGGATTGGATGCATGCAATTCCAATACCAAATCATTGACGGACGTATGCTTTATATTTTCAGGCATCTCACCTTATTTTATGGCATGTTCTATATGTACATGCATGGATTGGAGTGCATATATCCAAGTCGATCATTGTTTCAATTCTAAAACTATGGATCAATGTTCGATAAGTCCATGTTTTCTGTTGTTTGCAAGAAAAATGATTGCAGGAACTACATGGTTGTGCAACAAAGATAATTGTTGGTAGCATTTACTTTTTATGCTTTTGCAGGTTTATGGAGTCCATGTATTAGTTTATGGCGTGCATGCCATGGGCCTGCCAAGCCCTATGTTGTTGGATGGCATGTGTGCCATTGAGTTTATGTTTAAAATTTTTTGGGATTCCATTTCCTTGGGGAAATACTGTCGAAATTTTTCCCAACTCATGGCATTATATACGCACTCACGTTTAGGTAAGAATATTATGGCATGGTAACATGCATTTTTTGCAAACATCAGTAAGGTATTACCATGTTCATAAGCATGTATTTGATGGACTTAGTACCATCATAGTAATATAGATAAGGCAACTTTAGTAGTAAATAGGATCCCTACACATAATCCTTATGGATTTAGACCAAAGGATTGCTAAGGGGAAGGAGATATACCTTCACCGTTAGGAATGTGCACAAGCAATCCTATAGGATATGCAAAGTTGCATAGAGGCACGAGAGATGCATTTATGATATACTTGCAATGTAGTGAAGATTTATTTATCTTCAAAAGAGTCACATGATGAAAAGGCGAATATGGGGTATTATGATGAATACTGAAAGAGTGATTACTCTCACTGATACACCTCACTTGAGCAAGTAGTGAAGCATTTCTGCTGCACTACTAAGAGGTGGGTTTCATGAGACATCATGGATCCGTGCTTATGTGATTTGAGTGATGGCACTAGCTTTATGACTTAGAGCATAGATCCCTTAGTTAGAAATAGTTGGGGTACCCAATACATATATGTATATTGGGATCTACAAAGAGGTACTTAGACCACGTCTAGGTACCTAGGAACAAGTGAGTTTGGAATAAGAAAGAGATATCCATTGTCACATATTGACTAGAACCAAACTAACTAGTTCGAGGACATGCGACTCATTTGACTCCACACATATGAGTTGAGGATATGGGATTCATTAGAGCCCACCTACATATTCCATTATACACACACACACACACACACACATATATATATACATATATATATATATATATATATATATATATATATATATATATATATATATATATATATATATATATATATATATATATATATATATATATATATATATATATATAGAGAGAGAGAGAGAGAGAATATATATTTGATTTAGTTTAGGTCTGACACCATGAATTGGAAGAAGGTTCCACTGGTATGGGACGATGGAAACAACTTCCTTTGAGCACTCTTCTTCTATGGCCAGGAAGAAAAGAACTCATCATTCATGGTGGCATGTCTCACTAGATGATATGAGAGATCTTAGTAGACATCTCCCTAAGATTGGCAGTTATCCTTCATAGTTTAGGGAAGATTTATTCTTCCAGTAGAGAATGTGATAGGTGATTTTATCACCATCGTATCACATACTCATTTTGAGGTTTTCAGGAAGGATAATTCCGTTAGTTTGATTGGATTGTGTAGATCCATGCATAGAGGATGCTTGGCAGAAGATACGACTTTATTATGCATACACATCTATTTATATCACCATTTTAATAGAGGGTATTTAATCATATCACCATTTTAATAGAGGGTATTTATCCTTATAAGGAATTTATTTTCTCCACTCTTCACTACATACACCTTCATTAGCTATGGGAGATTTGTTCTCCATCTTTACAAGATTTTAATGAGGGATTATGCATTAGTATGGAAGAGAGGAGCAAATGAATTCATGTCATATCACCATTTTAATAGAGGGTATTTATCCTTATAAGGAATTTATTTTCTCCACTCTTCACTACATACACCTTCATTAGCTATGGGAGATTTGTTCTCCATCTTTACAAGATTTTAATGAGGGATTATGCATTAGTATGGAAGAGAGGAGCAAATGAATTCATAAGTTCCACTTTAAGGGAAGGAGAAAGAGAGAACTAGCTTAGAGATATGGGAGTGATCTCACTCTAGCTTAGAGATCTCATTTTAGCTCCTTTTCCTTGAAGAGGAGAAGGAAAGGAAAATATGATTTCTTCATAGGAGAAGAATAGAGTACATTTTCCTTTAGAGAGAAGTTATGTTTAGCAAAACATCTCTTAAACTATATTTTAGAAGGAATTCATTTACTCTACTATTAGTTGTAAATTTCCTTCATATGGGAGTTTGTTTATCCACTATTTTCGAAAGAAAACATGGAGAACGTAACTACATGTTCTCAGCTATGCAGGAGTAGAAAAACTGGATTCAGTAGAATATCTTCAAAGGGAAAGGGAAAGTGGACTAGATTCCACTACCATAGCTCTTTTCCTTGGATGTGATTACAGGGAGAGCTAGAGAAAGAGTTCCACTCTCTCATTTTGGTTGTCTAGATAGAAGTGGCACTCTTCTATCAAAGACGCGAGTTCGATCAGTAAATCATGACGGTTAGATAGATTGTCACATGTAAACTCTAGAGTGATGGGTTATGATGATGGAGTGATGGTCCTTGACTAGATGCGATGATCTAGTTATTGTCAATAGTGAGATTGGAACTTGAATATGACTCTTCTCAGTTTAGGGTTTCTAGGAGATAGGGATATATCTAACCTATTGGGGTACCAAAATCTTATTTGGTGTTACATATTGAGCATGATGTGTAAATATCAGTTAGGAGGATGGGTACTTAGGGATTATGTGAATCTTAAAGCAAATGCTTTTTGCATTCATATGGCAAACTACAGGGAAGAGAATATTTTAGAGTTTGCACAAGTGCCAATAGATGCTCTTCCAATAGAACTTAGTCCAAAGGCAATGGATGAAAAACCACTGACTATAATTTAGAGGATGGGTTTGGAGTCACTTTTTATGGGACTTTGTTCTATACTTTAGTGGGTTCTATGGTTTATTATCTCCAAGATGGTATGGCCAAGCTTATAAGTTTGGCACTTTACACTTGCTTCTTATACTATTACTCCATAGAGTATACATCATATGGACTTAGGTCATTTGGATGATGTTGTATGGCATGGGAGTGGTAGTATGGAAGTGGAGAGTATGTGGGAGATAGTAGGAACCTCTTAGACAATTTCCCACCTTTGAGATGATCTCTTATGAGGCATCTTAAGGGGAAGGATACGGGGGAAAAACACACACAGATGACCATGTACATAGAGTACATGGGGTTCAAGGGAGTCCCAACACTTACGTCTACCATTACGGACATTTAATTTACATTTTCGAGGACGAAAATGCTTTCAAGGGGAAGGTAATGTCATATAATATTCATTGGATATGAGCCACCTTATGAGAAGGATTCCACATGGCAATCCTTGGTAGAAGATCAAAAAGAGGGGATTTTCTCTTCATGAGTATTGAGGAGAGATCATTATCACATGACTCGTGGATAGTCTCTTTCACTGGAAACAAGATACGAGCTTGGTGTATAGGTAGTTCGAACAAAAACAGGTCTCTATGTGTGCTTCTCATGGATGGCGATGAGTTGCAAAGCTAGGCAAAAGAATCAACATAATCAGCATGTTACATGAAAGCCTCCCATCTGTCTTTTGCTTTGATCATATTGATTGTCTTCCTCACAATTTACTCTTCATCAATGGCGTCTCCAATGCTTCCAAGTTGTTCTACAAAGTTTTTCATCTTGGTGACAAAATCAATCGCACTTTACTTCAGCATCTTCTTGAGTGTTGTAAACTCCATCCACAGTGTATTCTTCCTCACCTTGGTACTTGAGGAGAAGAATGTGTTAAGAGCATTCCATGTGTTTTGAGACATCTAACAGTTCCTAATGTGAGGGAGTAAAAAGTCGAAGAAAGATTTGAGAATGTAATACCTTGCCAAAGTATCCTTTGAGCACCAAGCATTCAACCTTTCTTGCTCCTCTCATGTTGGTTGTCCCTTGCTTTTGAGTATATGCATATTCTCATCTCTAGATATGTATCTGTATAGGTTACTTCCTTGTAGATATACCTCCATTCAGGGTGAAAATGATAAGTACTTACCTTGATTGAATTTGCCAATGGCTGAGGGGAATCCATCATCCATGATGCTTAATCTTTAACTTTTCTATGATACCACTGCGAAGAGATGATGGGTATTATGTTTCATTCATAGATGACTATAGTAGATAGACAATACTTTATTTTATGAAGCAGAAAGATGAAAGCTCATAGGGAAAAATTTAGAGCTCATACCTAGGTACAAATTAGCCGGAGATATTTTTCACACTTTCAATTAAAGTGTTAGTCTGACCAAAGCAAGTTATTTCATGAATTTAGCCTCACTGTACACTAAGCAATAAGTTTAAGAATCTTGGTGGTCACCACAACTTTTTAGGAAGAAGGAGATGTGTAGATAGAGTCACCCTTAAACATTCATATCTTGAAATATACACATTGAATGTTAATAAATCTTTATATATAAGCTCCAAATAATGTTGTTAAGTGATTGATGCCATAGATTGGATATTGGATATCCACACATTGCGAAATGAACTAGACATGATGACTATGTAACTTAAAGCACTCTAGCAACACACAAAGAATGAGTAATCAGTGTTAATGAATCATAATGGGTATTCATATTGCGAATATAAAACAAAGAAGTTGTGGAGGACATCTATCGCTTCAAGACAATAAAATGTAAGCTCTAAAGCTCAACTCAAATCTCATAGTAAGGCTTTGATATCCCACGAATAAAATGTAGTCCTTTATATATGTTTTTGAATTTGAATTTGGTTGAATCATCTACATGAAAGGTAATCTTGAATCTTTGGATGAGTTTGAATTTGGATTAAAAAATATTCGTGGAGTTCGGCTTTCATTAGATCAAAAGTTTTTGTGCTATTTCTTTCTTCTAAAAGTAAGTGATATAAGTTGAAGGATTTACCCTTTGAATACCATAACCATATGCTCAAAATGAATTACATTTATAAGTGATGAATGGTGAGAGAAATCCAAGAGCATAAAAAAGCGCTTAGGGTTGCTCCCTACACCAATAGGATTATCCTCTAACTACATAAGTTAAAACTATATCATGCATGCATGTATGTTAAAAAAAATATTAAAATTGAAACTTGAAGAGATGTACAATGAATAGTCCTTGCACGACCAGGCGATGCTAGTGGATTGCCATATGGTAAATCAGAATTTGATTCTGGATTAAGAAAGAGATAACAAAAAGTTGTGAAATCAAAAAATTTCAAGACAACTGTATAATGTAAATAGATCAAATAAACAAGGAGAGAGAGACATATAGAAATGAAAGACAAGTTATCAAGTAAAAAGAATAAATAGAGATGTATATATGTATGTATGTGAGCATGTATATATGTATGTATATGAGATAGAGAAATGGATGAAAAAAGGATGCAAAAAATTTCACACACATGCATATGCATGCAGATACGCACATGACCGAATGCACACATTCACACATATGTACATAGACAAATACATGCATATGCAAAGACACATGAAAACATACACACACGTGCACATACGCAAAGTTACATGTAAATATACACACATAGAAAGAATCTTTGCATGCACGTTTCTATGTATTTCTACAGTGTGCATCTATGCATATTTGTAAATTTAAAATTTGCTGGTAATATTATCGAACTGATGCTTTTTTATATGAAATTTTAATTACATGTGTATGTGTGTATGCATGCATGTATGTACGTATGTATGTATGTGTGAATAATACAAAGATGCAAAAACGGCATACACAATCACATACATAAAGAAAAATGCAATTTGAAATTTATTCTACAAGCATTGTAGTTTGGTGGAAATAAAGAAGAAGATTCTAAGAGACTTTATATATGCCATGAGAAGTGGCAACATTTTTGCAAACCATTATGTGTACAATAATTTTTGTTTTTTTAGTAGAAGATATGTGTAGTGGATGAATTGTGAATTGTAATTCTTATATGTATACTAAATATTTAAATGTAATTTATGTGATGTTTCCTTCATTTAGTAAACACATGCATCTACAAAAATGGATTAGATTTGAGGACATCCATTGGAATATCAAAGTTGATTAGGATGACTAGTGCCTGTGACAAAAAAAGGTCAATGCATGAGATGAATCAAAATCTCTCCTAGGGATTGGTGATTATCTATTATACTCAGATGGCTTGTTGTGAGAATGGAAACAGAATCAAGCATACACATGAACTCCAAATAAATTAGGAACTTCATCATGTGTTTATAAAGATGTGGTGTTTTATTTGTTTTTGGAAGATATGGGAAGTCAAGTACTAGGGTCTATGACACCCACTTATTGAACCTAAGAAAGTGGACTTGATAATGGAAATCCACAAAGTGGATTTAGACCAATGTGAAAACAAGTAAAATCTATGTTGTCCGTCCTCCGATGGTGTAAGTGGTGCTCTTATGGTGTGCTCTTATGGTGTAAGTTGTGCTCTTATGGTTACCTATTCTTTTGTTTTCCCAAAAACATTAGGGCTACTGCGGACATCAATAAGCCTCTTATGTTACCTCATGAAGCTAATTTTAAACAAGCTTTGATTGGTGAAGAAATGTGTTGCTTTTTTGGTTTGATGATCCCTATGGAAGAGATGGAACAAAATGAAGCCCTCGTTAATGCGGATTGGAAGTGGCTTTCTGGGATTAGCTAAAACAATTCTATTTGGTTCCCTGTTGATGGCATAGATTGAAGTGGAAAACCTCCAAAGTACAAAGAATCTTTGAAACAAAAGGTTTTTCTATGAATCTTTGGAATAAAAAAAGAAGACACTCAATCTGACATGAGGACATTGATCCATCAAGGTGTATTGAATATGATGAGTGGTATCTAAGATATAGAATCAATTCTTGGGATACCTCTAAGGTCCACCTCCTTATGGATCAAGACCCTCCAAGTATAGAAGGATTAAGATGGTCCAATGATAACAATTTGGATAAGACATTTAGAGTGAAGAATCATTTGGATCTACATTTTCTTTTTATTAGGAAATGGTGTTTGGATTGGCTCGGTATCTGATGGAAATTTAAGCTCGTGGACTTGTGAATCCTCCCATTGAGATAAAAAAAATTGTTCTTATGAGACAGATTTTCCATAGGAGGATTCGGACCGATGTCAAAGCTAATTAATTTTTTTTGGGACTCTTAGTGTTGTAAGCAATGTCTTGGGAGTAGTGAAGACATTGGACATCTCTTCATTTCTTGCCCCAAGATCCATTTGGTTTGGATGACTCTCACCAGGATTCTATGTCTACAAAATCAAATCAACTAGAAGCAAGTGATTCGTGAAGCACTCAGTTGCTCTTTTCCCTTATGGAATGCCATCAGAGGGGAAGCGATACACAAGATTTCGAGAGAAACATGTGTGGCTAACTCTGGCTAAATCCCAAAAGAAGGTTCAATTCATTAATCCCTTCACATTTTAGGCAAAAAAAAGGAACTATAAAAAGACATGCCATTTAGACACCCTCGCATTTTCATTGTGGAAAACAATAAGATCAAAATCAAGTGGATCCCATGTGGGGAGGAAGAAATATTTGTCAAGCATATTTGTAACTCTTTCTAATACCTCACCACCTTGATGGTTATTAATTCCTTAGACAACATTGTAGCTCTAGATTTTACTTCGAACCTTGGTCACTTCAGCTCTTCCCCTACTTTGTTGGATCTCAAGGGTACGCTGCCCATTCACCTATACAATTCTCTATTCCTCAATTGATTCAAGCAAAGTATACAAAGCTTCAGCCAAACTTCCATTTATGAAAAACAAAAAGTTAACATAGCATACGATAACGTCGCAACTTATAAATCTCTCTATGTACAAATTAAAATGTGAGTGCATAAAGCATAGATATAGATGTTAACAACTTATGATAGCGATAGACCCCAAAAAGGAGGTAGACACAATCATAAAAATGAATCATGGACGAATCCATTCAGCACGATGATTTACTCTAGCCCATATGACTATGTGACGCATGTGTTGATATTTATATTCTCACACATAATATTATGTGCGCAAGTTATATATATATATATATATATATATATATATATATATATATATATATATATATATATATATATATATATATATGTGTGTGTGTGTGTGTATGTGTGCGTGAGTCTGGTGTTGAGCACCATCTTAATGGTTTTTGGGTCCAAAACACTTCATCTTTCTGTATTTGTTTGGACAACATTGAAAGTCTGCGTATCAAGTAAGATCATACGTATATCTAGTTGCCGCGGTCCAATTCTACTATCTAGACATAGAAAAAGCTATTTGTTTCTTTTTGTCTTTTCTTGTTTGTTCTTTCGCAGTTCATACATCGCTACATGAGAATGAAGACGACATGGATGATACATCGCAATACATTATTATGAAGGCGACATGGCTCGATTTGTTTCCTATCTGCAGAGAGTTTGAGTAAGATTACGTTTCTTCATTCGAACAAGGAAGTCGATAAATAGGGGCGACGCTGTAGAATCGTTGGGCCCGCACAGGAGACAATTCGCCTGTAAAATTTTCGACATGACAGCTTCCTGATGTATCGACTTACGAAATCACGAAAAGGACATTAGTTGCTTTTGTCGTCCGAAGGCGGAGTCCTTCCATGGCCTGAGGTGAGGATGCGCTAATCCCTGTGTATCGCGTGCTTTTGAACCCGAAGCTGAAATTTGACAAGATGAAGCTATTACCTTATTTGCAAGAGTCCTTGTCGCCGTCAGAGACTCAAAGTAAGAGAAAGACTCAAAGTAAGAGAAACTGCATCAGAGACCCTCATATGACAACGTGTGAACTTCTTCAAGTCCATTGTACTTCTCAATTCATTGGCGCGTCATGTTCCTCTATTCAAGTTGACAAGCTTTTTAATCAGAACCGAAGGATTGCGAAGGCCATATTCAATCTCGAGTGGCGAAGGCGAATTCGCTTAGGAACCATTGATTTTTTTCCATACACTCAGACCCTACTGTCAGAAAATAAGGAAATGTTCACGGACCAGACACTTAGTAGAAGACGAGGAAGGAGAAGAAGAAGAAGAGGAGGAGGAGAAAAGTCAGACAATCAGAAGACGACGAAGACGAAGAACGGCAGCTCGTTTGGAAGAAAGAAGAAAGGCAGATTTGTTTGAAAGCCGATGGAGTTTTATGTCCACAGACTACAGGATTTAACGCACAAACAGATAACCCCAAAATTTTTAGGCTTCAGTCAAACGTACTGTATCTTTCAAGCAATCGGCATGCTCGACGTCAGGCTTAAGAGCTCCATAGAACGTTTCAGCTCCGTAGTTCACTGTTATAAAAGAGATTTGTTCAAACTTTCTCCATCAGGAAAACTTCCGATCAAACAGGGATACAAGTTTATCTTCTGCATACCTTTATAAAAAGTTTGTCGCGGACGAGCTGTGTCGACTGAAGATGAAGAACCATGGCCCCAAGATGAAGACAATCGAAAGGATAGACAAACCGACCTCATATGCACACACGTAGTATCGCAGTATAAAATGAGAATTAGAGAGGGCTTTGATCGCGAGTCTAACTACTTACCTTTAAAACTTGAGAAATACTCTCAGAGGTTTATCCAATATTGTGTGTGGGGACATGTGGCATCTTATTGAGAACATGAAATCGGTTCTTATGTGCAAAATCCATCATCGCAAAATCTGAACCAATGCCAAAGCGAATAAAATTTGTGGGGTCCGTCATTGGTGCAAACATTGCCAACGGGGTAGAGAGGACCCTCACCATCTCTTCTTCTCATGCCCAAGAACATGGCATTCTCTTACCAATTTTTTGAATTTACAAAGGCAAATCATCTCGAAACAAGCATTACTAGGTGAAATAATTGGTTGCTCGTCAGCCTTGTTCAATGCATGAGAGGAAAAGTTCTCTAGATATGGAAAAAAAGATGTGTGATCAACTTTGATGCAAATCCAAAAGAATTGTTGATCGAAATATCCATAAGCTTGTTAGGAAGAAGATTATGTAATCATAAAAGATCAGTGCCATAGGATATTTTTCTTAGAAAACAACAAGTTTAGAATATATAATTGTAAAAAGTCACTACATTTCAAACACCATAGGACATTTTTCTTAGAGAACAAAAAAGTTAAAAAGCAATTGAGTCGCTCATGAGGGCAACAAAAAACTGATTAATCTTCTTTGTAACTCAGTTGAAATTGTTAGTCACTCGCAGAATCTTAGGTCTCCTTTGGATTTTGGATAGTTAGACCTAGTAAGCCTCAGAGCAGTCCCACCCCTACTTTGTAGAATATAGGGAATCCCAAAGGCATTGCGTCCATTCATTGTATATTTTTTCTTTTACTAATTCAAGCAAGGGAGATTAGTCCTTGACCGAACTTTGTTTTTAAGAAAACTTGAGAAATACTTGATAAGAGAAGAACTTATAAAGAAATTTTTGGATAAAACAAATGTGATTAGCTTTGGTAGCAACAAGACAATTGACGAATCGAAAGTCCGATACCATTTAGACGTCAATAGATTTCCCGTCCTCATCTTAATAGGATCAAATTCGAATGAGTCCCCCACCATGGGAGGAAGGGTTTATTAATTTCCTTGATTCCGTTTAGATTTCTCCTTTTAATTACAACTTTAAATGCATGTTTGGTACCTTTCTTTTCGCATCGGATTAGATCGACAGAATCATTCTATATTCATTAAAAATGTCTGCAAATGGCGAGATTACCATGGAAACTCTTTCTAATACCGAAATTTTAGCCAATAAAAAAAAAGATAATAATGATTTTGGCAAATGTTTGTTATTGATCAGAGAATGTTTCATCAATATTATCATGTTTTTGGGAGCCTTCAAGTAATAATATTTTTCTTTCTTATCTTTTACTACTCATTAAGTTTTAACAAGGATGTCCATTACTTTTGATGTTGTGAAGAAAGGCATGAATACGTGCATATAAAAAATAGTATTTATTTTCTTTTTTCTTGTATTTGCTTACGACTTACACATTTTTTCTTTTTAGCAATACTATTTGATTAAACACAAAACTTTTTCAACTCATGATCGTTCCTAAGAATTATATCCGTAATAGAGTCTCGCTCACACCCAAGCCTATGTTTCCAAACAATAAAGAAGCCTGATTTTTGAGGAGGTGCCACATTAAGTGGAACTATGATGGTCACACGATTGGATATGAGATAACAGTTTATGGTCTTTGGATCCATGAGGATGTCCATGTCAGTACTAGGGGATCTTAGATAATGATTCAAATAGATGTTTGGTGCATGTCAATGGGTCAACAAAATTGGTGGATAGAACCACCTATCTCTTGTGTAGTGTTTGAGTTCCATTGTATTAGAGTGTTAACTCTGAGTGCAATTGCACAGTTTTGATCTTCTAATCATCATCGATTCAATGGCCATTACAACCATATCTCTTGTGCTTTTCCCATGACTAGCAATATCTCTTTTCATTGTTGGAGTTATACCTCCACAAAAGCATGTGAACAACACAAGGAAGAAGAAGAAGAAGCTTGTAGCACAACACACAATATTGAATGTATTACCACTCGAATGTACGAAGATAAGTAACAAATTAGGGCTACATGCATATATACAAGCCTTGGGGAAAAACCTCCTAAAGATGGAAAAAAGTGCCCTGGTGGTCCTAGTGTGTTCACACACATCACTACCTAAATATATCAACAAATCCACCTTGGGAGTGATGCTCTGAATAAGGAGCTAGCACTCATGTATAAGGAAGTGCCAAGCTATGTGGAATAAATCCACCAAAGGAAGTAAGCCCAAAGCTTTGCGGAAACCTTCAAACTTCTCCCTAGGTAGAGCCTCCATGAAAAGGTCTTCAATGTTCTCCTGCATGGGCACACATGCTAATCTGATCTCTCCAACAGAGAACCTCTCCTTGATATAATGATAATGCACCTCAATGTGCTTAGTGCAAGCATGGAACATAGGGTTCCTTGCAACTGACAATGCACTCTGATTGTCAATGAAGATGGTCGTGGAAGAAGATTGAACAACAGCCACATCATCCATAAGGCTTTTGAGCCACACACAGTCAACAATCGCTGTGAAAGCTACCCTATACTCAAGCTCACAACTGGAAGTTGCCACAGTAGGCTACTTCTTGCACATCCAATATATGCATGAGCTACCAAGCATGAAGCAAAAAGCACTAGTGGACACACGAGTGTCATAACAACCAACCCAATCAGAGTCAAAAAAAGCATGCAATTCTGGTGCTAGTGATCCTCCTTGGGATAAAAAAAAACCCCAAGTAGTTGGGTACCACTCAAGTAGAAAAAGATGTGCTTAACCCCTTGCCAATGCTTGACATGTATGCAATGCATAAACGTGCCCATCTATGAGACAAGAAACTGAATATTTTGCCAAGTAATGCATAATTAAATCAAGCATCCAACATCTTGCTGATAGATACAACATCAAATGCATGTCTAGCATCATGAAGACTCAATGGTTAACTTGTCTCCATAAGAATAGCAATAGCCTTACAGTCTTCAAGGCTAAAATGCACAATAATGTGTCAATATATTTCATTTGACATAAAGCTATTCGACCATCAACTTGCATAAACTGAATGCCCAAATAATGATGCAAATGCCCCAAATCAGACATCTTAAATGAGGCATGAAAATGAGCCTTGAAATCAGCAATATGCTTCTCATGAGGACTAGTGAGCAACATGTCATCAACATACATAACAATGATCAGAAGCACATCATTAGCATGCTTAACATATAAGGTGCTTTTAGCTGTTCTATTCTCAAAACCATGTGTAATCATACAGGCATGTATCTTTTCATACGAAGCACGCGGTGCTTGCTTTAAACCATATAACGCCTTCTCTAATATGCACACCTCATTTTCATGCCCTTTCTGCTCAAAGCCACGAGGCTGAACAACATACAATTCTTCATGCAAGTCACTATTTAGAAATGTTGTTTTAATGTCCAACCGATGTTCATTCCAACCAGGATGAGCTGTGTAATAAAGTAAGTCTATGATCCAAGGGTTTGGTCAGTTCAGATAGATCTGAAATCGGACACCGTTTGGTCATCCGTGTGTATGACCAAAGATCTCGAGTTTTAGACTTACTAGGAGGTCTTGTGCTCTTGTGAACAAGTGATCCACTTAGCTTAGTGGTTAAGTCTCAAGGATGTGAAGGAGGAGATCTTGGGTTCAATCCCCATGGGAGACATGGGCAGAGTATTTTGCCCAAAGATCTCTAGAGCCTTCTAGAAGCATCCACTTGAGTTAACTCGAGTTAACTGGGACACTTGGCGCACATGTAGTTACATGGCTGACACTTGGATGGTTAGTATCCACCTGCCCAAGAAGGCAGTCCCCTGGAGAGAGCTATATATAGAGGCATTTGGTTGGGAGGAGAGTGATCTCTCTAGCATGTGGTGGTCGTAATCCTTGTTCTCTTACATTTGTATTGGACAAGTTATAGTATGGTTGACTCAAAGAAATGGTAAACTTTCTCCTACAGTTTACAAAGGATTTTTAAACCCATTAGGACAAAGTAGTCCTCTAGTCGGGTGAAAAAATCAAGTAACTGTTAGATCAAAGTAAACCATTGTACAAACATCTAAAGTTAGATGTATGGGACAATCAAACTTCAAGTTCTCCAAAACAAATTCAAGTGAATCTAGAATTCTTAAAGTCTTGCGAGGGATAAGAATTCCACCTTCATTACTAAGTCCATGCACCAGTTATGCCTAGAAATGGACTAGTAATTTGAATCCACCCAATTCACATGTTTGTGCCTAGATCGTACATCTAGAAACTATGAATTGGCTAGGGATGTGTTTAGATCCACCCTTATTATTCTTCACTAGTTTGTACTTTGTCCCGTTCATCAAAGTGCAAACCCGGATAGTGTTTTGAATCATTTGGGCAGGGATGCCACCACAGAGATGAGACATGTTCTTCCAGTTCTAGAACATGACCATGTTCTTCCAGTTTTAGAACATGAGGCTCGGGGGTTGCCTACAGTATGTATATAGCTCTATTTTCGAGGACAAAAATATTTTCCAAGGGGGGAAGAATGTAATAAAGTAAGTCTATAATCCAAGGGTTTGGTCAGTTCAGACAGATCTAAAATCGGACACCGTTTGGTCATCCGTGTGTATGACCAAAGATCTCGAGTTTTAGACTTACTAGGAGGTCTTGTGCTCTTGTGAACAAGTGATCCACTTAGCTCAGTGGTTAAGTCTCAAGGATGTGAAGGAGGAGATCTTGGGTTCAATCCCCATGGGAGACATGGGGAGAGTATTTTGCCCAAAGATCTCTAGAGCCTTCTAGAAGCATCCACTTGAGTTAACTCGAGTTAACTAGGACACTTGGCGCACATGTAGTTACATGGCTGACACTTGGATGGTTAGTATCCACCTGCCCAAGAAGGCAGTCCCCTGGAGAGAGCTATATATAGAGGCATTTGGTTGGGAGGAGAGTGATCTCTCTAGCATGTGGTGGTCGTAATCCTTGTTCTCTTACAAGCTGCAAGTACATAGATGCTACAAAAGTAGTCATGCGGCAAGTAGGTGCAAAGGTTTCACCAAAATCAATGCCTCTTTCTTGTGCATAACCCTTTGCAAACAAGCCTAGCCTTATACATGTTAACTCTTCCACACATTTATCCTTTACATTGTATACCCACTTAGTGCTAGTGTCCTTCTTGCCATCAAGCAAGTCACATAAAGACTAGGTACCATTTTTCATGATAACATCATATTCAAATTGCATTAAAGCCATCCAATGTTTAGAATTTTGTGCTTCATCAAAAAAAATAGGCTTAGTCACATCACAAAGACTAGAGGCAACCATAGCATAGCAATTTGATGCAAAAGAGGCAGTATGAGAGCCTAAATGAATACAATATGATAGAGGTGCATCTAATTTGCTGTCAAGCAAAGTCTCCACTAGCCATTTTGGCATAGTTTCTGCCTCTTCAATACCAACGCTCTCATGATCTACAATACCAACTCTGCATCAGAAATGGAATGATCTACAATGTCATCACATGAAACCTATAAAGGCTAACAAGTTGCCTCATTAGGACCAACACTAGATGGTCCACCTTTAAAAAGAGGGAGCAAAGTATCATACATGTCTTTGGAGCTAACATATGCCTCTTTCGTACATTAAAGTAAAGGCTGAATAGCATCTTCCACAAAAACAACATCACAGCTAACCAAAATGTGTTTAGTCTGTGGATGATATGCATGCCTGGAAAAATGATCAACGAAAGTGACAAAGTAAAGATAGTTTCCAAAAGAGGATGTGTGCATAGGACCACAGACATCATTATGAGCAAACTGTAATTTTTGAGTGGCTTGAACTGAACAATCTTTTGGAAAGGAGGAATGCTGCATTTTAACCAAAACATAGCCTTCAGAAACATGTTTATGAGGTGCATCAAGTTTTGGGCAAAGAGGACACCATATCAGATTTCTACGTGCATAGCAAACTAGCAAAATTCAGATAACCAAAGCGTGCATGCTGAAGCCTTGTATCTGACATAGGTTGAGAATCATGTACTTAATATGCTGAATCATTCATAGATTGTTCTTAGTCTCCACGCTTATACAACCCGTGACATAAAATGACAAAAGCAATAATCATGTCATCACTTGATAGATCATGAACTATACATCTTTCATCAAAAACTTTCACAACCAAGCCAATCTTGGCTAATGCCAAAATTGATAAGAGTTTTTTCTTGATCCTTGAATAAAGCATCTGACGAAGTTAAAGAACTATCATCATCACTAGTCAGAATGATCTTACCAACTCCCATAATAGGATAATAGGAGTTGTTGGCACATGTGACAGTAATCCCTATAGGGGCAGGCTCGAGTGAAGAGAAAAAATTGCACTCCGAGGTAATATGTTTGGCCACCCCACTATCAAAGTAGCAAACATCTGAGTCTACTGCAAACATGAACTACTCATGAGAAGATGGTTCAAAACAACACACAATAGTAAACACCCATTCTTCATCCTGCACAAGCCTCTTTCTTCTTTGCCTCTCTAGCAGTCAGTTTTGGATAGCTCCTAATGACATGATCATTTGCTTTAGAGTATTTGCAAAACAATTTTGATTTTTATGCTTTCTTCTCATCGTTGTCTTCCTTTTGTGGTTGTGTAAAATTAACATATTTCTACTTACTAGTAGGAGATCTCCTTTTTCATTTTCCCTTTCTGAGTAGCTAGGAAAGCATGAAATACAACACGCATAAAAGACCTATTCTACCTAGACTAATCTTCTTGCAACATAACAGAACTAACTCTTCAATTGTTAAGGCATTTGGATTTCCTTTCATCATCAAACAAAGAGTAGAAGCAAAACTCTGATATGAGTTGGGAAGACCATTTAGAACAGTTTGCACAATTGAACTGTGAAGAAGGACTTCATGAACACACACACACACACATACATATACACACACACACACATATATATATATATATATATATATATATATATATATATATATATATATATATATATATATATATATATATATATATATATATATATATATATATATATATATATATATAGAGAGAGAGAGAGAGAGAGAGAGAGAGAGACACTACTCGAGATTGCAAATACAAGAGATAATTTCAATCATATTAACAAATATGCACATGCATCCACATCCACATGTATATGCATCCACATGCACATGCACATACATCCAAATGCACATGCACATGCATACGCAGACATATACACATGCATATACACACATACACATAGACATGCATATACACACATACACATACACATACACATACACATACGTATACACATACACATGCACACATATACATATACACATATACACATACACATACACATACATACACACACCCACACATATACACAAATATACATATATACCTACATGTGCATAAAACATAATCTTTACACTGCTTTGAAACAAATAAAAAATATTAATGATTAGTATGTTAAATAAAATAAAAATATAATTTAAACAATACATATGCTTAAAAATGTAGCAACAAAACTATGATGTCCCATTTTGCCTAAACGTGACATATGAACATATTCATCTCTCTTTTTTTCAACAACTTGTGTATATTTAATGAATCAATAAGTTCATAGATTAAATTTAAAATACTTATGAAATGTATGAGAATTATAACTTATAGTAATATACAATAATTTACATACTTCTACTGATGAAATGATTATTGTGGATATAGCGGTTTGCAAAAGCATAGCCATGTCTCCCTTCACTTATTTTCTTTCTACCATATAATATCTCTTGTCATTTTAATCTCCAAAAAAAGATCAATATATAAAACGCTTTTACTTTATAAACATGCATACACACACATACACATAGACATAAATTCACAAATGCATTCATGCGATAACACATACATACATACACAAACACATACATACACACACATACATACACACACATACATACATACACACACATACACTTACACATACATCCATACACATACACACACACACACATACACACATACACATACACACACATACATACACACATACACACACATATAGATACACTTACACATACACATATACATATACAGATACATATACCTACAGACACACACACATATACATAACCAATAATATACATATATATACTCATATACACACACATATACATACATACATACACAAGTATAGACATACACATAGACACAAACACACATACATGACACACAAACATACACACACATATAAACACATATGTATACACCTATGCATACAGAGACACACACACATGCACACATATAACAATACACACACATACACATACAAAGACATATGCATACACACACACACACATATATATACATGGATATAGAGAAAATACATACATATATACATAAATAAAAACATTCACACACATACACATACACAAATATACACACATACACACATACACACAAATATACACACATATGCATGCACACACATAGAGAGCCATATACATACACACAAACACACATACACACACAGGCATACACATACACATACACATACACACATATGCACATACATACACATACACTCACATACACACATATACATCCACACACACATACACACACATACATACAATCAGAAAACCATTGGATTATAATACATAAATTTTTTTTCTGTGGACATGTATATGGATTTGTATGTGTGCATGTGTAAATTTCTATGTCTATATGTGTGAATTTGTATTTTTGTGTTTGTGTATGTGAATTTATGGGTTAGAACATGTATTCTTGTACATGTGAATATGTATGTATGTGTAAATATGTTCATGTGGAGTACAAGCTTAGTTATTCTCAATCATCAAAATCATTTTGGATGGAGTAATGTATCTCTTTTGACATTATTAAGATATATTGTTTCTTTTTTCTTTCCATCTATATATATACATGCATACACACACATTACTTATATATATATATATATATATATATATATATATATATATATATATATATATATATATATATATATATATATATATATATATATATATATATATATATATATACATACACACATATATACACACATACAAAACTATATACACTTACATATACACATGCATACAATTACATATATATATATATATATATATATATATATATATATATATATATATATATATATATATATATATATATATATATATATATATATATATATATATATATATATATATGTATATATATACACACACATAAACACATACATACATACACCTACACACACATAAAAATATATAGACATACATACATACATAAACATACACATACACAAACATAAAGACACAAGAAAAATACTCATACACATTCATACTATATATACACTACACACACAAAGACATATACATATACACATACACATACACATATAGATACACACATATACACATGCATACACACATATACACACATACACATACATAAGAATACATTTTCTTCAACTTGTAGGTTACTATTTGAAACGTTTTGGTATACATTATCATTGTATATATGCATTTCCTAGTGATTTTATTTTATAAAAGGTGAACATGTAGACTCTTTGATGTTGGAGGAGATGGTGGATAGTCACAAGAAATGAGTTGGTGTAGCTAAAACGCACTTCACATTTGCTATAAGTGATGGGTGAAGAGTGTTGTGGACCTCCTTAGCTAGCTAATAAGTATAAATGATCATGCATGTGTTCTTGGAAGATGATGCTCAAATGATAGAATCAAAAGAGATAGGTAGGGCATATGATCCAATGCACAAAACTTGTTATTTTGGTTGAGACACCTGCTTAATGTTTTACGCAATTCTTTGGGTACAGCAACAATTAGTAAACTTCCTTTTGGGGAACTTCAATTAGCTAAACAAGCTAGTCCAAATATCTTGCAATGATCCAATGAGGATCACTTGACTTTCCAAACTTCATATGGTGTCATACCATCCAATGACTTGGATGGACGCGTGTTAACCAAATAGGTAGCTATAAAAATAACCTCTACCCATAAATAATTCAGTACATTTTTCTCATTTAAATAGACCTAGTTGCCCCAATAGTTAACATGTTCCCTCTCTCTGCCACTCCATTCAATTCTAGAGTATACCTGGTTGTTACTTCCCTCTTTATGCCTCTGTCCTATAGAAATAGATCAAACTCTTGCGAAAAATACTCACCACCTCCATTAGACCTGATTCTCTTCAAGCTCCTTCTTGTTTGGTTTTCCACTAATGCTAAATATTTCTTGAAACATGTAAAACCTCATCCCTATGCTTCATAAAATAGAGAATTGTCCACCTACTGTAATCATCAATAAAAGAGACATAGTACCTTGAACTTGAGATGGATGGATCTTTGCTAGGACCCCACACATCAGTGTGTACAAGCTCCCAATAATCTTCATGGATGTATCCTTTCCTGTTGAATGGTTGCCTATGAGCTTTGCCAAATTGGAAAGCTCCACATTTGTTAGTCATATGTTGCTTTATCACATTATGAATCCCAAGCACACTTTGATCCCTACAAATTTTCTTTGGAGTTCTCTCTCCTATGCGCCCTAGCCTCTTGTGCCATATTTCCAACTTAGATAGGGTTTGGTATCTATAACTGAATAGTTCTATGTTTCTTGTGTCTTCAATTTCAAAAGTAAACAATCTACCTGACTTCTCACCTTTTGCTATCCTCTTGAATCCTTGTTGGGGGTCTTCCACATATGCTGCATGCTTGGTGAGTCTGACCTCTAGACCTTTCTCTACTATCTACCCAGCACTAATTAAATTTTTGGTTATGGTAGGCAGATAGAGAACTTTCCTCAAAAGCTTCATACTACCATCTAATGTCTTAACATTTCCAATTTGCTTGACTGAATGCTTGGTGTCATCACCTATTTGTACCTCATGCTTTCAGATAAGAGTGCTACATTCCCTGCCACATGATTTGAACAACCTGAGTAAATGTAAAAGAGATGCTCATCGTCTTTACCTTGCTTGGATGTCATGTTCATAATGAGTAGAGAATCCTCTTAATCTTCAGTGTAGTTATTGAAGTCCGTTCTTCCTCTGAATCCTCCTAGATAGTTTTTGTTGTTGTAGTCTTGATTGTAGTCATGGTTGTGGTTGTCTCCACCATTGTTGTACCTGCCTCTAGTTTGTCTTTAGCTTCGTGTATGGAAGCCTCTTCCCCTTTGGTTCCTTGTACTCTTGCAGCATTCTTCAGTAATGTGTTCGTTGAGACCACATATGTTGCATGGTGAGTTGTTGTAGGGTCATCCCCTACCTTGCTTACCTCCTCTGCCCCTACCTCTAGCACCTCTTCCTCTTCTTGCATAATTGGCTTAAGAGGTACTAGGCTCTTCATCTTCTTTCTTAATCTTACCTTTATCCTTAGCTTTATTCTTTTCTGTATAAAGAGCAAAAGATTGGTTACCTCTTCAGTTGTCACCATTAATGTTGAGCTTTGCTTCATGGGTGAAGAGTTGTCCCATCAAGGTGTTGAGATCAGGTATCTACATATCCATGTAGAGATCCATTGCAGTGGTGAAGGATTCCCACTTTTCATTAGCTTTAATTCCATTGATGATCTGCCTCACTATGTGCTCTTCCTCTATCTCTTCTTCGATGTTTGCAAGTAGGTCTGCAACATCCTTTATTTTGGTTACATAGTCGGCCACTCCTTGCTTTGATTGCTTCTTAAGAGTTGTGATTTCCATCCATAACTGATTCTTCCTAGCTCTTGTGTTGGAGGAGAAGTATGATGAAACACTTCCCAAGTCTCTTGGGAGGTTTTATAGTTTCTAACATGAGGTAACAAGAAATCAGAGATTGAGTTTAGTAAATATGTCCTAGCAACAGCATCCTTTGCACACCATGTGGTTAGCCTCTCTTGCTCTCCCCTTGTTGGTTGATTCTTGCTGCTGAAGATTGGCATATCATCATCTCTTGAGGTATATACATATAAGCTTCTCCCTTGATGGTATGCTTGGATCCTTAGGGACCATGCTCAGTAGTTGTTCCTGTCCAACTTATCAATGAAGGATGGGAAACCATCTCCCATCTTGATTGTTCTTGCTCTAATACGATTGTTGAAGGAGATGGTTGATAATCACAAGAGATGAGTTGGTGTAGCTAAATCCTGCTTCACACCTGCTATAAGTGATGGCTGGAGAGTGTTGTGGGCCTCCTTAGCTAGCTAATAAGTAAAAATCATCATTTATGTTGCTTGGAAGATGATGCTCAAATGATAGAGTCAAGATAGATAGGTAGGCATATGATCCAATGCACAAAACTTTTCAGCCATCCCCTACTCGCTCTAGTAGTAGACATGTGTGTTTGACACCTTAGTACGATATAGTTGGTTGAGACACCTCCTGAGTGTCTTACTCAATTCTCTAAGTGCAACAACAATTAGTAAGATTCCATTTGGGGAACTTCAATTATCTTATCAAGCTACCAATCATGAGTGGAATCATCTAAAATGATAAATTATATGTAGAGAAATATGTTTAGCAAGTAAAGCAACTCCCCCAACGTTTACAGGTGTTGACAGTCATAGACTAGTGAGCATTAATCGAATGATATCCAACGATTGCAAGAACCAAACTCAATGAAAATTTATAGGATTAAAAAAGATATTATACTGAAGATGTCATGCTTTGAATCATGCGAACTAATGCAATATACAGTGAGAACCAGTTGAGACAATATCACTGTTGTGATAGAGTATGACAGAGATATGAGAGTAGCAAGTAATGAGCATGTATTGTTTAAATCATGTAAAGTTACAAACTCATTGGCAAGAAGGCATTGCTCAATGAGTGTAGAATGAGAGATCTATGATATGAGCTCCTCTTTTGAATGAAGGTACATGGAAATAATCTTAGAACCTCGAGATGCATGCAAGATTTTCTTCTTAAGTTTTATAGCTTTGTGTTGCAGCCAAGCATTTGAATTCAAATTCAAATCCTCACCTAAGAGTAATCCTAAAGTATAGGATTGATTCTCTCTTGACTTTAACTACCAAATGATATGACATTTAAAGCTTCCTAACTCCTCGTGGGTCTACATCACTTTTACACTGAGTAATTAGACTCAAAGTTACAAGAGGTTGTACATATGAAGCTTCTCAAGTGATATGCTAATACATAAAGCTTATGTGTATTCATCAAGTATGTAGGCTTGGGCTTAATTGCACCAACATTTGACATGTCCAAAATCTCAATATCCTTAATATAAGGATGAAGAGGGAAGAATCCCCAAAAGCATTATTGAGAAATTTTCCATTAGTTGGAGGAATTGAACATATGTTTCAAAGACCTATTATCAAAGCTTTTGGCATGGGTATTTCATCATAAAATGATTAATGGAGTAAGTTAGCATATTGATTCAAGATAACACAATTTTTCACAATAGCCACACAATCTAAAGTTAGGTGTTGCATTCGATGGGGCAATCAGTTTTTGGTGAAATTTAGTAAATGGTCCTCATGGACAGTTTTCACTTTTAAACCCATGAAAATAGCAAGTTAAAGACATGAATCTATATCTTGCTCCTCTCATTCATAATCCCCAAGAGTTATGGATAGGTATTAATGTCATTGATGTATCCAACAACATAAATAGAAGACACATTATAGTTCGTGGATTTGTGATTTGGACTATACACGAATCTCTTGAATATGGCATCCATTTATAGAGTGGGATTCTTATATATATATATATATATATATATATATATATATATATATATATATATATATATATATATATATATATATATATATATATATATATATATATATATATATATATATATATATACACTATTTTATGTGAGTTAACCTACTTATATTTTTATGGTTTTCTTGCATGCAAGAATATCTACTAAGGGATATAAGGTTTTTCTTTAATGTGATGACTGGTTGAGTTCAATTTATAATAAGAATCCCGAGAAGAATATTTATCTAAGACATCAATGGCTTTTGCCTATTGATCATCCATGATGACAAAAAAAGGAAATATACTTTATGAAAATATTGAGAAAGATAACTATCCAAAATGAATGACACATGTGGATTGGTATTAGAAATGGACCAAAGGGCCTCTTATAGATCCAAAATCCAAAATCTTTTGTGAGGATGAAGATGATTAGAATGTGAAGATTAGAACTTAGGGAGAACTATCACTAGGAGAGAATATTTCGATAGGGTATCCTTAGGAGTATTGGAGAGAGTTAAAGATATGTCATCTTCTAGATCCTATGCATATATTTATGAATTTTGGTTATTCATTGTGGAAACATCTTCTTGGATTAGAAGAAAGAGAATTATCAAGAAATTATTTAAGGAATCAAAACTCAAAACAAACCTTATGAACATTTTTTTATAAGAATCCATTGGAAACAACTTATGAACCTACTCCTTGGATACTTACAACAAACAAGATGCAAACTATCAACAAGAGGATTTAATCGATCTGGGTACCTACAAGATATGGAGCATCTTTCTAGAATAGATTTACTTTGGATGACAGGAGCTAATGTGGATTAAGGAAACATGATTGACATAACTTTTTGAAGCAAATTCTACATTTTTTTATTGGTGGATGTGTAGTCAAAGGACTATAGGATGTGATCTATCATCTTGGATTTATTATAAGGTAATTATTCTACTCTTATGTTTAGTATATAATATTATTTTCTATCTTTTATTGTGATTTAAGTTCTTTATCATTTGATTTATGATTTATATTCGGTCGATTACATTGAAAGAGATTGAGAAAAACGCAATACCATAAACGAAATGTGAATGCAAGGACCTACTATGTTTGATAGAGGTAGAGCTTCCAACATCATTTTTTGATATTCAGGTTCATTTATTGATCCATCTTGTGGATTACGTGGAGATTTTAAGAGTTGGAAGCACTCAATGGATGTTTTGGGTCAAGCATTTTATGGGGATATTAAAAGTTTATGTGTGAGAAAGAGTAATACATGAAGTATCCATGGCAAAGTGATGGATGCTTGAGGAGTGCATGTACTATATTAGTGAATACCTTGGAACATTTCATTAAGAATGTCCACATGCATGGACTAACAAGTCTTCTTAAAAATGATAGATGAGGTATTATCAAGATCCATTTCAATTCACATTGCAGAAATAACATGATATTTCTACTTTTATTGCATATAATATCGAATACATGCAAGCACTCACTAATGAGTATGAAGAGGAATTTCAAAATCTTCAAAATAAAAGAATGGAGAAACAAAAAATATAGATGTAATCTTGATAGTAATGAGAATATGTATATTTGTTTCTCCTTTAATAATTTATTAATTATTGTACACGAAAATGTTCACTAATATATGTGCATATGGATAGGATATCAAAATCAAAGTCATTGATTCTTTGCATAAAATAGAGGACTCTATGAAATTTTGTTTTGTATCTTCAAACATGTAAAAAGAAAGTATATTTTCATGATATAGTTTATTATAATTTTAAGCACATATTAATCATGTTTGCTTTTTGTTTATATTTTGATAAGTTATTTTGAAGCTCGATTGGTTTTGAGCCAAGTATAAAGGTAATAATTCCACATTGAGGAGGGAATTATCTAGGTTTTGGGAAACTAAATCTTCGAACATAATGCAATTAAGAAACGAATCCTACATTCTTCCTACACATACTCAATAAGAATGTTTTCATAAATACCCTATTTCTCTTCCTTGGTGGTAAGCCATTCATGACAACCTAGAGGTAATTCATTGTTTGACAACTTTATGTTTAGAGAGATCAAATAAATTCATGTTGATAATTTATCATGAAATATTGATTTACTAAGAGAGAAATTACAATCATTCTACATGACAACGATAATAATCCTCTTAGTGAGAACAATAATACTCTATGTGCTGATTTTATAGATGATGAAGAGGAACTAGTAAAAATCAATATTAGTCCATCAACAATTGATTTCCTTTATAATAACATGGATTTTATAATAGAAGAAGTAAAACAAATCGATAACGGTAATGAGGATGAGACTATATTCATGTTTTACCAAAATGATGGTATAATGAAACAACATGACTAGATTAGATAATCAATTCCACTCTACTCATTTGAAATATGGAGTAAATCCCACCATAAAGATGAGATATATTCTTCTAGGTTAGAACACGATGCTCCGAAGTATGCCTAAAGTTTTGTATATAGCTTTATTTTTTAGGAAAGAGCTTAACATTTTCCCAAGAAGCTCTATAGCTTCTTAAATTGAGTTAATGATCTTTAACTTAAATCATTTGGATGGCCATTAGAGAGTGCATTCTCCTTTATTGAAATGGAATACAAGGTGAATCCCACCATACAGATGAAAACATGTGCGTTTAAGAAAGAACTTGAAGCTCAAGGGTATGCCTACAATTCTTTATATAGCTTTATTTTTTAGGACAAAACTGTCTCCCAGGTATATATGAATGTGTGTGATATATGTCTATGTATAGGGATCTGAGTGTAATATCTGCATTTGTATGTATATATATATATATATATATATATATATATATATATATATATATATATATATATATATATATATATATATATATATATATATATATATATATATATATATATATATATATATATATATATATATACATACATACATACATATATACAGATACACACACACACACACACACACACACACACATATATATATATATATATATATATATATATATATATATATATATATATATATATATATATATATATATATATATATATGTATATATAAGTGTGCATATGTGTATTCATGTGTATACGTATGCATGTCTTAGTATGTACGTGTGTGCATGTGTATGATAAATGCATGTGTATGTGTATAAGCATGTGTGGATGTGTGTTTGATGTGTATGTAGCTACGTGTGTATTTATGACTATGTGTGCATGTGTATATGTATGCATGAATGTGATGTGTTTGTATCTGCATGTGTGTTTTATATAGATCTATGAGATCTGCATGATGTGTATGTATCTATACATGTACAATAGTCCTAGTTGATTCAAGTACCTACATATGAGAAGTATAAGTACAAAATTGTCTCCCAGGTATATATGAATGTGTGTGATATATGTCTATGTATAGGGATTTGAGTGTAATATTTGCATTTGTATGTATGTATGTATATATATATACACACACACACACACACACACACATATATATATATATATATATATATATATATATATATATATATATATATATATATATATATATATATATATATATATATATATATATATACATACATACATACATACATACATATATATATGTATATGTGTATATATATATACACCCACACACACACACATATATATATATATATATATATATATATATATATATATATATATATATATATATATATATATATATATATATATATGTATATACATACATACATATGTATATACACATACACACACACACACACACATATATATATATATATATATATATAAGTGTGCATGTGTGTATTCATGTGTATACGTATGCATGTCTTAGTATGTACGTGTGTGCATGTGTATGATAAATGCATGTGTATGTGTATAAGCATGTGTGGATGTGTGTTTGATGTGTATGTAGCTATGTGTGTATTTATGACTATGTGTGCATGTGTATATGTATGCATGAATGTGATGTGTTTGTATCTGCACGTGTGTTTTATATAGATCTATGAGATCTCCATGATGTGTATGTATCTATACATGTACAATTGTCCTAGTTGATTCAAGTACCTAGATATGAGAAATATAAGGCTCGGAGGAGATTCATCTCTCTAATAGGTGGAACAATCTTTTCTCAAAAAAATGGACATTGATATCTAACATCTACATATATGTATATTTTTATACAGTTTTCTTATATATTTGTATATATGTATATGTATGTATTTATGTATCTATATGCATTTAGTTTTGCATATAGACATACACACACACAAACTATATATATATATATATATATATATATATATATATATATATATATATATATATATGCCTTGTGTTCAACGTAAGTGACACATCTTAACTTGAATAAAAGGTTACTAAAATCAACATATGCAATGATGAGAAGACAACTACATGCAATGTTTCTTCTGTGAATAATATTTGTCCTGCTCTAAATGATATTCTTGCACCTAGATATGCACACACACACGTTATATGTACACACACACACACACACACACACACACACATATATATATATATATATATATATATATATATATATATATATATATATATATATATATATATATATATATATATATATATATATATATATATATATATATATATATACATACATACTGTCTCTAGTGAACTAAGTATGAATGTTTTTTTCTCTCTCATGAAAGTCACCGCAAAACATACAAGATCATATAAATTAAACATAAAATATTTATTTCAATTGATATTTAGAATTTATACTTACACCCATTTTAAATGAGCAACTTGCAAGTAGGATTCACTTAAAGCTCTCATTCTTTTGTTTCTTTAACTCCAAAACTTGTGTGATGTCAACCATACTACCATCATGTGCCATGTCACTCTCCAACCCTATGCTACCTATGCATGTGACCATAGGTACCTCTTTTGTTCTCTCATGAGTTGGGGGTGTCATAGGTTTTGTAAAAATAAATGTATTAAAATGATTAGAAACATTTATAAATTATCATAAGAAGAATACATATATGCTAACATTTGTCCTTCTATAATTGGATGTGTGATGTATAGATGTATGTATGCAGACATGTGTATCTGAGTATATATGTACGTGTATATGCATGTGAATGTTTCTATCTATGTATTTTTATTTGTGCATATGTGTGTATGTATGTGTCTATGGGTATGCATGTGCATGTGTGTATGCATGTGTATCTATGTATGCATGTAGTCATATGTGTGTGCATGTGTGTATGCAATTGTATTTGTCTGAATGTGTATGCATGTATGTGTATGTGTCTATGCATGTGTTTGTGTGTATGCATGTATGTGTATGTGCATGCATATGTGTGTGCATCTTTATGTGTGTGAATGTGTATGTGTATGCATGTATGTTTATGTGTGTATATGTATGTGTGCATGCATGTGTATGTTTGAATATGTGTATGTGTATGTGTATGTGTATGCGCATGTGTATGTCTGATATATGTACGTGTATGTGTGTAAATGTGTGTATATATTTGTATGTGTGTATGCATGTGTATTTGTGTATACATGTATGTGTATGTGTTTGCATATGTGTATACATGTGTATGTGTGTCAATGCGTATGCATTTATGTGTATATGTGTATATGTGTATGCATGTGTATGTGTGCATGCATGTATGTGCATGTGTATGCATGTGTGCATGCATGTGTATCTATGCATATGTGTATTCATGTATGTGTATCTGTATATGTATGTGTGTATGCATGTGCATCTGTGTTTGCATGCATAGTGTGTATGCATGTATGTGTCTATGTGTGCATGTGTGTGTGCATGTGTATGTGTGTGTCTGTGTATGCATGTATATGTATGCGTGTTTGCATGTATGTATATGTCAACATATGTGCATATGTGTATGTGAGTCTATGTATGTGTGTATGCATGGGCATGTGTATGTGTTTGCATGTATGTGTATGTTTCTATGCATGTGTATTTGTGTCTGCATGTATGTGTATGTGTCGTGTGTGTATGCATATGAATGTATTTGTATTTGCATATATGTATATGTGTGTATTTATGTGTATGTGTGTGTATGCATGTGTACGAATACATGTATGTTGTGTGTATATGAGTATGTGTGTGTGTATGCATATGTGTGTGCATGCATGTGTGTATGTATATATGCATGCGCATGTATGAATGTGAGTGTATTTGTCTGTGTATATGTGTATGTGTGTATTTGCATGTGTCGTTATATATATGTGTGTATTTGTATGTGTGTTTGTGTGCCTCGATGTGCATCTATGTGTGTGTATGTGTGTGTATGTGTCTCTATGTGTGTGTGTGCATATATGTGTATATGTGTGTCTATAAGTGTTTGTATGTATATGTGTGTATGTGTATGTGTGTATGTGTGTATGTGTGTGCTCCATCCTTCTATTTCTTCACTATGCTACTATGGAATCTTTCCTGTGAAATGGGCTATGGTTATCCACTTTGACTACATCTTCTTCCTCCTAATTCTTGGATGAGCTGGTCACACTAAACTACTAATATTCCCTACCTTTTCTACGATAATTCTATGCATACACATATTTTTGCTTTTGTATGTCTCTATGTATGTCTAGTGTCTGATGAATCTCTAGAAGTAGTGTAATGCTCTTTGTCTTAGCGATATATTGCATTGTGCTCTCATGATCTATGTCCTTCTATCTATATGTCTCTGCCTTAATATCTCACTCTCTTCTTGTTTGTTGTATATGTATATTTGGTTGTGGTGAAGCTCTTTATGTACTACAATTCTTCCTCACCAACCAAAACACTTCTCAGATTCTCCCTTGATATGCCGTATTGCATTACCATTATTGCTAGGATAGGTATTTTGAAGCATCCATTTTGCACAGGGGAATCATATGGAAATCTTGGTTTTGTAGACTAAGAGAGGAATTGTAGCTAAGGATGCAAGGTAGAAGCATGAAGGTCGATGGAGTAAGTGTCATGGAAAATGCCAAGGTGTAGGTATAATTCAATTAAATCACATACTCATGTCTGCAAAACAACACTTGGTCGGACACAAGATTGGTCTTACTAACATTCCTAGGAACCAAAAAGCTAGAATCACCATAGTGAATGTTACCGTGTGCTCCACTCTACCTGATCAATCATTAGCAAGAAATATTGAAGACACCAAACACCTCACTAGAGGATACCACAATCCAACTGAAACCTAAGAAATCCCACTCGATGTATAGTATGTGTGCATGCATATGTGTGTGTATGTGTATATGTGTGCATGTATGCATGCATATGCATGTGTATCTATCCATGTGTATGCATACGTGTGTGTATGTGTGTATGTTTGTATGCATGTGTGTATATAGTATGTGTCTCTATGTTTCTGTACGTATAACTATGTGTATGTGTTTGTGTATATGTGTGTATTTGTATGTGTTTGAATGCATGTGTATGTATATGTGTATATGTTAGGATATGTGCATGTATATGTGTATGTGTGTCTATGCATATGTGTGTGTATATTTATATGTCTGTATGTATGTATGTATGTATACATGTATATATGTATATATGTATGTATGTATGTATATATGTATGTATATATGTATGTATGTATGCATTCATGTAGGCATGCATGTATGTATGTATGTATGTATGCATTTATGTATGTATGTATGTATGTATGTATGTATGTATGTATGTATGTATGTATGTATGTATGTATGTATGTATGCATGTATGTATGTATGTATGTATGTATGTATGTATGTATGTATGTATGTGTCTATGTATGTATGTATGCATGTGTGTATGAATGCATGTGAGTGTATATCTATGTATATGTGTATGTGTATGTGTATATGTATACGAATTGTTGCAAACATTTGTTTTATGTAGGGTACAAGTTTCAAATTATGTAAATACCTTTGGGAAGTCTTCAAATACTTCAAGAAGGCTCATATTATTCATAAAATGTAGCAAAAATACCACGTGAGTTCTAGAACATGGTGAGTCAAATTAGTGAGTCACAAGGGAGCTTCAGTGGTGTCCTAGTGGAAGGTCGATGTGGCTAGTTGTCAAAGTCCATCAATACTTTGCTTATTTGAGCACTTGAGTCATGTAATACCTCCATCCAAGTGTCTACCACGAATTTAGATGTATTAGGAAGGTTTTATATTAGTTTCCCATGCTATAAAAAGAGGAGAAAAGTCGTGATCTTGTGGGATGTCCAAGAGAGTCATATGTGTATCTCTACACTGCTGTAGTTTTGTATGCAGAGATTGCAGAGCTTGTATCTCCCTCATTATATATCCAAATTACATGTTTGATAGCTCATTGGAAAGCTCTTTTTGTCTACTTTTTTTCTGTAAGTTTTCATAATCATTGGATTTGTGAGCTGAGAGCAATACTCTCTGCAAGTAGTGTGTGTTCTCTGTTTTTTATCCCTGCTCAAGGTCTCCATTAAACCTCAAACTTGCAGAGGTCATATCTCCTTGTGTATGTATCCAAATCATGTGTTCTTTGGCTTGTTAGAAATATATTTAAGTCTACTTAAATTCTAGAAAGTTTCAAAGTCATTGGAGTTGTGAGTTAAGAGCAGTAGTCTCTGCAAGTGATGTGTGTCCTCAGGTTCATCTCTGTTTCAAGGTCTCCATTAAAGCTGCATATTGCAGAGGTCATAGCTCATTGTGTATTTATCCATTTGAGATGTTCTATATCTTTTTGGAAAGCTCTTAGAGTCTAGTTTATGTGTGTGAAACAGTTTTGGAAAATTCCAAGTGAGTAAAGAGCAATTTGCTATGCAAGAAAATTGGTCTGTGCATACAAGTTTGTGAAAAAGTCAACTAGGTCCTGCTGGGTTTCACCTACTTCTAGCCGTACTTTGGAGATCAATAAACTCCAACACGAATATGTGTGTATTTGACCATATGTGTGTATATACATGTGTATGCATATGTGTGTGTACATGTGAATGCATTTTTTATGTATATGTGTGTATGTGTGTGTATATGTGTATGTGTGTGTATGTATGTGTATGCATATGTGTGTGTATGTCTATATGTGTGTGTGCATGCATGTATATATGTATGTGTGCATATGTATATGTGTATGTATGCATATCCATATGTGTATGCATGAATGTGTGTTTATGTGTGTGTGTGTGTCTATGGGTGTGTATGTAATGTGTGTGTATGTGTATGTATGTATATGTGTTTATACATGTGTATGTATATGGATTTATGTGACCCTATGTGTGTGTACATATGTTTATGTTTTATGTATGTGTGTATGTATATGTGTGTGTATGTGTATATGTGTATGCATGTGTGTATGTGTGTATGTATGTATGCAGATGCTTGTGTATGCATGTGTGTGTATGTATGCCTATGAATCTATGTATGTATGTGTATATGTGTATATGTGTATATGTGTATGTGTATATGTGTATGTGTATATGTGTATGTGTGTGTATGTCTATGTGCATGTATTAGTATGTGTATATGTGTGTGTGTATGTGTGTGTATATGTGTGTGTATGTGTGTGTATGTGTGTGTGTATGTGTGTGTATGTGTGTATGTATAAATGTGTGTGTGTATGTGTGTCTATGCATGTAAATGCATATGTGTGTATGTGATTGTATGTGTGCATATGTGTATCTATGCATATGTGTGTGTATGCATATGTTTGTGTATGTGTATTTGTGTGTATTTATGCATATGTGTCTATATGTGTATTTGTGCATGTGTGTGTATGCATATGTTTGTGTATGTATATATGTTTTTATGTATGTAACCATATGCGTGTGTGTATATGCATGCATTTGAGTGTATGTGTGTGTGTCAGTATGTGTATGTATATTTTTGTCTATATGTTCGCATATGGATATTTGTGTATGTGTATGTGATTATGTGTGTAGGTGTGTCTATGTGTAGGTGTGTGCATGCATGTGTATTTATATATGAGTATGTGAGTGTATTCGTGTGTCTATGTTTATGTGTATATGCATATGTGTATGCATGTATGTATGTATGTATGGATGTTCATGTGTGTGTATCTATACATATGAGTGTATTTGTGTGTGTATGTATATGTGTGTATATTCATATGTGTGTTTTTCTATCTATATGTATGAATATGTGCATATTTGTGTATGTATGTATGTGTGTTTTGTTTGTGTCTTTATGCATCTGTATGTATATGTGTGTATGAGATTGTATGTGTGTATGTATATGTATATGTGTATATTTATGTTTGTGTATGCATATTTGTGTATGTATGCATGTGCATGTATGTGTGTATATGTGTATGTGTGTGTCTATGCATGTGTATGTATATGTATGTGTATGTGCCCTTGTGTATATATGTGTGTATGTATGTGTGTGAATGTGTATTTGTGTATATGTGTGTGCATATTTGTGTGTGTATGTGTGTGTATTTATGTGTGTGTGTATGTGTATGTGTGTATGCATGTGTATTTATATGTGTGTATGTGAGTGAATGTGTTTGTATACGTGTATGTGTGTATATATATATGTGTGCATATGCATATTTGTGTGTGTATGCATGTTTGTATGTATGTATGCATGTGTGTGTATGTATGCATGTGTGTGTATATGTGTGTGTTTGTGTCTATGTGTGTGTAGGCATGTGTGTCTATGTATATGTGTTGTACGTGTATGTGTGTATGCATGTGTATGTATATGTGTGTGTATGTGTATGTAACTACATGTGTATGTACATCTATGTATGTGACTATATTTGTGTGTTTATATGTGTATGTGTATGTAGGCATATGTGTGTGTATGTGTATATGTTTTATGCAGGTTTCTATGTATGTATGTATATGCATGTGTATCCATGTGTTTGTATATACGCATGCGAGTGTATGTGTGCATATGTGTATATGTATGTGTCTATGTGCATGCATGCATATGTGTGAACATGTATATGTGCATTTGTGTATGCATGTATGTATGCCTATGCATGTTTGTATATATTTGTGTGAATAGTTTCCTCTCTCTCTCACTCTTCCTGTCTCTCTCTCTCTCTGTCCTATGTCTATGCATTCTCTCTCTCTCTCTCTCTCTCTCTCTCTCTCTCTCTCTCCCCTCCCCCCCCCCAAGGTGCATGGAATCTTGGCACAAATGTTTTGGGAGAGTCCATTTTCGTTTTTATTTCTAGGGGGTCACTTATGCAACTCTCTAGCATTGCAAGTAGTCTACTAGCATGGCTACTAGCATGACTACACTCCACCACTCTTAGCAATGCTACTTAAGTACTATTGCATATGGGATGCGTGCATCATATTGTCTTGAGCATCACATGTGCAAAGCTCCAGGGATAGAGCATTCCATAACTGATGCAAATCGTCACTTTGAATTCCTCTCTAAGGTGCTATTACATCTTAATTGTTTAGGTCTAATAAAATATGGGATTGTTTGTGAGTTAAATTTTTCCTCTTCATAGAAATTTGCATTTTCCTTTGGCCTTTCTTATGGGAGAATACTAAACTTCCATTTGCAGCTTGAAGCATGGATGGCCTCATAGGTATACTCATAGATACCTCTGTTTACCCAATTCAATATTTATCAGAGTTCTATGAATGAACTTGATAGATTTTTGTCACTTAAATAAGATTAGAGGACCTTACTAATGCAAGTTATCTCCCTCGAGACACTTTTCAACCTTAAGAGCACATGAATGTTCTTAATTGATGGGACTTGGAGAATTATGAAGCAAAGTGGCAAACGCGAGTATTCTTGTATTTATGTTTGAATTTGAATTGCCCTCATTACTTAAAAATGAGTCACCTATGAGACTAAGGTGTGATGAACGTTATCTCATAGCCAAGAGACTCTAGAATAAGGGATTCAAATTATGGAAGCACCTCCAGAAATAAGACACAAACAGATGGGTGGACTTTGAGGACCTTGATCCTAGTGCTGCGGTCACGTACGGGGAATGGAATATTTTATTGAGCAAACGCCATGCTTGCGACCGCTCTAAAATCTGACTGCTTATGGGATAGGACGCTCCAGACCTACTAGGCCTTAAATAGTATAATGGTAATTGCCTTTCCAAGCTTCCATATATCGAAGCTCGCAATGACATTCACATCAGTCTCAACAAGAAATGGTGTCTCAACTCAATGGGACTTCGATGGGATATGAAATTTATGTCTATCTGGAACCCTCTCATTGAAAACAAGAATTATGTCCTCCTATTGCAAGTTTTACACCGTGGTATATGGACCAATGCAAAAGCTAACAAGATCTATGGTGTTCTGCCCTCGTGCAAGGGATGTTGCCATAGCAACGATGATATTGGTCACATGTTCTTTGCTTGCCCTAAATCCCTTCGGCTATGGAGGGTTCTTGGCCGTTCTCTGGGGCTCCAAGAACAAATCAATTGGAAGCAAGCCCTCATTGGTGAAGCGATCGATTGCTCTGCGATGTTGTGGAATGCGATCAGGGGAGAGATCTTTTGGAAGATTTGGTGGGAAAGATGCGCTCACAACTTTCGCAATACCCCCAAGGAATGGTCGATCGAGAAGTCCGTATCACATGCATATGCATAGATACATGCATACACATACACACACATAGACACATACACACACATAGACACATACACACATAGACACATACACACACATACACACACATATACACATAGATTTACACACACATACACATGCATACACACACATACACAAATAGACACACACACACATACACACACATACACACACATGCATACACACACATACACACATCGACACATACACACAGTGACACATACACACATAATGCATATGCATATGCATACATACATACTTACATGCATATACACACATACACACACATATGCATACATAATGCACATGCATATGCATCCATACATGCAAACACATACACACATAGACACAAACACACACATCGACACATACACACACATATACACATACACACTCGGACACATACACACTTACACATACACACACATCGAGACACATTTACGCACACACACACATAGACACACACAGTACTCATACATATACACACACACACATAGATCCATACACACACACACACACGTAGATAGACATACACACACATAGACATACATGCATACTTATGCATACACACACACACTTAGAGAGACATACACACACATACACACACACATGCATACATAATCTACATGGATATGCATACCGACACATACACACACATACATATCACATATAGACTCACACAGACACACATAGAGAGAGATCCACACACATACACACATATATATGAATACACACACACACACACGTAAAGATACATACACACACATACACATACATGCATACATAATGCATATGAATATGCATACATGCATACTTACATACATACACACACACATGGATACATATGCATACATAATGCACATGCATATGCATAGATACATGCTTACATGCATACACATACACACACACATAGATACATACACACACATAGACACATACACGCGTATACACACATACACTCATACACACACATATACACACGGATTTACACACACACGTAGACACACACACATACACAGACACACTTACACATGCATACACATAGACATACACACACATCGACACACATTTACACACACACATACACATGCATATAGACATATATATATAGATATACATGTTTATACACACATATCCATGCACATACACACATAGACACATACACACTTACACACACACACATACACACACATACCCACACACATACACACATCCACACACATTTACACACATACATACACATGCATATAGACACATATATATAGATACACACGTATATAAACACATAGACACACATACACACATAGACACACACGCACATACACACATACACACACATATATGCATAGACACACACGTAGAGACATACACACATATATATGCATACACACACATACACACACATACACACACATACACATACATGCATACATATGCATACATAATGCATATGCATACATACATACTTACAAGCATACACACATACATACACACACATGCATAGATTTGCATACATAATGCATATGCATATGCATACATACATGCTTACATGCATACACACAATCACATATACACCTACATACACATATACACAAATACATATGTACATGTATATATATTGATTTCTAACATTTTGTTTTATATGTACATGTATTATGGATCCTAGTAGAGAGAGAAAGATGAAACTCACTCTCATAAAAAGTGTTATGAGAGAAAGAGTTCTGCCTGATACTCTAGGGATCATCATGCATGAGTACTCAGAGATGGCTGATGATGAGCTAGATTATACGATCGAGATGCTTACCCAATGATCAGAGGAGGGCTCGTCTGCGGCTCCACATGTAGGAAGATAGTTATCTGCTCATAGGTATGTTTTTTTTTCACAATTTTTTTTAATGATATTATAACACATATTTTTATTAATCTTTATCTATATATTTTCACGACACCTATACCAACTCTTGATCATGATAGCAGAGCACAGGTGCCTATGAAGACATGCATAGGCACCTTAGGGCTAGAGTGCGATATAGAGGCAGAGGGGAACATTGTGTACATAGTGAATGGATTGGAGTTCAAGAGAATAATGCGAGCATTGTGCAACTCTTACTTGTGGCTTCTCCACTTACAATGGAAGTAAGTATAAATTTTACATCTAATTTGAAATAACTATCTTATGTTTTATTCACATGATTTTTTTACTTTTGTAGTGAGCATGATGAGAGGGATAAAAAATATGTAATTAGTTTACTTGAGATAGATTATGGGATAGGATGGTCGCATTAGTGGTGTCTAAACGACATGCAGACACTTATGGTTCGTCATGGCGATAATGCACGGTATGCATTGCTTTTATGTATGTATATGTGGATATGAGTATATGTGTTTATGTATGTATGTATGTATATGAGAGAGACAGAGAGAAAAGAGTGAGTTTAGAGGTACAAATACACGCATACACACACATATACATCATACATGCACATTTATACATACACACACATACATGCATATTTGTACACACACATACACATTTTTGATGCAGTTACACACATATAATGAATACAGACATAGACACATACACATACTCACATACACATACACATACATAATCATATGTACACACACATAGACTCACATAATCATATAAGGTAATTATGATACTTTTATATTTATATATATGAATATTTGATATCTTTTATTTTTGAATTAACTTCTTTATATTTTTTTTTAATGATATGTATAGGTGGATTACATCAAAAGGGATTGACAAAAACTTGACCCACAAAAAGAATTGTGAATGCAAAGAGCTACTATGCTTGATGGAGAAGGAGCTTCCTACTTCATTTTTTGATATTCAGGTTCATTTTTAGTCCATCTTGTAGATGAAATAGAGATTGGAGGTGTTGTCAACACTCGATGGATGTTTTGGTTCGAGCCATTAATGGGAACATTAAAAGGTTCTATGCAACAAAAAGGGAAACTAGAAGGATCCATGGCAAATGTGTGGATGCTTGAAGAGTGTATGTATTATGGTAGTGAGTACCTTGAAAGAGTCATGAAGAAGCTCCACGTGCATGGACCAACGAGTCTTCTTCAAAAATAACAGATGAGGTATTATCAGGTAAGGGAGTTTCATTTTTATTTATATTTCAAGAAAAAAATGATGTTTCTACTTTTGTAGCATATAATATCGAATGCATGCAAGCATTCCTTAGTGAGTACAAGCAAGAACTTCAAAATCTCCGAAGTAAATGGCAAAGAAACAAAAGATATATAGTCATTGCCTTTCATGGAGACATTCATGGTGTAAAGGATGCATTCATGGCAATTAAGGCTTGGGACACCTTTTCTTTTCATGCCCCAAGTCAATATCAGTCCTACATGCCCTTGGGAAAATCACATTGTTGCAGGGATAAGTCAACTAGAAACAAACACTATTGGGGTAAAGCGATCAATTGTTACTCAACACTATGGAATGCTATAAGAGGAGAGATACTTAGGGAGATCTAGAAAGAGAGGCGTGCTGCCAACTTTGGTAGCCCTCCTAATGAATGGTCAATCGAAAAATCTCTTTTCCTTTTAGCCAAAAAAAAAATTCCAATTGTAGTAGACCCCTCCCTTTTAGGCATCACACAGTGTTTTCTCCTCAAGAGCAACAAGATCAAAAGAAAGTGCACCCCCCATAAGGAGGATGAAAGGATTATGAACCTTCTTTGCAATGTTTTGTAGCAAGTTTTAAGAAGCCATTGCTTTGTGCGATTTGGGGCATCCCATGGGTGCTAGGCCCGTTCACTTGTACGATTGTTCTTTCTATTATTGAAAGTTTGCGAGAGTAGGCTATTTCCAAACTTCCTTTATTTGGAAAAATAAGAAAAAAAATTAGCTTGAATTTTGAAATGGAATCAAATCATTTTGATCTTATGGCCAAAACTTTAGACGTATGTGTCTATGTGAAAAGGGTCTTGGAAACGACACATGCCTACCAACAACACATCCTTAGGCTTATCAAATGATTTGCATATTCAGTAATATTTGACTCATTTCAAAGCAAGATGTAATATCTAATGACATACTAGGTTACATTACAATGTCATAATCCATATGAAATGTTGCACAATCCTTCTAAGAAGATATATATAAAAAAACTCTGGTTGCAAGTACAAAAGACATAGGGTGTTGTTTTTCGCATGACTTTATAGATAAATTAGCAGTATCTTATGTTGTATATCAATCTACAATGAGTAAGAACCTTAAGTAAATGTCTTGTCAGCATATATTCTCCCAAAACATAAACATTCTAACTACGAAGCAATGATATTTCCTTTACGGTGGGCATGAGATCCTATCTCTCACATTTAAGTACCTATGCTACTATCCTCAATGTCATATGTGTTTGAATTCCACTTTTGTATCTGTTGCATAGTTAGAGCTCTATCCATAGCATCTTTATGCACAATTAGTGATACACATCTCTCTCACTATCAAATTTGACTCCAAAATACCTCTCTCATTCTCTCTCTCTATCTCTCTCTCTCTCTCTCTCCTTTATTCATGTTTTCCACAATGTATTTGCTTTTGGTGTCTCTATTGGACCTAGAGAATATAAAAAAAACATCACAAACATACACACATAGTAATGTATGCTTTCATAAAAATCCATACAAACCCACAATCACACACATATACAAATAGACACAGATACACTCACACACTCATGCACATATAGATGCAACCTTGCACAAAAACACGAGTTCAAGGACACAAAACGCATGCAAAATCATGAATGTTAATGCTCAAAAACTCACCACAAGACATATAAGTCGCCATAAATGATTTCATGGAGTACTTTCGAAGAAATTATAGGTGGACTCATTATGAGTTCCCATCAATAAAGAGGATTTTTGGAACCACAAAAATTCAAGGTAATGAAATATGTATGGCTATTGAAAAACCAAATCCCTTGTTGATGGTTGATAAACATAAATTTTTACTTACGGCCTTTAGAAACCATTTCATGAAGTGTTTGTGACAACTATAATATTTATGAATAACTACAAAATATTCTTTGTTAAGTTTATAGATGTAGTTTTCAAGCGAGGATCTGAGCTTTTTTTATGCCTAAAGATTAATGAAGACGAAAAGACCAAAGTATGGTTCTTTATGAAAAGATAATGCATGTATGTGAAATGAAATATGCATTGAGTTAGTAAAAGCTACAAACGAACCTGTTTTGCTTGAATTTCTTTCTTACTTAACAAACGTTTTTAGAAGGATATATTTGATGATTATTGGATATGTATGTTTTTGCACAGATTTCAAAAAAAAATATCACTAATTGAGACAAAAGAAATCAGTTAGATAATCTAGAAGAATGGTTAAAGTGCACTCAAGGTGTTTTCCTAATGATAGGATGGTTCTATTACAAATTGTAGTTCTTATAACTTCATTTTAAGAATGATCATTTTTCATGAAATTCGATACACAAATAGATGTTGAAGTGTTTAATATTTTCACATGATTTGACACGATTTGGACTTTCTTTGGTAGGTGTAATGTTATCAATGTTGTTGCAAAATAAATTCACCCTCTAGAAGGTGTATAGAGGTCATTGTTGAGAGCCCTTTCTCACCATCGGAATAAGCAAGTGACATGAGCTTTATTGTGTTCATTAGAATATATTATTTACTTGTATGCCTCAAAAGGTCATAATTTTTGGAGTTTGGGTTGAAGAGAAATTCCAAATGTTTGTCGGTAATTGTGTAGGGATTTTTCTATAACAAGATTTAGAAAATTTTAGAAACTTGAGTGTTTCTCCCAATTGCAAATGCCAAATGGAATGAAATTTGGATATGATTTGGGTCAAAATTTTCCTATTCTCATGTATGAATTTCATAAGATTCAGATGAAATTAGGAAGGCTATAGATCTTGGCTAGCTATCTCATCCCTCTAGGAAGGACTCATGAGAGGGTTGCATGGGTTAGAAATCATGCCATTTCTCTTTGGTAGATTGTCCCATCAAGAGCAGTAATTTTTAAAATTATTTTGGGATATTCAAGCTTGAGTTTCACATAATTTGAGATGAATTGGACATCTGGTGATGATTCTACTATTGCTTTGTAGTCTCTAGTGTGATCTTCGAGTTGTGAAATATTTGTAAGTGTTAGCCTATTTTTCATTAGATCTATAGAGGAAATGTTTTATTAGTTTCCATTATTTGTAATTGAAGTTTGCCAACTTCCTTGGATAGCTACAATAGAAATTTAATTCTCTATGTTTTATCTTGCTATTAAATGATATGCAACACAAAATTATAATAGAGCTAGCATTTCAATTAAAGTACAAGTAAAGAAGCCACCCATAATGAGCTCTCTATGTGTTTCCTTTTAATCTTCTAAGAATAAAATTATTTTTTATGAAGTGTCTACATCTATGGAACTTAGTGAGTTTGTAAGAATTGTAATGCCAGACTAGCATGAATGTAAGAATATGGTTAGAGAAGAGACTTACCTTGAGGATTTATCCATCTCCCCATAACATTCACTTACAGAGTGAGTGTGTACTTGAAATAAAGCAATAGAGGTGATTCCATTAAACGAGTCTGAAGAATGATTTTCCCAATCCCACTAGAGAGACATAGATGCTTTAGTACATGATAAAGTAGAGCTATTTTGTTCAAAGTGTAGAGCTTGATTTGTGCCTCGAGCTAGGAAGACTTGTTGGAAGATTTGACTCAGCGAATGGGATTTACTAGTGAGAGGGAGAGAGTGCAAAAGGCAATGTCAATGTTTGTGAGATGGAAGAGATCAGAGTCACATATAATGCAAGATAGATGGATTCACAATCAAGCCACTCGGAGTTTTCTAATGTTTACTTTGAGACCACTAGTTTCCATGGGAGAAATTTTGAAATGTATAAAGGATCTCAAAGTTGATTTTGTTTCACTAGAGGAGTGAAGGGATCAAGTGACGAACAAGAGCCCATGAGTGAGGAAGTCAATAAAATTAGATGGGATTCACCTAAAGATACCATTGCACTTGATAAAGAGGGGATGACGAAATAATGTGAGGACAATGACTTTGATGATGAATTTCTTTTTGTGCGTAGATCAAGTCCGAATATGGATGATAAAGTAGGTGAGTTTGATGAGCTGCTTGAGGAGAAAGAAAGTTTTCAAGAAAACGATTCAACTGTTTCATAAAGAAAACTATTTTTTTAGTTATATTTAGAAAACCAATCAAATACAATGAGTTCATGAAGTAAGTTTCAAGGCTTCTCACAATGAGGAACATGGGACATTGTTCACAAAAACTTCCCAAGTTAAGGAGGCTCTTACTGATGCTTCTCACGAAGTAAGAGCGGTTAAGAGAGATGTGATGTTTTTTTAGTAGAATAAAAATCATGATGAACTTATTCCCCGAAATGATTTTTAAAAGGAGGATTTGTTGATAGGTAATGAAGTGTTAGATGAAGAATTGCATGATGAGTGCTTGAGTTTACACAATTTAGAATATTTTTTTAATGCGTGATTTTGTAATGTCCCATTTGTACCAGCGTAATTATCCATTAGTTAGTCCTTTTGTTTTTGTGAGTAAGCTTAATCACATCCTTGTTAAGAGAAACAAGTAACATGCCAAAGCATGTTGCCGCCTTCCTGAAGAAGCATAATGGAGTCAGCAAAACTCGTTTGAAGGTCTTGAAGAAGTCCCTGATGAGACCATGAAGCCTTCGGATTTTACGATTGGGAAGCCAACCCTTCTAAAGTATATGAGTCAGCAGTAGTAGAATCAACAACCAATAATTGTTTCCATACAATCCCGAGTGTGAGAAGAAAGCATCGCGGAAATCCTAGAAGCTAGGTGAAATGTTCAACAAGGAGCACACTATCTTCTTCATTTGTAATGCGTTCCACTCCTGGGTTACCAATCATGTATTTGATTGTTTCCTTGCACTGGTTTTTGTTTAGGATTTTTCATATTTCTTTAGAGGGCTTTAATGCTTTCCTAGCCCACCAATATTTAAGGTAAATCTCAAGATTTTTTCTTTAAATTCTTTCTTTATTTAAAGCATACTTTTGATCTTTCGTAGGCTATAGTCGAGTTGAGAATGTCTTTTGTTGACTTCCACCTCAAGACGCTAGAGACTTCCACCTCAAGACGCTAGAGCAACTCGTAAAGAGTTTCCCTTCACCATGAATGTTATGGAATTTTTTCTAAGTCTTTCGCATAATATATTGCGTCTTCTTAACTACTACCTTCCAACACTTGGCTGAAGAGGAGTGGAGGTTGAAAGCCATGTTCCAGCTCGAGACAATTTGCCGCTAAACTGAGGGGAGAGAGGAGATCCTAGGATCAGCATGGAACTAGTGAGCTTTTCCATGCTTGACATGGGGCTTGAAGATAAGAACCTCCAGATTGTGATCCATCACTACTAGGTCCACAGATTAAGAGAGGAAGGGCCCAGTTTATCGATGGCATTATGCGTCACATAGCTTTTTTTGTAATCTAGCTTTTTGCAACTCGGCACGTGACTGAACGTTCGACCATGTGAAGCCAACCTCATCTTTCACCCAATTGACCAGATCAAAGTGGAGCTTAAGATGTCTGAAAGGACACTTTCTTCATCACTTTTCAATACGATTAATTCAGCAACTAACGTGCACAAGTACTGTGCCATCGTTGAATGGATTTTCCTGGTTAACTGCCATGCCTAATGTTCACTTGTCAATGCAAGGCCTTGTCTTGAAAGGAGCACTCTTAAAAGGGTTTGTCGTAAAAGGAGCACTCTCATTTTTCCTTTTTATGGATTTCAAAGTCTATCTGCTTCTGCTTTCCAAGTTTGAGCCCATGATTATGGTCTTCTAATATAGGCGGCGCGAGAACAAGTCAAAAAGAGGATCTGTTAAATAATACCTGGGGAAAAAAGTAATAAGAAGTTGTCCTTTCAGACAAGGTTAAGGGCCCCATTTTCTGATCAGAATGCATGCGTTTCTGAGAATCATGGCTCTGAGCTCTCACGTCTGGAGTCATCTTGCTTCATAATCTCATGACGACCAGAACCTTTTTAACTTTGTTTTTTTCAATACAATGAATTGAAAACACACTCGCACACTCAACCTCTTTAAGGTACAGGCACCCATCTTATGTCCAGCCAAGACTTGAACTCAGGACTTCCTCCGAGAGACTCAAGGCGTCAAAGCACTAGGTTAAGCGAGCTCGGTGAGAACCAATTTTCTGCTTGGTTCACATTTTCAAAAGCTTTTTGTTCCAGTGTACTCTCTGCAGGCATGGCGGCCTCTTTCTCTGCAGTCCTATAAGAGGATGGACGGGAGACGTAGTGATGCAATGCTTTAGACAGGGACTCGTGGAAGACTCTTCCTTCCGCTGTGACCATGTCTCGCTTTAAACGCCACGGAAAGAAAACATGGGATAGTCATCAAGACATAGAATATTCCTATGTGCTTTCATAGATATAGTGGTAGAGGAAACACATGCAGTGCTCTTTTGCTGAAAAGGGCATTGTTGATTTCGGATGTGTTGTGTACGAATTTATGGAATCCCTCAATTCAAACACAAGCGCGTGTCGATCATGAAGCAGCTTCTGACAATACAGAGAACAAAAGTCAGCTAAAAGCAGAAGTCTTTCTAAGATTAGTTTGAGTCAATGAAAAAATACCATTTGGCCCATGCTATTACCAACAGAACTCGCAGAAAAATGCTGAAAAGACCAGCAAAATATGTTCAGCTTCTGACAATACAGAGAACAAAAGTCGTCTAAAAGCAGAAGTCTTTCTAAGATTAGTTTGAGTCAATGATGAAATACCATATGGCTCATGCTATTACCAACAGAACTCACTGAAAAATGCTCAAAAAATACGTTCCCAAACAACGAAATCATATCATCAGAAGTGACGACATATCTAGCTAACACCTCTAGTGTGTGTGTGTGTGTGTGTGTGTGTGTGTGTGTGGCGCTTGGGGGGCTGGGGGGGTGGGTTGCATGTTCGCCCCAACTAGGGAGATGAGAGACCCAATGAAGAGGTCTCCATTGTTGAAGTGTTATTAATGTCCTCATACTTAAGGGTAAGGGCAGTTGGTTGAGTTTTGGCCTCTTGAGATGGAGGTCTAGGCTTCAACTCCCGGCATGGACATGTACAAAGCCGGGATGGACATGTATGGCTTTGGTCAATTAAACCAATTATAATGTTGTAATCTTGTCTAACCCCTACTATGTGGGATACAAGGGGTCTTATAGCTACTATGTGCATTCAATTGTTTAGTTGCACTTTCAAATTTAAAGCTCGGGGGATTAGGCTCTTGCTAAACCTCCATTTAAAAAAAAAAACTTATACTACTATTTTCTTTTTGTTTTTTTTTTTACGCAATAGGAAAGGAAGATTGATTAATGAAACAAGTACAATGTGTATAGGGAAGCAATGATCTCACAAGCCACCAAATTCTTGGGGTTAATATGACATACCCCATGAAGCCACAATTATCAATACAAAACACCATCAGGAATCTATCACTTGAATACATTGATAATATAAGTATATCTCTCCATTTGTTAGGAGGATAGTTGATGAGGACAAGATTGACATTCAGAGGGAGTCCCTTTATGGACGGAAGATGCTTATGCCCAAAATCCATTAGGGCTTTTCTAAGAGGGACCACGAAGTTCTTCTTCCCATTTCTAAAATGCCTTCGATTCATGCTCATCCATATATGCTAAAGGAATCCCCCTCCAGATATTCCATAGCACCAAATCCAAGTTGTTGTAGCAACCAAGAAGAACTTCTCTGAATCCAAGCTAACACAGATTCTTAACTTTCAAGATGGGATCAATAATATGCCATAACCTCTTAGCATGCCAATAGCTTATGAACAGGTGGGCCAAATCATCTTCTTTGCTACATATTGTAGAGGTTCCACTACCAGCGTTAATATTCCTTGCTATGCTTACAGTCCACAGCCCATTATGCATGATAAGACATTCCAAGAAGGAATGTTTGATGTTTTATATTAAATATGAAGGAAGTTCAGCCTTAGCCTACTCTCCCATACTTGTATTAAATAAAAGGAAAAGAAAAGTACAAGTGAAGGGGACTTGTGCCCACGAGACCTCCAATGTCCCACAAATGAAGGGTAGATCTTACAAAATTTAGATGGCATTACAAAGAAGGTTAATCACCCTCTCATCACCCTGCTTGCTGTTGATTAGAAGGAGCACTTAATGATGTTTGAAGCAGGGATTTCTTACAATTGGCGATTTTTTGCCGAGGGGGAACAATGATCTCTCAATTGGCCGCTCTTTGGGGGAATCGTGAAAGTTATAAGCACATCTTTCCCACCAGATCTTGCATAGGAAAATCCCTCTAATGGCATTCCAAAGAGTCATCGAGCAGTTGATCGCTTCTCCCACCAGAGCTTGTTTCCAACTCATATGCTTCTGAAGTCTAATTTTCTTTTCGACAATCTCAGAGAGCGTGTTGGATTTGGGACAAGTAAAGAAGATGTGAACAACATCTTCAATGGATCGGAAACAATGCTTGCACCAGGGAGACCCCCACAATTTTGCTAGCCTTTAGGTTGGTCCAAATTCACCGATGAAGAAGTTGCCATAAGAGGACAAACTTTTTGATTTCTATGATACGGTGCTTGATAGCCATGAACCTCATATCCCACCAGAGCTGCATCCATGACAGGCACCACTTCTTATTGAGCTTGACCTGATAATCAATGTTTCCTTTGATATTCAGGATTTTTTTTAGGCAGTTACCATTACACCATCTGAGACCAAGTGGGCATGACGAGTCGTGCCCCATGAGAAGATGGACTTTAGAACACTCCCAGGCAAGATGTCTGCTGTGTAAAATACTCTTCATAGGTAATGATGACACTAGGGTCAATATCCTCAAAGTTGATCCATTTGTTGGTGTCTTGTTTTCATAGATGTTTCCATTTTTTGAAGCCATTTTTCCATAGCTTCTTGGCGCTTCAAATGTTCCAAGATTCCACATTCCTGATGCCATGGACCGGAAACCAAATAGAGTTGTTCTGCTTGATACCAGCCACCCACTTCCAATCTTTACTAATTCTTATGAAGCTTTTGACTTTATTCCAACTCTTCCATAGGGAGCACACGAGATTCTAGCTTCACGAGAAAACCGCGATGGGGGAAAACAAAAGGGTGAGAATGTCAAGATTCTTCCAATTTGAAAATCCCACGAAAGTCAGTGCATTCTTGTTTCTGAAGATCAATTTGGCCCATGAATGCTCCCCATTGCACCATGCCTTAATCGTCCATTTTTCCACAAGTTTATCAGCCATGCACACAATGTCCATAATACCAAGACCCCCACTATCCCTTTGGCTAGTGTAGATGGACCATTTGATTCTAGGCATCCCCTCTTGTTATGGTCTCCTGTAAGGAATTGAACTCACAACCTCCTGGTTAGGAATATCATGGACTAACCACTTGCCGCAAAAACCATGGTTGAGGATTACTTCTTAATCCTCTCTCTTAGGGTGTAGTTCAACCATCTCCGGGTGTGGTTCAACCATCTCCAACGTATCACTTTGTTACATTCTTTCCCCCTTGATTGGTCATTGTCCTCAAGGATGTACTGATTGTCCATCTAGCCTCGATAATATCATCTTCATCCATGTTTGCAGGCATCTTTGAAATTCCATTTACTACACATTGCCTCCTTTGAATCAGCACATCTTTAATCTGATTCTTCCATAGAGTAAAGTTTGTGCCATCAAATTTTTGAATCTCAAAATGGTCTTCGCCCTATAAGTTATAGCTCCTCCGAACACTAGCACGAGACCCTGATCCACCACATGTGCTTGAGACCTCTGATGCCATGATGGTAGAGAACTGAATGGAATGATAATGGAGCTAGAAGAGTCCAAACACCAATGAATAAATGTATCAAGGAGTAAATCAACCATTGTATAGATGACAAAACCAAAAATCTAGAAAAAATTTACCAGATTATCCTCTTCAAAATGAGTGTATCACCAGTGTCAAAATATCATAAAACTGCAAGTAGTGACATGTTTGCTTGCATAGTGAATCACTCACTCCACTGCATATAATCAGTTACCCAATAGAAGCCAACTAGGCTTATCGAGCACCTATGAACAAGTATCATATATCTCCTATGGTGAGGCTTGGTAATTCTTCCACTTGAATCACCAAAGAGACCCCAACATCTGGGTGTCTCCTAGTTAAGAAAGCACACCATGACCCTCTTTTTCAAACGCAAAAGGCTTTATGCAAAAAACATAACCGCTATATCAATGACCACATGGATGTACATAAGCAGTATCCACAGAAGTGTACATGGTGTGTATCTGCTCAATATATGCAGTAAAATGACACTAAAAGGCTGAATGCATAGCCCAAAAACTAGCCACACAACTCCTGCAAGTGTCTGTCAACTCTGATGTTTTAGGCCCAAAAACTTGCATAAATTTGTAGCGGCTCCTCCCACCAAAACTTGAAACCTTTCTAGAAACCTGTAGTTTTATGAGTGTGCCTGAAAACATAGCCCCAAAGGTTGATTTCTGTTGTCGGAGAAGTACAAAGAACACTCTTCTTGATGTTCTTGGACCTGTATGAAGAGAACTATGTGCCAAAGTACTCCAAAATCGCTCTACAGGCCACCCCAAAAATACTTGAGAAACAAACCTTAAAAGCAAAGAATGAAGCTTTGAGGGACCAAAACATGTGCAAGGTAATGTTAACCTTAGTCTTTCCCCTTCTTCACACACCACAAGAGGTGTACCTTAGTGGCAAGAGATTGCCACTGTTAAGTGAGCGCCAAGGGGAACAGTACTAGGATGGGTGACCTTCCGGGGAGTATTGGGAACCTCTTCTTCCTTGATCGTTGAGTTCCTCCCTCGTGCACAACCAACAACACCAACGGTGACTTTGGTGACTCGGATGACAAGGTATGCCAAGGTCTATGCCTTGGTCGTAAGCCTTGGAGAAAGCCGGGAGAAATCTCGGGGAGCACCATAGTGCGCTCTCCTTCTTGAGAGCTTCACGACGATATCCCCGGAGTAGAAAACTGAGCTCCTAGGGCCGTACACAATACTCTGCACATAGGCTATAGCATACGCAAGAAAACACAATACACAAGGAGCACGAAGATAGACTTCTTAGGTCTTGCAAATGTGGTTGAACTTACAGTCTATGACTCACCAGGTCACTATATGTTTTATTAAAGAACATATACAAAGAAGTGTCCAATGGCCATTTGGCCTTTCACATGGACACTAACGATAACAAAAGACTCAATCATAAACCTTTCTCCATAGGAGTGGAAATAGGCTTACAGTCTTCAAGGCTAAAACGCTGCAATACTGTGTTAATATATTTTGTTTGACAAAGCTATTCCACCATCAACTTGCATAAAATCAATGCACAAATAGTGATGCGAATGCCCCAAATCAAACATCTCAAATGGGGCATGCAAATTATCCTTAAAATCAACAATATGTGTGTCATGAGGACCAATAAACAACATCTCATCAACATACACCACAGTGATCAGAGGCACATCATTAGCACGCTTAACATATAAGGTGCTTTCAGTTGGACTATTCTCAAAACTATGTGCAATGAGATAGGCATGTATCTTTTCATACCAAGCATGTGGTGCTTGCTTTAAACCATATAAAGCCATCTTTAACATGCGCACCTAGTTTTCATGCCCTTTCTGCAGAAATCCATGGGGCTGAAAAACATAGACTTCTTCATGCAAGTTAGCATTCAGAAATGTTGTTTTAATGTCCAAGTGATGTACATTCCAACCATGATGATTTGCAAGTGCACAAAGGCTACGAAGAGTAGTGATCCGGCAAGTAGGAGCAAAGGTTTCATCAAAATCAATGCCTCTTTCCTGTGCATAACCCTTTGCAACAAGCCTAGCTTTATATTTGTCAATTATTCCATCAGGTTTATGCTTTAGTTTGTGTACCCGCTTAGTGCCAATGGCCTTCTTGCCAAGAGGCAAATCACATAAAGAACATGTACCTTTTTTCATTATAGCATCATATTCAGGTTTCTTTGCAACCATCCAATGTTTAGAATTTTGTGCTTCGTCGAATGAAACAGGTTGAATCTCATCACAAAGACTAGAGGAAGACATAGCATAACAATAAAATGCAAAAGAGGCACTAGGAGAGCTTGATGGAGTACGATATGACAGAGGTGCATCTAATTTGCTGTCATGCAAGGTCTGCACCAACCAGTTTGGCATAGTTTTTGCTTGGTCAATATCAGCTCTCTCATCAACAAGTGTATCATATAAATTTGCATGAGAAATGGAATGATCTACATCATCACATGAAACCCGCAAAAGGCTGAGAAGTTGCCTCATTAGGACCAGCACTAGATTGTCCACCTGTAAAAAGAGGCAGCAAAGTATCATACATATCTTTGGAGCTAACAGATGTCTCCTTAGTACATGAAAGCACTAGCTGAATAGAATCTTCCACAAAAACAACATCATGGCTAGTGAGAATGCGTTTAGTTTGTGGAGGATATAGATGATAACCTTTACTTTCAGAATGATACCTAACAAAAATACATTTTACTGCTTTATCATCCAATTTTCTATGATGTTGTGCAAGCACTAATGCATATGCCAGACAACCAAAAACACACAAATGAGCAATAGATTTTGTGACCAAGCCAAGCTTCATATGGAGTGATAGACTGCAGCGCTTTAGTGGGACACGAGTTCAGTACATATGCTACACACATAACAGCCTCAAGCCAGAAACTATGTGGTAAAGCGTGACTCTTGACCATACATCTCGCTATCTCCATGAGTGACTTGTTCTTTCGTTCATAAAATCCATTCTGTTGAGGTCTATACGGCACTATACAATGATGTTTTACTCCACATTCAACTAGAAATGCATTAAAGTTAAAAGACATATATTCCCCCCTAGATTAGAACGGAGGATGGCCATTTTACATGCTGATAGAATTTCATCCAAAACTAAAAATTGCTTGAAGCACATAAACACTTCGGACTTTTCCTTCAATGGATATACCCATGCATGCCTAGAAAAATCATCGATGAAAGTCACAAAGTAAAGGTAATTCCCAAAAGAAGATGCCTGCATAGGACCATAGACATCACTATGTACAAGTTGCAATTTTTGAGTAGCTGAAACTGGACCATCTTTTGGAAAGGAAGAACGCTCCATTTTGCCCAAAATACAGCCTTCACATACATGTTTATCAGGTGCCGCAAGTTTGGGCAAAGAGGAAACCATTTAAAATTTCTAGAGGCAAACTAGCAAAATTCAGATGACCAAAGTGTGCGTGCCAAAGCTTTGCATCTCACATGACTTGAGAATCATGTACTGCACATGCCAAATCATTTACAGATCTTTCATAGTCTATGAGCTTATACAGCCCACGACATAAAATGCGAGAAGCAATAATGACGTCGCCATTTCACAAATCATGAACTATAAATCTGTCATCAAGAAATTTCACAAACAAGCCAATCTTAGCTAATGCAGAAATTGATAAGAGATTTTTCTTGATCCATGGCACAAACAAAGCATCTGACGAAGTGAAAAAACTACCATGAGCAATAGTCAAAATGATCTTACCAAATCCCATAATAGGATAGGAGGAGTTTTTGGTGCATGTAACAGTATTCCCTATAGGGGCAAGCTCGAGTGAAGAGAAGAAATTGTGCTACGAGGTTATATGTTTGGTCACCCTACTATCAAAGTATGAAACATCTGAGTCTACTACAAACATGCACCCGTTGTTCTTCCTGCACTGGATTAATAGACTTTGTTTTCTGTGTAGAGGCCTCTACAGCAACCATTCAGGCCTCTTTCTTCTTTGCCTCTTTAGTAGTTAGTTTTGGACAGCTCTTGATGACATGATCATTTTCTTTAGAGTGTTTGCAAAACAATTTTTGCTTTTCTGATTTCCTGTAATCTTTGTCTTCCTTCTTCGAATGTGCAGCATTTGCAGATTTTTTTTTAATGTAAAGGAAGTTCGGCATTAGCCTACTCTCCCGGACTTGAATTAAATAAAGAAAAGTACAAGAGAAGGGGACTAGTGCCCACGGGACCCCCCAAATCCCACAAAGCAAGGGAAGCTTTTAAAGAGCTTAGATGGCATTACAAAGAAGGTTAATCACCCTCTCATCACCCTCATGTGGGGCCCACTTGGGTTTAAGCTTGTTATTGATCAAAAGGAGTACTTGATGATGCCTGAAGGGGGAGGTGGGATTTCTTACAGTTAACAATCCTTTTGCCAAGGAGGAACAATGATTTCTCAATTCACCACTCTTTGGGGGAGTCACTGAAGTTGAAAGCACATCTTTCCCGCCAGATTTTCCATAGGACCTCCTCTCTAATGGCATTCTAGAGAGTCGGGGAGCAGCCGATGACTTCTCCCAGCAGGGCTTGCTGCCAACTGAGATGTTTTTTGAAGTCTAATTTTCTTTCCAACCGTCTTCCAGAGTCTGTTGGAGTTGGGGTGGGTAAAGACGATGTGTGAAACATCTTCGATAGACCTGTAGCAGCATTTGCACCAGGGAGGAATCCCACAAAATTTGCTAGCCTTAAGGTTGGTCCAGATTCCATGATGAAGAATTTTCCATAAGAAGACAGACTTTTTGATTTCTATGAGGGGGTGCCAGATAGCCATGAACTTCATGTTCCACTGAAGCCGCGTCCATGATAGGCACCACTTCTTGTTGAGGTTAACGTGATATTCAATCGTTTCTTTGATGTTTGGGATTTTTGATAGCCTATTCCCATTGTGCCATTTGAGACGAAGCGAGCTCGGCGTGTCGTGTCCCATGAGAAGGAAAACTTTGTGTCGATCCCAGGCGAGACATCTGCTTTGCAAAGTGTTCCATTCTTCGTACGAAATGTTGATGCAAGGGTCAATATCCTCGAAGTTGATCCAGCGGCTGGTGTCTTGCTTTTAGATATGTTTCCATTTTTTGAAGCCTTTGTTCCATAACTTCTTGGCATTTTGAATGTTCGAAGATTCCACACTCAGGATGCCATGGATCGGAAACAAGATAGAGTTGTTTTGTTTGATACCGGCTGCCCACTTCCAGTCTTCACTTATTCTTGTGTAGCTTTTGACTTTATTCCAACTCTTCCATAGGGAGCACACGAGATTAGAGCCTTCGGGGAGATGGGGATCGGGGAAAACAACAAGGTCAAGCTGTCAAGATTCTTCCAATTTGGGAAACCCATGAGAGCCAACTCATTCTTGTTTCTGAAGATCAACTTGGCCCACAAGGCCTCCCCGTTGCACCAAGCCTTAATCATCCATTTGGCCGCAAGTTTGTTAGCCATGCACCCAATGTCGAGGATACCAAGTCCCCACTATCTCTATGGCTGGTACAGATGGAACATTTGATTTTAGGCACCCCCCCTCCTATTGTGGTCACTCGTCCAAAGGAAGTTTCTACAAATACTATCCAGTTTGGATAGATCTCGCTCTTTCTGTCTCCAACAAGAAAGGAAATACATGGTAGATGATAAGAGGAATGTGTTGATAACCATAGCACGACCATCAAGATTGATTTGCATACCTCTCCAATAGTTAAGCTTGTTCGAGTTTGCCCAGCACCCAGTTCCACCGTTGTTCCATAGAGAGGCCAAACCCCAAGGAATCCCAAGAAGCCAAAAAATTTGGCCTGCGGAATGATTTGACAGCCATGATCAATGAGAAGTTGGGGCTGTGACCCAACAATAGCTCTAAAGGCGGTCTTAGAGTCGTTGATTGTGGATCCAGAGGCTTCACAAACAGTAGCCAGACACCTCTAGAACGTCTCCAGGCTGGTACTATCATTGTGAACAAATGCGTTCATATCATCGGAAAAAAGTCTCATGGTGATCTAACTGTGATCATGAGGCAACCGGAGGCCTTTGATATTACCAGCTTCCACTTGATGCTCCACCAGCCTGCTAAGCCCTTCTGTGGCAATGGAAAAGAGAAGGGGAGCCAATGGTCACCCTTATCTGATAGATCTTCTAAGTTTCATCACCTTCGAAAGTTTGCCATTAATGTTAATTTGGGTTGATGCGTTTTCGAGAAGGGTCGCGATCATCTTGGTGAATTTCTGACAACATCCAAGATCTTGGAGCGACTATAGAATATAGTCCCATTCCAGCCTGTTGTAGGCTTTATCAAAGTCGATCTTCAAGAAGACCACGTCTTGTTTAGACTCATTTGCAAATTCAAGACCTTCCCAGATATCTATAATGGTTTCCAAAATTGACCTCCTTTGATGAAACCTTTTTGGTCCTCGCTTAACCACGCTCTCAAGTGGCAAGAGATTCTGTTGGCAATGTCTTTGGCAATGATCTTGTATCCTGTTTGGAGCATCCTAATAGGACGCCAGTTCTCTATTCTGTTCTTTTCCCCTTTTTGTGTATTAACTTGATAATGCCATTGTTGACACAAGATGGAAGTGCGCCAAACTTGAGCGCCTCTTGCCAAACCAGACGAAGAGGGGTGGCAACCACCAACTTGAAGGATTTAAAGAACTCATTAATGAGCCCATCGGGTCCCGGGATTTTACTAGAAGGGAGGGCATCAATGATCTCAATGATTTCTACTTCAGAGATAAGGGCATGTAGTAGGGAGCGAAGGTTGAGTGGTATCCTGTGGGGGGAAACCCTAGATATGGCTACCATACAGTCCCTTCTATGGTGGGAGAAGGGGTTCAAGGTTCCCAAGAGTCTCGTGAAGTGCCCTTCAATGATCCCAAAATTATCTTCTTCCGTATTGCATACATTGCCATTTAAGTCTAGCAATAAGGGGATCGATTCTCTGTTATGTTTCCTTTTAAGGATACGGCACATCTCTTTTGTGGGTTTGTCGGCTTTGCCAACCCACCACTCCTTGAAGAAAATTTGCAAATTTTTCCTTACTAGTAGAAGAGCATTTGCAGATTTTTGCTTACTAGTAGAAGAGCTCCATTTACTTTTGCGCTTCTTACTAGTTAGGAAAGCTTGATCTGCAACACCCATAATAGAGTTGTGCTGCCTAGACTGGTCTTCTTGCAATGGAACAGAGACTAACGCCTCAAATGACATGGCACTTGGATTGGCTTTCATCATCAAACGAATAAGTAGAAGCAAAACTCTGATATGAGTCAAGAAGACCATTCAGAACGGTCTGCACAACTACGTTATCTTGTATAACTTCATCAGTAGAAATCAATTGTTCTTTCAAATCCTTGATCTTTGTGAGAAAACTATCCATATAACCACCTTCATTCATGTACTCACTCTCCAATTGTTTTCAGAGGTAAGCAATACGAGCCTCATTCCTAGCATGGTACAATGTGGTAAGTTTATTCCAAGCATCCTTAGCTATTCTGCAAGAGCAAATGTGAGGAATAATGGCATGTTTGACAGACAAATCTATCAATGCATGTGCCTGAGCATCTCTACCATCCCAATAAATTTGCTCTGCAGTAGGTGCATCTGAAACAACAGCAAGAACAAGAATCTACAGAATATCATCATCTTCAACACCATCTCCATCATCTTCAACACCTATATTTGCAATACCTCTATTCACACGTGTAACACGACGTCTTTCAACACGCTACACAATATTCCATAGTCCTTTTGCGACCAATACATGACACATCACATAAGCCCATAATGGGTAGTTGGTACCATCCAACTTATCCTCCATAGCCAAAATACGAAATACATCTGTCCTTTTAACCATGGCTAGTGACTAAAATACCTTGATGCAAGAAATTGACTTTATGCTGGTGAACCAAAATTCGTATATAACTTTGCCACAAAAAGACAAAATAGCTTGCACAAGCATTGCAAAAGTGTGTTCAAAGGTCGAAACAAGCTCAGATCACGATTTCGGCACCACATAGCGAAGCTCTTTTGATCCCTGAAACATGCTTACCAAGTTCGGTGCGATTCTGAGACTGCGACTGGAGAGGTGTAGACAATGCCCTACATGAAGTGGCCACCTACTCTGATACCAATTGTTGGAGTTAGATGTCAGCAAAAGCATGCGTATAGCACAAGGAAGAACTAGAAGCTTCGAGCACAGTACACAATGTTGAATGTATTACCACTAGAATGTACAAAAGATAACTAGCGCATTAGGGCAATAGGCGTATATACAAGCCGGGGCAAAAAACCTCCTAAAGAGGGAAAAAAGTGCCCCAGCAGTCCTAGAGTGTTCACACACATCACTACCTAAATATATCAATATTGAGTGGAGTATTCCTTGACCTCTTGTTGAGATTATGGCTAGGTATTTCTGGACTTAGACGTTAGCATTGAAAACAAGAGAGCTTTTAAAGAAAATGAAACTGACCCTAATATACGAAATCATCACTACATATAGAAGCCTTTGCTGGTTGTTTTGTTGCAATTTCCAATAGGTATGGCGCCTCCACCTATCTTTGGGAACAAGGTGGCGCTTCGAAAGTAAATATAACTTGACCTCTAGGAAAAGGAAGGAAAAAAAATGCTTGAAATATATCTGACATGGAATACGACCTGAACCTACACGTCCTTGAGTTAAGGCTGAAATTTAGCTCATGGTGGCTCTCTGAATGGTTCAAAAGTGGTGGGCACTTTGAGTGTCGAGGCCCATGTTTTCCATATTTTATGTGCCTTATTATCTATCAACCAATACAGGGCTCTCTCACACACACATGAGCACATACACATTCTTACCTAGCTGACATGGAATACGACCTGAACCTACATGTCCTTGAGTTGAGGCTGAAATTTAGTTCATACATCAAGTTAAATAGATGGTGGCTCTCTGAATGGTTCAAAAGTGGTGGGGACTTTGAGTGTCGAGGCCCATGTTTTCCTTTTTTTTATGTGGCTTACTATCTACAGCGAATACAAGGCTCTCTCACACACACATGAACACATACACATTCTTACCTAGCTACTGTTTACAGGGATTCTACGTGCATGTATGTATGGTTTTCTAACTTTATATTAACTTTATATTAACTTATCCGTGCTTTTGCATACAAAGGTAAGTATGCTCTCTCTCACACACACACGCACATACACAAGTGCGCTGGCGAGGACACACACAAACACACTTACCTAGCTATTGTGCGGCCACATGGATTATTCAACTTCCATAAAGTTTTTTTTTTTGGTTTTTAAAGAAGTTTGACAATAGTCTACTCTCTTAAATTTTAATTAATAGAAAGAATAATTGTACGAGTGATTGGTTTAGTACTTATAGAAAGAATAACAAATTTTAATTAATAGAAAGAACAATTGTACAAGTGAAGGGTTTAGTACTTATAGAAACCCCAAATGCCACAAAGTAGGGGTTATTTGAAACTTTCTAGAAGATATTACAAAGAAGGTTTAGAACCTTTTTGTCTTCTCATGGGGGCCCACTTGTTTTAATTTTGTTGGTCTCAAGGAAAAAGATTCTATGATGTGTAAAAGGTGGGGGCTTCTTACAATTAGAAATTCTTTTGCCTAAAAAGAAAATATAATTTTTCATCGATCATTCTTTAGGGGCGCTACCAAAATCGGTGGCACATCTCACTTTCCAGATCCTCAAGAGGGTCTCACCTCTTATAACATTCCAAAATGTTGAGAAAAAACCAAGTGCTTCACCCAATAGTGCTTGCTTCCAGTTCAATTGTCCCTAAAGCAACATGATTCTTCCAAGGGCCTGGTAGACCAACATTGACTTGGGGCATGAAAAGAAGAGGTGTTCCAAGTCCAAAATTGCCATGAAGGCATCTTTTATATCATGGATGGGCTCCACAAATGTTTTTATCTTTTACAAAGTCTGAATTCCTTGGTGGTTGATTTGTCACGTAAGAACTGATTTTTTGACCTCAATGAGGGGATGCCAAAGGGATTGGATCTTGAGATCCCACCTAAAATCCAAACACCATCTCATATTCAGTGTGAAGTGAAATTCTACATTCTTCTTGAGTCTCTGAATTTTTTAAGGTTTTTGTTGTGCCATCTAAGACCCTCAAGGTAAGGGGAATGATGCCCAATAAGAAGGTGAGTCCCTGAGCCCTCCCAAGCATTAAATCTACTTCGCAACTTGAACCATTCTTCATAGTACAATCTCCTAGCTGCATCAATGTCCTCAAAACTAATCCATTTGCATGTTTCTTGGTTCTAGAGGTGTTTTCACAAATAGAAACCTTCGTTCCAAAGCTTCCTAGCTTTCTAAAGGTTCCAAGGCCCAACCCCTATGATGCCCTTGATAGGAAAAATATTGAATCATCTTGTCTAATACAGAGTGCCCATTTCCAATCATCATTGATCTTCACAAATTGTTTTGATTTGTTCCAACTCTACCAAAGAGAGCAAACTAAGCTCAAGCCTCTGAAAGATACCTATAATGGGGGGAGAACAATAGATTGAGAAGATCGAGACCCTTCCACCATGAAAGACAAACACTTCGATAAAGTTCTATATACAGATACTCTGCATGTATATGAGGTGTCTAAATGAAATGTGTCTCGGTTATGCAGTAAATGATATCTCTGTCTTCCTTTTAGTTTCTTCACGTTCATTAGCTTCTTGCTTTTTAGTTTTCTTATTCATACGTCCTGTTTGCATGAGCTGCTAGACGTGCTTTCCTGTAGTTCATAGATCGTCAGCATTTGTTCTCAGCCTTTTGAGTGTACGCCCGCGTTCGCTTTCATGACTCAATTCTAAAGATCGGAAAAGCAAATGCAAAAGCAAAAAGTGAAAATATTACACTCAACTACTCATGTGCTTATGCATACATTCCTTTCTCTTTCTCCCTCTCTCTCTCACACACGCACGATCATGCTTCTGTCCGAAAGAGTATTAGATGGTACAATATTTTTCTAATATCCTTGTTTCCAAAGGAGTAATAAATAGTATAACACTTTTCTAATATCCGAAGAATATCACGCGAAATAAATAAACACGGGTGTACAAAGACTTCTATTTTCATCTTCCATTATTGGTACATCTTTGCTTCCTACGATAAAGATTTCAGCCTTTCATTCGGCATTTGCATTAGCATGTAGTAAAGAGGATTTCATCATCATTTCACCTAGTATAGAGATATTATCCACAAATACTAGATTGCATGCACTTATTTTTTGTAATTAGAATGAACAAAGCATGTTCTTAGTGTTAATGTTGATTGGATCTTGTAGATGCATGTATGCAGAGATGTTACAAAAATAAAATCTCACGAAAGCATACACAAAATAGAGAGAGACAAGAGACTAAACACAAGATTGGGTACAACCTTCCCCCACATACTCTGATGGAGGAGTCTATGAGAGTATGTGTATTTATAGGTAATTCTCAGTACAGCTTGAATAGAAGATACATAAGGGTGATGCTTCAAAAAGCAGGCATTTATGAAAAATCTTCTTCATTTAGAAATCATCACTTTCTAAGCGATCTACTAGTTTTACAAAAACATCACTTTCTAAGTGATCTACTATTTTTACAAAAAAAGTAAAAAATATTATCTTTTAAATATCTTCAAAAATATCTAAATAAATCCATGCACATCTATGCCCTCATGATTCTTTAGGTGCTAAATTAAAATACAATCACATTAAAAAATACCTCAAGACATTAAAATCCATATAACATTCCATTATTCCATTAAGTATAACATGCCTCCTAGTTGAGAAGCAATTGACCTCAATTGATAAGAAAAACAGACATGAATGGCCATTCACATGTCCCACCATTGATCAATCATAAGCATATTCCATGTAAAAACACATGCATGAACATGGAAAACTTGACTTCAATGTGAGTGTGAATGATATGCAGAAATTAAATGGTTATAATGTGGAGTCAACGATGTCTTATGAGTCCATTGAGATTTTTCAAGTGAGAAATTTTAATATTTTACTAAATATCTATGATATTGCTTATCAATGCGGGTAGTCATAACATCATAATCAAGGATTTTCTCTAGAACTAAAATTTCAATATCCTCTTCCAGTAAATGAGGATCATCTAAAATAGGAGTGAGTGGTGAAGTTCCTTTAAAGGATTTCAATGAAATAATATGAAATGAATTATGTATATTCCAATGAGAAGATATGTCTAGTCTAAAAGCATTCTCGTTAATTTTTTGAATTATACAAACATGTCCATAATAATGTGATGTAAGTTTAACCTTTGGATGTTGTGAAACATTTTTCAAAAATCTTTTAATTATTCGTAACAATAAAAAAACATTTTCATTAAACTTTTTAGCTACTTGTTTCTTATTAACAGTATGCATGTAACGTTCTTGAATCTTTTTAATGTTCTCATGAACCTCATGAAGTGTAGAAATATGATGTTGTACAAAAGAGTTAGCTATAGGAATATGAATTTGAGTGAGATTCATGGGAATGGGAACCTTTTCACCATAAACAATTTCATAGGGTGCACGTCGCGTAGTGATATGTGTTGTGTTATTATATACAAGTTATAGTAAAGGAATTTTCTCATCCCAATTAGTTGGATTATCTAAAGAATAACAATGTAATAAATATAAAATAGTATTATTCGTAGCTTCACTTGCCCTATTACTTTCAAGATGAAATGCTGAGCCAAAGTCTATTTTGGAACCTTAATTTTGAAATAATACAACCCAAAAGTGATTACAAAAATGAATATCTCCATGTGAAATAATAACATTTGGAAAACCATGATGAGGAAAAATACATTTGATAAATAACTTGGATACTTGAGTTGTAGATAAAGTCTTTTTACAAGGAATAAAATATGCTTGTTTATTAAACCTATCAACAATTGTCCACATCATGTCATTATGAGATGAAGTTGTAGGAAGACCAATAATAAAATCCATAGGGATTTTCTCTCATGGTCCAATAGGTAAGGGAACTAGCATTAATAAGCTAAATGCTTTACCATGATCTTGGTTCTCATGTTGACACACAATGCAATGGGAAACATACTATGCAACATCATTTTCCATATTTGACCAAAAGAAAAACTCTTTAACGTAGAAATAGTATTTTATATACCCCTATGACCCATATATATTAGTCCATGCATCTCTTGTTGGTGTAAATGAGTCTAAGCCTACATACTTGGATAGTTAGCATTCAAGTCATAAAGTCACATATGACTATTTTCTTGTAAAAAAGCATTTAATTTTATCCTTGTAAAGGAGCATATGTTATATCACTTACTCTCATGCAGAATTAGAAGGAATTAAATCAAGAATTATTTGGTAGTTTATTTATGGGAAAGCAAGTCCTATACTTGAGGATTCACCTTATGGTAAGAGTTTGAATTTGAATTCAAAGAGGTGGCTCCAACTCTAGCTATAAAAGATGGATCGAAATCTCATGTCAAAGGAGCCTGATTTGAAGATCATTTGAGAGAGATTTTTGGTGATTAGTGAGCTTATTCTATAGCTCCTTCACTAACCTCACATTTTGCACTTATACATTGCCAATGTCATTGTGATTCTATGTGATTTAATACATATACTTGATCACATCTCTACTTCACTTCTTTCTCATGTTCAAATCAGAACGGTGAATTTCTCAAACTTGTTTCTCAGTGCATACTTCACCATTTGATGTGATTTAAGTTGGTATAGACTCAGCATGCAGTCCTTTTTCTTGCTACAGATTTCCATTTTCATTGCTTTAGTCAATCTCGAAATATGTGCAAAATGTTGCTCACTGGTCTGCATATTGTTGGAGCACGAAATTGTCCGGATATAACCCTAACTTGTTAAGCATAATTCTCTAAGTCAACTTGATCATTTCGAGTGAAATAACTTGTCATTCGTAGATATCTAGATTAATTAGATATTATCAAAAGGAATTTGATCAATTGATAGTAGGTAAAGAGTACTGTTCAATTTATTGAGCATGTGTAGCGACCAAAATAGCTAGTTTTGGTTAACTATGAATATATGAAGTTATCTGTTTTGATCCATTGATTAGAGGATCATACTCCAAAGAACTTAGATGATTATTAGTGGTTCCTAGGAATCTCAAGGACTCTACTTTACACTCCTCAACTTGTTCTTGGCTAGTGTCAAGCAAGGATTTGCAGCACCGCTTGATCTTTGGAAGCTATCCACCATCTCCTCCAATAGTGGTATCAGAGCAACTTCAAGGTAAAATGGGAGATGGATTTCCATCATTCATTGAGAAATTGGACAGGGGTAATTATCCAGCATGGTACCTAAGGATGAAGAATTACCTCTAGGGAAGAAGCTTGTATGGATACATCTCTGGAGATGAGGAAATGCCAACATTGAGAAGCAAACATCAACCTACAAGAGAGGAACAAGAGTGACGAGTTGCATGGTGTTCAAAGGATGCTCTAGCCAGGTCTCAAATACTTAACTCAATTTACGATTTCTTATTACCTCACATTAGGAATTGCAAGATCTCCCAAGAGACTTGGGAAGTACTCTCTTCATACTTCTCATCAAATACAAGGCCTAGGAGGAACTATATTTGGATGGAGTTCACAACCTTGAAGAAGCTACCAGAGTAAAGTGTAGCTGCCTATGTGACCAAGGTAAAGGATGAAGCTGATCAACTTGGGAGTATAGGAGAAGAAATAAAAGTGGAGTAGATAGTAAGATATATCATAAATATCATTAAAATTGATGATAAATGGGAGACTTTTACCACAACAATGGAACAATATATGGACATGTAGATACTTGACCTAAAAACGTTGATGGGGAAACTCTTCACACATGAGACAAAGCTCAAAAAGAATGTAGATAATTCTAGAGATAATCAATCTTCTACCTTTTATAAAGATAAAGATAAGAGTAAAGACAAAGGCAAAGGTAAAAGGAATGAAGAAGAGGCAAGTACCTCTCAAGTGAATTTCATAGGTAGAGGAAGAGGTACTAAAGGAAGGGGCAGAGGAAGAACACAAGGCAAAGGGAGACGGCTTCTAGAGAGGAGACTACAGACATACCAGAGGTAGGTTCAATAATGAAGGAAGCAATTACCATCACAATTACAACCAAGGCTACAACAACAACTATCAAGGATGCTTCAGAGGTAGAAGAGACTACAACAACTATATGGATGATCAAGAAGATTCCCTACTACTCATGAATATGATAGCAAAGCAGGGTGAAGATGATGAGTAACTATTCTATATTGATTTTGGTTGTTCCAATCATGTGGCTAAAAATGTGGCATTGTTATCTCATCTTGAAGAACCTAAAGGGAAGCATGAAGTAGAGACACGTGACTACAATAGGCTCTATGTTAAGAAGATTGGAAATGTTAAAGCATCTGATGGTAACATGAACCTCTTAAGTATTATATGTGTCAACAATAACAAAAAACGTTACAATGTTTGGCAAATTCTTGAGAGGGTCCCACAAGTTAGATTCACAAGACATGGAGCATATTTGGAGGAGCTTCGACAAGGCTTCAAGAGGATAGCAAAAGGTGAGAAATCTGTTAGACTTTTTACATTTGAAGTTGAAGATATAAGGAATATTGATCTATTCAATTACAAAGATCAAACCCTATCTTAACTAGAGATATGGGACAATAAACTATGTCATATAGGTGAAAGGACACTAAAGAAAATATGCAGGGATCAAAGTATTCTTGGCATTGCAAATGTGTCCAAGCAACACATGATTTACAAATGTGGAGCATGCCAGTTTCGCAAAGCACACATGCAACCATTCAACAAAAGAGGGTACATGTATGAAGACTACTTGGAGCTTGTACACAGAGATGTGTGGGGTGTTAGCAAAACGGCACCAATCTTAGGGTCAAGATATTATGTTTATTTCATAGATGACTATAGTAGATGGAAAATGATTTACTTCATGAAGCATAAAGATGAATTCTTCACTTGTTTCAATAAGTATTTGGTAGTGGTTGAGAATCAAATGGGTAGAAGCTTGAAGAGGCTCAGATCTGATGGAGGTGGTGAGTATTTCTCACATGAATTTGACTCATTTTTAGAGGATAGAGGCAAAAAGAGAGAGATTTCAACAAGGTACACTCCTGAATAGAATGGAGTGGCAGAGAGAAGAAATAGACTAATAGTAGAGGCTACAAGATCAATGTTGAATGAAAACAAACTTCCAAATTACTTACGAGTAGAGGTTGTTTCTACAGCCACATCCTAATGAGTAGGCTTCCATCCAAGTCCCTGGATGGAATGACACCTTATGAAGCATCAAATGATAGGAGACCTTCCCTAGAACATTGTAGAATCTTTGGATGCATTGCTTATGCACATATACCCTCCCAGATTAGAGGAAAACTTGATCCAAACGCTAAAAGATGCATATTCATTGGCTATGACGAGAATGTGAAAGAATATAGGTTGTATAATCCCACTAACAAAGTATTTAAAATTCATAGGGCGTGGTGTTTGATGAAAATAACTCTTGGTTTGAAGACGATTGCAGGAAAATAAAGCTACCCTATGACTTGGAAAATGATTTTCCAACTTTGACTCAAGAAGAACCACAAATATCAAAAGATGTCAACTGAGAAGATGAAGAACAAATCCATTTCAAATCTTGGAAGTCCAAGGGCAAGACAAAATTCAAACAACTGGACGACATTCAAGAGTCATCCAATCAAGCACTTAAAAGATCTCAAAGGGAGAGCAAGAAGCCCATAATGTATGGCTACGACACATCACTAGTCACCAAGCATTCTATATACATGACTAAAGATTCTATGTTCGAGGAGCCTTCTTCATTTGAAGAAGCCAATAAGAAGGAAGAATGGAGAGAAACTATGGAGGAAGAAATTCAAGCACTTCCAGAGAACAACACTTGGGATTTGGTTCCTAAGAAACCATGCATGAAGGCAATATGATCTAGATGGATTTACAAAGTAAAGAAGAATTTAGATGGTTCAATCAACAAATATAAAGCAAGGCTAGTAGCAAAGGGGTTTGCTCAAACCCATGGAGTGGATTATGAGGAGACCTTCACACCTGTGGCTAACATGGCAACAATCAGAGTTCTAGTAAGTATTGCTACTTCAAAGAATTTGAACTTTTATCAGTTAGATGTTAAAAATGCATTCCTTAATGGATGCATCTTTGAAGATGTCTAGATGGCTCAACCACGAGGATATGAAGACAAGGACAAACCTAATTTTCTAGATAAATTGAGGAAGGCATTGTATGGATTAAAGCAAGGTCCTAGAGCTTGGAACCATAGGCTTATCACATACTTGCAGGACCAAAGCTTTGTTGTAAGCAAAGCAGATTCTTCATTATTTGTTGAGAATACTAATTCAGAGATTATCCACCTATGTGTTTATGTGGATGACAATAGAAACATAGGAGATGATGCCAATGGCATCAAGAAGATCAAGGCTCATATGAAGGAAGATTTCAAGATCAATGATCTTGGATTGCTTACATATTTTCTTGGCTTAGAGATTGTGTATTCAGAATTTGGTGTTTTTATTAGCCAAAGAAAGTACATCATGATATGGTTGTTAAGTTCAAGATGGAGAATGCAAAAATTGCAGGTACACCTTGGAATTGAATCACAAACTTATTTCACATGAGGGAGAACTACTTGAAGACATTACAAGTTATCAAAGCCTTTTTGGGAGTCTCAATTATTCAACCCTAACAAGAGTGGACATATGATATGGAGTAAGCACATTAAGTCATTTTATGCATACACCAAGAAAACCTAACATGGAAGTTGCCAAGAGAATCTTAAAATATCTAAAAGGTACCATAAATGAAGGGCTATTTTATCCATTCACATCTCACTTGGATATCAAGCTATATTGTCATGCAGATTAGGCTAGCTCAAAAGATGATAGGAGGAGCACTTCTAGCTACTTATCTTTTGCATGTTCAAAGTTGATTTCATGGTCACCAAAGAAACAACCAAGTGTGTCATTATCATCAATTGAAGCTGAATATAGAGGCCTACCAAATGCAACACAAGAAGCAATATGGTTAAAGCTACTCTACTCGGAATTGGGGATACATACCTACACTCCACTGATCTTTGGAGATAACACTAGCTCACCTCATTTGGCTGCTAATCCTATATATCATGCAAGGACTAAACACATTGAAGTGCATTATCATTATGTGAGAGAGAAGCTACTTAGCAAGGATATACAATTGTCTTATGTATCAACCAATTTGCAATGTGCAGATATGCTAACCAAATCTTTAAATGGAACTAAGATGAATAGGTTCAAGAGGATGATTTGATTGTAGGAAATCAAGGAGGACAAAGAACAATAGGCTTGAGGGGGAGCTGTTGGTGTAACAAAGTACAAGCCTACCTACATGGATAACTAGCATTCCCTTCATAAAGTCACATATGACTATTCTCTTGTAAAAAAGTTTTTACTTTTATCGTTGTAAAGTGCATTTTTATAGCACTTACTCTCATGCAGAATTAGGAGGAATCAAACCACAAATTATTTGGTAGGTGATTGATGGGAAAGAAAGTCCTAATGTTTAGGATTCACTTTATGGTAAGAGTTTGAATTTGAATTCAAAAAGGTGGCACCAACTCTAGCTATAAAAGATGGATCAAAATCTTGCATCAAATGAGCCCAATTTCAAGATCATTTGAGAGGGATTTTTAGTGATTAATGAGCTCATTCTATAGCTTAGATTTATGCAATTGTACATTGCCAAATTCATTGTAATTCTATGTCATTAAGTACATATACATTGATCACATCTCTACATCACTTCTCTATCATGTCTAACTCAAAACAGTGAACTTCTTAGACTTGGTTCTCAGTGCATACTTGACCATTTTATGTGATTTAAGTTGTGTAGATGTTTCTTGTCATTGCTTTAGTCAATCTCGAAATATGTTGGAAACTCACTGGTCTGCATACTGTTGGAGCCCGAGATTGTCGGGATATACCCTTAACTTGTTAAGAATAATTCTTTGAGTACACTTGATGATTTCAAGTGAAAAAACGTGTGATTGATAGCTACGTAAGTTACTTAGATAATCTAAAAAGGAATTTCATCAATTCCTAGGAGTTAAAGAGTACTATCCAATTTACTGAGTAGGTGCAATGACCAAAATAGTAAGTTTTGGTTCACTATGAATATTCCAAGTCATCTGTTTTGATCCATTGATTAGAGGATCATACTTGAAAGAACTTATGTGAATATTCGTGGTTCCTATGAAGCTCAAGAGGTATACTTTATACTCCTCAACTTGTTCTTGGCTACTGTGAAGCAGGGATTTGCAGCACCACTTCATCTCTAGAATCTATCCACCATCTCCTCTACCATCTCTTTCATAACAAATTCTTTGAAGACTTGTGGGATGCATAACTTATGTTGGAAATACAAGAATCCATTACAATAACTGGAGTGATCCTCACTAAATGTTGTAGAAGTATTGAAAGACGTCCACATTTGTGAAAAATACAAATTAAGTGCCTAAGTACGAATCATGTCATGAAATGAATGAATATAAATAGCAGAAATATTATTGATTGAAACAATATTTGTTTTTGGGGATGGGAAATGACTAAGGGCATCAACTACAACATTAGCTTTGCTAGGTTGATATTTAATTATATGCTGGAAATTTTGTTTGAATGAAGCTCATTTGATGTGTCTTTCTAAAATGAATGGTTGATTTAATAAATGTTTAATAGCTTGTTGTCTTGTTTTGATTAGAGCTTTAGAACCCATAAGGTAATGTTTTGAAATTTTTAAGGCATGCACAACTAAAATTTCCCTACCATATGCACTATATTTCTTTCAAGAAGGTTTAGGTTTCCTACTTTCAAATGCAATGGGGTGATCATTTTGCATTCATACAACACATATACCTAAACCACTAGCATTTGTAACTACATGGAAAGGTTGTGCAAAATGTTGTTATTGTAAAATAGGTGCATGAGAAAGTGCATGTTTGAGTTTTTTGAAAGATTCTTGTTGTACTAATCCCCATGCAAGTTTTAACTTTTTCGTCCATAATAATGTGAGTGTAAATGCTAGAAAAGACCACACATCATTCACAAATTCAGGTACAAGCGGTTCATCAATTACTTTCATTTTATATGGATCTACATGAACGCCTTGACTAGAAACAATATGTCCCAAATAATCTAATTTTTTTGGAAAAAAGAACTCTTTCTAGGATTGGCATAAAGTTTATTTTTGCATAACAAATTAAAGAGTGTTTATAAATGATTTTCATGGTCATCATCATTCTCACTATAGACAAGTATATCATCAAATAAAACAAGAAAAAAAGATTGGTAATCAAGAGAAATGTTGTTCATCATACGTGCAAATGTAGTAGTTGCATTGGTGAGTCCAAAAGGTATTACCATGAATTCAAAGTGACTAGTTTGAGTTGTGAAGGCATTCTTATAAATGTTATTTTTTTTCATTCGTATTTTATGATAACTAGATTTAATATCAATTTTGCTAAAAACATGTGCTCCATGAAGTTTATCTAAACAATCATCTATCCTAGGAATAGGATATCAATTTCTTATTGTGATCTTATTGATTTCTCTATAGTTAATGCACATCCTATTACTCCTATTCTTCTTCTCCACTTAAAGAACAGGTGCTCCAAAGGGAGAATAACTAGGCCCCATAAGTCCTTTATCGAGTAAATCCTTATCTTTATTAGTTATTTCTTTTTTATTTAAAGATCCATGTCTATAGAGTGCTTTATGGGGATGAGAGCTACCAATAATTAAGTCTATACGATGGTCAAGAGATCCCCTTGAAGGTGGTACTTTAGAAGGAAAATGAGCCATAAAGCAATCCTGATAGCAAGCCATAAATGATTTATGTGCTTTAAGATGTGAATGTCTATAATCAACTATGTTATTGACAAAAACAATACATGAATTGTATCCTTTACTAAATGCAGGTTTGACTTGAGTATCACTAATTAATGGAAATTGTTGGAAGTCATGCACTAAAGACAAAGAAATTTCTTTTTAACTTAAAACTAATTGTATGTGTATGATAATCAATGCATGGATTATAAGGATGGCGAAAAGGCATGTCAAGTATAACATCATAGGACTCTAAAGGAGAAATTAAGAATGTGTTTTCATCTACGTATGAACCTATACAAGTCTGGATGATATGCACTTCACATGTAACATTATATCTATTTCCTTGAAATGTAGCCTTGACTTTACACCTAGAAGGAAGTGTCTTTACTTGGAGATCTTGCACTACTGTAAAAGAAATAAAACATGAGAACTACCATCATCATGTAAAACATTAATAAATTTACCATTAAGAGTACCTTGCATGCAAAGTAAAGAATGAATAGGAATATTGTTACCCAAGGTGCTTAGATCTTTTTCCAATGCTTCTTCAGTCCAATGAGGTTGAGTGACTTCATGAACCACCTCCATGTTGTGTACTTGAGCTCGGATAGGTTTCATATCGTTACATTTCAACCTTCATCTAGCTTTCCTATGAACAAACTTACTACAATGCCCACAAGTGATAGGGGGCCTTTTTTGTTGAGCATCCATCATGGTAGTTTGAAGAGTTGTAGGTTTGGTAATGTGTAAGGGGGTTGTCTTGTGGATTGCTGAGAAATTGGATTAAGGAGGGTGCTAAAAAGTAGAAATGCATTGTAAATTAGTGAAAGGATGCCTTAAAGAAAGTAGTGAAAGGACACTTGAAAGGAAAACTGAGCTTGATTGGTTGTTGCCATTGACGCATTTGTTGTAAGCAAAAGGACTTGGAGATGGACTGAAACTCCTTTTCATCATCATATGCAAAAGAAATAGCTTCATAGAGGGTCATAGGATGTGTTGTGTTGAGCTTGGCTTGCACTCCCATATCCAAACCCTCTTCATACTTCCATTGCAAGGTATCTTTGGGAGCTATTTCAACCAAATGAATGAGTTGTAGTCATTGCCAAAAGCATTCAATATAGGTAGACACAATATCTCCTTCTTTCCATCCAAAAGTTTGTTGGTGCAAATATCAAGCCTACACATTTGGCTAGAGTTTATGTACAATTGAAGTTACATAGGAACAATTGATAGGACGCTTTTTATCCTTTATCATTTGTAAAAGCTTTTTACTTGAAAGAATATTTTTAATCACAACCAAACTCGTGGAGTTGTTAGTTGGATAATTCATTACTCTACTTGAGAGAATATCTCCTAGATTGGAGGACCACTTTTTAGTGAGAGCCAATGAAGATTTCAAATTCAAATTCAAATGGCTCATCTATAAAAGATGCTTGAAAAACTTGTGCGCATGATCAATTCAATTCCGAGCTATTGCTGATTAGTTTTGTAAGAGAGTGAGGCTCACATCTTAGCCTACACTACTCATTATTATTTGACATTGATTATCATGTCAATGACCTTGTACAACATTGTGTTCTACTACAATAGACTAATACTTCTCATCTATGGTCTCTCTATCATAGTCACTCACAATAGTCAAATTGTACTACTCATATCTCAGTCATTTCTACACCATTTTCAATGTTCTATAGCTTGTTGGAATCCAATCCATATTCTCTACATGCTCACAAATTTTTAAGATAATCCATTCTACAAATTTGGAGAAAAGCGCATCGAAGTACCTACTAGTCAAACTCTGCAGAGGTCTTCAAAAATCGGGGGTAATGATTTGATTGCTAAATTGATTGCTCTGTGTATAGTGCATCATTTTAATTGACTCCACCTCGAATAATTAGCTCATTAAGCTAATTTGATATATCCAAAATGAATTTTTCTAATTCCTACTTTGCTAGAAGCACTGAGCATAACAAGCAGCAGGTGTGTGAGCAAAAATAGAAGGTTTTCATTGATCCTTCAACTTGGAAGTACTCTATTTTGTTTCAATCATTTCTCCCATCATTTCCAAAGTACATAGGCACTTATTTAGAGTCATTTGAAAGCTAAGAGGGCCTACAAATCAACTCTGAAGCAAGAAGGGGCTGGTACAAAGAAGGATTTTGCAGTACGTACTCATTTCTTGGAGTGTCCATCCATCTTTGCCAACAGTGGTATTGGAGCAAAGCAAAGGTAAAATGGGAGATGGTTTTCCTTCTTCATTGATAAATTGGACAGGAACAACTATCAAGCATGGTCTTTGAGGATGAAAACATACTTTCAAGGAAGGGGCTTGTATGGATACATCTCAGGAGATGAGGAAATGCCCATATTCAGAAGCAAAGGACAACCTACAAGAGAGGAGCATGAAAGACTCAATACATGGTGTGGCAAGGATGCATTAGCAAGGTACTACTTACTTAACTCAATCTCTGATTTTCTTCTTCCACACATTAGGAACTGTAAGACATCCCAAGAGACTTGGGAAACATTGTTTTCCTATTTCTCTTCCAACACAAGGGCTATGAAGAACCAATGGTGGATTGAGTTTACTACTCAAAGAAAGCAACCCAAGCAAGGCATCTCAGAGTATGTGACCAAAGTCAAAGATGTAGCTATTTAATTGGCAAGCATAGGAGAAGAAATTGAAGAGGAATAGATTGTAAGACAAGTAATCAATGGTATTAAAGCACATGACAAATGTGAGAGCTTCACAACTTCCATGGACTTGTACATGGATATGCAGATTCAAGACCTTACCACACTCATGGGGCAACTCTTTACCCATGAACCAAGCTCAACAAGAATGGAGATTCATCAAGAGGGAATAGTTATTGTTCCATATACACTAACAAAAATAATTCTAAAGAGAAAGGGAAGAACAAGAAGATTGAGGATGAAGGAGCTACCTCCCAAGCCAACTATGCAGGGAGAGGTAGAACCTCTAGAGGAGGGGGCAGAGGAGGTATGCAAGGTAGGGGGAGATCTTATAACTCCTCAACATCTAATATTTGTGGATTGTCAAATCATACGATAGATGAATGTTTCAGGAACTTCAAGAATCAGAGAGATAGAGGATATCAAAGAGGTGGATATACACATTCAAGAGGAAGATTCAGTCACCATCAAGGATACAATAACAACTACAACAACAACTACAATGGCAACTACCAACGAGGCTACAAATCAAGGAAAGACTACAACAACTATACATAGGAGCAAGAGGATTCTCTTCTGATTATGAATATGATTTCAAAACTAGGTATAAATGATAATCATCTCTTCTACATTGACTGAGGATGCTCAAACCATGTGGCAGGCAATATAGCTCTTCTCTTTGACCTTGAGGAACCAAAGGGTAAGTATCAGGTACAAAGAGGTGGTGACACCAAACACTTAGTGATCAAGGTAGGGAATGTTAAAACATCTGATGAAAATAAAAATCTGTTGAGGAGGGTTCTATATGTACCTATAATTACCAAGAATTTGATGAGTGTTGGACATATTGTGGAAAAGGGTTTGGAGTTCAGGTTCAACCAATATGGAGCATTTGTGGAGGATCCCCGACATGGATTCAAGAGAATAGCCAAAGGAGAAAAGACAGGTAGATTATTCACTTTTGAACTTGAAGATACAAGGAATATTGCACTTTATAGTTACAAAGACCAAACACTATCAAAGCTTGAAATTTAGCATAAGAGATTAGGGCATGTTGGTGAAAGAACCTTAAAGCAAATATGTAGAGATCAATGTGTGCTTGGGATACCTAATGTATCCAAGCAACACATGATCTATAAATGTGGGGCTTGTCAGTTTGGAAAGTCTCACAGGTTACCCTTCTCAAGGAAAGGCTACATGCATGAGGACTACCTAGAGCTGGTCCATACAGATGTATGGGGACCAAGTAAGGATCCCTCAATTTCTGGATCAAGGTATTATGTATCTTTCATTGATGATTTTGGTAGGTGGACTATCTTATACTTTATGAAGCACAAAGATGAAGTATTCAGCTGCTTTAAAAAATATCTTGCACTTGTTGAGAACCAAATAGGGAGAAGCCTAAAGAGACTAAGGTCACATGGAGGAGGTGAGTACTTCTCAAATGAGTTTGATGCATTCTTGCAGGACAAAGGAATCAAGAGAGAAATTACAACAAGGTATATCCTTGAGCAAAATGGGGTGGCAGAGAGGAGAAATAGACTAATTGTTGAAACAGCTAGGTCAATGTTAAATGAGAAAAAATTACCTAATTACTTGTGGGTAGAGAGTGTATCTACTGCTACTTATCTTTTAAATAGGTTGCAATCCAAATTCCTTGATGGGATTACCCCATATGAAGCATGGCATGGTAGAAGACCTTCACTTGATCATTGCAAGATCTTTGGATATGTTGCTTATGTGCATATCCCTTCTCAAATAAGAGGTAAACTAGACCCTAAATCAGAAAAGTGCATCTTCATAGGGTATGACTTGAATCAGAAAGGATACAGGTTCTACAATCCCTCCAACAAAGGATTTATGGTCAATAGAGATGTTTTCTTTGATAAGAATGAATCTTGGTTTGAAAGTGAATGCAGGAAAGTAAAGCTACCTTATGACTTGGAAGAGGAGTTTCCAAGCCTCACTAAGGAGGAGCCTAATCAGATTGAAGACATCAACTCATATGATGAGGAAGTCATCAACTTAGAAGAGTTCAAGGCATGGAAGTCCAAAGGCAAAGTCAAGATGAAGAAGTTGGTGGATATACCTGAATCATCCAACCAAGCAATCAGAAGATCACAAAGGGAGACCAAGAAGCCTATCAGATATGGGTATGACACTTCCTCAGTTCCTAAACACTCTGTTTATCTTGCAAAAGACTTGTCATTTGAAAAGCCATCATCATATGAAGAGGCAAACACCAAGGGAGAATGGAAGGAATCTATGGATGAGGAAACTGAAGCACTCAAGGACAATGATACTTGGGAGCTAGTACCAAAGAAGGAGTCTATGAAGGTAATTGGTTCTAGATGGATCTATAAGATCAAGAGGAATTATGATGGATCAATAAGTAGGTATAAAGCTAGGCTTGTGGCTAATGGTTTTGCACAAACCCAAGGAGTTGATTATGAAGAAACCTTCTCACCTGTGGCCAAAATGCCAACCATCAGGGTATTGGTAAGTGTGGCTGCATCTAAGAATTGGAACATGTATCAATTGGATGTAAAAAATGCATTTCTAAAGTAAATCAAATACTTATCTATTTGTTAAGAGGAGTAATTCAGAGGTAATATACCTATGTGTATATGTTGATGATATCATACTCAGAGGTAATGATGCTAATGGTATCAAGCAGATTAAGAATCAGATGATGCAAGAGTTCAAAATTAGTGACCTTGGATGACTAAAATATTTTCTTGGACGAGTTAGTCTACAATAACTCAGGAATTTATATTACTAAGAGAAAGTACATATAGGACATGTTAAAGAAATTTCATTCACAGGATCCCAAAGTAGCAAGCACTCCAATGGAGGTAAACCAAAAGTTAAGTGCTCATGAAGGTGATGTGCTTGAGAATATTGCAGGTTACCAAAGCATAGTGGAAAGCTTGAACTATGCTACATTGAGAAGGATTGATATTGCTTATGGAGTAAGTGTCTTAAGTCAATTTATGCACAAACCTAGGGCACCTCATTTGGAAGCTGCAAAAAGGATTTTGAAGTACCTTAAGGGCACTCAAGATCAAGGATTGTATTTCCCTTATACCTGAGACTTGGAGGACATTCAAGAAGATTGAAGAAGAAGACCAAGCCAAAGTGTTTGGCTTGAGGGGGAGCTGTTGATGCAAATATCAAGCCTACACATTTGGCCAGAGTTTATGTACAATTGATGTTACATAGGAACAATTCCTAGGAAGCTTTTTATCCTTTACCATTGGTAAAAGCTTTTTGCTTGAAAGAATATTTGTAATCACAACCAAACTCGTGGAGTTGTTAGTTGGAAAAGTCACGACTCGACTTGAGAGAATGTCTCCTAGATTGGAGGACCACTTTTAGTGAGATCCAATGAAGATTTCAAATTCAAATTCAAATGGCTAATCTATAAAAAATGCTTGAAAAACTTGCGGGCAAGATCAATTCAATTCCGAGCTATTGATGATTATTTTTGTAAGAGAATAAGGCTTACATCTTAGCCTACACTACTCGTTATCATTTGACATTGATTATCATGTCAATGACCTTCTACAACATTGTGTTCTAACACAATAGACAAATACTTCTCATCTATGGTCTCTCTGTCATAGTCACTCATAACAGTCAATGTGTACTGCTCATATCTCAGTCATTTCTACACCATTCTTGGTGTTCTATAGCTTATTGGCCTCAGCTCCAAGTTTGTTACATGCTCACAAATTTTGAAGATAATACATTTAGCAAATTTGGAGAAAAGTGCATCGAAGTACCTACTGGTCAAACTCTGTAGAGCTCCTAAAAAATCAGGGATAATGATTTGATTGCTAAATTGATTGATCTGTGTATAGTGCATCATTGTAAGTGATTCCACTTGGAATCATTGGCTCATTAAGCTATTTTGGATATCTTCAAAAGGAATTTTTCTAATTTCTACTGTATTGGAAGCACTGAGCATAACAAGCAGCAGGTGTGTGAACAAAAATAGAAGGTTTTCATTGATCGTTCAACTTGGAAGTAGTCTGTCTTGTTTCAATCATTTCTCACATCATTTCCAAAGTACATAGGCACTTATTTAGTGTCATTGGAAAGCTAAGAGGGCCTACAAATCAACTCTGAAGCAAGAATGGGCTGGTACAAAGTAGGATTTGGCATTACCTACTGATTTCTTCGAGTGTCCATCCATCTTTCCCAACAAAGTTGTCCATGATTGACAAGCATGTAAGTGGAGCTAGGGAGGAAGGAGGGACTCATTAAACTTTTCTTGAAATGAAACCCATGTGATGGGGTGGTTGGTGCAATGCCCCAAAAAATTCAATGATAATTGGGCCTTAACCACAAAATAATTAGTAAACAATTTCACTTTTTCAGTTTCAGAATATGATTTTTCACAATAAAATTTATCAAATTAGGGTAACCTTGAAAGAACAAATTGGCCATCCTTTCGCCCATTGAGGTGAGAAAATTTGAAATTTTTGCTACCAATCTTGGAATGCATGCCTTCTTCTTGATTCATGACAATGGCCTTCACCACCCTAACTAGGTTGTTGTCATCACTTTGCATTTGTTGGAGTGTAACATCATGTTCTTTTATCTTGTTTTTATCATCTTGGAGTTATTGTCGCACGAGCTCTAATTGTTGCTCAATTGGTATCCCACCTAGGGCTCATGTACCAAACTCCTCTATAGTATGGGTAGGGTCCATGGCCTACCACAACCTAGGATTGGACTGGACAAGAACTAACAAACCAGAATTGATGTTGAATCATGAACGGATATCGTGAATCAAGAATCGATGCCGAGAAGTACACCTTGACAGATGTGTGTATGCTTTGATACCACTGTTGATCGGATGTTCTAGAGGCATGTATGCAAAGATAGTATAGAAACAAAACCTCATAAAAGTGTACACAGGATAGAGAGAGACAAGAGACTGAACACAAGATTGGGTACAATCTCCCCAAACATACTCCAATGGACGAGTCTATCAGAGTACGTGTATTTATAGTTATTTTTCATTACATCCTCATAGAAGATACCTGAGGGTGGTGCTTCAAAAAGCAGCACTTATGAAAAATCTCATTTATTTAAAAATCATTGCTTTCTGATTGATCTATGATTTTTACAAAAATGTCAGTTTCTAGGTGATCTAATATTTTTAGAAAAAGTATCTAAAATACTATCTTATAAATATCATAAAAAATATCTGAATAAATACACGTACATTCATGCCCTCATGATTCTTCACCTGCTAAATCAAAACACAATCACATTAGAAAAACATCAAGACATGAAAATCCATAGAACATTCCATTATTCCATAAGGTATAATAGTTACGAGTCTTTTGTTAGATTATATTCAACATAATTGTTGATGTAGGAAATTTAATAAATAGGTTAATGCAACAAAATTGAAACAAAAAAGGAAAACGAAGTACACATTTGACGCCAATAATTTTATTAAAGGTTGTGGTTTTTCATGTAATAAATAGAAATTAAATAGGGGCAACAAGAAAGTATTGACATGGCTTTTTTGTTGAATTACTTAAGTTATGGGAGATAAATCAACTTTCCTATGCAACCTTAAAGCATAGGTGACCTCGCAGATGCACTCACAAAAACTATGTCCACTTAAATGAATGGTTCTATGAAACCTTGAGGATTGAACCCCAAAGATCTTGCACACATAAGCTACACTTATACTTCTTAATGAGAGTTATTACACTCAAAATGGTCACTCCTATTTTGAGAACCAATGCCTCCACGATAGAGAGGTTATTGTCTTTACTAAGCATACATGAAGAGACCACTACTCACTTCTAGAACTCTTTCTCTCAAAATATGGAAATATTGAACATGATCTTTGAGAAAAATTTAGGATGCAAGGATAGATTAATTTCAAACCAAATATTACAAGAAATGAGCATTACATAATAAAGGAACCCTACTCAACCATTTGAGTTGTCTACCTCATACATACCAAAATCTATGAGCTAGATATGGCTACACAAAGTTGATGTAAATTACTCAAGCAAGAAGGTGGCTTTATATACAAGGGATGTACTAGCTTATTCAAACTCTCAGAGAGATTACACACATGAAAAATCTTAAACTCAAAGTACAATGTGTGTACATATAGATTTGAAAAGATTCCCTATATGTTACGAATCACTTTTCTTAGATTATAGGATTTCTCACACCTAACTATCATAGATGGCTTATGGATATTGTGATGGGAATTTCACATTCCAATTTCAACTCCATTTCTTTTGCTGAATATCTTGCTTCTTTTTTGTTGACCAAGCATCCATCCAATGGAATAATAAAGAACTAAGGTTAATGATTCAATTTCAACACTCCCCCTAAAGCTTCAGGCTCCAAATGTCCATTCTTGTTCCAAGAATGCAATGCATTTCTTGAACTTTGTAAGCTTGATTGTATACAAAGCTTTAGTGAACATGTCAACACACTATTCCTTCATATTTATTTGTTGTACTTGAACCTCCTTAGCCATGACATTCTCTCTGATGTAGTTCTAGTGAATCCTTATATGTTTGCTCCTAGCATGGAACATAGGATTGGTACATACGTACACACTACTCATATTATTTCACACAATTGGAAATTTATTAACCTGCAAATTTAGTTCAACAATTATCTTCTTCAACCACATAAGCTCACGTCTAACTTGATCCACGACTTTGAATTTAGCTTCTGTGGAAGATAGGAAACTTTGGGTTGCGTCTTTCCCATCAAAGAGATGACATTCTCACCAAGCATCTCCATATATCCACTTGTACTCCTCTTATCTTCTTTGAATATAGCCCAATCCACATATGTATATGACTTCACCATCAATTTTTCTACAAAAGGATAGAATTGACGTTCATTTAATGTTGCTTTGAGTTATTTGAGTAGCCGTTTAACAGGAAGTGAATTGAGATAGCAACTACATATGTGAGATTATGCTTTGTAATGGTGGCATAATTCAATGATTGCACTATAGAATTAAAAAGGAATAGATCTTGAACTTCATTACATTATATTGAAGTCAATTTTTTGTGTATCTCTATAGGGTTTCTCAATGGTTTGCATCTTGTGAGTCCATACTTCTTTAATATATCCAAGGTGTACTTCATTTGCAAAAGGCAAATGAAATTGTCATTGTATATGACTTCAATGCCCAAAAATACCTTAGATCTCCAAAACATGAGATATTGGACTGCTTTCCAAGCTTCGGTTTGATGTGCTTGATGCCTTCTTCATGAAAACCTTCAAAAATCAAGTCATCTACATACGCATAAACCAAGCGATGCTTCATCTTCTCCCTTTTATAGGAATGATGCATCTATTTTGCTTTGATTGTATCCACAACCCATCAAATAATATACAAGCATTTGATTCTATGCACTTGGGGCTTGATTAAAACCATCTAATGCGTTGTTTAACCTCATATACAATAATTCCTTTCTTTGCCTTCAAATCCTCATGGTTGGTCCATGTGCACAACCTCCTCTAGCTCCCCATTGATATATGCATCCTTCACATCAACTTCATACATATTCCAATGCTTGCTTGTTGTTATAGCAATGATGGTTGTAATGGTATTCATCTTAGCCACAAGACTAAATTTCACTTCATATTCTACTCTATATGTCTAAGAAAAACCTCTATCTACAAGCCTCGATTTATACCTAGCAATACTACATCTGAATGTTTTTTTACCTTATAGATCCACATCATTACAATTACCTTCCCATCCTTCTTTTTTGGCCCCAGAGTGCGATTGTGATTTTCCTCCAAGGCCAGAATCTCCTCATGCACAGCTTCTTCCCATTACTTGCATGTGTTTGCTTCTTCAAAGCATGTGGGTTCTTTAACATCCTTGCTCATGTAAGCATAATATCTTATCATAAATGAATAATAGGGAAGTGTTCAACTAGAAATCTTACCCTACCAGATCATCATATCTTACCATTCCATTTATTTGTGTATTTGTTGTTGACCTTTGAGCTCTCCAATATTCATCTCCTCAATGACCATCAAGGCCACCAACTATTGAAAGTTAGAAAAAGTATATCTAACATACATGGATGTTGTAAAAGCCTTCCACTTCTCAACATCCGAAAGCCCACTCAAGGAGTATGCAACTAGGTCATCATCATCTATGTGACAATCTATGGATCATAATGTATCATGCACCTCTTTGATTTTCAAAATGTAGTCATTTATAATGCTACTAGGTGTTTAAGTCTTTCTAGGGTCTCCCTTACCTTCTTGGAGGTGTTTAGAACTTGTATATGAACTATCATGGCATTGTAAATGTGATGAGATAATATAAGATGAATCTCATATCTCTTTCATTCCACTCTTTAAAGTTCCTCATTTGACCAAGACTTGGATAATCTCCTAATCTTGATTCAATATATGGGCCCCTAATGAGACCCCATAGTTCTTTCCTAATGAGATAGCTAGATATTCTAACTCTCCATGGTTGATATTTGTTCTTGTCCAACTTAGCAATTTGAGTGTTATACTTTAACATGTTGTACTCTAATACCATCTCCTAGAACCTAATACCTCTATACTCCAAAAGTACCAAGAAGATGAGCTTGATGCCCTCGTTCACTAGTAGATTCCTGTTAGCTTGGTGTGTGCTCTTACACTTGATCTAGCAGCTCTCCTTCCTCCTAGGTCCTTCAAAAAATTTTCCGCCTCATCCTTGAATGGCTTTGCATTTCAGAAAGTTTTGATACTATTGATGGGAGAATAATCAACCTCTGTATGCATTCTTGAGCATAGGTGCCCTCATAAGCACACTCACAAAACCTCTATTCTTTCAAACGAATGTTTCTCTAAACTCTTGAGGACTCAATCCAAGAGCTTTTTCACACATAAAATAAACATAATGTCCTTACAAAACGAAGTTATAAAATTCAAAGTTCTCACTCCTACTAAGACAATGAATGCCTCCAAGAGAGAGAAGTCATTGCCTTTACTAGGCATACAGACATAGATAACTACTCACTTATGGTCATGTTTCAATATATACATAGATTGAACATGAGCTTTGAGACATGTCTAGGAGATAAGAGTAGCATTCAATAAAACCAAAGATTACAAGAAATGAGTATGATTTGATAAGGTAACCCGGTTTAACAGTCCGAGCTATCTAAGTCATACATAAGCCTTTATCACACCTACATGTCATAGGTTCTTTATGGCTATTTTCAAGAGGATCTCAAATTCAAATTTTAACTCCATTTCTTGTGCTTGATGTCTTGCTTCTTCTTGCCACAACATCAAAACAATGGAAGGAAGCTGCATACCACAAGACTTTTGCAAAGGTCAATGGGTGTACATGGAACCATCTAGATATCTTCCTCATCATGTTCTAGATCATGCAAATTCCGATATTCATTGGAAGGGTAAGCTCTTATTCTTTAAGCATCAATTACATGGAGGGATAGTTTCTATTGTACAACATATGTTCACAATTTAAACCATGAAGTTGGAAAACTCGAATAGGAAGTGATATCATATTTGTTGTAAGTATTTTTTTACTATTTTGAATGCTTCATGGTGTCAAATGTCTGTGTCTAATCTCAATATTTTTTTCTCTCTTAAAGTCATATTTCCTTCTACTTGAGTGGAAGAGAAACCACTCCATTTGTATTATAGGCACTAAAAAGACTTTTCAACAAATAATTTGAAAGATTAAGAAAGCTTACAATTTAATGTGTAATATTTCTCTCACTCCAAGATAGGATGAAAAACTTTTTGAACTTTGTTAACGTATCTTGAAATAATTGATGTTGATTATTGTTAGAGCTAGTAAGACTCATTAAGCCTAAGAACGTATCTGCGTTTTAACAATCCTTTTCTTTCTTATTAATAAGTACAAATTGAAAATCATTATCTATGGTAATCATGTGTAGGTCTTCCCATAGCTCCCGACACCCATTATTTCTAGTACTAATCCCTCTTCTAAATTTTTTCTTATCTTCCTTTGTGTCATTGATACTTCTTGCAAAGTACCTTGAGATTCACTAGGGTTTTTTATAGCTAGAGTTACATTCCCACCTTGAAAATGAGATGAATTAAGAAGCTCCAATTCTTAAATTTCTTGTACACATTTATCATTTGACTTCCTAAAAACTGTGTATTCTATGTGGAGGCTCAATAATTTATAAAAGATTCTCACGACGGTATGCAAAATGCAAAAGCGAACATTCACCAATAGAAATGGAATCATATTGGACTCCAATCTTTATCTCGTGTGGCACAATTATGTTTTTCTAATGTTCGACTACTTAGCAAAGGTATATCCCATTCCCTAAAGTAGGTGCATCTGCGTATTCATCTATATCATATATATTCTTTTGTTGTCTCTTTGTTAGTTTGTAACCTCATGTGCAATATGGACATGCATAAAGAGAACATGCACATTTTTTACCTAAAATGCATTTGATGGTCTTTAAATCCCCACACAAGTGCTAGTCTATCTCAAAATCACCTAACTTGGCTACATTGCCTTTTGCACCATGAATTTGACAACCTACTTGTTGAAAATAAAGCACCACCAAATTAGCAGCATATGAACCTCACCAATTGATCACGCATGGACCACTATGAAACAAGGCACAAAGCACAAGTATTCATATTAGAATTTGAGTTTGAATCCCCCTTATTAATCTCTCATCAATCACCTAGCACACTTAGGTGTTATGGAACTTATATTATAGGAAAAGAGCTTCTTGTCATTTAGGGATTCTCTTGAAATTTATATTAAAACATATTTTACTTCGAATTGGCTTGATCCTACACATTTTATCTCTATTATATCTTGAATACGATAGTAGAGCCCTTGGTAATGAATCCCCCTACTTGTTGGAGTAGTTTCTTCACACTTACAGTAGTAATAGCTCACACTCTGATTTGTCTATCTAGAAGCTAGTTTTCTTTGAGTGTTGAGAAAATTTCCTTTCTCAATAAGTATCCATTTTCTTAAAATCTTTGCACTTGTAGAAATCTAGTATAGTGCTCTAATGTTTGCTCAAAGGTGGATTTCAAATTTTGCATATTTTGAGATAAATTATGCGAGATGAGAAACAACCTTCGTGTGGCTATTAGTTCATCATCAATAGAGAGAGCTATTCCAGCCATCCATCTTCTCTATGTGTCTTGCTGCATTTGTGCTCCTTGTGTGTGCTTCTTGTGTGTCTCTCCCACTTCTACACACACCCAATAGTGGTACTAGAGCATGTTCAACTCCTTCTCAAGTTTTGGTTTTTTGCATCGAGGCACGTGCACACTTTTAATAGTGCAAATGGACTTGAGAGCATAGAACTGTGAATTTCAGAAGCGAAGAAACATTTCCACCATGCGGGGTGGGATTTCACCCCCATTTCAAAGCCATTTGTGAGCTGAAATTTCAGCATTTATTTTAGCTTTCGTTGAAGTAAAGATTTTGTCACATTCTTGTTCCTTAGTGAAACAGAGGGTAGCAATGACTTGTTTGGCATGCTTCAAGTTGAAGATAAGCTTGATGGGACCAACTGTTTGATTCTTATTTCAAAAAAAAACTTTGGAACATAGTGACAGATGTAGATCAAAGACTTGCAGGTGCTTCTACTTCAAAGTCTACTATCACAGATGGAGCTTCTTCTTCAAGTATAGTGGTTTCTCCTTCTCCACCTACACAAAAGCAGCTTAGATGGGATGGAAAAGTTTCTCAAGCTCATGCATTGACTATGCTTTTTGTGATGTGTCATATAGTTCCACACATTCAATCATGTTCTACATCACAATCGGCATGGGACACTCTTGCTTCTTTGTATGCCATGTGTAATGAAGCATGTGTTGCACACTTGAGGAAGCAACTTGAGGATGTATGTATGGCTGAAAATGAGTCGGTGGATGTGCATGTGACACACATCAAGGACTTGAAAGAGCAATTGGCAAACATAGATGATATTATTCCGGATGCATCACTGATTTCTACATTGTTGAAAGGATTACCAGAATCTTTTCAAAGCTTTGCTACTACAATCCGTTTGGTTGCAAAGGGGAATCCTAATATGTATGCATTTGATGAGGTTTTGTCTCTTCTTTTGCAAGAAGAGAAATCTAGAGTGAATAGGAGTGGTTTGATTGAGGGAACGCAAGCGCTTGTTATCTCACAAAAGGGGAAAAACAAGTATGGTTCAGTTTTGGGTTCATCAAAACCAAAGCCTAAACCTTCCTCTTCCACTCATTCCTGTAATGATGCTGATTTGCAAAAGAAGAAGAGATGCAAATATTGCCTAAAGGCTAGTCATACTTCTACTAAATGTAGAAAGCTTGCTAAATGCAATGAAAAGAAGAAGGAATATAGCATGTCTTTTGCTAAAAATTCAGCAAATGCAAAGAATGATAAAGCTAACATGGCTCAAGATTTTTGGGCATGTGTTGTTACATGTCATTATGATGCATCTTTGCATTCTAAATGTATGGTTGTGAGTGAGGGTGATTCGGATTGGTTCTTTGATAGTGGTGCTTCAAAGCATATAACATCATGCAAAAGATTTTTTCCCTCTTCGAAAGATGCATCAAAAGGAGTACATGTGGTGTGTGCAAACAATGCCTCTTATCCTATCATTGGCGTAGGCGAAATTGAGCTTAAAACTGTAAATGGATGTGTGATTCTCTTGAAAAATCCATTGTATGTGCCCGGTATCAAGACGAACCCAATTTTAGTTCCATTGATTTCCAAAGCTGGACTTCATGTACACTTTGTTGATGATAAGTGTATGGTTCATGATTTTAGCAATGGTGATGTTATTGTGATGTCGAGGACACTATGTAATGGTTTATATCGCATGGATACATACAAGAGGGCTACGCCAAATGCCTTGGTTGATCATACTTCTTCCATAGCTGAAATGGAGCTTTGGCATGCTTGTTTTGGTCACTTTAACTTCAACAGTTTGCTTTACTAGCAAAAGAAGGACATGGTTATTTGTTTGCCTACACTTGATTCCATTGAAAAGCATGCATTTGAAGGTTGCATCCTTGGAAAAATGCATCGTGCTTCTTTTCCACAAGATATTCATACACACACTGCAACAAAATTGCAGCTTGTTCATAGTGATGTATGTGGTCTCGTCAATACTCCATCTTTTTGGAATCATGTATATTTTGTTACCTTCATTCATGATGCTACTCGTCATACATGGTTGTATCGTATGAAAGCAAAGAATGAGATATTTTCTTGCTTCAAAGCATTTTTAGCTATGGCTAAAAAATTTTCTTCACAAAAGCTTTTGGCTTTATGCATGGATTGTGGTGATGGATACATGTCACATGAGTTTAGTGCTTTTCTTTGTGAAAGAGGTATTTCACACCAATGTATGGTGCCATATATACCTCAGCAAAATGGTGTTGCAAAGCATAAAAATATTATGGTGATGGATACATGTCACATGAGTTTAGTGCTTTTCTTTGTGAAAGAGGTATTTCACACCAATGTATGGTGCCATATATACCTCAGCAAAATGGTGTTGCAGAGCATAAAAATAGAACTCTTCTTGAAATGGCACGATGTATGGATAAAGGAAAGCACCTTCTCGATAAGTTTTGGATTGATCGGGTCATGTGTGCAAACTATGTGTTGAATCGCTGCCCTATAAAAGCATTGAGAGTCATCACTCCTTATGAGGCTTGTAATGTAAATAAGCCCATGGTTAGTCATATGCATGTATTTGCTTGTTTGGCATATGCTCTCGTGCCATCACAACAACATCACAAACTTGATGACAAAGCAAAAAAAAAGTATATTTGTTGGTTATGGTGCTAAAAGGAAGGGATATCATTTGTACCATCCATTGACAAACACAATTAGATAGAGAGATGTGGTATTTGCTGAAAATTCAGTTTTTCCTCTACTTGAATGCAAAAAAAATCCAACAATTAGTTCACAAGATGTCTTCGATAGTTAGTCGAGATGTGGTATTTGCTGAAAATTCAGTTTTTCCTCTACTTGAATGCAAAAAACATCCAACAATTAGTTCACAAGATGTCTTCGATACACTCATGCCTTTGTTCCAAAATGGTGCACTTGACTATGGACATGAAGACTAGCCAACTAAGGCTCAAATGGCTGAAAACTTCTAGCCAACTAGGGCTGAAAGTGCAAAGAATTTCTAGCAAAAGATGGCAAAAAAAAAATTCAACCAAAAATTGTTAAAATTACTAGAAATGTATAGCCACATATGGTTGACAATTTGTGACAAAATATGGCTGAAAATGAGCATGAAATTCAGCCCACACATGATAAACATGTTGATGATGTGTTACATAATGAACGCATGTCTATCAAGAGTGCACAAAGTATGCAAAAATGTCTGAAACAAACCTTGTAGGATAGGAAATTGAGTGCACCATTACTCGGTAGAATAAGATCAAGATCTCGCCATGCATCAAGTACTTTTCTAGACTATTCTGTTATTGCAACTGAATGGTGATTCGCAAGAAGAGGTCTATGTGAAGCAAACTCTTGGATTTGCTATGAAATGGAAAGAGCATATGGTTTGTCGCTTGCATAAAGCCTTGTATGGTCTCAAGCGAGCTCTATGTGCATGGTATGAAAAAATCCATAAGCACTTGATTGCTCTTGGCTTCATATGTAGTCCGATTGAGAGCACACTCTATGTACACAAAGATGGGGCTAATCTTAGAGTGCTTGTTCTTTATGTCGATGACATACTCTTAACTGGGTCATGTGATGCAAAACTTGACATTCTTATGGCTAATTTGCAGCAAACTTTTGATGTCACTTATCTTGGTCTTTTGAGCTACTATCTTGGCATCCAATTTGTATCTATTGAGGGGGGAATTTTTATGCATCAAGCAAAGTATGTTGAAAATCTACTTTAGTGTTTTGAATTTGAAGATTGCAAGCCAATTTCCACACGGGTTGAGACAAGATTCAGGTTCTCAATTGAGCTAGTGATGCATTTGACACTTCTCTTTATCAGCAAGCTATGGGATGTCTTATATATGCATGTAGCACAAGGTCAGATATAGAGTATGCAGTTTCCCAATTGATTCGATTCATGCATAGCCCTGGCACTAAGCATTTGCAATCAATGAAATGTGTGCTCCGATATCTTAGAGGCACTTTGAGCTTAAGTCTCTTTTATTGCAGAGATATTTAGCCATGCTTGCATGCTTTTACAGATAGTGATTGGGCTGGTTGTTATGATATTTACATGTTGAGTAGTGCTAATTGCTTTTTCCTCCGAGGCTCATGCACATCTTGGTTGAGTAAGAAGTAACCTACTGTGGCGACATCGAGTTGTGAAACTAAGTACACTGTAGTTTTTAGAGCTATAGTGGAGTGTATATGGTTGAGACGCCTATTGATGGACCTTTGCATGGAGATTGATGCTGCTACACATATTCTCACTGATAGTTAGAGTGCATGGGCTCTTGTAGAGAACCTAGTGTTTCATGCATGGACCTAACATATTGAGGTGCATTATCACTATGTGAGAGAGCACCTTCATAGAGGATATATTGATTTGGTATATGTGCCTACACAAGATAGTGTGGAAAACATATTCACCAAAGCTCTTCCATAGGAAAAGTTTGAAGCTTTTCACAAATCTTTAGGCTTATTACGTTGTGGGGGCTTATCTCGCACTCTTTGTACGTGTTCACATAATTTGGTCCAAGGGGGTTTGTTACACTTATGTGTTCCTCGAGTAGCTTTGATGTGAACCTTTTCCCTATACATGGGCACTTTTTACTCTAGTGTTGGCTAGAGGTTTTTTTCTCCATGTTACCACATACATGATTCACTCATATGTGGTCGTACTTTTTACTTAGGTATATTATTCAGATCTTACTTTAGTTCATTTCATCCTCAATAGAGAGAGCTATTCAATCCATCCGTCTTCTCCGTGTGTCTTGTTGCATTTGTGCTCTTTGTGTGTGCTTCTTGTGTGTCTCTCGCACTTCTACACACACCCAACAAAGAGGACCAAAATGGGGTATTAAGGGCTTTGACGAAGAGGAAATATTGTTTTTGGGTTCAAGGGCATACGTACACCTCAAAGGCATACATAAAACTTCAAAGTTGATGGGCTCCCCAAGACAGAGAAAAAAAGATGATTAATTTGACCTTCATTTAGGTTCTACAATTCATTGTATTTCATCATAATGAATATGACCACCAATGATCCATTAAAGTGTGATAGCTTACCCCAACTTTGTATGATAAGGGTGATCCCATGGGATCTAGGCCCCCTTCCTCTTGTACAGTTGTTATTTTAATTAACTCAAGTAAGGAAGAGTAGGCAAGGGCATATATTCCTCTTTAAAATAACTCAAGTCAACTCTACTAGTGAAGGCAAGGCATCTTCCCCATATGTTTTCGTACTTTGGAAGGAAACACGTAAAGTTCTTGATACTCATAACTCATTTTGCATAAAGGAGCCTAAGAGGAGTACTTAGAGTCACCATGTCATAATATAGCATGTAGATTGAAAAGCTAGATAAAAACAACAAGAAAAATGGAAGTTTAGAATGTGTAGCTTTCTCATGGGCAAGGATTTATGGGGGCTTGTTAGAGAAACAAATGCTAGGCCTAGATTGGGGGATACTCCAGCTCTTGGTTAGTTGAGGATCTTTATAATGGATTGAAAGAGGTAAGAGGGTAATTTTTATCCTATATGAGCATACTAGCAATGCAATGATGGGGCATATTAAGGATATAGACACTGCAATGAAATTTTGAGAATGTCTAGAGAGACCATACTCTACATCAACCAAAACTATAAAGATTAAATTAAATAATGAACTCAATAACTTGAGAAAGACACCTACTAGCAACATGAATGATAACATTCTAAAGAATAAGGATGTAAGTAAGCCTAAAGGTCACTAAGGAGATTTGGCTATAGGTTGAAGAAGATGAACATGTGCTCTCATTAGCACACAAAGAGAAATTCTTCTTTCAATTTAAACCTTTTATATATAACCCTTAATATCTTTAGGTATTGTGTGATACCCTAAGTGCTTAAGTATTTATGTGTGCTTATGCATGTGTATGCATGTGTATTGATGTAGGATGTATAGATAAGAGTGTATTGTGCTTATGCATTTGTGATTATAGTTATATATGAGGGTGTGTGCTTATGTGTATTCTTTATTAAAGTGCAATATGTTAGTGTTTCACACCTTCTAAGTAACCCAAATGAAAGTATGCAACCTTATGTATATATGAGATACCCTATGAATTTTCCCTAATTGTGAGTATATGTGAGTGAGATGTGGATGAATAACTCCATATATACACTTCCTTAATGGAAATGTAAATTCAATCTTATGTACTCATGAAAATGAATCATGAGTCTATAGAGTATCATTGTTTGAGCGGGAGACAATTCAGGAATCAGGTGTGGAAATTGTGTGGGTACAAGTGCATGTTAGTTTGTGTTAGTGTACATGTGAGTAAGTATGTTAAATAAATTATGCATGTGTGACTACGGTTCTATGTGTATATATGGGTATTGAATGCTTATGAGGTTATTAATATATATATATATATATATATATATATATATATATATATATATATATATATATATATATATATATATATATATATATATACACACTCATACATACATACACACACACACACACATATATATATATATATATATATATATATATATATATATATATATATATATATATATATATATATATATATATATATATATATATATATATATATATATATATATATATATATATACACATATACATATATATATATATATATATATATATATATATATATATATATATATATATATATATATATATATATATATGCCCATAAGTGAATGTTTGTGTATAATTGTTATGTTGTGTGTATGAAAGTATTAAATTATTTAATTATTAAATTGAACCTTCAATCTAAAATCTAAAATTGAAATTATTAAGAAGTAAATAAATTGAAAACAAAAAGAAATTAAAGAAATGTGCATACGTGAGTGTGTACGTGTATGGTTAGTGTGTGTATTTGGAGTGTGAGTGTAATCATGTGTGCATGTGACTACTATGTTAAGTTTATGAATGTAGAATATAGTATTCATCTTGATTAAATGACACATGTACTTACTAAAGTAGAGAGTGCACGTTAATGCGTGTGTCCATATATGTCTAGGTATTTTCAATGTTTTTTTTTTCTAATGTTCCTTATTGTAGAGCCTTGAAGAGCACTGATATTGACGAGTATTCCGAATGGGAAGGTGGAGAGCGATGCAATGGAAGTTGATCGAAGCTATAGTACCTCGAAACCTTCTATGTAGACTTTTTATCAAACAAGATTAGACTCCAATTGTCTTAGAACTTAAAACTCTTAAATATTTCATAAGTTATATAAGGTTTTTTACGTTAGTTTTTCATTTCATCCTTCTAAACATGAATGTTACTATCGTATGTTTTTATTAATTGTCACGTCAAACATGAATGTTTATACGTCATCTAAAAAATAAAAACAAGTTTTGTTTATAGTCAAAAGATGTTTACCGTATTCATAGACCACTACAATATAAGCAAACACTTTGCACAATGTTTTCAGATCTTAAATCCTAAAGCACACTCATAAACACCTTGCATGTAATCACATAGTAGGACATGTTGAGAAACTAGGATTGATCCACCCCGTGATATTTGTGCAAGCCCCGACATCCTTGGTGAACCCCATGTGAAGCGTGAGAATTGTGTGCATAGGTTTGTTGTGTGTGATTCAATGTTGACTAAAAACTTAATCCTTGCATTATTCTTGCTTGTAGGTACATGGAGAAAGAACGATGAGTTGAGTTCTTGTTTCCTATATCCTTTTCCATGATTATTGAGGGTTGTTCCCTAGGGAACTCAATGCCTCCACAAGAAGAGGAACATTCAGAAAGGAGAAGCCTTAACATCCCCCCCCCCCCCCCCAATTGACAGACAAGAAGATCTTCTTTGCACAATTCACTTCTAGTTTTTTGTACTTAGGATTTATTTATGAAAAGTTTGTACATGAAAGATTACTGTGCACATTTAAATCTCTACTACAATAAACTTAAGGTTACAATTTTTCAAGTTATTTCAATTTAGCATAAACACACAAAAAGAAACATCACTTTTGATTGGATTGTTTTGCTTAAAATACATAAAAGGAAGTTTTTTCATTTTACTTGCAATAGGAAAGATAGTCATAGTATGCACATTATATGGTAAGCCTCTTTGATTTTAATAAACACTTAAAAAGAATGCTCTAAAGCTTGCATGAGGAATCACTTCATTTGCACTAGAAACATTTATTCATTGTAAGTACTTTAGAGCATAAAGAAAGGTTTCTTGTTGTTATTTAACTTAGGAAAAGTTGTTCTTATTTTCTTTACTTGGTTATTTGCTAATACTTTCTTTTTTCTATCATTACTATCTAAAAAATATGAAAGAAGCAAATTGGAAAACCTTAAAAAAGAATACAAAAACAAGATTTTAGTTTAAACTAAAGTAAATATAGAAATTTAAAATCAAGAGTTATAAACTTCAAAAATAAGAAAAGAATACAAAAAAAAAGATTTCAGTTTAAATTAAAATAAATCTAAAAAGTAAAAATCAAGAGTTATAAACTTTAAAATCAAGAAAAAAATACAAAAACAAGATTTCGATGTAAATTAAAATAAATGTAGAAAGTAGAAATCAAGTTCAATCTCCTGGCTATTGTGAAGAGAGATGGTGGATGCAATCCAAAGATGAGTAGGTGCCGCTACAACCAGCTTCACACCAGCCAACTGAGACTTCAGAGTTGATTAGTAGACCCTTTGAGCTTCCTAAATCCACCAAAATATCAGCCAAGTACTTTGGAACATGTATCCCAAAAGTTTAAGTCAAGACCGACAAGTTGCGAAATGACTAGCTCCCAAAACTTGCTATTTTTGGACATACACCTGCTGGAAAAAATGAACAGTGCTCTCAACCTGGAAGGAATTAGAAAAATTCCTTTTGGGCATAGCAAATAGACTTATCAAGCTTCCTATTCCAAGTTAAAACACTTCAAATGATGGACTGAGCACTGAGAACAAGTTTCATCAAGTTTTGGAACATTCCCACAATTCTCGGGGCTCTGCAGAGATAGACCAGTAAGCAGTAAAATGCATATATCTCCAAAAGTATAAATCCAATGACCTTGAAAATTTATAGGTAGAAACTAGACAGTGAGAGCTATCCAACGCACTTTAAAACACTGAAAAAGGTTCAGTAAAACTCGAGATATGACCTTCTGAAGTTACTGCTCTGAGTGAGTATAGCAGAGAACAAAACAGAGAGGTAGATGATAATAAATGTATAGATTCACATATGATTACAACCACATTGGCAATGAATCTTTGCACAATGGGAGTAGAATGATAGAGCTATGGAGTAAGCTCTTCAATCTCTACAAAATGACATGAAGTGGTCACGTACAAGGCTTGCTAATCGCCTCTTCCTTCTTGCTCCTTTTATAGCTATTCTTGGAGGGAGTTTTGAATTCGAATTCGAATGGCTCCACCTAAAAGTGATCCCCAAAGTTAGGAGAGATTCCCTCAGCTCAAAAATTCGTGATTTTGGTAGTTGGAGCCACGAATTTGCTTTTACATCATGGATGAGGTAAGCCATCCTTTTACTTTTTTCTTTTTCCATTTACAAGAGATAAAATGTACTCTTTTACAAGAGGTGTTCACATGACTACTCATGTGACTTACAAATGAGGATAATATCAAGCATATCAAGCATGTAGGCTTGGGCAAAATGCACCAACAGCTCCCCCTCAAGCCTAACATGCTTGGCCTCCAAATAAGTCTTCAATTGTCCTTGATTTCCTGCAAACCAATCATCAACTTGAATCTACTTAATTTCGTACCATCAAGAGCTTTCGTCAACATGTCTGCACATTGCATATCTGTAGAGACGTAGGATAGTTGAATATCCTTGCTCATTAGCTTCTCCCTTACATAATGGTAGTGGACTTCAATATGCTTGGTTCTAGCATGGTATACCGGATTAGCTGCTAGATGTAGTGAGCTTGTGTTGTCACCAAAAATGTGAGGTGTTCAAGAATGAAGTCCAAGATCTGTGTACAAAGATTTTAACCACATGATTTCTTGAGTTGCATTAGCCAAACCTCTATATTCAGCTTCAGTAGAAGATAATGCCACGGTTGGTTGCTTCTTCGATGACCAAGAAATGATTTTTGAACCTGCAAATGATATATACCCTGATGTGCTTCTTCTATGATCTTTAGATCCGGCCCAATCTGCATCTGAGTAGACCTTTAGCTCAATATCTGAAGTAAATGAATAAAACAAACCTTCATTCATGGTCCCCTTTAGGTACTTGAGGACTCGCTTGGCCGCTTCCATATGTGGTCTTCTCGGCTTATGCATAAACTGACTCAATATGCTAACACTATAGCATATATCCACCCTTGTGAGTGTTGCATAGTTCAAACTTCCAACCAAGCTTTGATAGCTTGTGATGTCTTCAATTGGCTCTCCTTCATAAGCACTAAGCTTATGATTTTGCTCCATAGGTGTACCTGCACACTTTGTATTTTCCATCTTGAACTTGACGAGCATGTCATGGACATACTTCCTTTGTGTGATGTATATACCTGAATCTGTGTAGATCAACTCCAATCCAAGAAAATAAGTGAGTGGTCCGAGGTCACTTATTTTGAACTCCTCCTTCATTTGACTCTTTACCTGTTTGATTCCTTCAAGATCATTGCCTGTGATAATAATATCATCAACATACACACATAAATAGATCACTTCAGATCCATTCCTCTTTATGAACAAAGAGGTATCCGCCTTGCTAGCTTTGAATCCTTGGTCCTGCAAATAAGTAACCAATCTGAAATTCCAAGCTCTTGGAGCTTGCTTCAATCCATACAAAGCTTTCTTTAGTTTGCATACATAGTTAGGATGATGTGCATCCTCATATCCAGGAGATTGTGCCATATACACTTCCTCAGAAATCCATCCATTCAAGAAAGCATTCTTTACATCAAGTTGATAAAGATTCCAATTTCTAGATGCAGCAAGACTAATGAGAACCCTAATTGTAGGCATTTTTGCAACAGGAGAGAAAGTCTCCTCATAATCAATACCATGGGTTTGAGCAAACCCTTTAGCAACTAACCTTGCTTTGTGTCTATTTATACTTCCATCTGGATTCCTCTTGATTTTGTATATCCATCGAGATCCGATTATCTTCATAGATGGCTTGTTAGGTACAAGCTCCCAAGTGTCATTCTCCTTCAAGGCTTCCATTTCTTCATCCATTGCATCTCTCCAAGCTTTCTTGCTTTGTGCTTCTTCGAATGTGGTAGGTTCTTCATTGGTTGAATCCTTTGCAATGTAGATTGAGTGCTTGGTGACCAAAGAAGTATCATAACCAAACCTCTCTGGTTTCTTCTTCTCCCTCGAAGACCTTCTAAGTGGTTGATGTGAGCTCTCGGGTCCATATGTAGCATCCTGCATCTTTGCTTTACCTTTGTTCTTCCATAGCTTTAGTCTTTCCAAGTCTTCTAGGTCAATCTCCGAATCACTTTCTTCAATCTGCTTTGGCTCCTTCGGTTGAAGTGAGGGAAAGTCTTCATCCAAGTCATACGGCAGCTTCACTTTCCTGTCATCATCAAACCATGATTTGTTTTCATCAAAAATTACATCTCTACTCACAGAAAATCCTTTATTGGTTGGATTGTACAATCTATATCCTTTTTGGTTTTGATCATAACCAATGAATACACACTTCTCTGCCTTGGGATCCAATTTCCCTCTTACTTGAGAAGGAATGTGAGCATAGGCTAAGCATCCAAAGATTTTACAATGCTCTAGACTAGGTCTTCTTCCATTCCACACTTCATATGGAGTGGTTCCATCTAGTGACTTAGATGGAAGTCTATTTATGAGATATGTGGCTGTCGACACAGCCTCTGCCCATAGGTAGTTCGGCAATCCCTTTTCGTTGAGCATGGACCTTGCAGCTTCGACGATAGCTCTATTCCTCCTCTCTGCTACACCATTGAGTTCAGGTGTATACCTTGTAGTGACTTCCCTTTTAATGCCTCTTTCATGCAAGAAGGCATCAAATTCAGAAGAGAAGTATTCTCCTCCACCATCTGATCTGAGTCTTTTCAAAGTCCTACCTGTTTGATTTTCAACAAGAGCAATATACTTCTTAAAGCAATTAAACACTTCATCCTTGTGCTTCATGAAAAACAGAATGGTCCACCTGCTACAATCATCTATGAAAGACACATAATATCTTGAGCCTGATATAGATGGCTCCTTACTTGGACCCCACACATCCGTGTGCACTAGATCCAAAGGATTTTGATACATATATCCTTTCTTATTGAAAGGTTGTCTATGAGCCTTGCCGAGTTGACAAGCTTCACACTTATAAATCATGTGTTGCCTTGTGATATTAGGCAAACCAAGTACACTTTGGTCCCTGCAAATCTGTTTGAGTGTCCTCTCACCAATGTGAGCAAGCCTTTTGTGCCATATCTCCAACTCTGTTAGAGTTTGAGATCCATAGCTAAACAAAGCTATGTTCTTTGTATCTTCCACTTCAAAAGTGAAAAGCCTTCCTGTCTTTTCTCCTTTGGCAATCCTTCGAAAGCCTTGCCTTGGGTCTTCAACATATGCTCCAAATCGATTGAATCTAACCTGCAATCCTTTTTCAACAATCTGTCCAACACTTATTAAATTTTTGGTAATTGTAGGGACATACAAGACTTTGCTTAAGAGGTTCATATTCCCATCTGATGTCTTCACATTACCTATCTTCTCCACTGAGTGCTTTGTGTCATCTCCTGTCTGCACTTCATGCTTGTTATGAGGATCTTCCAAATCAGAAAGTAAAGCCACATTTCCTGCTACATGGTTTGAGCATCCCGAATCAATGTAAAATATGTGATCATCATCCTTACCCTTCTTCGTTGATAGATTCATAATCAATAATGAATCTTCTTGACTTTGGTCCTCTGCATAGTTATTGTAATCTCTTCTTCCTCTATGGCCACTTTGATAGTTGTTGTTGTTGTTGTAATTGTTGTTGTAGTAGTTGTTGTTGTAGCCTCCATTGTACCTGCCTCTATTTGATCCATAGCCACCTCTATTGAATCCTCTTCCTCTTGAGTTCCTCGGGTTCCTGAAACATTCTTCAGTAGTATGGTTAGATAAGCCACATATGTTGCAAGGTTGAGATGATTGGAATCTCCCCCTGCCTTGCTTTCCACTTCTGCCTCTTCCTCTAGCTCTTCCTCTACCTGCAAAATTTGCTTGGAAAGAGCTTCCTTCATCTTCATTATTTCTATTCTTTGACTTGTCCTTGACCTTAGCTTTATCAGAATATAAGGCAGAAGTTTGATTACCTCTTGAGGACTCACCACCTTTGCTAATCTTTGCTTCATGAGTGAAGAGTTGGCCCATGAGTGTGTTGAGGTCGGGTACATGCATATCCATGTATAAATCCATGGCTGTTGTGAATGACTCCCACTTGTCGTCTGCTTTGATTCCATTCATGATTTGTCTTATGATTTGCTCCTCTTCAATTACCTCTCCAATGCTTCCAAGTTGGTCGGAAATCTCCTTCATCTTTGTGACATAATCAGTCACATTTTGCTTCGGGCTTTTCTTCATTGTTGTGAACTCCATCCACAATTGGTTCTTCCTTGCTCGAGTGTTGGAAGAGAAGAAAGAAGCAAGTGCATTCCAGGTTTCTCTTGATGTCTTGCATCCCTTGACATGAGGTAAAAGAAAATCAGAGATTGAGTTTAGAATATAGGACCTTGCAAGTGCATCCTTCGAACACCAATTCGAAAGTCCTTCCACTTCTTCATGTGATGGTTGCCCTTTGTTCCTCATGGTTGGCATTGCTTCATCTCCGGATATGAATCCATATAGATTCCTTCCTTGAAGGTAAGCCTCCATCCTTAGAGACCATGCCGGGTAGTTGTTTCGATCCAATTTGTCAATTGTTGATGGAAATCCATCTCCCATGTTGCTTGACTATGCTCTGATACCACTGTGAAGAGAGATGGTGGATGCAATCCAAAGATGAGTAGGTGCCGCTACAACCAGCTTCACACCAGCCAACTGAGACTTCAGAGTTGATTAGTAGACCCTTTGAGCTTCCTAAATCCACCAAAATATCAGCCAAGTACTTTGGAACATGTATCCCAAAAGTTTAAGTCAAGACCGACAAGTTGCGAAATGACTAGCTCCCAAAACCTGCTATTTTTGGACATACACCTGCTGGAAAAAATGAACAGTGCTCTCAACCTGGAAGGAATTAGAAAAATTCCTTTTGGGCATAGCAAATAGACTTATCAAGCTTCCTATTCCAAGTTAAAACACTTCAAATGATGGACTGAGCACTGAGAACAAGTTTCATCAAGTTCTGGAACATTCCCACAATTCTCGGGGCTCTGCAGAGATAGACCAGTAAGCAGTAAAATGCATATATCTCCAAAAGTATAAATCCAATGACCTTGAAAATTTATAGTAGAAACTAGACAGTGAGAGCTATCCAACGCACTTTAAAACACTGAAAAAGGTTCAGTAAAACTCGAGATATGACCTTCTGAAGTTACTGCTCTGAGTGAGTATAGCAGAGAACAAAACAGAGAGGTAGATGATAATAAATGTATAGATTCACATATGATTACAACCACATTGGCAATGAATCTTTGCACAATGGGAGTAGAATGATAGAGCTATGGAGTAAGCTCTTCAATCTCTACAAAATGACATGAAGTGGTCACGTACAAGGCTTGCTAATCGCCTCTTCCTTCTTGCTCCTTTTATAGCTATTCTTGGAGGGAGTTTTGAATTCGAATTCGAATGGCTCCACCTAAAAGTGATCCCCAAAGTTAGGAGAGATTCCCTCAGCTCAAAAATTCGTGATTTTGGTAGTTGGAGCCACGAATTTGCTTTTACATCATGGATGAGGTAAGCCATCCTTTTACTTTTTTCTTTTTCCATTTACAAGAGATAAAATGTACTCTTTTACAAGAGGTGTTCACATGACTACTCATGTGACTTACAAATGAGGATAATATCAAGCATATCAAGCATGTAGGCTTGGGCAAAATGCACCAACAGCTCCCCCTCAAGCCTAACATGCTTGGCCTCCAAATAAGTCTTCAATTGTCCTTGATTTCCTGCAAACCAATCATCAACTTGAATCTACTTAATTTCGTACCATCAAGAGCTTTCGTCAACATGTCTGCACATTGCATATCTGTAGAGACGTAGGATAGTTGAATATCCTTGCTCATTAGCTTCTCCCTTACATAATGGTAGTGGACTTCAATATGCTTGGTTCTAGCATGGTATACCGGATTAGCTGCTAGATGTAGTGAGCTTGTGTTGTCACCAAAAATGTGAGGTGTTCAAGAATGAAGTCCAAGATCTGTGTACAAAGATTTTAACCACATGATTTCTTGAGTTGCATTAGCCAAACCTCTATATTCAGCTTCAGTAGAAGATAATGCCACGGTTGGTTGCTTCTTCGATGACCAAGAAATGATTTTTGAACCTGCAAATGATATATACCCTGATGTGCTTCTTCTATGATCTTTAGATCCGGCCCAATCTGCATCTGAGTAGACCTTTAGCTCAATATCTGAAGTAAATGAATAAAACAAACCTTCATTCATGGTCCCCTTTAGGTACTTGAGGACTCGCTTGGCCGCTTCCATATGTGGTCTTCTCGGCTTATGCATAAACTGACTCAATATGCTAACACTATAGCATATATCCACCCTTGTGAGTGTTGCATAGTTCAAACTTCCAACCAAGCTTTGATAGCTTGTGATGTCTTCAATTGGCTCTCCTTCATAAGCACTAAGCTTATGATTTTGCTCCATAGGTGTACCTGCACACTTTGTATTTTCCATCTTGAACTTGACGAGCATGTCATGGACATACTTCCTTTGTGTGATGTATATACCTGAATCTGTGTAGATCAACTCCAATCCAAGAAAATAAGTGAGTGGTCCGAGGTCACTTATTTTGAACTCCTCCTTCATTTGACTCTTTACCTGTTTGATTCCTTCAAGATCATTGCCTGTGATAATAATATCATCAACATACACACATAAATAGATCACTTCAGATCCATTCCTCTTTATGAACAAAGAGGTATCCGCCTTGCTAGCTTTGAATCCTTGGTCCTGCAAATAAGTAACCAATCTGAAATTCCAAGCTCTTGGAGCTTGCTTCAATCCATACAAAGCTTTCTTTAGTTTGCATACATAGTTAGGATGATGTGCATCCTCATATCCAGGAGATTGTGCCATATACACTTCCTCAGAAATCCATCCATTCAAGAAAGCATTCTTTACATCAAGTTGATAAAGATTCCAATTTCTAGATGCAGCAAGACTAATGAGAACCCTAATTGTAGGCATTTTTGCAACAGGAGAGAAAGTCTCCTCATAATCAATACCATGGGTTTGAGCAAACCCTTTAGCAACTAACCTTGCTTTGTGTCTATTTATACTTCCATCTGGATTCCTCTTGATTTTGTATATCCATCGAGATCCGATTATCTTCATAGATGGCTTGTTAGGTACAAGCTCCCAAGTGTCATTCTCCTTCAAGGCTTCCATTTCTTCATCCATTGCATCTCTCCAAGCTTTCTTGCTTTGTGCTTCTTCGAATGTGGTAGGTTCTTCATTGGTTGAATCCTTTGCAATGTAGATTGAGTGCTTGGTGACCAAAGAAGTATCATAACCAAACCTCTCTGGTTTCTTCTTCTCCCTCGAAGACCTTCTAAGTGGTTGATGTGAGCTCTCGGGTCCATATGTAGCATCCTGCATCTTTGCTTTACCTTTGTTCTTCCATAGCTTTAGTCTTTCCAAGTCTTCTAGGTCAATCTCCGAATCACTTTCTTCAATCTGCTTTGGCTCCTTCGGTTGAAGTGAGGGAAAGTCTTCATCCAAGTCATACGGCAGCTTCACTTTCCTGTCATCATCAAACCATGATTTGTTTTCATCAAAAATTACATCTCTACTCACAGAAAATCCTTTATTGGTTGGATTGTACAATCTATATCCTTTTTGGTTTTGATCATAACCAATGAATACACACTTCTCTGCCTTGGGATCCAATTTCCCTCTTACTTGAGAAGGAATGTGAGCATAGGCTAAGCATCCAAAGATTTTACAATGCTCTAGACTAGGTCTTCTTCCATTCCACACTTCATATGGAGTGGTTCCATCTAGTGACTTAGATGGAAGTCTATTTATGAGATATGTGGCTGTCGACACAGCCTCTGCCCATAGGTAGTTCGGCAATCCCTTTTCGTTGAGCATGGACCTTGCAGCTTCGACGATAGCTCTATTCCTCCTCTCTGCTACACCATTGAGTTCAGGTGTATACCTTGTAGTGACTTCCCTTTTAATGCCTCTTTCATGCAAGAAGGCATCAAATTCAGAAGAGAAGTATTCTCCTCCACCATCTGATCTGAGTCTTTTCAAAGTCCTACCTGTTTGATTTTCAACAAGAGCAATATACTTCTTAAAGCAATTAAACACTTCATCCTTGTGCTTCATGAAAAACAGAATGGTCCACCTGCTACAATCATCTATGAAAGACACATAATATCTTGAGCCTGATATAGATGGCTCCTTACTTGGACCCCACACATCCGTGTGCACTAGATCCAAAGGATTTTGATACATATATCCTTTCTTATTGAAAGGTTGTCTATGAGCCTTGCCGAGTTGACAAGCTTCACACTTATAAATCATGTGTTGCCTTGTGATATTAGGCAAACCAAGTACACTTTGGTCCCTGCAAATCTGTTTGAGTGTCCTCTCACCAATGTGAGCAAGCCTTTTGTGCCATATCTCCAACTCTGTTAGAGTTTGAGATCCATAGCTAAACAAAGCTATGTTCTTTGTATCTTCCACTTCAAAAGTGAAAAGCCTTCCTGTCTTTTCTCCTTTGGCAATCCTTCGAAAGCCTTGCCTTGGGTCTTCAACATATGCTCCAAATCGATTGAATCTAACCTGCAATCCTTTTTCAACAATCTGTCCAACACTTATTAAATTTTTGGTAATTGTAGGGACATACAAGACTTTGCTTAAGAGGTTCATATTCCCATCTGATGTCTTCACATTACCTATCTTCTCCACTGAGTGCTTTGTGTCATCTCCTGTCTGCACTTCATGCTTGTTATGAGGATCTTCCAAATCAGAAAGTAAAGCCACATTTCCTGCTACATGGTTTGAGCATCCCGAATCAATGTAAAATATGTGATCATCATCCTTACCCTTCTTCGTTGATAGATTCATAATCAATAATGAATCTTCTTGACTTTGGTCCTCTGCATAGTTATTGTAATCTCTTCTTCCTCTATGGCCACTTTGATAGTTGTTGTTGTTGTTGTAATTGTTGTTGTAGTAGTTGTTGTTGTAGCCTCCATTGTACCTGCCTCTATTTGATCCATAGCCACCTCTATTGAATCCTCTTCCTCTTGAGTTCCTCGGGTTCCTGAAACATTCTTCAGTAGTATGGTTAGATAAGCCACATATGTTGCAAGGTTGAGATGATTGGAATCTCCCCCTGCCTTGCTTTCCACTTCTGCCTCTTCCTCTAGCTCTTCCTCTACCTGCAAAATTTGCTTGGAAAGAGCTTCCTTCATCTTCATTATTTCTATTCTTTGACTTGTCCTTGACCTTAGCTTTATCAGAATATAAGGCAGAAGTTTGATTACCTCTTGAGGACTCACCACCTTTGCTAATCTTTGCTTCATGAGTGAAGAGTTGGCCCATGAGTGTGTTGAGGTCGGGTACATGCATATCCATGTATAAATCCATGGCTGTTGTGAATGACTCCCACTTGTCGTCTGCTTTGATTCCATTCATGATTTGTCTTATGATTTGCTCCTCTTCAATTACCTCTCCAATGCTTCCAAGTTGGTCGGAAATCTCCTTCATCTTTGTGACATAATCAGTCACATTTTGCTTCGGGCTTTTCTTCATTGTTGTGAACTCCATCCACAATTGGTTCTTCCTTGCTCGAGTGTTGGAAGAGAAGAAAGAAGCAAGTGCATTCCAAGTTTCTCTTGATGTCTTGCATCCCTTGACATGAGGTAAAAGAAAATCAGAGATTGAGTTTAGAATATAGGACCTTGCAAGTGCATCCTTCGAACACCAATTCGAAAGTCCTTCCACTTCTTCATGTGATGGTTGCCCTTTGTTCCTCATGGTTGGCATTGCTTCATCTCCGGATATGAATCCATATAGATTCCTTCCTTGAAGGTAAGCCTCCATCCTTAGAGACCATGCCGGGTAGTTGTTTCGATCCAATTTGTCAATTGTTGATGGAAATCCATCTCCCATGTTGCTTGACTATGCTCTGATACCACTGTGAAGAGAGATGGTGGATGCAATCCAAAGATGAGTAGGTGCCGCTACAACCAGCTTCACACCAGCCAACTGAGACTTCAGAGTTGATTAGTAGACCCTTTGAGCTTCCTAAATCCACCAAAATATCAGCCAAGTACTTTGGAACATGTATCCCAAAAGTTTAAGTCAAGACCGACAAGTTGCGAAATGACTAGCTCCCAAAACCTGCTATTTTTGGACATACACCTGCTGGAAAAAATGAACAGTGCTCTCAACCTGGAAGGAATTAGAAAAATTCCTTTTGGGCATAGCAAATAGACTTATCAAGCTTCCTATTCCAAGTTAAAACACTTCAAATGATGGACTGAGCACTGAGAACAAGTTTCATCAAGTTCTGGAACATTCCCACAATTCTCGGGGCTCTGCAGAGATAGACCAGTAAGCAGTAAAATGCATATATCTCCAAAAGTATAAATCCAATGACCTTGAAAATTTATAGTAGAAACTAGACAGTGAGAGCTATCCAACGCACTTTAAAACACTGAAAAAGGTTCAGTAAAACTCGAGATATGACCTTCTGAAGTTACTGCTCTGAGTGAGTATAGCAGAGAACAAAACAGAGAGGTAGATGATAATAAATGTATAGATTCACATATGATTACAACCACATTGGCAATGAATCTTTGCACAATGGGAGTAGAATGATAGAGCTATGGAGTAAGCTCTTCAATCTCTACAAAATGACATGAAGTGGTCACGTACAAGGCTTGCTAATCGCCTCTTCCTTCTTGCTCCTTTTATAGCTATTCTTGGAGGGAGTTTTGAATTCGAATTCGAATGGCTCCACCTAAAAGTGATCCCCAAAGTTAGGAGAGATTCCCTCAGCTCAAAAATTCGTGATTTTGGTAGTTGGAGCCACGAATTTGCTTTTACATCATGGATGAGGTAAGCCATCCTTTTACTTTTTTCTTTTTCCATTTACAAGAGATAAAATGTACTCTTTTACAAGAGGTGTTCACATGACTACTCATGTGACTTACAAATGAGGATAATATCAAGCATATCAAGCATGTAGGCTTGGGCAAAATGCACCAACAGCTCCCCCTCAAGCCTAACATGCTTGGCCTCCAAATAAGTCTTCAATTGTCCTTGATTTCCTGCAAACCAATCATCAACTTGAATCTACTTAATTTCGTACCATCAAGAGCTTTCGTCAACATGTCTGCACATTGCATATCTGTAGAGACGTAGGATAGTTGAATATCCTTGCTCATTAGCTTCTCCCTTACATAATGGTAGTGGACTTCAATATGCTTGGTTCTAGCATGGTATACCGGATTAGCTGCTAGATGTAGTGAGCTTGTGTTGTCACCAAAAATGTGAGGTGTTCAAGAATGAAGTCCAAGATCTGTGTACAAAGATTTTAACCACATGATTTCTTGAGTTGCATTAGCCAAACCTCTATATTCAGCTTCAGTAGAAGATAATGCCACGGTTGGTTGCTTCTTCGATGACCAAGAAATGATTTTTGAACCTGCAAATGATATATACCCTGATGTGCTTCTTCTATGATCTTTAGATCCGGCCCAATCTGCATCTGAGTAGACCTTTAGCTCAATATCTGAAGTAAATGAATAAAACAAACCTTCATTCATGGTCCCCTTTAGGTACTTGAGGACTCGCTTGGCCGCTTCCATATGTGGTCTTCTCGGCTTATGCATAAACTGACTCAATATGCTAACACTATAGCATATATCCACCCTTGTGAGTGTTGCATAGTTCAAACTTCCAACCAAGCTTTGATAGCTTGTGATGTCTTCAATTGGCTCTCCTTCATAAGCACTAAGCTTATGATTTTGCTCCATAGGTGTACCTGCACACTTTGTATTTTCCATCTTGAACTTGACGAGCATGTCATGGACATACTTCCTTTGTGTGATGTATATACCTGAATCTGTGTAGATCAACTCCAATCCAAGAAAATAAGTGAGTGGTCCGAGGTCACTTATTTTGAACTCCTCCTTCATTTGACTCTTTACCTGTTTGATTCCTTCAAGATCATTGCCTGTGATAATAATATCATCAACATACACACATAAATAGATCACTTCAGATCCATTCCTCTTTATGAACAAAGAGGTATCCGCCTTGCTAGCTTTGAATCCTTGGTCCTGCAAATAAGTAACCAATCTGAAATTCCAAGCTCTTGGAGCTTGCTTCAATCCATACAAAGCTTTCTTTAGTTTGCATACATAGTTAGGATGATGTGCATCCTCATATCCAGGAGATTGTGCCATATACACTTCCTCAGAAATCCATCCATTCAAGAAAGCATTCTTTACATCAAGTTGATAAAGATTCCAATTTCTAGATGCAGCAAGACTAATGAGAACCCTAATTGTAGGCATTTTTGCAACAGGAGAGAAAGTCTCCTCATAATCAATACCATGGGTTTGAGCAAACCCTTTAGCAACTAACCTTGCTTTGTGTCTATTTATACTTCCATCTGGATTCCTCTTGATTTTGTATATCCATCGAGATCCGATTATCTTCATAGATGGCTTGTTAGGTACAAGCTCCCAAGTGTCATTCTCCTTCAAGGCTTCCATTTCTTCATCCATTGCATCTCTCCAAGCTTTCTTGCTTTGTGCTTCTTCGAATGTGGTAGGTTCTTCATTGGTTGAATCCTTTGCAATGTAGATTGAGTGCTTGGTGACCAAAGAAGTATCATAACCAAACCTCTCTGGTTTCTTCTTCTCCCTCGAAGACCTTCTAAGTGGTTGATGTGAGCTCTCGGGTCCATATGTAGCATCCTGCATCTTTGCTTTACCTTTGTTCTTCCATAGCTTTAGTCTTTCCAAGTCTTCTAGGTCAATCTCCGAATCACTTTCTTCAATCTGCTTTGGCTCCTTCGGTTGAAGTGAGGGAAAGTCTTCATCCAAGTCATACGGCAGCTTCACTTTCCTGTCATCATCAAACCATGATTTGTTTTCATCAAAAATTACATCTCTACTCACAGAAAATCCTTTATTGGTTGGATTGTACAATCTATATCCTTTTTGGTTTTGATCATAACCAATGAATACACACTTCTCTGCCTTGGGATCCAATTTCCCTCTTACTTGAGAAGGAATGTGAGCATAGGCTAAGCATCCAAAGATTTTACAATGCTCTAGACTAGGTCTTCTTCCATTCCACACTTCATATGGAGTGGTTCCATCTAGTGACTTAGATGGAAGTCTATTTATGAGATATGTGGCTGTCGACACAGCCTCTGCCCATAGGTAGTTCGGCAATCCCTTTTCGTTGAGCATGGACCTTGCAGCTTCGACGATAGCTCTATTCCTCCTCTCTGCTACACCATTGAGTTCAGGTGTATACCTTGTAGTGACTTCCCTTTTAATGCCTCTTTCATGCAAGAAGGCATCAAATTCAGAAGAGAAGTATTCTCCTCCACCATCTGATCTGAGTCTTTTCAAAGTCCTACCTGTTTGATTTTCAACAAGAGCAATATACTTCTTAAAGCAATTAAACACTTCATCCTTGTGCTTCATGAAAAACAGAATGGTCCACCTGCTACAATCATCTATGAAAGACACATAATATCTTGAGCCTGATATAGATGGCTCCTTACTTGGACCCCACACATCCGTGTGCACTAGATCCAAAGGATTTTGATACATATATCCTTTCTTATTGAAAGGTTGTCTATGAGCCTTGCCGAGTTGACAAGCTTCACACTTATAAATCATGTGTTGCCTTGTGATATTAGGCAAACCAAGTACACTTTGGTCCCTGCAAATCTGTTTGAGTGTCCTCTCACCAATGTGAGCAAGCCTTTTGTGCCATATCTCCAACTCTGTTAGAGTTTGAGATCCATAGCTAAACAAAGCTATGTTCTTTGTATCTTCCACTTCAAAAGTGAAAAGCCTTCCTGTCTTTTCTCCTTTGGCAATCCTTCGAAAGCCTTGCCTTGGGTCTTCAACATATGCTCCAAATCGATTGAATCTAACCTGCAATCCTTTTTCAACAATCTGTCCAACACTTATTAAATTTTTGGTAATTGTAGGGACATACAAGACTTTGCTTAAGAGGTTCATATTCCCATCTGATGTCTTCACATTACCTATCTTCTCCACTGAGTGCTTTGTGTCATCTCCTGTCTGCACTTCATGCTTGTTATGAGGATCTTCCAAATCAGAAAGTAAAGCCACATTTCCTGCTACATGGTTTGAGCATCCCGAATCAATGTAAAATATGTGATCATCATCCTTACCCTTCTTCGTTGATAGATTCATAATCAATAATGAATCTTCTTGACTTTGGTCCTCTGCATAGTTATTGTAATCTCTTCTTCCTCTATGGCCACTTTGATAGTTGTTGTTGTTGTTGTAATTGTTGTTGTAGTAGTTGTTGTTGTAGCCTCCATTGTACCTGCCTCTATTTGATCCATAGCCACCTCTATTGAATCCTCTTCCTCTTGAGTTCCTCGGGTTCCTGAAACATTCTTCAGTAGTATGGTTAGATAAGCCACATATGTTGCAAGGTTGAGATGATTGGAATCTCCCCCTGCCTTGCTTTCCACTTCTGCCTCTTCCTCTAGCTCTTCCTCTACCTGCAAAATTTGCTTGGAAAGAGCTTCCTTCATCTTCATTATTTCTATTCTTTGACTTGTCCTTGACCTTAGCTTTATCAGAATATAAGGCAGAAGTTTGATTACCTCTTGAGGACTCACCACCTTTGCTAATCTTTGCTTCATGAGTGAAGAGTTGGCCCATGAGTGTGTTGAGGTCGGGTACATGCATATCCATGTATAAATCCATGGCTGTTGTGAATGACTCCCACTTGTCGTCTGCTTTGATTCCATTCATGATTTGTCTTATGATTTGCTCCTCTTCAATTACCTCTCCAATGCTTCCAAGTTGGTCGGAAATCTCCTTCATCTTTGTGACATAATCAGTCACATTTTGCTTCGGGCTTTTCTTCATTGTTGTGAACTCCATCCACAATTGGTTCTTCCTTGCTCGAGTGTTGGAAGAGAAGAAAGAAGCAAGTGCATTCCAGGTTTCTCTTGATGTCTTGCATCCCTTGACATGAGGTAAAAGAAAATCAGAGATTGAGTTTAGAATATAGGACCTTGCAAGTGCATCCTTCGAACACCAATTCGAAAGTCCTTCCACTTCTTCATGTGATGGTTGCCCTTTGTTCCTCATGGTTGGCATTGCTTCATCTCCGGATATGAATCCATATAGATTCCTTCCTTGAAGGTAAGCCTCCATCCTTAGAGACCATGCCGGGTAGTTGTTTCGATCCAATTTGTCAATTGTTGATGGAAATCCATCTCCCATGTTGCTTGACTATGCTCTGATACCACTGTGAAGAGAGATGGTGGATGCAATCCAAAGATGAGTAGGTGCCGCTACAACTAGCTTCACACCAGCCAACTGAGACTTCAGAGTTGATTAGTAGACCCTTTGAGCTTCCTAAATCCACCAAAATATCAGCCAAGTACTTTGGAACATGTATCCCAAAAGTTTAAGTCAAGACCGACAAGTTGCGAAATGACTAGCTCCCAAAACCTGCTATTTTTGGACATACACCTGCTGGAAAAAATGAACAGTGCTCTCAACCTGGAAGGAATTAGAAAAATTCCTTTTGGGCATAGCAAATAGACTTATCAAGCTTCCTATTCCAAGTTAAAACACTTCAAATGATGGACTGAGCACTGAGAACAAGTTTCATCAAGTTCTGGAACATTCCCACAATTCTCGGGGCTCTGCAGAGATAGACCAGTAAGCAGTAAAATGCATATATCTCCAAAAGTATAAATCCAATGACCTTGAAAATTTATAGTAGAAACTAGACAGTGAGAGCTATCCAACGCACTTTAAAACACTGAAAAAGGTTCAGTAAAACTCGAGATATGACCTTCTGAAGTTACTGCTCTGAGTGAGTATAGCAGAGAACAAAACAGAGAGGTAGATGATAATAAATGTATAGATTCACATATGATTACAACCACATTGGCAATGAATCTTTGCACAATGGGAGTAGAATGATAGAGCTATGGAGTAAGCTCTTCAATCTCTACAAAATGACATGAAGTGGTCACGTACAAGGCTTGCTAATCGCCTCTTCCTTCTTGCTCCTTTTATAGCTATTCTTGGAGGGAGTTTTGAATTCGAATTCGAATGGCTCCACCTAAAAGTGATCCCCAAAGTTAGGAGAGATTCCCTCAGCTCAAAAATTCGTGATTTTGGTAGTTGGAGCCACGAATTTGCTTTTACATCATGGATGAGGTAAGCCATCCTTTTACTTTTTTCTTTTTCCATTTACAAGAGATAAAATGTACTCTTTTACAAGAGGTGTTCACATGACTACTCATGTGACTTACAAATGAGGATAATATCAAGCATATCAAGCATGTAGGCTTGGGCAAAATGCACCAACAGCTCCCCCTCAAGCCTAACATGCTTGGCCTCCAAATAAGTCTTCAATTGTCCTTGATTTCCTGCAAACCAATCATCAACTTGAATCTACTTAATTTCGTACCATCAAGAGCTTTCGTCAACATGTCTGCACATTGCATATCTGTAGAGACGTAGGATAGTTGAATATCCTTGCTCATTAGCTTCTCCCTTACATAATGGTAGTGGACTTCAATATGCTTGGTTCTAGCATGGTATACCGGATTAGCTGCTAGATGTAGTGAGCTTGTGTTGTCACCAAAAATGTGAGGTGTTCAAGAATGAAGTCCAAGATCTGTGTACAAAGATTTTAACCACATGATTTCTTGAGTTGCATTAGCCAAACCTCTATATTCAGCTTCAGTAGAAGATAATGCCACGGTTGGTTGCTTCTTCGATGACCAAGAAATGATTTTTGAACCTGCAAATGATATATACCCTGATGTGCTTCTTCTATGATCTTTAGATCCGGCCCAATCTGCATCTGAGTAGACCTTTAGCTCAATATCTGAAGTAAATGAATAAAACAAACCTTCATTCATGGTCCCCTTTAGGTACTTGAGGACTCGCTTGGCCGCTTCCATATGTGGTCTTCTCGGCTTATGCATAAACTGACTCAATATGCTAACACTATAGCATATATCCACCCTTGTGAGTGTTGCATAGTTCAAACTTCCAACCAAGCTTTGATAGCTTGTGATGTCTTCAATTGGCTCTCCTTCATAAGCACTAAGCTTATGATTTTGCTCCATAGGTGTACCTGCACACTTTGTATTTTCCATCTTGAACTTGACGAGCATGTCATGGACATACTTCCTTTGTGTGATGTATATACCTGAATCTGTGTAGATCAACTCCAATCCAAGAAAATAAGTGAGTGGTCCGAGGTCACTTATTTTGAACTCCTCCTTCATTTGACTCTTTACCTGTTTGATTCCTTCAAGATCATTGCCTGTGATAATAATATCATCAACATACACACATAAATAGATCACTTCAGATCCATTCCTCTTTATGAACAAAGAGGTATCCGCCTTGCTAGCTTTGAATCCTTGGTCCTGCAAATAAGTAACCAATCTGAAATTCCAAGCTCTTGGAGCTTGCTTCAATCCATACAAAGCTTTCTTTAGTTTGCATACATAGTTAGGATGATGTGCATCCTCATATCCAGGAGATTGTGCCATATACACTTCCTCAGAAATCCATCCATTCAAGAAAGCATTCTTTACATCAAGTTGATAAAGATTCCAATTTCTAGATGCAGCAAGACTAATGAGAACCCTAATTGTAGGCATTTTTGCAACAGGAGAGAAAGTCTCCTCATAATCAATACCATGGGTTTGAGCAAACCCTTTAGCAACTAACCTTGCTTTGTGTCTATTTATACTTCCATCTGGATTCCTCTTGATTTTGTATATCCATCGAGATCCGATTATCTTCATAGATGGCTTGTTAGGTACAAGCTCCCAAGTGTCATTCTCCTTCAAGGCTTCTATTTCTTCATCCATTGCATCTCTCCAAGCTTTCTTGCTTTGTGCTTCTTCGAATGTGGTAGGTTCTTCATTGGTTGAATCCTTTGCAATGTAGATTGAGTGCTTGGTGACCAAAGAAGTATCATAACCAAACCTCTCTGGTTTCTTCTTCTCCCTCGAAGACCTTCTAAGTGGTTGATGTGAGCTCTCGGGTCCATATGTAGCATCCTGCATCTTTGCTTTACCTTTGTTCTTCCATAGCTTTAGTCTTTCCAAGTCTTCTAGGTCAATCTCCGAATCACTTTCTTCAATCTGCTTTGGCTCCTTCGGTTGAAGTGAGGGAAAGTCTTCATCCAAGTCATACGGCAGCTTCACTTTCCTGTCATCATCAAACCATGATTTGTTTTCATCAAAAATTACATCTCTACTCACAGAAAATCCTTTATTGGTTGGATTGTACAATCTATATCCTTTTTGGTTTTGATCATAACCAATGAATACACACTTCTCTGCCTTGGGATCCAATTTCCCTCTTACTTGAGAAGGAATGTGAGCATAGGCTAAGCATCCAAAGATTTTACAATGCTCTAGACTAGGTCTTCTTCCATTCCACACTTCATATGGAGTGGTTCCATCTAGTGACTTAGATGGAAGTCTATTTATGAGATATGTGGCTGTCGACACAGCCTCTGCCCATAGGTAGTTCGGCAATCCCTTTTCGTTGAGCATGGACCTTGCAGCTTCGACGATAGCTCTATTCCTCCTCTCTGCTACACCATTGAGTTCAGGTGTATACCTTGTAGTGACTTCCCTTTTAATGCCTCTTTCATGCAAGAAGGCATCAAATTCAGAAGAGAAGTATTCTCCTCCACCATCTGATCTGAGTCTTTTCAAAGTCCTACCTGTTTGATTTTCAACAAGAGCAATATACTTCTTAAAGCAATTAAACACTTCATCCTTGTGCTTCATGAAAAACAGAATGGTCCACCTGCTACAATCATCTATGAAAGACACATAATATCTTGAGCCTGATATAGATGGCTCCTTACTTGGACCCCACACATCCGTGTGCACTAGATCCAAAGGATTTTGATACATATATCCTTTCTTATTGAAAGGTTGTCTATGAGCCTTGCCGAGTTGACAAGCTTCACACTTATAAATCATGTGTTGCCTTGTGATATTAGGCAAACCAAGTACACTTTGGTCCCTGCAAATCTGTTTGAGTGTCCTCTCACCAATGTGAGCAAGCCTTTTGTGCCATATCTCCAACTCTGTTAGAGTTTGAGATCCATAGCTAAACAAAGCTATGTTCTTTGTATCTTCCACTTCAAAAGTGAAAAGCCTTCCTGTCTTTTCTCCTTTGGCAATCCTTCGAAAGCCTTGCCTTGGGTCTTCAACATATGCTCCAAATCGATTGAATCTAACCTGCAATCCTTTTTCAACAATCTGTCCAACACTTATTAAATTTTTGGTAATTGTAGGGACATACAAGACTTTGCTTAAGAGGTTCATATTCCCATCTGATGTCTTCACATTACCTATCTTCTCCACTGAGTGCTTTGTGTCATCTCCTGTCTGCACTTCATGCTTGTTATGAGGATCTTCCAAATCAGAAAGTAAAGCCACATTTCCTGCTACATGGTTTGAGCATCCCGAATCAATGTAAAATATGTGATCATCATCCTTACCCTTCTTCGTTGATAGATTCATAATCAATAATGAATCTTCTTGACTTTGGTCCTCTGCATAGTTATTGTAATCTCTTCTTCCTCTATGGCCACTTTGATAGTTGTTGTTGTTGTTGTAATTGTTGTTGTAGTAGTTGTTGTTGTAGCCTCCATTGTACCTGCCTCTATTTGATCCATAGCCACCTCTATTGAATCCTCTTCCTCTTGAGTTCCTCGGGTTCCTGAAACATTCTTCAGTAGTATGGTTAGATAAGCCACATATGTTGCAAGGTTGAGATGATTGGAATCTCCCCCTGCCTTGCTTTCCACTTCTGCCTCTTCCTCTAGCTCTTCCTCTACCTGCAAAATTTGCTTGGAAAGAGCTTCCTTCATCTTCATTATTTCTATTCTTTGACTTGTCCTTGACCTTAGCTTTATCAGAATATAAGGCAGAAGTTTGATTACCTCTTGAGGACTCACCACCTTTGCTAATCTTTGCTTCATGAGTGAAGAGTTGGCCCATGAGTGTGTTGAGGTCGGGTACATGCATATCCATGTATAAATCCATGGCTGTTGTGAATGACTCCCACTTGTCGTCTGCTTTGATTCCATTCATGATTTGTCTTATGATTTGCTCCTCTTCAATTACCTCTCCAATGCTTCCAAGTTGGTCGGAAATCTCCTTCATCTTTGTGACATAATCAGTCACATTTTGCTTCGGGCTTTTCTTCATTGTTGTGAACTCCATCCACAATTGGTTCTTCCTTGCTCGAGTGTTGGAAGAGAAGAAAGAAGCAAGTGCATTCCAGGTTTCTCTTGATGTCTTGCATCCCTTGACATGAGGTAAAAGAAAATCAGAGATTGAGTTTAGAATATAGGACCTTGCAAGTGCATCCTTCGAACACCAATTCGAAAGTCCTTCCACTTCTTCATGTGATGGTTGCCCTTTGTTCCTCATGGTTGGCATTGCTTCATCTCCGGATATGAATCCATATAGATTCCTTCCTTGAAGGTAAGCCTCCATCCTTAGAGACCATGCCGGGTAGTTGTTTCGATCCAATTTGTCAATTGTTGATGGAAATCCATCTCCCATGTTGCTTGACTATGCTCTGATACCACTGTGAAGAGAGATGGTGGATGCAATCCAAAGATGAGTAGGTGCCGCTACAACCAGCTTCACACCAGCCAACTGAGACTTCAGAGTTGATTAGTAGACCCTTTGAGCTTCCTAAATCCACCAAAATATCAGCCAAGTACTTTGGAACATGTATCCCAAAAGTTTAAGTCAAGACCGACAAGTTGCGAAATGACTAGCTCCCAAAACCTGCTATTTTTGGACATACACCTGCTGGAAAAAATGAACAGTGCTCTCAACCTGGAAGGAATTAGAAAAATTCCTTTTGGGCATAGCAAATAGACTTATCAAGCTTCCTATTCCAAGTTAAAACACTTCAAATGATGGACTGAGCACTGAGAACAAGTTTCATCAAGTTCTGGAACATTCCCACAATTCTCGGGGCTCTGCAGAGATAGACCAGTAAGCAGTAAAATGCATATATCTCCAAAAGTATAAATCCAATGACCTTGAAAATTTATAGTAGAAACTAGACAGTGAGAGCTATCCAACGCACTTTAAAACACTGAAAAAGGTTCAGTAAAACTCGAGATATGACCTTCTGAAGTTACTGCTCTGAGTGAGTATAGCAGAGAACAAAACAGAGAGGTAGATGATAATAAATGTATAGATTCACATATGATTACAACCACATTGGCAATGAATCTTTGCACAATGGGAGTAGAATGATAGAGCTATGGAGTAAGCTCTTCAATCTCTACAAAATGACATGAAGTGGTCACGTACAAGGCTTGCTAATCGCCTCTTCCTTCTTGCTCCTTTTATAGCTATTCTTGGAGGGAGTTTTGAATTCGAATTCGAATGGCTCCACCTAAAAGTGATCCCCAAAGTTAGGAGAGATTCCCTCAGCTCAAAAATTCGTGATTTTGGTAGTTGGAGCCACGAATTTGCTTTTACATCATGGATGAGGTAAGCCATCCTTTTACTTTTTTCTTTTTCCATTTACAAGAGATAAAATGTACTCTTTTACAAGAGGTGTTCACATGACTACTCATGTGACTTACAAATGAGGATAATATCAAGCATATCAAGCATGTAGGCTTGGGCAAAATGCACCAACAGCTCCCCCTCAAGCCTAACATGCTTGGCCTCCAAATAAGTCTTCAATTGTCCTTGATTTCCTGCAAACCAATCATCAACTTGAATCTACTTAATTTCGTACCATCAAGAGCTTTCGTCAACATGTCTGCACATTGCATATCTGTAGAGACGTAGGATAGTTGAATATCCTTGCTCATTAGCTTCTCCCTTACATAATGGTAGTGGACTTCAATATGCTTGGTTCTAGCATGGTATACCGGATTAGCTGCTAGATGTAGTGAGCTTGTGTTGTCACCAAAAATGTGAGGTGTTCAAGAATGAAGTCCAAGATCTGTGTACAAAGATTTTAACCACATGATTTCTTGAGTTGCATTAGCCAAACCTCTATATTCAGCTTCAGTAGAAGATAATGCCACGGTTGGTTGCTTCTTCGATGACCAAGAAATGATTTTTGAACCTGCAAATGATATATACCCTGATGTGCTTCTTCTATGATCTTTAGATCCGGCCCAATCTGCATCTGAGTAGACCTTTAGCTCAATATCTGAAGTAAATGAATAAAACAAACCTTCATTCATGGTCCCCTTTAGGTACTTGAGGACTCGCTTGGCCGCTTCCATATGTGGTCTTCTCGGCTTATGCATAAACTGACTCAATATGCTAACACTATAGCATATATCCACCCTTGTGAGTGTTGCATAGTTCAAACTTCCAACCAAGCTTTGATAGCTTGTGATGTCTTCAATTGGCTCTCCTTCATAAGCACTAAGCTTATGATTTTGCTCCATAGGTGTACCTGCACACTTTGTATTTTCCATCTTGAACTTGACGAGCATGTCATGGACATACTTCCTTTGTGTGATGTATATACCTGAATCTGTGTAGATCAACTCCAATCCAAGAAAATAAGTGAGTGGTCCGAGGTCACTTATTTTGAACTCCTCCTTCATTTGACTCTTTACCTGTTTGATTCCTTCAAGATCATTGCCTGTGATAATAATATCATCAACATACACACATAAATAGATCACTTCAGATCCATTCCTCTTTATGAACAAAGAGGTATCCGCCTTGCTAGCTTTGAATCCTTGGTCCTGCAAATAAGTAACCAATCTGAAATTCCAAGCTCTTGGAGCTTGCTTCAATCCATACAAAGCTTTCTTTAGTTTGCATACATAGTTAGGATGATGTGCATCCTCATATCCAGGAGATTGTGCCATATACACTTCCTCAGAAATCCATCCATTCAAGAAAGCATTCTTTACATCAAGTTGATAAAGATTCCAATTTCTAGATGCAGCAAGACTAATGAGAACCCTAATTGTAGGCATTTTTGCAACAGGAGAGAAAGTCTCCTCATAATCAATACCATGGGTTTGAGCAAACCCTTTAGCAACTAACCTTGCTTTGTGTCTATTTATACTTCCATCTGGATTCCTCTTGATTTTGTATATCCATCGAGATCCGATTATCTTCATAGATGGCTTGTTAGGTACAAGCTCCCAAGTGTCATTCTCCTTCAAGGCTTCCATTTCTTCATCCATTGCATCTCTCCAAGCTTTCTTGCTTTGTGCTTCTTCGAATGTGGTAGGTTCTTCATTGGTTGAATCCTTTGCAATGTAGATTGAGTGCTTGGTGACCAAAGAAGTATCATAACCAAACCTCTCTGGTTTCTTCTTCTCCCTCGAAGACCTTCTAAGTGGTTGATGTGAGCTCTCGGGTCCATATGTAGCATCCTGCATCTTTGCTTTACCTTTGTTCTTCCATAGCTTTAGTCTTTCCAAGTCTTCTAGGTCAATCTCCGAATCACTTTCTTCAATCTGCTTTGGCTCCTTCGGTTGAAGTGAGGGAAAGTCTTCATCCAAGTCATACGGCAGCTTCACTTTCCTGTCATCATCAAACCATGATTTGTTTTCATCAAAAATTACATCTCTACTCACAGAAAATCCTTTATTGGTTGGATTGTACAATCTATATCCTTTTTGGTTTTGATCATAACCAATGAATACACACTTCTCTGCCTTGGGATCCAATTTCCCTCTTACTTGAGAAGGAATGTGAGCATAGGCTAAGCATCCAAAGATTTTACAATGCTCTAGACTAGGTCTTCTTCCATTCCACACTTCATATGGAGTGGTTCCATCTAGTGACTTAGATGGAAGTCTATTTATGAGATATGTGGCTGTCGACACAGCCTCTGCCCATAGGTAGTTCGGCAATCCCTTTTCGTTGAGCATGGACCTTGCAGCTTCGACGATAGCTCTATTCCTCCTCTCTGCTACACCATTGAGTTCAGGTGTATACCTTGTAGTGACTTCCCTTTTAATGCCTCTTTCATGCAAGAAGGCATCAAATTCAGAAGAGAAGTATTCTCCTCCACCATCTGATCTGAGTCTTTTCAAAGTCCTACCTGTTTGATTTTCAACAAGAGCAATATACTTCTTAAAGCAATTAAACACTTCATCCTTGTGCTTCATGAAAAACAGAATGGTCCACCTGCTACAATCATCTATGAAAGACACATAATATCTTGAGCCTGATATAGATGGCTCCTTACTTGGACCCCACACATCCGTGTGCACTAGATCCAAAGGATTTTGATACATATATCCTTTCTTATTGAAAGGTTGTCTATGAGCCTTGCCGAGTTGACAAGCTTCACACTTATAAATCATGTGTTGCCTTGTGATATTAGGCAAACCAAGTACACTTTGGTCCCTGCAAATCTGTTTGAGTGTCCTCTCACCAATGTGAGCAAGCCTTTTGTGCCATATCTCCAACTCTGTTAGAGTTTGAGATCCATAGCTAAACAAAGCTATGTTCTTTGTATCTTCCACTTCAAAAGTGAAAAGCCTTCCTGTCTTTTCTCCTTTGGCAATCCTTCGAAAGCCTTGCCTTGGGTCTTCAACATATGCTCCAAATCGATTGAATCTAACCTGCAATCCTTTTTCAACAATCTGTCCAACACTTATTAAATTTTTGGTAATTGTAGGGACATACAAGACTTTGCTTAAGAGGTTCATATTCCCATCTGATGTCTTCACATTACCTATCTTCTCCACTGAGTGCTTTGTGTCATCTCCTGTCTGCACTTCATGCTTGTTATGAGGATCTTCCAAATCAGAAAGTAAAGCCACATTTCCTGCTACATGGTTTGAGCATCCCGAATCAATGTAAAATATGTGATCATCATCCTTACCCTTCTTCGTTGATAGATTCATAATCAATAATGAATCTTCTTGACTTTGGTCCTCTGCATAGTTATTGTAATCTCTTCTTCCTCTATGGCCACTTTGATAGTTGTTGTTGTTGTTGTAATTGTTGTTGTAGTAGTTGTTGTTGTAGCCTCCATTGTACCTGCCTCTATTTGATCCATAGCCACCTCTATTGAATCCTCTTCCTCTTGAGTTCCTCGGGTTCCTGAAACATTCTTCAGTAGTATGGTTAGATAAGCCACATATGTTGCAAGGTTGAGATGATTGGAATCTCCCCCTGCCTTGCTTTCCACTTCTGCCTCTTCCTCTAGCTCTTCCTCTACCTGCAAAATTTGCTTGGAAAGAGCTTCCTTCATCTTCATTATTTCTATTCTTTGACTTGTCCTTGACCTTAGCTTTATCAGAATATAAGGCAGAAGTTTGATTACCTCTTGAGGACTCACCACCTTTGCTAATCTTTGCTTCATGAGTGAAGAGTTGGCCCATGAGTGTGTTGAGGTCGGGTACATGCATATCCATGTATAAATCCATGGCTGTTGTGAATGACTCCCACTTGTCGTCTGCTTTGATTCCATTCATGATTTGTCTTATGATTTGCTCCTCTTCAATTACCTCTCCAATGCTTCCAAGTTGGTCGGAAATCTCCTTCATCTTTGTGACATAATCAGTCACATTTTGCTTCGGGCTTTTCTTCATTGTTGTGAACTCCATCCACAATTGGTTCTTCCTTGCTCGAGTGTTGGAAGAGAAGAAAGAAGCAAGTGCATTCTAGGTTTCTCTTGATGTCTTGCATCCCTTGACATGAGGTAAAAGAAAATCAGAGATTGAGTTTAGAATATAGGACCTTGCAAGTGCATCCTTCGAACACCAATTCGAAAGTCCTTCCACTTCTTCATGTGATGGTTGCCCTTTGTTCCTCATGGTTGGCATTGCTTCATCTCCGGATATGAATCCATATAGATTCCTTCCTTGAAGGTAAGCCTCCATCCTTAGAGACCATGCCGGGTAGTTGTTTCGATCCAATTTGTCAATTGTTGATGGAAATCCATCTCCCATGTTGCTTGACTATGCTCTGATACCACTGTGAAGAGAGATGGTGGATGCAATCCAAAGATGAGTAGGTGCCGCTACAACCAGCTTCACACCAGCCAACTGAGACTTCAGAGTTGATTAGTAGACCCTTTGAGCTTCCTAAATCCACCAAAATATCAGCCAAGTACTTTGGAACATGTATCCCAAAAGTTTAAGTCAAGACCGACAAGTTGCGAAATGACTAGCTCCCAAAACCTGCTATTTTTGGACATACACCTGCTGGAAAAAATGAACAGTGCTCTCAACCTGGAAGGAATTAGAAAAATTCCTTTTGGGCATAGCAAATAGACTTATCAAGCTTCCTATTCCAAGTTAAAACACTTCAAATGATGGACTGAGCACTGAGAACAAGTTTCATCAAGTTCTGGAACATTCCCACAATTCTCGGGGCTCTGCAGAGATAGACCAGTAAGCAGTAAAATGCATATATCTCCAAAAGTATAAATCCAATGACCTTGAAAATTTATAGTAGAAACTAGACAGTGAGAGCTATCCAACGCACTTTAAAACACTGAAAAAGGTTCAGTAAAACTCGAGATATGACCTTCTGAAGTTACTGCTCTGAGTGAGTATAGCAGAGAACAAAACAGAGAGGTAGATGATAATAAATGTATAGATTCACATATGATTACAACCACATTGGCAATGAATCTTTGCACAATGGGAGTAGAATGATAGAGCTATGGAGTAAGCTCTTCAATCTCTACAAAATGACATGAAGTGGTCACGTACAAGGCTTGCTAATCGCCTCTTCCTTCTTGCTCCTTTTATAGCTATTCTTGGAGGGAGTTTTGAATTCGAATTCGAATGGCTCCACCTAAAAGTGATCCCCAAAGTTAGGAGAGATTCCCTCAGCTCAAAAATTCGTGATTTTGGTAGTTGGAGCCACGAATTTGCTTTTACATCATGGATGAGGTAAGCCATCCTTTTACTTTTTTCTTTTTCCATTTACAAGAGATAAAATGTACTCTTTTACAAGAGGTGTTCACATGACTACTCATGTGACTTACAAATGAGGATAATATCAAGCATATCAAGCATGTAGGCTTGGGCAAAATGCACCAACAGCTATCCCATGATTGTGGGATATGCAAGCTTGAGTTTCACATAATTTTAGATGAACTTGACATTTGGTGATCATTTTCTCTTGCTTTTCAATCTCTACTTGAATCTGTGAGTTGTCAAATGTTTATAGGTGTTTCATATTCTAGTTTTCATTTTTCTATCATATGGATTATGACATTGTATTGTAACATGGTAAACTATTAGAAACAACATCTAGATTTCAAATGAGTTGAATTTTATTGAATATTCATATCATTAGATAATTTTGAGGACGTGTTGTTGGTAGGCATGTGTCATTTCCAAGACCCTTTGCACAAAGGCACATACCTTCACAGTTTTGGTCATAGGGCAAAAACGATTTGAATCCATTTGAAAATTGAAGCTAATATAAGGGCCACCGTGGTAACAAAAATTACGATTTTTGGATATTTCTACATGAATCTTTTTTTTAATAAAAGGGAGTTCGGCAATGCCTACCCTCCCTGATTTTAACTAAAAAAGGAAAAATACAAGTGAATAGGACTAGTGTCCTCGGGACCCCCAAGTCCCACAATGCAGGGGCAACACTAACACGTCAAGAAGTCATACCTTCGTGGTAGACGTTACAAAGCTTACATGAAGTTATAGAGTAGGTTGATAACCCTCACATCCCCATCATGCGGAGCCCACTTAGTTTTAAGCTTATTGTTATTATCTATGCATATGTATGCATATGTGCGTATATGCATGTAAGTATGTATGTATGCATATGCGTACGCATTATGTATGGATATGCATATGCCTATGTATGCATGTATGTGTATGTGTGTATGTCTCTCTATGTGTGTGTATGCATATATGTGTGTGTACGTGTGTATGTGTGTGTGTGTGTCTATGTGTGTATGCGTGTATGCATGTGTATGTGTGTGTATGCATGTAAGCATGTATGTATGCATATGCATGTGCATTATGTATACATATGCATGTGCATTATGTATGCATATGCATGTGCATTATGTATGCATATGCATGTGCATTATGTATGCTTATGTATACATGTGTCTGTATGTGTGTGTATGCATGTAAGTATGTATGCATGCATATGAATTATGTATGCATATGTATGCATGTATGTGTATGTGTGTGTATGTCTCTCTACGTGTGTGTGTGTGTATGCATATATATGTGTGTATGTGTATGTGTGTATGTGTGTATGTGTGTGTATGCATGTATGCACGCATATGCATGTGCATTATATATACATATGTATGCATGTGTGTGTATGTTTGTGTATGCATGTAAGTATGTATGTATGCATATGTATGCATGTATGTGTATGTGTGTGTGTATGTCTCTCTACGTGTGTCTATGTATGCATATATATGTGTGTATGTGTATGTGTGTATGCATGTGTATATGTGTGTATGCAGGTAAGCATGTATGTATGAATATGAATGTGCATTATGTATGCATATGTATGAATGTGTGTGTATGTGTGTGTATGCATGTAAGTATGTATGTATGCATATGCATGTGCATTATGTATGCATATCTATGCATCTATGTGTATGTGTGTGTATGTCTCTCTACGTGTGTATGTGTGTGTATGTCTCTCTACATTTGTGTGTGTATGCATATATATGTGTGTATGTGTATGTGTGTATGTGTATGTGTGTATGCATGTATGCATGTGTATGTGTGTGTATGCATGTAAGCATGTATGTATGCATATGCATGTGCATTATGTATGCATGTAAGTATATATGTTTGCATATGCATATGCATTATGTATGCATATGTATGCATATGTATGCATGTATGTGTATGTATGTGTGTATGTCTCTCTATGTGTGTGTGTATGCATACACGTGTGTGCATGTGCCTATATGTGTGTGTATGTGTGTGTATGTATATGTGTGTATGTGTGTGTGTCTATGTGTGTATATGTGTGTCTATGTGTGTATATACATGCACACTTCATGTACACTTTGTTGATGATAAGTGTATGGTTCATGATTTCAGCAATGGCGATGTTATCATGATTTCTGGTACATTATGTAATGGTTTGTATCGCATGGATACATAGAAGAGGGCTACCTCGAATGCCTTAGTTGCTCATACTTCTTCCATGGCGAAAATGGAGCTTTGGCATGCTCATTTTTGTCACTTGAACTTTAATAGTTTGCTTTACTTGCAAAAGAAGGACATGGTCATTGTCTTGCCTACACTTGAGTCCATTGAAAAGCATGCATGTGAAGGTTGCATTCTTGGAAAAATGCATCGTGCTTCTTTTCCAAAAGATAGTCACACACACACTACAAAAAAATTGTAGCTTGTTCATAGTGATGTATGTGGTCCCATCAAGACTCCATCTTTTGGGAAGCATGTATATTTTGTTACCTCCATTGATGATGCTACTCGCCATACGTGGGTGTCTCCTATGAAAGCAAAGAATGAGGTATTTTCTTGCTTCAAAGCATTTTTAGCCATGGCTGAAAAGTTTTCTTCACAAAAGCTTTTGACTCTACGCATGGATCGTGGTGGTGAATACATGTCACATGAGTGTAATGCTTTTCTTCACGAAAGAGGTATTTCACACCAATGTACAGTGCCATATACACCTCAAGAAAATGGTGTTGTCAAGCGTAAAACTAGAACTCTACTTGAAATGGCACGATGTATGGTTAAAGGAAAGCATCTTCCTGATAAGTTTGGGATGGAAGCGGTCATGTGTGCAAAGTATATGTTGAATCGTTGTCCTACAAAAGCATTGAGAGTCATCACTCCTTATGAGGCTTGGAGTGGTCATAAGCCTATGGTTAGTCATATGCGTGTGTTTGGTTGTTTGGCATATGCTCTTGTGCCATCACAACAACATCACAAACTTGATGGCAAGGCAAAGAAATGTATATTTGTTGGTTATAGTGCTAAAAGTAAGGGATATCGTTTGTACCATCCATTGAAAAACACAACTATTGTGAGTGGACATGTGGTATTTGCTGAAAATTCAGTTTTCCCTCTACTTGAATGCAAAAAATAGCCAACAGTTAGCTCACAAGATGTGTTCGATACACTCATGCCTTTGTTCCAAAATGGTGCACTTGACTATGGCTATGTAAACCAGCCAACTGAGGCTAGAAGGGCTAAAAAATTCCAGCAAAATATAGCTGAAAATGCAGAGAATTTCCAGCCAAACATGGCTAAAATTTCTTAGCCAAAAAATGTCCAAAGTGTTGCAAATTTCTAGCCACATATGGCTCAACATTTGCGTCAAAATATGGCTGAAAATGAGCATGAAATTCATCCCACACATGATGTACATATTGAAGATGTTTTACATAATGAACACATGTCGATCAAGAGTGCACAAACTATGCCAAAGTGGCTAAAACAAACTTTGTAGGATAGCAACTTGAGTGCACCTTTACTTGGTAGAACAAGATCAAGCTCTCACCATGCATCAAGTAATTTTGTGGATTATTCTCTTATTGCTACAACATGTAATGAAGAGCCTCTTTCTTTTGAAGATGCATGTGACGATCCACAATGAATGAATGCTATGCAATCAAAAATGGATTCCATACATAGGAATGGTACTTGGGAGTTAAGTGAATTGCCAAAAAGAAAGAATGCCATTGGTACAACGTGGGTTTATAAGATTAAGAGAAAATCGGATGGTAGCATTGATCACTACAAAGCTAGATTGGTTGCTAAAGGATATGCACAACAATATGGCATTTATTATGAGAAAACATTTGCACCTACTTCACACATGACTACCATTTGTACCATGGTTGCATTGGCTACCCATCGAGGTTGGAAAGTGCATCAAATGGACATAAAAACAGCCTTCTTGAATGGTGATTTGAAAGAAGAGGTCTATGTGAAGCAACCTCCTCCATTTGCTATCAAAGGGAAAGAGCATATGGTTTGGCGCTTGCATAAAGCCTTGTATGGTCTCAAGCAAGCTCCACATGCATGGTATGATAAAATCCATAACCACTTGATTGCCCTTGTCTTCACATGTAGTCCGATTAAAAGCACACTCTATGTACACAAAAAAGGGGCTAATCTTATAGTGCTTGTTCTTCATGCCGATGACATACTCTTGACTGGGTCATGTGATGCAAAACTTGACATTCTTATGGGTGATTTGCAGCATACTTTTGATGTCACTTATCTTGGTCTTTTGAGCTACTATCTTGGCATCCAGTTTGTATCCGTTGAGGGGGGAATAGTTATGCGTCAAGCAAAGTATGTTGAAAAACTACTTCAGTGTTTTGACTTTGAGGATTGCAAGCCAGTTTCCACACCAGTTGAGACAGGATTTAGGTTCTCAGTTGAGGATTCCAGTGATGCATTTGACACTTTTATTTATCACCAAGCTGTGGGATGTCTTATATATGCATGCAACACAAGGCGAGATATAGAGTATGTGGTTTCCCAGTTGATTCAATTCATGCATAGCCCTGGCACTAAGCATTGGCAAGCGGTGAAACATGTGTTTAGATATCTCCAAGGCACTTTGAGCTTAGGTCTCTTTTATAGCCGAGATATTCAGCCATGCTTGCATGCTTTTACAAATAGTGATTGGGTTGGTTGTTATGATACTCACATGTCCACTAGTGGTAATTGCTTTTTCCTTGGAAAATAATGCATATCTTGGTTGAGTAACCAGCAACCTACAATGGCGACTTCAAGTTGTGAAGCTTTGTACAGGGCAGTTTTCACTGCTACAGTGGAGTGTATATGGCTGAGATTCCTATTCATGGATCTTTGCATGTAGATTGATGCTGCTACACATATTCTCACTAATAGTCAGAGTTCTTTGGTTATTGCACGAAACCCACTATTTCATGCATGGACCAAACATATTGAGGTGCATTATCACTATGTGAGAGAGTGCCTTCATGCAGGAGATATTTATTTGGTATATGTGCCTACACAAGATAATGTGGTAAACATATTCACCAAAGCTCTTCCATGGGAAAAGTTTGAAGCTTTTCGCAAAGCTTTAGGCTTATTACCTTGTGGGGGCTGATATGTCACTCCTTGTATGTGTTCACATCATTCACTCCAGGGGGTTTGTTAAACTTATGAGTTCCTCGAGTAGCTTGATGTGAACCTTTTCCCTAAACATGGGCACTTTTTACTCTACTGTTGGCTAGAGGTTTTTTCCCCATGTTACCACTAACTTGATACTCTTACTTTAGTTTAGTTCATCAACAATAGAGAGAGCTATTCCAGCCATCCTCTTCTCCATGTGTCTTGTTATGTTTGTGCTCCTTTGTGTGTGCTTCTCGTGTGTCTCTCGCACTTCTACACACACCCAAGAGTGAACACACTAGGACCGTCGGGGCACTTTTTTACCTCTTTAGGAGGTTTTCTTCCACCGACTTGTATATATGCCTATTTCCCTAATGGGCTACTTATCTTTGCACATTGTAGTGGTAATACACTCAGTATTGTGTGTTGTGCTCCAAGCTTCTTCTTCTTTCTTGTGATATTAGCCTGCTTTCGTAGACATCTAACTCAAATAATTGGTATCAGAACAGGTCACCGCTTCATCTAGGGTATCGTCGACACGTCTCTGGTTGCAGTCTCAGAATCACAAGAATTTTGGTGAGCATACTTAGCATGTTTCTGAGCGCTTGTGCAAGCTATTTTGTCTTTTTGTGCCAAAGGCATATACTAGTTTCAGCTCGCCAGTATAAGCATCCTGAAGTCTGCTATAGGTTTATATAATTCATCTGGGCAATTCTGTTCAACTTTTTGAGATATAATCAATGTTTTGCATCAAGGTATTTTAGTCACTTGCCATGGCTGAAACCAGTGATGTATTTCGTATGTTGGTTATTGAGGATAATTTGGATGGTACCAACTACCCATTGTGGGCTTATATGATGCGACATGTACTGGTTGCAAAAGGACTGTGGAACATTGTGAAACGTGTTGAAAAACATCCTGTCACACCTACAACTGTTACAACTGCAGGTACCGAAGCTGATGTAGAAGGTGTCGAAGATGATGATATTCTGTACATTCCTGTTTGTGCTGTAGTTTCTACTACACCTATTGCAGAGAAAATTCATTGAGATGGCAGAGATGCCTTGGCACATGCATTGATAGCTTTGTCTGTCAAACGTGCCATTATTCCTCACATTCGCTCTTGCAAACCACCTAAGGATGCTTGGGATATTACACTTTCCACATTGTACCAAGCTAGGAATGAGGCTCGTGTTGCTTACCTCCAAAAACAGTTGGAGAGTGAGCACATGAATGAAGATGATTCTATTGACATTTTCTCACAAAGATCAAAGACCTGAAGGAGCAGTTGATTTCTGCTAATGAGATTATACTAGATAGCTCACTTGTGCAGACCATTCTGAATTGTCTTCCGGATTCATGTCAGAGTGTTGCTTCTAGTCTTTGGTTGATGATGAAAGGCAATCCAAATGCCTCTCATTTGAGGAGTTAGACTCTCTTATGTTGTAGGAAGATCAGTTGAGGTAGAACAGGTCCATTATGCGTGTTGCAGATCAAGATTTCCTGGCTAGTCAGAAGGGCAAAGGAAAACGGAGCTCTTCAATTAGTAAGCAAAAATCTGCTTATTTTGCACAATCAAAGAGGGAAGACAAAGATGAAAAGGAATAAAAAAAGCAGAAATTGTTTTGCAAGTACTGTAAAGGAAATGATCATATCATAAAGAACTATCCAAAACTAGCTGCTAAAGAGGCAAAGAAGAAAGAGGTTGGAATGGTTGTTGCAGAGGCCTCTACACCAAAAACGGAGTCTGCTTATCTTGTGGAGGAAGAAGAATGGGCATTTACTACTATTTGCAGTTTTGACCCATCTTCTCATGAGTAGTGCATGTCTGTAGTAGACTCAGATGTTTGGTACTTTGATAGTGGGGCGACCAAACATATTACCTCGCAATGCAGTTTCTTCTCTTCAGTCGAGCCTGCCCCTATAGGGAATACTGTCACATGTGCCAACAACTCCTCTTATCCTCTCATGGGAGTTGGTAAGATCATTCTGACCACTAGTGATGGTAGTTCTTTCACTTTGTCAGATTCTTTATTTGTGCCAGGGATCAAGAAGAATCCGTTATCAGTTTCTTCATTATCAAAGATTGGCTTCGTTGTGAAATTTGTTGATGATAGATGTACAATACATGATCTGTCAAATGGCGATGTTATTATTGCTTCAGGCATTTTATGTCGTGGGCTATATAAGCTCATAGACTATGAAAAATTGGTGAATGATTTGGCATGTAGTACATGATTCTCAGGCTATGTCAGATGCAAAGCTTTGGCGTCTAAACTTTGCTAGATTGCTACACTTGCAGAAATATGAAATGGTGTCCTCTTTGCCCAAACTTGAGGCACCCATTAAACATGTATGTGAAGCCTGCATTTTGGGCAAAATGAAGCACTCCTCATTTCCAAAAGATGGTTCAATTGGGGCTACTCAAACATTATAGCTTGTACATAGTGATGTCTGTGGTCCTATGCAGACACCTTCTTTTGGAAATTATCTTTACTTCGTGACTTTTGTCGATGATTTTTCAAGGCATGCATAGGTATATCCATTGAAGGCAAATTCTGAAGTGTTTATGTGCTTCAAACTGTTTCTGCTTTTGGCTGAAAATATGTCAGCATCTAAAAATGGGCACCATCTATTCTGATCGAGGGGGCTAATATATGTCTTCTAATTTTAAAGCATTTTTGGCTGAACATGGGATAAAACACGAGTGTATAATGCCGTATACACCTCAATAGAATGGAATTGTTGAATAGAAGAAAAGCTCACTCATGGAGATGGCGAGGCGTATGGTCAAGAGTCAAGCTTTACCACATAGTTTCTAGCTTGAGGCTGTCATGTGTGCAGCATATGTACTTAACAGGTGTCCCACTAAAGTGCTATAGTCTATCACTCCATATGAGCCTTGGCATGATCACAAGCCATCTGTTGCTCATCTGCATGTTTTTGGTTGTTTGACATATGCATTAGTGCCTGAACAACATCGTAGAAAATTGGATGATAAAGTAGTAAAATGTATTTTTGTTGGGTACAGTTCTAAAAGTAAAAGCTATCGTCTGTATCATCCATAGACTAAACGTATTCTAGTTAGTTGTGATGTTGTTTTTATGGAAGATGCTATTCAACCATTGCTTTTATGTACTAAGGAGACATCTGTTAGCTCCAAAGACATGTATGATACTTTGCTGCCTTTTTTTACAGGTGGAGAGTCTAGTGTTGGTGCTAATGCGGCAACTTCTTAGCCTTTGCAGATTTCATGTGATGATGCATTCATCCAAATTTGGATGCAAATTTACATGATGCACTTGTTGATGAGGCAAAAATTATGCCAAAATGGCTGGCACAGACTTTGAATGACAACAAATTAGATGCACCTCTATCATATCATACTCGATCAGGATCTCATAGTGCCTCTTTGGCATCAGATTCCTATGCTATGGCTACATCTAGTCTCTTTGATGAGACTGAGCCTATTTCATTTGATGAAGCACAAAACTTAGAAAATTAGATGGTTGCTATGCAATCTGAATATGATGCTATAATGAAGAATGGTACTTGGTCTTTATGTGACTTGCCTCATGGCAAGAAGGCCATTGGCACTAAGTGGGTTTACAAGGTGAATCGTAAGCATGATGGAACAATTGACAAGTATAAGGCTAGGCTTGTTTCAAAGAATTATGTGCAAGAAAGAGGCATTGATTTTGATGAAACGTTTGCACCTACATGCCGAGTGACTATTGTTCGTAGCATCTGTGCACTTGCAGCTCATCATGGTTGGAATGTACTTCAATTGGACATTAAAACAACATTTCTTAATGGTGACTTGCATGAAGAAGTGTATGTTTTTCAGCCTTGTGGCTTTGTGCAAAAGGGCATGAAAACCAGGTGTGTAGGTAAAGAAGACATTATATGGTTTAAAGCAAGCACCACGTGCTTGGTATGAAAAGATACATGCCTATTTGATTGCACATGCTTTTGAGAATAGTCCAGCTGAAAGCACCTTATATGTCAAGCGTGCTAATGATGTAATTTTAATCATTGTGGTGTATGTTGATGATGTGCTGCTCACTGGTCCTCATGAGAAGCATAAAGCTGATTTCAAGGCTGATTTACATGCCTCATTTGAGATGTATGATTTGGAGCATTCACACCATTATTTGCGTATTCAGTTTATGCACATTGATGGTGGAATGGCTTTGTGTCAAACAAAATATATTGACAGATAATCCCGACACAAATGTGTTGGAAGAAATCGAATTTGTTTTTGAACATTTTAGAGCATTGTTTATGCGAGACTCTGGAATACTAGGATGTCGTATGCGACGCTAGCATTGTAGGCAGTTTGCCAACGTCGTTAAAAGTATCGCTGACTAGTGACACTATTTGCGACGCATATATAGAGTGTTGCATAAGCGACGCTATGCACCCCTTATTCGATGACATGTCTTTTTTTCAATAAAAAATAGGGTCATCGCTTATGCAACACTAGCGTCACATAAGCGAGAAGACCCGCTTTCTTTTCATTCGGGGACGTCGCTATGCCCCCTATTTCTAGTAGTGATTCCATGGCGGAGGATTTGCTACATTAGAAATGATTTACTAGCCTTGATAAGGGGATACCAAAGGGAGGGGAACTTGAGATCCCACCTAAAACACCACCCTCCAAACACCTTCTCCTATTAAGCATGATGTGAAAATTCACATTCTTCTTGAATTTTGAAATTTTACCAAGACTATTGTTGTTCTTCTCTAAGGCCCTCAAGCTAAGAGCAGTCATGCCCAATGAGGAGGTGATTCCTTGAGCCCTCCCAAGCATAGAATCTCTTTCATAACAAACACCATTCTTCATAGTCCACTCTCCCAGCTGCGTCAATGTCCTCAAATCTAATCCATTGTCATGTTTCTTGATTCCAAAGGTGTATCCATAAATGGAAGCCTTTGATCCAAATATTTCTAGCTTTTTTGAGGTTCGAAGGCTCAGTACTGGGGAAAGATTGTAGCCAATCTTGTGTTCAATCTCTTTGCTCTCTCTATCCAGTGTGTGCTTTTGTGAGATTTCATTACTATACTAACTTTGTGTATTAAACATCCAATCAATAGTGGTATCAGAGCCTATGTGCATCTATGGAGATGTACTACTTGGTGTTTGTTCATGATTCACAGTGACCATTTGTGATTTGGCACCTATTTCAGTTCCTTTATTCTTGTTTGATCCAGGTTTGCATTTATCAATTCATATTTTTTTGGTTCATTGGTGTTTTTTCATTTTTTTTTTCAAATCTTTTACTATGCCCCTATGCCCCTTTGACACTGTCACACTACACCATGATACTATCAAATGTCACACTATCACACTATCACACTGTGCACTCTCACACTATCACACCCTGCTCACTATGCTCGTTGTGCACAATGTGCTCTCCGTGCTCTCTATGCTCACTATGCTCATTGCGCATATTGTGCTCACTATGCTCATTGCACACATTGTGCTCACTTTGCTCACTGTGCTCTATTCCTATTCTAGTTCGATCTGTTTATCAAATTCGTTTATCAAAGTTGGTTAATCCATGGGGCTACTCCTAAAATATGGCATAACTTTGGCATCTTGGGCTTCTCTAACACTCATGGTCCACTTGGTTCACTTTGGCTCCGTTTGGTTCCATTGGTAGCCATTGGCTATATGCGAACCATCTCTAACTAATGAGTAATAACTCATGTGATACTAATGGTGATAAAATCACCTATCACATTCTCGACTAAAAGAATAAATCTTCCCCGCACTATGAAGGATAAATCCCAATACTAAGGAGATGTCTACTAAGAGCTCTGCTCTGATCTAGTGAGACATGATGCCATGAATGATGAGTCCTTTTCTCCCTGGCCATAGAAGAAGAGTGCTCAAAGGGAAGTCATTTCCACCATCCCATACCAGTGAAAACTTCTTCCAATTCACAGTGTCATACCTACACTAAACCGAATATATATTCCACATATATGTAATGGAACATATACGTGGACTCTCACGAATCCCATATCCTAAAATCACATCAGTGGACTCAAATGAGTCCCATGTCCTCGAACTAGTTAGTTTGGTTCTAGTCAACAATGTGACAATGGATATCCCCTTCTGTTCCAAACCAACTTCTTCCTAGGTACCAAGACTAGGACTAAGTACCTCTCTATAGATCCCCATATACATATATGTATTGGGTACCCAGCTATTTCTTACTAAGCGATCTATGCTCTAGATCATAGAGCTAGTGCCATACATGTGGCCTTCCTAACCATCACTCGAATCACATAAGCACCCGTCGATGCTCTCTCATGAAACCCTTCTCTGTGATCCCATCTATTTGGTTTCCTTAGTAGTCTAGCAAAAATGCTTCACTATTTGGTCAAGTGATATGCATGAGTGAAACTAGTCACTCTTTGGGTATTCCTAATAATACCCCATAGTCTCCTAATCATACTGTGAGACTCTTTGGAAGATAAGTAAATCTTCACGTATTTGGAGAGTATCATATATGTATCTCCGATACCTATATGCAACTTCCTAAAACCTATAGGATTCTTTGTGCACATTACTAATGGTGAAGGTGTAGCTCCTTCCCTTAGCAATCCTATGGTCTAAATCCATAAGGATTATGTGTAGGGATCCTATTACTACTGAAATTGCCTTATGTATACTATTATGATGGTCCTAAGTCCATCGAATACATGCTTTCAAGCATGCCTAGGTCTTGTTGATGTTTGCAGAAAGGCATGTTGCCATGCCATAACATTCTTACATAAAGGCAAGTGCATATATAATGCCATGCGGTAGGAAAAAGTTCGACAGCATTTCCCCACGAAATGGAATCCCAAAAAAAAAAATTAACCATAAGCTCAGTGGCACACAGGCCACCCAACGACATAGGGCTTGACAGGAACATGGCATGCACGCCATAAACTCATATATGAAATCCATAACATGCAAAAACATAAGAGCAATTGCTAACAATTCTTTGTGTTGCATATCCATATGGTTTCTATAATTCTCTTTCCTGCAAACAATCAAAAAGCGTACTTCTCGCCTATTGCTCCATAGTTTTATAATTTAAACAATGAGCAACATTTGATGTATGCAATCCAATCTATGCATGTACATGCCGAACATGCCATAACATAAAGTAAAATGCCTGAAGCATAAAGCATACATCCCTGTATAGTTTGGTTTTGGAATTGCATGCATCAAATTCTTCTCGACGAAGTCCAACACCTCTGCACCTTCCTCCTTAGGTCCTAACATAAGCTTTGTAGTGTCTGAAAAGATCGAAGCACTCCTCAAAACATAAAGCATGGTCAGATGATTACTAAAATAATGCAATTTTACCAAAAAATGCATTTGTAATCCCTCCTTAGACCTGCAAAAATAATTTTAGGATCTTCAAATGTTGATAAACTGAAATATATAGCATGTGCAAAGAGCTCGAAGTGAAATTACTCAAATCGCCTTCCCAGTTTGAAAAATATGGCTCCCGGAAGGTAGTTGCCAAAAACTGTTCAGACTTTGCAGAGCTGTACAGACCTACAAAAATATTTATTTTCCAAAATTTGTTTTCATAAACTGAAATTATACCTTGTGCTCTTGGAAACGAGCCATAGCACGTCCAATTTGAAGTTTTCTAGCCCAAGATATGGCCATTCCAAGTGGGACATGCCAAACTAGTGGACTGTTGGAGGGGCTGGAAAAAGTGTGAAAATGTGATTTTTGGGGTGCCCAAAAGCATTCTTCCATCAATCAAATCCTGAATTTCTCTCCATAACCTCAGAGAGTGATATATGAAGATGCTTGGGCCTACTATCACCTTACCAAATCCTCCCTTCGCACATGCTAATTCGCTCCCCAAAAGAAGCCTAAATCAAGATGTTTGCTTTTATGCAAAAACTTAAATGGGAGCTTTTAGCAAGCTCCTAATCCACTCCTAATGTGAATTTTTCTTGGATTTTCTTATTTTCCCTGGTAGTACATACATAATACTTCATGTATCTAGGCAATACTCCATGGAAAGCGTCTTAAATGGTCTTTATTCTTACTCCCAAAATTGGACTTGGACTAAAACTAACACCTGAAATTTTTTCCAAAAACTGTGGGAAGGGGGGTTTTTGAGGAAGTAAAATTCCTCCTTGACTGATCATTTTATTGAATCTAATGATTTGTCTATGAATTCCATACACCATACTCTTAGTATATATAGCTATTCCCATCCATCCATAACTAGTGCACCTCTTTTTCCCTCTTCCAAAATGGGAATTTCTTAGATTTAGGTGCTGAAATTTTTTCTCAAACTGTGATGAAAGTGGGTTTTGTGGATCTTCAAACTCCCATCATACTGAGGTATATTTTGGATTTCTTTATCTTATATGGAAGAAAATACACTAGACTATGCGTATGCATATTTTTCCCATCAATCCAAGAAAAATCCCCTTTCATATCCCTTTCCCAAAATGGCTACTTGTCCAAAATAGCTCCATAATTTTATGTGAAAATCATGAAAGTAGGCTATTTTGAAGACACCTAAAGCTTATATTTTCTTGAAATTTGAGGGAATTCTTGTCTGAAGATGAGATTTTATACCTGATACTCTCCATACATGTGATTTTCCTCCAAGATCTTGGCTCCCTAATGCTTCATTATCATTCTAAAAAATGAATATTCTTACAGAAATTCCCAAAAATTCAAACCTGGAAATTGATTGAAGACATAACTTCTTCTCCTTGCTAAAATCATGTAGGATGCCAATAAGGTCGTTATCTTCCATAGAGAAGAGCGTCATCTTCTACCTTTGCTCATTGCCTTAATGATCGTCATGTCCCTTTCATATCATGAACTCTATCTCATAGATGTGGGGAGTGAGGATCTTGCTTCAATACTTTGTTCTTCTTGTGTAAACATCTCTACTCTGAGAGAATACATGCCTTAAAGCTTCATCTCAAGGAGCTCTCACGAATACTCCATCCGTCAGCAACATTACATACGATCATAACTTCTTGCGCATGATAAGAAGGCATTAAACGAGGATGGCACTTTGGTTAGCTACTTTGCCTCCTTTCCACGCCATCTGGGTTCAATCCCCATAGTCTGCACATGCAAAAACAGCCAAGATAAGAAGGCTCTAATACCAGTGTAAGATCCCTTAACTCTTTTGCATCACTGAATGCCTTCGCGAGCTCGCCACACACAGAGATTAGATGAGTTCTCTGCCCTACCATGCCCGAGCACTACTCTCTTATTAAGAGTAGTCAAGTCTTCTCTACTTGAGCCTCTTTCTCTATATGAGATAATAATGTCTCTTTTTCTACCCATCATATAAAACAATGCTCCTCATGGAGCCATGTGGAACAAAGCCATAATACAAAGCCATAATATGACATATTGTTTCAATCAATAATATTTCTACTATTCATATTCATTCATTTCATGACATGAGTCCTACTTATGCATCTAATTTGTATTTTTCACAAGCATGGACCGCTTTCAATGATTCTACACCATCTAATGAGGAACACTACACTTTTCATAATTCATTCTTTTATTTCCAACACAAGCTATGCATCACATAAGTTTTCAAAGAATTTGTTATGAAAGAGATGCATGAACCACATTATATGAGTCATAGGGGTATGCAAAGTACTATTTCTACATGTAAAGACTTCTTCTTTTGGCCAAATATGAAAAGGATATTGCATAGTATATTTCCCATTGCATTGTATGTCAACATGTGAAAGGAAATCATGGTAAAGCAATTGGATTACTAATTCCACTTCCCATAACAAATGGACCATTGGAAAATATTTCTATGGATTTTATTACAGGTCTCCCTACAACTTCATCTCATAATTATATGATTTGACAATTGTTGATAGGTTTAGTAAACAAGGATATTTCATTCCTTGTAAAAAGACTCTTCACTACAAGGAATACGGGTGTATAGCGACGGTTAAGGCGATAGAATTTCGTCGCTATAAAATTGCAACATGCGTCATAATTAGTGTCGCGCGTGGACCGTCGATTAAACGACAAAGTGAACGATTTTTTTTGCAACTTGTGGCGCGACGAGGTGTGACGCTCCCATACAACATCGCTAATACGACGCATTTAAAAGTGTCGCATAAGCGACGCTGTTTTACATCACATAAGCGACACTCTTTTACATCGCATAAGCGATGCTCTTTTACATCGCATAAGCGACGGCACTTTGCGGTCGCGTAAGCGATGCTAAAAAGTGTCGCTTATGCGACGACGAATAGCATCGTTTACACGACAGTCTGTTGACGGACAAAAATAAAAATGTTGGAGGCTCTTCGATCGGCATTTTCATGCATCCGATCAGAGAGCTCTCCAATGTTCGCAATTGCGTTGCGCTTACGAGCTGAAGCAAGTATATGCAGAATTGTTGTTTTGCCTAAGCTCTCTTTTATTGTCTCCCTCTGTCTCTGTTTCTCTCTTTCTACATCTTTCTCTCTTTGAATTCTCTCTCTCTCTCTCTCTCTGTCTCTCTCTTTATTGCAGGTTATTCAAGAAGCTAACCAAGCAGAAAGTATGGATAACTATTGTAAGTACAATTTTTATTCTTTGTATATCATTTGAATTGTGTTATTTTCATTAGATAGCATACTCACACTTATTGATATGCACTTATACACTTATACATGATGAAGATGCACTTTCACACATATACACATATACATATGCAAATACACACACATATATACACGCAGATACATGTGCACATACACTTAGACATACATACATATATGCATGCATATGCAAAATCATTTCTACAACCACATAAAAAGATTTACATGCATGCATTATTGCATATATATATATATATATATATATATATATATATATATATATATATATATATATATATATATATATATATATATATATATATATATATATATATATATATATATATATATATATATATATATATATATATATATATATATATATACACACACACACATACACACATTAATATATACGCAAATACATGTATATGCACATCCACATGCATGCACATTCAAATGCATGCACATGGATGCAACTGGAAATGCATCCACATGCACATGCATCCACATATACACATGCACACACATGCACATACCTATATATACACATATACATGCACATACACACACATAGACATAGAGTTATACATATACATGCATATACATATACACACACATACACATGCACATGCACATACTCATACACACATATACACTTATACATGCACATGCACATACATATATATACACACACATACACATGCACATACATACGTATACACACACATACATATACACTTAGGTACACACATATGAATGAATTATATAATTAAAGTATTAAAACACATATACACATGCACACACACATGCACATACACACATATACACATAGAGTTACACATATACATGCACATACATATACACATACATACACATGCACATGCACATACTCATACACACATATACACTTACACATGCACATGCACATACATACATATACACACACACACATGCACATACATACATATACACTTAAGTACACACATATGAATGAATTATATAGTTAAAGTATTAAAACACATGCTTAATATAAACAATAATAACAATCAATAGAACAAAACTCTTCATTACTTAATACCATACACACAATTCAAAACATAACTAAAATGAAACACACACACACACACACATATATATATATATATATATATATATATATATATATATATATATATATATCAATGTAAATACATATAATCCAATGTCAAAATCAACTAAAATCGTAATCATCATCATCATGACCATCATCATCATCAGCAATATCATGATCATCTCGATCTTCCTCATCCTCATCGTCATGATCACCCTGTGACGATCGAGATCGTCCCTCCTATGTCTGTCTCTCCACCTCATCCATATTTGTCTCTCCATAATACTTCTGTATTACATATAACAAACATAAATAAATAAAACAATTAAACCATTCAGCATTTAAAAATACTCACAAAGGCATCAGGATGATCTTGCATATACTCGCTCAAATGCCGATATCCAAAATGTGTAGCATACTCGATCTCATCCTTCGTAGGATATTGGCCATAATCCTTCCGCTGCAATGAAACAAATAAAAAACATTAGTTACTTGCATTTTAACTAAAATAAAAAATATACTCACAATAACACATATACTTACAAATGTAGCTACAAAACCATTATGGCCCATTTGTCCTAGGTGCGATGTGTGGCCCGACTCCACTCTCTTCTTTGCAGCAGCCTGTTTATTCAAGAAAAAAATATACATAAATTAAATGTAAAAAATTACTAAAATATATAAAAAATATAAATATAAACTATTAATTTGTGTACCTTCTGCTGAGGAAATGACTCCTGAAGACGTAGTTGTCTACGAAAAAACTGCCACAACTCAGGTGGTATGTTAGCTGGCCTCTTATTTTCTTCGACCATACAATATCTCATGTTAATTTAATCTCAAACGAAAAAAGAAATCAGAATACATACACATATATACACACACATACACATACACATATCCACATGCACATATACATGCAAACATATATGCATATATATATATGTATACATATACACATATACATACATATAACATAAACATACATATAGATATCCACATATATACGTACACACACATGCATGCATATACACTCATTCATACAAAATACATGCATTTATCCCACAATAATGTGTAGTGTATATGTGAATATATGTGTATGTATAAATGTGTATATGTGAATATGTGTGTATGTGTAAATATATATATGTGAATTTTTTAAGTATGTGGATAATCAGATTATTAATATCAAATACCATTATTTGTAGATTCTGATCAATCAGATGGAACTCCACCACCATCTCCTCATCGTGCAATGACTTTATACTATAAGTATATCAAACATTTAATTTTAAATATATTTGATGGATACATAACTTATATATTTTTTTTGTTTCTTATTATGTGCAGATTCTGATCAATCAGAGGGTACTCCACCACCTCCTACCCATGCAACGACTTCACATGTGTCCTCCGATAGGAATTATGATGAATTTTACTATGAAGAGCATATTATATGTTGGTGTAACTCTTGTTATGGCATGTATCGAAGACCACGATTGGAATGTATTGAACATGAGGCAGAGTATGGTACTTTTGAGTGTGCACCATCACCTAGTCAACGTGATAATGCTTGGGTATGTATTTTTTATACATATTAATGTCATTATTTTAGTCAAAAACCATATATAAAATCAAATTATTGTTGATATAGAGGAATACTTGCTCGATGATGATGATGATGATAATTTTTCTCATAATGTTAATATACCTCGTACACGTCATGGACTTGTTGTTCATCAATTACAAGCAGAGGTTTCTAGAAATCCTCTACCTCCTGTTTTCAATTTAGGATTTTTGAAATAGGATTTATTTTATTTATTTATTTATGCGTATGCATGTGTTGTGTATGTATGTGTATCTATATGTGCATATGCATGTATTGTGTGTGTATGTATGCATGTGTATATGTATACATGCATGTAAATATGATTATATGAGTCTATGTGTGTGTACATATGATTATGCATGTGTATGTGTATGTGAGTATGTGTACGTGTATGTGAGCATGTGTATGTGTCCATGTGTATTCATTATATGTGTGTAACTGCATGCATGTGTATGCGTGTGTAAAAATGTGCATGTACGTGTGTGTATGTATAAATGTGCATGTATATGTATATGTGTGTAAATGTGCATGTATGATGCATATGTGTGTATGCATGTATTTATACCTCTAGTCTCACTCTTTTCTCTCTCTCTCTCTCTCATATAGATACATACATGCATAAACACACATACTCATATCCACATATATATACATAAAAGTAGTGCATACCGTGCATTATCACGACGATGAGCCATAAGTGTCCGCATCTCTTTTAAACACTACTTAAATGACCATCCTCTCCGAAACTCTGTCTCAAGTGAACTAGGTACGTATTTTTTATCCCTCTCATCATGCTCACTACAAAAGAAAATAATGTAAATAAAACATAAGATATTTATTTCAATTTATATGTAAAATTTTTACTTACTTCCACGGTAAGTGGATAAAGTGCAGGTAAGAGTCACATAGTGCCCGCATCCTTCTCTTGAACTACAATCCATTCCCTATGTACACAATGTTCCCCTCTGGCTCTATATCGCACTCTAGTCCTAAGGTGCCTATGCATGTCCTCATAGGCAACTCTGCTCTGCTATCACATGCTGGAGGTGGTATAGGTGTCCTGAAAATAGATAGATAAAAATAAATAAAAATATGTGTTATAATATCATTGAAAAAGTTTATGAAAAAAAAAACATACCTATGAGCAGATAGCTCTCTTCCTGCATGTGGAGCCGCAAAAGAGCCCTCGTCTGATCGCTAGGTAAGCATCTACATCGTATAGTCTAGCTCCTCATTAGACATCTCTGAGTAATCACGCATTATGGCCCCTAGAGTATTAGACAGAACTCTTGCTCTCATAAGACTTTTTATGAGAGTGAGTTTCGCCTTTCTCTCTCTACTAGGATCCATAATACCTAACATATACAACAAAATGATTAGAAATCAATATATATATATATGTGTACATATGTATGTGTGTATGCATTAAGTACATGTATGTATGCATGTGTGTGTGTATGTATGTGCGTGTATGTGTGTGTGTATGTGTGTATGCATATGTATGTGTGTGTATGCATCATTATGTGTGTATGTGTGTATGTGTGTATGTGTGTATGTGTGTGTGTATGTGTGTGTGTATGTGTGTGTATGTGTGTGTGTCTATGTGTATGTGTGTGCATCTATGAGTGTGTATGTGTTTATGTGTGTGTATGTGTCTATGTGTGTGTATGTGTATGTGTCTATGTGTGTATGTGTATGCATGCATGTGTATGCATGCATGTATGCATATGTGTGTATGTGTGTGTATGCATTATGTATGCATATGTGTGTAAGCATTATGTATGTGTATGTATGCATGTATGTATGTATGTATGTATGTATGCATATGCATATGCATTATGTATGTATATATATGCATGTATGTGTACGTGTGAGTATGTCTCTCTATGTGTGTGTATACATATATGTGTGTATGTGTCTATGTGTGTGTGTACATGTGTTTGTATGTGTGTATGCATGTGTATGTGTGTATGCATCATTATGTGTTTATGTGTCTATGTGTGTTTATGTGTGTGTGTGTATATGTGTGTGTGTGTCTATGTGTATGTATGTGTGTCTATGAGTGTGTATGTGTTTATGTATATGTATGTATCTATGTGTGTGTATGTGTCTATGTGTGTAAGTGTGTGTCTATGTGTGTGTATGTGTCTATGTGTGTATGTGTATGCATGTATGTATGCATATGTGTGTATGTGTGTGTATCCATTATATATGCATATGTGAGTGTATGCATTATGTATGTGTATGTATGCATGTATGTATGTATGCATATGCATATGCATTATGTATGTATATATATGCATGTATGTGTATGTGTGAGTATGTCTCTCTATGTGTGTGTATGCATATATGTGTGTATGTGTGTATGTGTGTATGTGTCTGTGTACATGTGTTTGTATGTGTGTATGCATCATTATGTGTGTATGTGTCTATGTGTGTTTATGTGTGTGTGTATGTGTGTGTGTGTGTCTATGTGTATGTATGTATGTCTATGAGTGTGTATGTGTTTATGCGCATGTATGTATGTCTATGAGTGTGTATGTGTTTATGTGTATGTATGTATGTCTATGTGTGTGTATGTGTCTATGTCTGTATGTGTATGCATGTATGTATGCATTTGTGTGTGTATGCATGTGTATGTGTGTGTATGCATCATTATGTGTGTATGTGTCTATGTGTATAAGTGTGTGTATATGTGTGTGTATGTGTGTGCGCATCTATGTGTATGTGTGTGTCTATGAGTGTGTATGTATGTATCTATGTGTGTATATGTGTCTATGTGTGTATGTGTATGCATGTATGTATGCATATGTGTGTGTATGCATGTGTATATGTGTGTATGCATCATTATGTGTGTATGTGTCTATGTGTGTAAGTGTGTGTATATGTGTGTGTATGTGTGTGCGCATCTATGTGTATGTGTGTGTCTATGAGTGTGTATGTGTTTATGTGTATGTATGTATATGTGTGTGTATGTGTCTATGTGTGTACGTGTATGCATGTATGTATGCATATGTGTGTGTATGCATATGTATGTGTGTGTATGCATCATTATGTGTGTATGTGTCTATGTGTGTATGTTTGTGTGTGTTTGTATATGTGTGTGTATATGTATGTGTAAATGTATATGTGTCTATGTGTATGTGTCGCTATGCGTCTATGAGTGTGTATGTGTTTATGTGTGTGTATGTGTCTATGTGTGTGTATGTGTCTATGTGTGTATGTGTATGCATGTATGTATGCATATGTGTGTATGTGTCTATATGCATTATGTATGCATATGTGTGTGTATGCATTATGTATGTCTATGTAAGCATGTGCATTATGTATGTATGTAAGTATGTATGTATGCATATGCATATGCATTATGTATGCATATGTGTGTATGTGTGTATGTGTGTGTATGCATATGTGTGTGTATGCATTATGTATGTCTATGTAAGCATGTGCATTATGTATGCATGTAAGTATGTATGTATGCATATGCATATGCATATGCATTATGTATGCATATGTATGCATGTATGTGTATGTGTGTGTATGTCTCTATATGTGTGTGTATGTGTGTGTATATGTGTGTTTATGTGTGTATGCATGTGTAGTATGCATCATTATGTGTGTATGTGTGTGTGTGTCTATGTGTATATGTGTGTATCTATGAGTATGTATGTGTTTATGTGTGTGTATGTGTCTATGTGTGTATGTGTCTATGTGTGTATGTGTGTATGTGTCTATGTATGTATGTGTCTATGTATGTATGTGTCTATGTGTCCGTATCTATCTATGCATGTGCATTATGTATGCATATGTGTGTATGTGTGTGTACGCATTATGTATGCATATGTGTGTGTATGCATTACGTATGTGTATGTAAGCATGTGCATTATGTATGCATGTAAGTAAGTATGTATGTATATGCATAGGCATTATGTATGCATATGCATATGCATTATGTATGCATATGCATATGCATTATGTATGCATATGCATATGCATTATGTATGCATATGCATATGCATTATGTATGCATATGCATATGCATTATGTATGCATATGCATATGCATATGCATTATGTATGCATATATGTGTATGTGTGTGTATGTCTCTCTATGTGTGTGTATGCATATATGTGTGTGTATGCATATATGTGTGTGTATGTGTGTATATGTGTCTGTATGTGTGTATGCATGTGTAGTATGCATCATTATGTGTGTATGTGTGTGTATATGTGTGTGTATGTGTGTGTGTGTCTATGTGTATATGTGTGTATCTATGAGTATGTATGTGTCTATGTGTGTATGTGTCTATGAGTGGGTATGTGTTTATGTGTGTGTATGTGTCTATGTGTGTGTATGTGTCTATGTGTGTATGTGTATGCATGTATGTATGCATAGGTGTGTGTATGTGTGTGTATGCATTATGTATGAATATGTGTGTGTATGCATAATGTATGTGTATGTATGCATGTAAGTATGTATGTATGCATATGCATATGCATTATGTATGCACATGTATGCATGTATGTGTATGTGTGTGTATGTCTCTCTATGTGTGTGTGTATGCATATATGTATGTATGTGTGTATGTGTTTGTGTATATGTATGTATGCATGTGTATGTGTGTGAATGCATCATAATGTGTGTATGTGTGTGTGTATATGTGTGTGTATGTGTGTGCACGTCTGTGTATGTGTGTGTGTCTATGAGTGTGTATGTGTTTATGTGTGTGTATGTGTCTATGTGTGTGTATGTGTCTATGTGTGTATGTGTATGCATGTATGTATGCATATGTGTGTGTATGTGTGTGTATGCATTATGTATGCATATATGTGTGTATGTGTGTGTATGTGTTTATGTGTGTGTATGTGTCTATGTGTGTGTATGTGTCTATGTGTGTGTATTTGTATGTGTATGCATGTATGTATGCCTATGTGTGTGTATGTGTGTGTATGTGTTTATGTGTGTATGTGTCTATGTGTGTGTATGTGTATGCATGTATGTATGCATATGTGTGTGTATGTGCATGTATGCATTATGTATGCATATGTATGTGTATGTGTGTGTATGTGTTTATGTGTGTGTATGTGTCTATGTGTGTGTATGTGTATGCATGTATGTATGCATATGTGTGTGTATGTGTGTGTATGTGTTTATGTGTGTGTATTTGTCTATGTGTAGATATGTCTCTGTATGCATGTAAGTATGCATGTATGTACTCATATGCATATGCATTATGTATGCATATGTGTGTGTATGCATGTAAGTATGTATGGATGTACCCATATGCATATGCATTATGTATGCATGCATGTTTATGTGTGTGCATGTCTCTCTACGTGTGTTTGTATGCATATATGTGTGTGTATGTGTGTATATGTGTGTGTATGTGTGTGTGTATGTGTGTATGTGTGTGTATCTGTATGTGTGTATGTGTGTGTATCTGTATGTGTATATGTGTGTGCATGTGTATGCATTATGTGTGCATGTGTGTATGCAACATTATTTGTGTATGTGTATGTGTGTGTGTGTGTCTATGTGTATGTGTGTGTGTGTGTGTGTGTGTCTATGTGTGTATATGTGTGTGTGTATGCATATGTATGTGTGTGTAACTGTGTGTGTGTGCACATACCTTGCAACTAGATGTGTCTGTCTCTCTCTCTCGTGCGCTCTCTCTCTCTCGGTCTCTTCTTGGTCTCTCGCATCCAAATCCCAGCACACATGTGCCGGGAGAAATCAAAATTTTTTTTTTTACATTCCAGAGCGTCACATATGCGACGCTCTTCAGTTTGCCAACGTCGCAAATACCGTCGCTCACTAGCGACGGTATTTGTGACGCTATTAATTTAGCGTCGCATAAGCGACGCTATCATCGCTTATGCAACGATTGTCGCTTAAAAAAAAATAAATAAAAAAATGGACCGTCGCTTATGTGACACCAGCGTCGCATAAGCGACGATACACGTTTTTTTTCAATTAGACGCCCCGCTTTTTCTTGTAGTGCTTTCAACACCTCAAGCTACTAAGTAATTTATTAAATGTATTTTTCCTCATCATGCTTTTACAAAAGTTATTCTATTAGATCAAGTTGCTCATTTTTGTAATCACTTTTGGGTTGCATTATTTCAAAATGTAGATTCCAAAATAGACTTTCCCTCTGCATTTCATCCTCAAAGTAATGTGAAAAGTGAAGCTACAAATAGTAGTAGTTTAGATTTATTACATTATTATTCTTTAGATAATCCAAGTAATTAGGATGAGAAAATTCCTTTACTACAATTTGCGTATAATAACACAACACATACTGCTACTCGATCGTGCAACATATGAAATTGTTTATGGTAAAAAGCTTCACACTCCCATGTCTATCACTCAAACTTATATCTCTATGACTTATTCTTTTGCACAAGTTCATATTACTACACTTCATAAGGTTCATGAGCACATTAAATAGAGTCAGAAACATTACATGCATAATGTTAATAAGAAATGAGTAGCTAAACAATTTAATAAAAATGACTTTCTATGGTTACGAATAATAAAAAGACATTTGAAAAATATTTCACAAGGTCCTAAGGTTAAACTTGCACCATGATATTATGGACCTTTTTGTATTATTGAGAAAATAAATGAGATTGTTTTTAGATTAGACATACCTTCTCATTGGAATATACATAGTTCTTTTCATATTAGTTTATTGAAATCCTTTAAAAGATCTTTACCACTCACTCCTATTTTAGATGATCCTCCTTTACTTGAAGAGGATGGTGAAGTTTTAGTTCTACGGAAAATACTTGATTAGCATGTTACTACTACACACACTGGTAAGCAATATCATAGATATTTACTTAAATATAAAAATCATTCGCTTGAAGAATCTCAATGGAATCATAAGACATCATTAACTCCACATTATCACCACTTGATTTTTGCATATGATTCATAGTCACATTAAATTCTAGTTTTCCATTTCCATGCATGTGTTTTTACATGGAATATGCTTATGATTGTTTAGTGATGGGACATGTGATTGGTCATCCATGTCTATTTTATTCTTATCAAATGAGGTCAGTCACTCATCAATCGGGAGGCATGTTATACTTTATGGAATAATGTAATCTTAAATGGACTTTAATGTCTTGAGGTTTTCAATATGATTGTGTTTTGTTTTAGCAAGTCAAGAATCATGTGGGCATGAACGCACATGGATTTATTCACATATTTTTGAAGATATTTGAAAGATATTATTTTGTATATTTTTTTATAAAATTAGTAGATCACTTAGAAAGAGACATTTTTGTAAAAATAGGAGATCTCTTAGAAAGCATCCATTTTGTAAATATAGTAGATTTTTCGCAAATGGACACTTTTTGAAGCAACACCCTCATGTATCTTCAATTGAGGATGTAATGAATAATACCTATAAATACACATACTCTGATAGATTTTCCATCAGAGTGTGTGGGGGAGATTGTACCCAATCTTGTATTCACTCTCTTGTCTCTCTCTATTCTATGTGTGCTTTTGTGAGATTTCATTACTGCACTATCTTTATATACATGCCTCTACAAGATTCGTTCAACACTTAGAATACCTTACAAGCAAAAGATGTGTCCCCAAGAGATCAATCGATAGCCATGGTCAACCAAATTTGAGGTGGATGCCCAATAACAGACTTAAAAGTGATTTTATAGTTTTCTATCTTCAAACTTGATGCCCCACAAGATGTATTTAGGCAACACCAAAAGGTATCAATGTTGGTTACATCATTATGCATAAAAGCATTTGTTTCATTGGCAAAGAATCGCATGATCATATGTTCTTTACTAAGGGGAAGAAAGAGGCCTTGAAGGAGACCTAAACATGCATGATGTTTAAGCATGCACCTCAGACCATGGACATGCATCACAAAGAGAAGAGGGGCCAAGCAGCATCCTTTTGTGATTGAATGTCTTAATCAAATAGCTTGAGAAAGCTAGTGATTGACATTTACCTGTGTTGACACATTCCCAACAATGTTGAGATCATCTTAATTCACTTTTGACCATAGCTCAGGTCTTTTAGATATTGGAGAATGAAGTCCCACTCCAGTATGTCATAGACTTTGTTAAAGTCAATCTTAGGGAAGAGAATATCTTGAGCGGACTCTTCAATGAAAACCAAACCTTGTGAAACATGAATGATAGCCTCGAGGATGGACCTCCCCTTCATGAACCCTTTTTTATCCTCTCTCATCTAGTTTTGAAAATGACAAGGAGTTCAATTAGCAATAACTTTCGCAAGGATCTTGTAATCTATTTGTAACATTGTATTTGGATGCCAATTTTCAATCCTATTTTTGTTGCCTTTTTTGTGAATAAACTTGATAAAGCCTTCATTGAGACAATTGGGTAGTGCACTGAAACCCATGGCCTCTTCCCACACTAGATGTAATAGTAGTCACCACATGTTTGAAGGACTTGAAAAATGCATTGGTTATGTTATCTAGCCTTGGGCTTTTGCCATTACAAAGGGAATGAATAACTTCAAGAATCTCATCATCTTACATGGGTTCTACAAGAAGAGGCTTGATATTTTCTGAAATTCTTTTGGTTCTAACTCTAGATATTGCTTCCATGCAATCATGCTTGTGAGGAGAAAGAAGCATCCAAACCAACAAAAGCTGCATGAAATGATTGACAATCAATGCACTATTTTTTTCATCCTTCTTGCACTCAACCCCATTGATGTCTATTATGAAAGGGTATGCTTCCTTGGATTGTTTATTCTTGAGGAGGCCACACATCTATTTATTAGTTTTCTCTACCCTTTCCACCTAGAAATCTTTAAAATATATCTATATATTCTATCTTTGAACTTCTTCTCCCTATATAGGAATGCATCTAATTTTCTAGAGCCCTTACTGCCATTTAGAGTGGCCTATGTTAAATTATTCCTCTAGATGCATCAACTCTATCTAAATATTTTGCCTTCTAGATCAACAAAACGTTTTTTAGATTCTTTTGAGTCCTGACCAAGATGTTTCTTTTCTTCATGGCTATCATTCTCAAGCACTAGGATGGCAAGGAACGAGTGGACTTTTTTGCCGATGATATGAACACTTTTGTTCACAATGATAGTACCAGCCTGGAGACGTTCTGGAAGTGTCTTGCTACCTTTTGTGAAGCCTCTGGATCCATAATCAATGGCCAAATTTTTCGACTTCTTGGGATTCCCTTGGGGTTTGGAGTCTCTATGGAACAGCGGTGGAACTGGGTGCTTGCCAAACTCGAAAACAAGCTTAACTATTGGAGAGGCATGCAAATCAATCTTGCTGGTCGTGCTATGGTTATCAAAACGTTCCTCTTATCATCTACCATTTATTTCCTTTCTTGTTGGAGACCGAAAGAGCAAGACCTGTCCAAACTGGATAGTATTTGTAGAAACTTCCTTTGGACGGGCGACCACAATAGGCGGGGGGTGCCTAAAATCAAATGGTCCATCTGCACCAGCCATAGAGATAGTGGGGGACTTGGTATCTTGAACATTGGGTGCATGGCTAACAAACTGTCGACCAAATGGATGATTAAGGCTTGGTGCAACGGGGAGGCCTCGTGGGCCAAGTTGATCTTCAGAAACAAGAATGAGTTGGCGCTCATGGGTTTCCCAAATTGGAAGAATCTTGACATATTGACCTTGCTGTTTTCCCCGATCCCCGTCTTCCCGAAAGGCTCTAATCTGGTGTGCTCCCTTTGGAAGAGTTGGAATAAAGTCAAAAGCTTCACAAGAATAAGTGAAGACTGGAAGTGGGCTGCCGGTATCAGACAAAACGACTCTATCTGGTTTCCGATCCATGGCATCCGGAGTGTGGAATCTTGGAACATTCAAAATGCCAAGAAGCTATGGAACAAAGGCTTCAAAAAATGGAAACATCTCTGGAAACAAGACACCAACCGCTGGATCAACTTTGAGGATATTGACCCTAGCATCAACATTTTGCATGAAGAATGGAACACTTTGCAAAGCAGATGTCTCGCCTGGGACCGACACAAAGTTCGCCTTCTCATGGGACACGACATGTCGAGCTCGTTTGGTCTCAAATGGCACAATGGGAATAGCCTATCAAAAATCCCGAACATCAAAGAAACGATCGACTATCAGGTTAACCTCAACAAAAAGTGGTGCCTGTCATGGACGCGGCTTCGGTGGGACATGAAGTTCATGGCTATCTGACACCCCCTCATAGAAATCAAAAAGTCTGTCCTCTTATGGCAAATTCTTCATCATGGAATCTGGACCAACCTTAAGGCTAGCAAAATTTGTGGGATCCCTCCCTGGTGCAAACGCTGCTACCGGTCTATCGAAGATGTTTCACACATCTTCTTTACCTGCCCCAACTCCAACAGACTCTAGCAGGTGGTTGGAAAGAGAATTAGACTTCAAAAACGTCTCAGTTGGCAGCAAGCCCTGCTGGGAGAAGCGATCGGCTGCTCCGCGACTCTCTGGAACGCCATCAGAGGGGAGGTCCTATGGAAAATCTGGTGGGAAAGATGTGCTTTCAACTTCGGTGACTCCCCCAAGGAGTGGTCAATTGAGAAATCGTTGTTCCTCCTTGGCAAAAGGATTGTCAACTGTAAAAAATCCCCCCCCTTTAGGCATCATCAAGTACTCCTTTTGATCGATAACAAGCTTAAACCCAAGTGGGCCCCACATGAGGGTGATGAGAGGATAATTAACCTTCTTTGTAATGTCATCTAAGCTCTGTAAAAGCTTCCCCTGCTTTGTGGGATTTGGGGGGTCCCGTGGGCACTAGTCCCCTTCTCTTGTACTTTTTTTTATTTAATGCAAGTCCGGGAGAGTAGGCTAACGCCGAACTTCCTTTATATTAAAAAAAAAGAGGGGCTTAGGACCAAATGGTTGACCAATGATCACAAGCTCTTTTTAGCTCTTCTTACTTTTTCAAAATATCATCCGTTCAAAGAAAGACGACTAGGGTTTAACACCAAAAAGCTCGAGAGAAGCACTAGAGGTTTTTGCCTTTAATTCTAGATCCACATTACTTAGCACCAACGATTGGGAGATTCTAGCCATGAATAAAGATCCCAAGTAAGATAGGCAAGCCTGAAATGCCTTATACCCTCGAGCACCTAAATCATCTTTAATATTTTTCTCTCCACACAATCAGATACAAGCTAGGAACCAACTAAAGCAAACCCAAAAGGTAGCTTCCCCAAAAAGAAATCACCTAAGGGAAAGGGGATGAATTTTAATTAAATTCCTTATTCTTTTTTTCTTAATTTCTTTTTCTTTTTTTTTCCTTATTTTTTTAAAGAGAAAGCCTTCCAAGCGGCAGCCATAAGACATCTCAAAAATGATACCCAAAAGAGAGGACGAAAAAATAGAACCTTTTTTCTCATCCATTTGAAAGATGAGCTAGAGAAGCAGGTGCTTTTTCTCTTGGATCTCGCATCCAAAGAGAAACTATTCCGTTCAACGAAGGGCTCATTAATGTTCTTCTTTCTTTTTTTTTTTTCCTTAAAACCACCCAAAAGAACGATCTAAAACTGCTTCTTCTTAGTTACGAGAAAAGAGATCAACCCCAAAAGTGAATGAACTCCCGCAGAAACCTCTCTCTCTCTCTCGCTCTCTCTCTATCTCTCTCTCAAAACATCTCTCTCAAAACATAAAAAGGACAAAAGACCACGCGCCTATGTTGGCCTCTCTCACCAGCTCAGTCAAAAATCAAGGCATGCCAAAGAAGACAAAAACACGACGTGGCAAATTGCAATAGACAGTGCTGCTCTGTCGCATGATTGACGCCCAGAGACACGTCGCCAGACACCACATGGCGATAGATAGAGCTCCATCGCAGGATAGAAAAAACTCTATCACATAATAGACAGAACTCTATTGCATGATAGACGGAGCTCAGCCAAGGTGGACGGAAGGAGCAAGGTCAGCTGATCATCGGGAAGAAATGGAGACCACCATGTGTCGCTGCTGTTGAGCTCCTGGTGAACCGTCGTGTCTCGCTACTTTTCAAACTCAGTCGTCGGACCACCGTGGTACCAAAAAATAGGATTTTGGGATTTTTCTAGATGGATCTGATTCTGTAGTTGTTGTGAAAGTATTATAGTTAATGAAATAAGAACTACCGGAGAGTTATCGAAGAATTTTGCTTGTAGATGGCTTCCATACATGGATTTATCATCTATTAGGCTTATTACTTTTATAGAAACATTTAGAATGATTTTACACATGTATACTCTTGTATAGGTGGTTTATGGTGCTTATCCCTCGATGTATTTTAGGATCCTCAGTAAGTTGTGTACTCATGATGTACTTTTGTATGGGACTTGGAGATTGAGTGAGGTTTTTATTCCAGTGATGTCTGGATTTGAGAAAGAACTTAGGAGACATCGTTTGGGTCCATTTTTGCATGGAAAACCATTAAGTAAGAATCTTATTACCTAGATATTGTATCTTCTCATCAAATAGCTTATTAGTTATAGTTTGTAATTACAATGAATCCTAAAACCATTTAGTAGGAATCTCATTTCCTAGGTATTATATCTTCTCATCAAATAACTCATTAGTTATAGTTTGTAATTACAATGAATGACAAAGAGAGTGGACCTCCCATTTCTAAGGTTGAGCTTGAGTGGGTATATACTAGGGAGGTTATGGCTCCGAATGAAAAAGTCTAGGGCATGGAGGATCCTCTTCAAATGATCCTCAAGTTTATTAGAAAAACAGAGGTATCGACCATAGGTAGTTCGATGTAGATGGAAATTTCCATCTATAGAACATTTAGTTCAAATTCCAATCATATGCATGGGAACACTAGCTAGCAGAGCCGTTAAATGGAAAGTAAAAGATTTAAATCCATAAAAATGCCATTGCAAGGTCAGCACAAGGACGGTTGATGCCATGGATCAACGGAGAAGTAAGTGGGAGCATTGCTTACACCTATGTAATACTGCCGATGAGAAACAAAAGGTGCAACGTGCCATGCATAGTCTAATGGATGTTTCTCATCAATGGTGGAGGAAAACTGAGTAGGATAAGATAGAACCAACCATGTGGCTGGAGTTTAAGATGATCTTTTATAATAAATTTGTTCCTCGAGATGAGTGCATCAATGCTTTAGATGCTTCGTTTTTCTTGCAATAGAGACACCTCACAATGCAAGAATACACAGATAAGTACGAAAAGATTTTTTTAAGATTCTAGATCAAATGCCTGATTTTCTCTAGGTGCATTAGTTTGGAATTGGGATTCAAGAGACTTTACATTCGCTTGTGTGCAAGGAGAATTACCATACATTGAATAAGGCTATAGAAATGGCCTTGGTATTGGAGGATGGGTGATGCTCTCGACCTCAATGTATAGGCTAAAATACAATATGGAGTAGATTTAGGAAGCTCACAGCTTTAGTTCTAGTACCTAGTAAATGAATGAATGTTATACAAACTTCTAGTTATGGGAAAAGAAAAGTTGTATCTTCCATGGATGTTATAGCACTTGAGTGTTCTAATATGATGTAGTAGTAGAACGAAAAGGATCATTCTGAGGGTCTTTGTTATGGATGCCTAGATAGGCATGCATATAGGATACGTCCCAAGAAGAAAACGATATCTATAATGATGGTGACGGAAAGGCAACAATCATGATCATCTAATCCACTATCTTTTTCACATTTTGTTATTTTAGATATAAAAAGTGACAGGAATACTTCATTTAATAACAAGCAACACATCTTGAATATAATGATCACCTAGAAGTTCACTACGAGTTGCAAAAAAAGGTTATTAGTTCTATTTTTACTTCGAGCTAGTTATCATGAGAGGGAAGGTGAATATTCATCTAGTGAAAATGTTGTTTGATAAAAGATCTATGCATGATGTGATCAACTCTTCTCTTGCAAAGAAATTAAAGTTAAATACCAGTCCATCTTAGTATACCTACACCTTGTAGTAGATGGAAAGCGATCTATGTCTTAGGATCGACGAGTAGTCATGTTACGAGTCTAGGTTCAAACTTAAAGAAGAGCTGTATTTTGAGATCACATTTGATCTCCTTCTCATTAAATACTGGTAAGCAACTAAAAAGCCGTTTTTTGATTTTAGGACTGATGTGTTTCAATTCTAATGTTCACCACATCATAATCAGTGGAGAGCCCAATGTTAAAAATTATAGACAGAGGCCTAAGCTCTATAATGGTTAAACTAGAGCGTAAGTGTGTTTACTTCTTGTATTTTGAGAAAAAATGAGTTCTTAACTTTATAGATTCAAACTAATTTGCAAGCTCATCTACCTTCTAAAATGAATCTATAGGTTTTTCATAATTACCTATAGGTTTTCATAATTACCTATAGGTTTTTCACCTCACAAAGACGTGCACCACACGATTAAGCTATTACTAGGAGCTCATCCACCGGCCACACATCCATATCAAATGAATCTAAAAGAGAGGGCAAAATTAAGTCATACACTCAAGGAGTATCTCAACAAAGGATTGGTTAGATCGAGCTATTCATGCCCCAATGCTCTTGCTTTGTAAAAAGGATGGATCATTTAGAATGCTTATAGAATACAAATATCTAAATGAAGTAACAATACAACATAGATATTTGATGCCTCATATCCATGATTTCTGGTTTCCCTAGGAGGTGGCATTGTATTCACTAAGATAGACTTAAAGAGTGATTGTCATCACATAACAGTTAACGATGATGATCTATATAAGATCATTATGAATATGTTGTAATGCCTTTGATGAATTCTCTAGCTACTTTAATCAATCTTATGAATAATATTTTTTGTCCTTTTATTCATTAGTTTGTGGTAGATTTTGTGGAGGTTCCTTGGTTTACAGTAAAACTTTGAAAGTATTACCATTTGTATGCATGTGAAAGACCAAATGGTCACTTGATATTTTTGTATATGTTCTCTTAAAAAACATATAGTGGTCTGGTCAGCCAAAAACTCTAAGTTCAATTGCATTTGTACCACCTAAGAAATCTATATTCGTGGTCTATGTACTATGAATTTTCTATATATTATGTACCCTTTGTAGAGAGTATTTTGTGTGGTACTAGATTTCCGGTTTCTACAGCAAGGGTATTATTGTAGAGCTCTCAAAAGGAGAGTCTACCATCATGCAAGGAAGGACCGCGATGATAAGGAAGATAAAGGTTCTCGACCCTTCCCGGGGGTAATCCATCCGAGTACTATTACCGCCACAACTTGCTTAACCGGCAATCTCTTGCTACTAAGGTACACTTTGTGGTGTTTGAAGAACAGAAAAGACTAAGGTTACCATTAAATTGAGCATGTTTTGGGCTCTCGAAGCTTCATTCATTGCTTTCCAAGCCTGATTTGAAGCATTTTTGGGGTGATTCTTTGAGTCATTTTGGAGTATGTTTGTGAATAGTTCAAAGCTCATAGCATTGTAGGAATTGAATAAAATACTTTCACACAAATGTGATCCCAATATTTTAGGAAGCAGATAACGAAGATACATAGTCCTAGAAATATGGCCATATTATTTTATATATTTCTCCAATGACTAAAATATTTTAGATACTTATGAGAATATTAACTTCTTAATACAATCAATAAAAAGCCAATGGGAAGATAAATCCACTTCAAAAATGCAAAGAAGTGGATAGACTTGAGCTATGAATAGGAGTAGTGAATACTAGATAGAGATGGTGGTAAAAACACATTAAACAAGTAAATAAGAAAAGGAAAATGGGAAGAAAATATCTTTCCTACGTAGCAACAACCATCTTTTTTGTCAATGATGAGCCCGAACCTTCACCCATGGACCTACCCCATCTTGTTACTAGGGGTTTTGTAGATGAAAAGAAGGAACCCCAGACAGAAGCTCTCAACTTATTAGAAGAGAGTCAAAAAATTTCTAGAGAATTTCCTCAAGGAGTAGTGGACAAATTAAAGGAATCCAGTACACAGAACAGTCCACCCTCCAACTTAGACCCCGTGGAACCGACTCTACCAGAGGTAAAGATGGAAATGTTTTCAATTGTACTTGTGAACGGAGAGGAATTTTTGTTCCTGCACGATATTGATAAGGCATTCGGTCTACGCCTGAATGAATGCCTTGGTATTCTCTGCTCAACCTCAGATGTTCCCATGGACAACACTTCTGACATTATCGAAAAGGCATCAACTCCACTTGGTAATTCAGTTGCGGACACCATTGCATTTGTGTGTGAAGAGATTTTGAGCCATGCCAACCAAGATGCTACTGAAGAAGATCTGGCCACAACAAGGGAAAGAATTTTGGAGAACAAGATTCCAACATCCCCTATTGTGGAGCAAAGTGGCATGGCCCATTCATCGATTCCACTAGATGCAATGGGAAGAGGTGAGGATGAAGATAGGCTTCAAGATGTAAGTCTCTACTCACATTTATGGCTGTCTCATATTCATACAAGATGTATCTATTTAATTTTATGATTGTCTATGTGCAGGAAACAATTGAAGTGGATAAATTTGCAACAAGGAGTGGTGGTGACCGTGTTTCCTGGGACCATGGCTCTTCCTTGGCACAATACATTGGAAAATTGCCAAAGGAAGATTTTGTCACAATCCACAAGGACTTTTCCCTTCAAGGATACTTCATGGCTTGGTGTCTGAAGGCCTTGAGCAAAGTTTTGTGCCTATCTACAATAATGCAAGGGACCAATTGTATATTTCTAGTTAGGAAGTCCCTTGCCTTTACTACCCTAGGAGTTAACTTTAGAGGAAAAATATTAGGTCAAATAGGAATAGCTTTAGGTCTTGGATTGACAGGCCCTCAGTTAATATCCCAATTAGTTTTGACTTACCAATTGCTACTATCTTTTCAAAGAAGAAAGAATGTAGTGGAGAGGGTCAAGGCCAAGAGTCAATTGTAAAAACTTTATAATACCAATTATTGTTTTTCCAATTTCTATGTGCATTCAATCTATTATATCTTTATGGTTTCAACAATCTCATAAGTTTTTCACAATTTAATCAGTCTTTTTCCATTATTTCTTGTAATTTGTGTTGCCCAAAATGCATGCAATGGCCTAGGAATGCATAAAAAAAGGCATGCCACAGAAACGCGGGGATGGGCTCTGCAAAATGTTTGCAGGGCCCATCCTCGCATTTCTGTGGCATGCCTTTTTTATGCATTCCTAGGCCATGCTATGCACTAGGTTACCTATATTGCAAGTCTATCTCCCTCAACGAATTGTGGAAGACTCTTCTTATCTGCAATAATTAGAGAAAGTTAAGACTCCTCTGGGTGCATATAAGCATGCAGTAGTAAATAAGTACATGTATGTTCATAAACATTGTTTAGCTATTGGTCAGGGGGCTAGCATGCAGTGCACTCAAGCCAAGGCCAATCATATGCTCCAATGTGCATCGCATGTGTTTTCATGGCTTGTAAATGCCAAAAAAAGGCCTGCCATAGAAACGCGGGGATAGGCCGTGTAAAAGTTTCTCTGGCAAGCCTTTTTTTGGTATTTCCAAGCCATGAAATGCATTAAATAGCATTACCACTTACAAGTACATAAAAAAGAATGATACAACTATGAAAAACACTTCATAGAGGTACTGGAAAAAGACACCTAGAAACATAGGAGAAATAAACTTCAAAACATGTACACTAAGAGATAAACACTTGGGAGAGCAAATATGAGAAGACAACGATTATATTCATCATTTGGGATTTACAAAATTTCATCATATGGGATATACAAAAGGTTCTCCAAAGAAGGGAGTACAAATTTTTGTTAAGGGTTATTCCCTCTAATTCTCCTAGCTAGCTGCAAATCTCTAGGTTGTATTGTCACTCTCTTTGCATGGATGGCACATAGGTTAGATTCCTCCAACATTGATATAAGATACACCTCTACAGCTTCTTGGAGAGCTTCAATGGCTATCCCTTGGATACGAAGTCCAACGCAATACTGTTGGATCTCTTCCTTCACAAGTCTTGCAAATGACCTTCGTGGAATAAGAAGCTCCACAGACTTTTGATAGTGTCGAATCTCTGCAAAGGCTCTGGTTTGCTTTCTACACCTTTGTGGTGCTCTTGAATTTGGGTGGATGTTGGGTTGTGGTTGTTGTGGTCTACCAAGTGGTTGATAGTTATTCTTTCTTCTTGGAGGATGCCTAGATGGTCCTGCCTCATCATTTACTTCACCTGCCCGACCTTGGTCTCTTTCTTCATCGGTTGGTCTTTTTCCTTGTCGTGGGGGGAGTGTCTTGCCTCCTTGTGTTACTCGATGGTTCACGGGGATATCATCATTGTTCCATGGTGGCTCATTTATACTTTCTTCATCTGAGGAACTGGATAAATTTGATGTCTCAATCACAACTTGCCTATGTCCTCATTGTTTGGGCCTTGCCTTGATTGGTGTCCTGATTGGGGGCTCATCATCAGATGTGGGAGGGGAATAATTTATTTCTTGGGATACATCTCTCTCTGGTGAAGCTTCATCCCCCCGCGATGGAATGCTACCGGACTGTGTCCCTGCACCCGAGTTTCGTCTGGAAGAGTAGCTTGTGGTTCGACGCTTCTTGTGGGGTGTCATCCATGTTGGGCGCTAAGTACCTTGCACATGGCTAGGGTAGACGACATGATCCTTCCTAGCAGTCTACTTTATGTGTGCCATTGTCTTAGGTTGTAAAGTGGTAAAATGAGGAAGGACACCTCTATTTATAGGCTTTCACTTAAGAATTGTCATGTTCACATTTAAATGGATAAAAATTAGTTTTAAGACATTAAAAGTATATTCATAAAAAAGTAAAATTTTATTTGAAGTGAAAGAGGTTATAAAAACCTTGAAAAGAATAATGCATTTTAAGAGTTTGAAAACTATTTCCAAGCAGAACCCTCGCGGATGCTTTGTGCACGCCATTGGGCATGATGTACGGGCCCTGACGATGACATCCACTTCTCTCTTGCAATATCATGTTGTAGATTCTGTGTAATCTTTGCTATTCATGACTCACATGCTCGTTCCATTACATATTTTCTAGCGAATGTCGCATGAAAAAACGAATCGAACATTTCTTCTATATAGTTTGATTGGAGTAGACCACCCCCATGATGAGTGATTTTAAAGTAAACACCTCTAGCCCTCTAATGTGACTTCTCCATTCCTTGTGTACTAAGAATGTCCAATGGCCCATATCGATTCATAAAATATGCTCCATGTGCAAAAAAAATATGGTATGATCTGGTCAATAAGATATACACATAGTGTTTAAGACCAAATAAAAAAATGTAAGCGAAATTTACTATGTAATGTGTAATGTTGCTTTCTCCCCAAGATAAGGTGAATGACTGTGTAAACTCCTTCAAAATCACTTGGAATAATTCTCGTTATGAAGCATTAGTGGAAACCAAACACATCAAATGTAACAATTGATCGAACGATGACCAAACCTTCTTTCGCTTGTTAATGAGATCAACCTGACTATCATTGTCTGTTGTAATTGAACAGAGGTCCTTCCAAAGATCCCATTTCCCATCATCTTCACTATTCACATCTCTTTTAAAGAAATTTCTTGCCTTCTTCCCAGTCATTGAAACTTGTTGTAAAATCTCCTGGGACTCATCATACTTCTTAACAACTAAAGATACGTGGCCACCATGACAACCTATAGAATTCAAAAGATCTTCTATTTTTTGGATTGCTATTATAGACCTCTCTAGTGGTTTCATTGCAAATGCATATTCAACATGGAGCTTCAAAAGCCTATGAAAGATCCTCATGAATGCATGCAAAGTACAAAAGTGAACATTGACTAATGGAAATGGGTGAATGGGGTTCCAATCATTGCTTATTTTATCACGAGTCGGTTCCTGTAACATTGGACACCTCAAAAGTGATATCTCCCAATCCCTGTGATTCGATGAGTCTGTTTCATCAATTTCTTTAGAGTCATCAACTCTCATCAATGCCCTTGCAGGTTTAGACTGTCTCTTAGATCCTTTGTAACCTTGTGTACAATATGGGCAAGGATAGAGAGAAGATGCTCCTTGTTTACAACCTAACATGCATTTTACACTCTTAAGGTCTCCAATCAAATGTCATTCTACCTCAAAATCACCTATATCATCTATAGAAAGCTTTTGCCCATGTATTTGAGAAGAGATTACTTCCGTAATCCATGGAGTCCTACTAAAAATCCACGAAATAACATTGTTTGTTTCTTTGGGAACTTCTATAGCACCTAACCATCAGATATCTCTCTCTGATTGCACACTGTAAGTCAAATGGTCCCTCCCTCCTAAAGTTTCATCACTCATTGCATGGTCCATAATTTCATTCATTAGCGTCACACTCAACCTTTCTAGTCGCCGATCCTTTATGATTTGACACTCATCGAGCATCAGTATAAACTTTAACTTAACTTACAATCTGCACAAAAGAGAAAACATTATCTTAATATGACACTTGAATGCAATAAAACTTCAACACCAAATAAAATGTAGTAGGGGTACCTTTGATTGTTGAATTATAAAAGTGAACCATTGCTTGTTGAAGCTTCTGAAGATCCACAAATATATTATTGAATTTTGTGTAAGTAAATCCTTGTGTAGATAGGATTTTTGATTGCTTCTTGGGAATATTTGGATGATAAACAGAGGCAGGCATAGTTTCTTCTAGGAATAAATATTGTCCAATAGTACAAGTCACATCCTCATTTGAAGTTTTTTTATTGATAGACACTTTATATGGGCATGGAAATATACTTTGAGAAATATCTTGTGATTGTAAGGCTTGCCTGAGAAGGGTGTAAATTGCAGTATACCCATTTCTACTGCCCGCTTTGTCACATATCGTCTGCACATCTTGCACTGTGAAAAGATTTTTTAACTTTTTTGAAAACTTAGCTTCAACAACAACGCTCATACACTTTCCTATGCGTGAGTCTAAAGCAAAAGTGATTTCTTTGTTTTTTATATAACTATTCATCAGCTTGAATTGGTCTTGTGTTGTTGATGAAGCAATTATGTCTTGAATAAATGACCTACACAATGAAAGATTCTATTACAAATCTTCATTAAAACATATAAAAGTAAAACAAACACTCGCCTTGTTGCATATATACATCATTTGCGTGATCCACCACCTTTTGAAAGAGCTTCGAAGGATGACAATGCTCTTTTCCTATGTCTCATACCAAGTGGAGTCTCTTTCAGCTGCTCGAGATTGGCAGTTAACTTTGAAATTGTGCTTTGTTTTTCTTCAATATCCTGTTCCAAATCTGCAAGTTGTTTTTCTAAAGATATGATTGTGCTTTCTAAAGTGACCACCCTCATATGATGGATGTGATATTGTTGGAACCAATACTTAGCAGTAGCAAGTGAATGTGTAGATAATCGCTTGCAGTAACCTAATAGTCCAGCTTCACCCGCACCAATGAACTAAAGTAAAGTTGAGAGGTTATGGAATGCTGGATGGTAAGAAGATATTAGATCAAGAGGATATAGTGAACCATGAGCCCAAAGATCAATACTTTTTTCTCCAGCTGCACGACGTTCATTTTGAGAATTGGCATCATTGTTGCATCGTGTATTTGGAGTAACACACAAACATGAATACTTGTTGATGCAGGAGCATGCAGGCATTCTACTGTGAAGATTGTGATACATGTCAACACCGTCTTTGCTAATGACCAGAAATATAAAAAACAAAGATGAAAAACTGGTTGGAAGGGACTCTAAAGCATATGTTTTTCTCAAAAAATGTGTTTTCTTATATGTGTATGGGTTAAAGTGTATTTTTCCCTTGTGTATGGCTGAAAATGATGAAATTTGAAAAAAGTTATTTTTTGGGGGAAGCATTGTCACGGATTTGATGATGTGGCACTTACTTTTAGAGGGAGATTGAAAATTATACTCTTTCTAAAAGAAACTTCAAAAAATGGGCCCAAAAAGTGACTTCTGCTATATATGTATTAAAAGATAGGCGCTTTTGAGTTAATATACATTGAAAATGAGACTTTTTTTAAAAATTCATTTTTTATTCAAATACATATACGAGTTTGATGATGTGAAAAGTAGATTCTCTTTCTCTCTCTCTAGAAGAAGAAAGAGAGAGGCCTATTGAAGCGTAAAAAACAGCCTACTCTAGCCTAGTAAAAAGTGTCCTATTAAATGCACTTTGTCCCCTTAAAGCATGTGTGTATGTATGCATTCATATCCATTTGTGTATGTATGCATTCATATCCATGTGTACGCATATGTGTGTGTTTGTATGCATGTGATTGTATGTGTTTGTATATGTTTATATGTGTGTTTCTGTCTATGTGTGTGTATGTATATGTGTGTGTATGTGTGTGTGTGTATATATGTGTGTGTATGTGTATGTATGTATATGTTTTTTTATGTTTATGTGTGTGTATGCATATGTATGTATATTTGTGTATGTGACTATATGTGGGTGTATGTGTGTGTGTATATGTGCGTATATGTGTATATGTGTGTATGCATGTGTGTATGTATGTATGTATGCCTATATATGTGTGTATATATGTATGCATGAATGTGTATGCATGCATGTGAGTGTGTGTATATGTGTGTATGTTTATGTGTGTATGTTACTATATGTGTGTATGTGCGTGAATGCATGTGTATATATATGGTTGTACGTGAGTGTATGTGTGTGGGTATATGTGTATGTGTGTGTATGTGTACATGTGTGTATGCATGTATGTATGTATCTATGTATGCATATGCATGTGTGTGTATGTCTCCATGTGTGTATGTCGGCATGTGTGTATGTGTTTGTTTCTATGTGTGTATGTATACGTGTGTATACATGCATGTATGTATGTCTCTATGTTGGTGTATGTGTATACATGTGTATGTATACATGTGCATATGTGTGTATACATGTGTATGTATATGTGTGTATGTGACTTTATGTGTGTGTTTATATGTGTATGTGTGTATGTATATGTGTGTGTATGTGTATATGTTTGTATTCATGTGTGCATGTGTGTCTATATATGCTTGTGTATGTATCTATGCATATGCTTGTGTATGCATGTGTGTGTATTTATGCATGTGACTCTATGTATGTGTGTGAATTATGTGTATCTGTGTATATCTATGTCTCTTTATGCACATGTGTGTGTATTAGTATGTGTGTATATGTGTATGTATTTGTGTGTGTTTGTGTATGTGTTTGTATGAATGTATATGTATATGTGTGCACGTGATTGTAGTTGTGTGTGTGTATATGTGTATGTGTGCATATGTGTGTGTATGGATATGTTTGTGTGTATGTGTATATTTGCGTATGCATGTGTGAATGTATGTATGAAAATGCATGTGTATGAATGTATTCATGTGAGTGTATGTGTGTGTATATATGTGAAGAGACTGTCACATACCACAACTAAGATGCCAGTGTATAACTACACTTTTCCCCTTTCTAATAAGTGATTCTTTGATATATACCACCTAAAATTCTCCCTAATCTTTGGATCTCATTTGAATTCTAGTTCAAATGCAATTCCTTGATTTCAGCTCTTTCAAACTCATGAGATTCTTTCTTCAATGTTTCCTTTAGAAATGGATAAAAAACCATGCCTTTCAACCTTAGTGGTGATCAGAAAAAAATGTGGATTAGCTCATCTCTGGAACATATCCCTCCATCTCCTCACAGTGGTATCAAAGCTACAAATCAACATGGGAGATGGATTTCCTTCATCCATAGACAAATTGGATTGAGGTAACTACTCAACTTGATCACTGAATAGAATCATATCTTCAAGGAAGAAATCTCTATATTTACAATATAATCATGATGTTGCTACTAGGTGTCTTCTTTGAATATTGAGTTCATTTTTCAATTGAATCTTCCTAGGTTTGGTTGAAGTAGAGTATAAACATTCTAGGGTTTCCTACACTTCCATTGAAGTTTCTAGATCCTAAATATTCCCTAGCATTGCTTTGCTAATATGATAAGAGAGGATGTAAATCAAGCTATTATCTTTCTTATTCCATTCTCTAACGATATAAAATTAATCAAGTGTTGGATTATTCCCCATTCTAATTTAGGTTTGGAATTTCTTCCAAAAGACCCCATAAACCCTTGCTCGCAAGAAGCTCGTTATTTTAAGTCTTTCTGCCTAATAGTTGTTCTTATGTAGCTTTTCAATTTGGGTGATATATTCTGTTAGCATCAAGAAATGACAGGCAAGAGATGGTTGAACCACACCCTAAGAGGGAGGATTAGGAAGTAATCCTCAACCATGGCTTTTGGGGCACGTTTTTAGCCCATAATAGTCCTACCTGGTAGGTCATGAGTTCAAATCCCACAATTGGTATCACAGCCTCGGAAGTAGGCTTGGCCAAAGAAGGCGCGTGCGTTGATTTCAAAGGTGAGCTTAACAAAGATTTGAGTGTATCTCCAAATTCATAGGTCGGATTTCGACATGTATGATACCGTTGGAAAGCTCTTAGAACGAACATTATAATGGAAGAATTAGATTGAGGATCCAAGATATGTAGCATGGATGAGAACCAAGTTCAAGATACTAAGGTTGAGAACAAGGTGCTCAAGAGACCAAGGTTGCGAACAAGGCAAGTCCGTAGGCAAGTGGCCAAGAAGCGAAAAGGAAAGGTTCTAGAGACTAAGGTTGAGAGCAAGGTTTCAAGAGACCAAGGTTTAGAACAAGATGGTTCTAGAGACTGTGCAAGGTTGAGGACATCAATTCAAGGGGAGATCAAGGATTAATCATTGAGGACAATGATCTCTAGAAGGGGAAGAGAGTGTTAGGATCAAGAAATGGCAGGCAGGAGATGGTTGAACCACACCTAAGAGGGAGGATTAGGAAGTAATGCTCAACCATGGCTTCTGGGGCAGGTGGTTAGCCCATCATACTCCTAGCTGGTAGGTCATGAGTTCAAATCCCACATATTCTAACACGTGCCGTGAAGCCTCAGCAATAGCCATGAAACGCTTTAAGCGCTTCACAAATGCCTCATCTCCTTTATGAATGTAGAAAAGCAAGTCATAGGGGACCCATTTACACTCATATGCTGGAATATCTATGGCATATCTTAATATATAGAATTCCATAAAATCTGTTATCTCATCGATCACATCGGAGTTCATGGCTATTGTCCCTTAAAGATTAGGGACTTTACAGACTAGGTCATACAAATCCGTACGACCATTGTAGTCTGTAGTATCCAAAAACTCCATGAATAGATCTCTAGGAGATTTCATGGGAGTGGAAGTGCTAGCAGCCATTGCTTGCGCGCGAGAATTCTAGAGGCTTGTCGTCTGTGCTTTCTAGCTCTTTGAGAGTGCAAATGTGAGAAACGAGCACATAGAACCTTTTTTATAGCAGTTTCAAGTTTCTAGGCTGACTGGGTCCACTTTTAAAAGTATAGAATAAAGAAGTGCAATCTCAAAAAATGTGTTTCTGATGATAAAATAATGCACGGTATCTTCAAAATAAGTGTTGTACTTAATCATCTTTTCACTTCATTAAACGGTTTTTTGCACTCATCTGTCCATGTAATTGGGTTAATAATCCATATAATGGCTTCGTCGTAGATTTATTCACATGTACAACATAATTGCTGTACATGTGAATAAATCTACGATAGTATCCACAATGACCTATAAAAGCTTGTACTTCCTTAGCATTTTTTGGTCTTGGTAGCTCTAGGATTACCTTAACCTTATCCTTGTTAGTGGAAGTTCCATTCTTGGATATGATGTGTCCTAGGATCTTTCCCTGTCTTACCATGAAAATGCATTTTTTGAGGATTCAGACACACTCAATATTGTCAACACTTCTCAAATATCCTTTGTAACTCTAAAATCTGTTCATGTCTCTTCCTTGAGTATGTGCATAAGTCATGTACGTATAGTTCCATACTCTTCCATAGAAACTTTTTAAATATGTGACACATTAACCTTTGGAAAGTATCAGGGGTGTCAGTGAGTCCAAATGGAATCACTCTAAAAGGATAGACTCCCCATTCAATTGCAAATGATGTCTTATGTTGATCCTCTATAACGATGGCTACTTGGTTGTACCTAGAGAATCCATCTAGGAAGCTATAGATTTCCTTCCGTACCCCTCTTACCAAAAGATGATCAGTGATAGGTAATGGGTAGCTATCACGGATTGTGGCTGCGTTCACTTTCATTAGGTTAATACACACTCTTAATTTCCAATTGTTTTTGGGTACAACCACTAATGATGACACCCATTCTGTGTAATCTATCTTGTAAATAAATCCGGCTGCCAATAATTTGTCTATCTCCTCCTTTATTTTTGCCAAATAGACATCATTGTAAGTATAACGGCGTTGCTTTGATGGTTTTGCATTAGGTGTCATTGGGATTCGATGAGAACAAATGGATGGGTCTACACCTTTGAGGTCCTTGTAGGTCCATGCAAACATGTCTCAATATTCTAAAATTGGGCTTATCAAATCGTCTTCCTCTTTCCACGACACATCCTCTCCTATATAAGTGCATCTTTCTTCTCCATCTTCCATGGTCACCATTACTTTTTTTGTTTGTTCCTCATTATCGTATGCTTGTTCTTCTTTAGCCTCCCTTTGAGGCATTGGAATAGCTATACTCCTCTCTTCAACTTCATATTGTTTCAAGTGCTCTAGGACTTCAAAAAGGTATGGGGTTGGTTCTGCCTTATCTAACATCTCCTCATTGTTCGGTCTTGTCTGAGCTGCTTCTATTGCTAATACCTTGGGTGTTCTTCCCTTGTTATTAGCTCAAAGTGTTTCTAAGTATAGTTCCTCCGAAAATCTTGGCTCCATTTCTATGCTTTTGTACTCGTCAGTTTGGTTGCTTTTGAGGTCATCAGTTTGGTTGTTTTCTAGGTTAATTCATTCCTGAAGACACTCACTCAATGTTTGAAGTCATTTCACATAAACTAGGGTTCTTAAGGTACCATTCATCAACCCATCTCAGAATAGTGATATCATTTTTTGTTGGGATGGTCTTTCTGTTACTAGACATCTGTTAACATATTGGTTAAACCATCGGGCATCTGTTTTTATGGTTTCATTTGGGTTTTGTGTGAAACTATGGATTAATGATGACGAGCTGTGTTTGATCCATTGTTTAATAAACTCTCAATGAACTCTCAAAAAAATTGCTCAATACTCGTATATTTATTAGGATCCAATGGTTGGAAACAAGTCAAGGTCGTTCCTTTGAGGGTAAGTCCAAAGGACTCATAGTGCACAAAGAAGTCATCCGTTTCTTTGGCTTGTAATACTTACTTAAACTCTCCTATGTGATCATATGGTTCTCCCATTCCATCATAGTGATTTCTCATACATTTACCAACTTGAATCGGTCTCGGTCTTCTTATAGGTTCTAGTGGTCTGGGCATCAACAGAATTGCTGGTCTAATTGGATGCATTTCGGGTTGCACTTGGCTGTGGCATTTATCTAATGGGTAGACGAGTCATGTTTGCTACCCCTGAGTGGGTTTGGTTGTGTGAGTGTACTCCTCGCATTGCAAACTGCACATGTGTTTGGTTGGGGATACTTTGTTGGCTTGTTTGTCCTGACATTGTATTCTCCGATTCTTCATGAGTCCCAAAAGGATTGTGGAATGTAGTCGCGTGCTCTGGAGGAGGGAATATAGGCAATCCCATGTACTTCAGTTGAGACCTATCTACTACATCTACGAGCTAATTTATTCTATGGTTTTGTTCTAGGTATGTGACTCTAGACTCATCTTCTGGATCCTTGAACTCATAAATGGTAATTGGGCTTACTTCTTGTCCTCAAATGGATGAAGTTGTGTGTAACAGTAGATCTAACCCCTGAATCAAATATACATCCAACAGGTAATCATCTTGAGGTATCGAATCCCCTCTCAAGACTTGGGTCACCATAGTCGTGCCCCTTGGGGTAGTCACAAGTTCTTCAAGGTTATCTCTACGTGAATTCCCTTGTCCATCTAGTTCTCCTCTCTCATTGATTTGGTCTGGATTTCTCATTACTATGTAGATTTGACCTAACTTATCCATGTACACTCCTCCCTCGTACTTCACTATGGGTCTCGGCGCTATTGCTGACTCGGTAGAGTTTACCATTCTTGCAATAGACCTATTTAAATCATCAAGGTAAATAGGGATTCCTTTCTGATTAGTCGACACATACTGCAGAGAGGTGCAGTATTCACCCTCCATGGTTGACATAAAATTCTCCCTAGGAATAGAACCATGCATGTCCTCTGAGGCCATAGGTAATTCATCCTCTCAGTCACTAGAGGTGTCCATGTAGATCGAGTAATGGCTTGCTTGGGTTGGATGATACCACTCTTGGAAACACTACACAGACGATACGATACGAGACTTGGCACGATATGATACCAAAGGTCATTGACGATACAATACCACTAAGTGGCATGATACGATACTGGACTTGTAGACGATATGATACCTCTACAACCCCATGATATGATAACAAAATAGTCGATGACAGGATACTCGTTCAATAGACAATACAATACCAGAATTCACATGATACGATACTGAGGTAACACAGGACACGTTACTGGCTCTATGAACGATATGATACCAAAGGATCAGATGATACGATACCAGGATTATGTGATACAATACTACTCCTGACGATACAATACTAAGTAAAGAGACGATACAATACTGAAGTGGCGATACGATACCAATCATGTACGCAATACCATACCACTCGGTCAATGATACAATATTGGCATCGACAAGATACGATACCAAGTGGACCGCGATACAATACCATCGGCTGACCACAATCACGATACCAACACTTGATGATACGATATCGAGACAGTATCATGATACCTCAAGTGGGCATGCATGACACGATACGAAGGCGAGTATCACGATACTAGGGAATTTCGGTATCGTTATACCAAAAGTCAACCGATCCAGATACTACAGCCAAATTTAATCAAAACTCAATTTTTTTATGTGCAAAGTGTTTATTTCCATCACACCTTCTCTCTTCACCTCTTGTATCACTCAAAAGCTCCCAAAAAATTCTCTGTTCTACCCCACGATACTAAAAACGACTTAAATCACGTGTGGTATGTGTTTTGGAGATGTTTTTGATATCAAACATTTATATATCTCACCTTCAAGGATACCTTTACCAAGCTTTGGGCTCACAAGATTAATCTTTTGCTCGATTTGCATGATACCAACTCGACGATACTGCTGGTTGCTCTTCTCAAGATATCTGTTCTCACAAGTGACCAACTGAACTAAATTTTTGGTTTTTATAGCTTTGTGTTGCCTAAGACCTAAACTGAACTAGAGTTAACAAATTTTTTGGATTTTGCTTGAGGTGTTCCACTTCTCCCTACTCTACTCCTCTCTCTTGCCTAACCCTAACTCTTCATTTACTTTCTCTCTCCTAACCCTAAACCTAAAAACTCATTACACACACCCCAAGAGTGTGAAGTCACAAGTGTTGAAATACTTGACTACTTGCCACCAAACGACTTCACCTCTACAAGTACGATTCCTTCACTCTAGAGCTATAATCATCACGAATGCACCTTGGTTAGGTTGTTTCCCCGAAAAGGATGCCAAAAACATGTATACCTAAGTCCTGAAGCCTTAGGGACGTGTCAATGAGACCAGACCTCAATCGCCCCACAACTGCATATAGTGGTGGATTAATATACGTTTAATTATCAATCCGAGGAACCATAAGAAACAAGTGTATGAAGACGTGTGCACACATGATGATAAGTGAAGTATTTAAGCTACAATGCAAGTGAATGGGCTCAGCTACCTCTCCAACTCACTAATCCTCTAAAAATGCATGCCGCGATACTTTATAGAAGTAAGCACAAATTCAGACTTTTCTCTCAACTCAGAACTCTGAATATGGTCAAAAGTGGGTTCCTTTTGAAGCTCCTATCTGTCTATCTATCTATCTATCTATCTATCTATCTATCTATCTATCTATCTATCTATCTATCTATCTATCTACCTATCTATCTATCTATCTATATATCTATCTATCTATCTATCTATCTATCTATCTATCTATCTATCTATCTATCTATCTATCTATCTATCTATCTATCTATCTATCTATCTATCTATCTATGTATCTATCTATCTATCTGTCTATCTATCTATCTATCTATCTATCTATCTATCTATTTGTGTATCTATCTATCTATCTCTCTATCTATCTATCTATCTATCTATCTATCTATCTATCTATCTATCTATGTATCTATCTATCTATCTATCTATCTATCTATCTATCTATCTATTTGTGTATCTATCTATCTATATATCTATCTATCTATATATCTATCTAAAGATCTATAGATCAATCTATCTATCTGTGTATCTATCTATCTATCTATCTATCTATCTATCTATCTATCTATCTATCTGTCTAGGAACTCACAAAGGTGTGATTGGGAGTATTAAAAATATGGTGCACTATGGTCTTATGGAGGATACTTTTGGATTGCATGCATCAATGAAAATACATCCACTTTTGATAGTGAGTTCATGGTTAAATTTCTCCAAAAAAGTAGAGCTAGTGCAAGAGATGACGATGCTCAAGAAGGTGAGATCGAGTAATGTTGAGTGATCCAAGATATCTTGAAGCTATCATTGAGGATGTTTGATTAATCTTTGTTTGATGTGAAATTGTTCAAAGTAGTCACAACTAGAACAAATGCAACAATGAGGCGGGATAAGAGTGGTTCGCTTCAACTAGACTCCATGAAGCTATGGAGAGATGATAGAGACACATTTGTACTTCTCGAACACTATGAGCAGGTTGTCTTTATGCCAAATTCGAAAGAACCATAATAGCTATTTATTTAAGAAGTCTCTCCACATGGCATAAAAATTTCTGAGGACATAGACATAGAAGAAATTCCATTTCTAGTGGACTCTAAGATGCATGTGGTAGTCAAGGAGAAAGACACCATTGTCCTAGAAGAAGTGGTCTTTGAAGAAGACTAGGAGCACGAGGAGGTAACATATGATATGTTGTACGAGGATAATGATCAGGAAGGGGTAGTGATACCAAAAGATCTAGAAGTCTCTAACATAGAGAAAGATATCCTCTGCACATCAGATCTCCAAGAGGATTCTAGAATAAAGAACTTATGAAGAAAACACTTTTATGTACTTACGTGTGTTTACTGATTTGCTTGTTTTTTTGTAGATTGCTATTAATCTATATACCATTATTATTGTATGCTAATTATTTGAGCTTTCTGTTGTAGAGCATGATGGAAGATAGTCCACCATTCACTCCATATTCCATGATAGAGGAGTAGGTTTTAGAGTTTATATCTCAAGTACCTCTTGCTCATATGGCCACCGCATCATAGTAGTGAATCGCTCGTGGCGGCACTCCCATTGGTGTCAGTCTCACTGGCCGCACTCACTTTGATGAGACTACTCCCACCGACGATACTCCCTTTGATGGGACTACTCCCATCAAGGGGACTACTCTTGCTACTAACACTCTTGGTTTTATGGCACTCTTGGCTTTATGACTCCACCATGATTGTCTTCTTAGCGATCCCCTAGGAGCTCCAGTAGTGGATGTATGTGCTAGCATCTGACACCATAGAATAGTACAGGTGCTAGCCTGTCTCGTCCATCTCATTTATCTTATCTGTTTAATTTACATTCTAGAGGAGGAGGTTCTAGAGGTGGATATATGGGTGGCTTTGGAGGAGGTGGATGTTGTGGAAGCAGTGCAATGGATGTTGTGTCACCCATAACTACTCTTAGAGTGAGTACCTCAGATGTAGGTATGCCATATAGTACACCATGTACTACTTGTGATGTTGATGACCATGATGACTCCAAGGTGTACCATATACGTGATGGAGCTCGATTGATGCAGCTCCAGTGATGGATGTCGCCAAAACAGCTATGCATCAACACATATGACAACCGTACTCAATATAGTTGGGACATTCTATCATGGTCAAATGGATTGAATAGGACAAGGATTACAAAAATTACATTACAAAGGTGATCTATCGCGAGTATCGACTAGCACATGTGCACCCTCTTGTTAGCTCAAAGTGGATTTAGCACATGATGTGGTGATGTCCCATCGACTATTAGAGGCTTGTAATGATTTGAGCTTCTAATTCTAGAGAGTGAGCAGTGGGAGATGATTCATGATGAGAAGCAGTAAAATCATGGCCGATATGTTTCGGAATGAGATGCGAGTCACATGTCTAGATCCAATCAGAGCGTCACATTTGGGTAGTAGGAGGTATGGCACTATGTGTCACGAGTTTGTAAGTATCATTTTGATGATTGAATTTGGTTTTGTTAAGCATGCCATATTTGCTGATCTCACATTTTGCATATTCATTGGAGAAGTTGATAGTGGGTCATCTTCCAATACGAGTAGAGGCAGCTTATGGATATCATCATGGATTGGTTGCACTCTTGGAGGACTTTGAGGGATGCGATGTGATCATTTGATGGAAGCATCTATCATGAGGTGAGCTTCTAAACTTGTTTTAGTGTTTTTTAGTTTTTTTTTTTAAGAAATCATTTCAAATTGCGTCATTTCATGAATGTGCTTTGGTGTGGGGCTGCAGATATAGATGTTTGATCCCTCTTGGCATGTGTATGGTAGTGGTGTGCCACAATGTTATATTTGGATCATATATGGCAGTGTTGCACCACAATTTTGTATGTGGTTCATATATGGCAATGGTTTGCCATATTTTTTATTTGGCTCATATGTGATAGTGGATTTCCACAGTTTTGTACATGGTTCATTTATAAATTATCTCTTGTGTATATGGTTCATTTATGGAATATCTCTTTTGTACATGGTTCATGGTTCATTCTACTCCTACATATCTCTTTTATGCTCGACAATGTGTTTTGCTTTATCACATCTTTTTTTGGTTGTCGATCATTGAAACCCTAAATTGTTAACCTTTAGAATACATCTCACACGTACTCAAATTTTTTTTTGCTAGAGTGTATTGTCATTTGCTACATAGCATTATCATGAGACAACAAACTCTACCCAAACAGAAATTGTACATGTGGTCGTTGATATGGGTGTTGGTATGAGCACCGATATGTCCCGGGCTATACCAATGCCTATACCAATAATTTTTCCTAGGGACATACCGATGCTTATACCAGTGATTTTGATACCAATTCTTATATCCTCCCTCATACCATTGGTTTGCAAGCAAATACCGATGTGTATACTGATGAAAATATACCGATGTGTATACTGATACTTATACGAGTGGTACTAGGCATGTATCGATACTTATACGAGTGCCGATATGAATGCTTATTTCGGCATGATGGTCTTGATATTTATACCGATGTATTACCACTAGAATGTACAAAGATAGGTAACCCTTAGGGCAATAGAAGTATATACAAGCCGGGGGAAAGAACATCCTAAAGAGTGAAAAAGTGCCCTGGTGCTCCTAGTGTGTTCACACACATCACTACCTAAATATATCAACGGTTGATTCTCCCTTCTAACCTTCAGTAAAGATTCTCCTTTCTAACTTTCAAGATTCTAAGAGGCATTCTTGACAACTAATGGACTTGTCATTATGAATATATAGGATAAGTTATAATATGTTGACAGTATGGTATTGAGCTATTGGCCGTTACCTTCTTTGTCATTAATTTGATAATTATGAATAATGAATTTATGCATATTATCAAAAAATTTCATATATTAATACATATCTTAAGAGGATGTTTTGGACAACTATTGATGGCGATGAAGCAAACAGCATGGGATCTTAACGATTTTATGATCGAATGTATGTGCTTGAAATTGAAATTGATAAGAAATTGATCTTGTAGCTCTCCCTAATTTTCTTGTAAAATTTCGTTCTTCATAATTTAGAGAACGTCATGCGAGAAAAGGGGGCATGGTATGCATTTCAAGTCAACGAACTGTTTATGAGCAGATGGACAATAGAGAGCCGCTACGACTTGAACTCTTGACCTTTCGTCCATTTCGCCCCGGTTCATTGGCCTAGTGGTTGGGTCTCTCACCTCTTGAGGCGGGGGCAAGGGTTCAACCCCTGGCAGCAACATGTAGGGACACATAAATCTCAGGAACTGATGTATGTGGCTGTTGGCCACTGTTTGACCATCGCTGTGGTAGTTGTGACCACCGTTTAACCCAGTTGTACACCCCTGTTCTTGTGGGATAAGGGGGGTCCCATGGGTACTATGCCCTTCCGTGTACAATTGTAATTTCAAAGTTAAAGTCCGGGGAGTAGGCCTCGGCCGAACCTCCATTTAAAAAAAAAAAAAACATACCCCCTCCACAATCGACCGTTTTTCTTGTGCCTGCATGTTCACTAAATCAGGAATTGTTGGAGGTAGCTTTTAGACCATATCTCGAAAACACTCTAGGCATTTTCTTCCGGTGGATCGTTTAATTAGCAATCGACGGCAAACCGTAGTAGTTGAGCGAATCGCAGTGTTACATGGTGTAGCACTGTAGCGACGAGGTTTTGGCCGCCATTCTTTAAGCCCGATCTGATATTTCTGCTATATTAACTCTGTGTCAACTTACAGTGCACGTGTGTCTGCGTGAGAGAAAGAGAAAAGAATTCAAGACTTTCAACTTTCAAATACTCTTTTAAAACGAAATGATCATTTTTTTTTTTAATAAAAGGAAGTTCGGCCTTAGCCTAATCTCCCGGACTTTAATTAATATAAAGAAAAAAGGTTACAAGTAGTTGGGACTAGTGCCCATGGGATCCCCCAAATCCCACAATGCAGGGGAGGAATATGGTAGTCTAGAGGGCATTACAAATGAGGCGGATAAATTCATCATCACCCTCATGTGGGACCCATTTGGGTTTCAACTTGTTGTTTTCGAGGAGATAAATACAGTGATGTCTAAACGGCGGAGATCTCTTATCTCGCGAGATTCTTTTACCTAGAAAAAACAAGGATTTCTCGATCGACCATTCCTTAGGAGTTTGGCCAAAATTGACAGCACATCGCTCCCTCCAAATCTTCCAGAGAGTCTCACCCCTGATGGCATTCCATAGCCTCGATGAGCATCCGACAGCCTCACCCAACATCACCTGTTGCCAATTGATTTGGTTCGAGAGTCTCAATACTCGGGTCACGTGACGCCAGATGACATGAGACTTGGGGCACTCGAAGAACAAGTGAACTAAATCTTCGATGCATCGATGACAGCGCTTGCACCATGGCGGCACACCACAGATTTTGTTAGCCCTTGCATTGGACCAGATACCTTTATGCAAGATCTGCCACATGAGAACGGACTTTTTGACCTCAATTAGGGGATGCCAAATAGACATGAATCTTAGTTCCCACCGTAGTTTGGTCCAAGAAAGGCACCATCTCTTGTTAAGAGTGTGGTGAACTTCTAAGTTCTCTTTGAAGTTGGGAGTTCTTGATAGCTTCTTACCATTGCTCCATTTGAGGCCCTCCAGGCAAAGAAGATTCTGACCGCAGAGAAGGCGGGTAGTTGAGCGGTCCCATGCTAAACACCTTCTTTGAAGAAGAGTCCATTCCTCAAGGGTAATTCTAAGTCTCGGATCCAATTCTTCGAACCTAATCCACTGGCTGGTCTCTTGTTTCCAGAGTTGTTTCCACTGTTTGAACCCCTTGTTCCATAACCGCTTTGCAGTTTGGAGGTTCCAAGACTCCACCCCCCTAATGCCGAAGATCGGGAACCAGATAGAGTCATTTTGTCTTATCCCAGCCGCCCACTTCCACTCATCACTGATTCTGATGAACTGTTTGGCCTTGTTCCAATTCTTCCATAAAGAACACACGAGGCTAGATCCTTTAGGGTACACCGGGTGGGGGGAGAACAAAAGCGTGAGGATCCCTATGTCCTTCCAACCCGGAAGGCCAACTAAGGTAAGGTCTTTCGTGTTTCTGAATATCAATTTGGCCCAAGAGGACTCCCTATTGCTCGAGGCCTTGATAAGCCACTTCGCCGCCAGCTTGTCAGCCAACCCAACGATATCTAAAATTCCCAAACCCCCTGAGTCTTTAGGGCTAATGCAAGTTTCCCATTTGATTTTGGGAATCCCCCTCCTGTTGGGGTCCCCAGTCCACAGGAAGTTTCTACGGATTCTTTCCACTTTGGCCAAGTCTTTGTCCTTAGGTCTCCAACACGAGATAAAGTAGATAATTGTAGACAACATGAATGTGTTAACAACCATAGCATGCCCTGCCAAATTGACTTGCATATCTTTCCAATGATTCAGCTTGCTATCCAGCTTGGATAGCACCCAGTTCCAGCATTGGTCCATTCAGATGTCAAATCCCATCGGAATGCCAAGGAGACGGAAGACTTGACCACTAGGGATAACTTGACACCCCTGAGGTTTCAAATACATTCAAGCTGCCGCGACACTAAAGCCACAGTGCACGTGTCCTCTTGTGTGGATGAGAGAGATAAAATAGAGAGAAGGATATATATATATATATATATATATATATATATATATATATATATATATATATATATATATATATGTGTGTGTCAGTGTGTACATACATACATATAGTCTCCCCTTCGTATGACAGAAATCCCGACTGGCGCTATTTGCTTTAAATATTACTTGGTGGAATTGTGACAACATCATCCTGTTTTCTAAGAAAGCTTGCCCTCCTGGGTTAGGCTCTTCTGAGTCTATGGAGGAAAGCTTCCGCTTCTGCTGGGACCATGCTTTTGGCTTCCCTGGTGCGACGAGGGGCATATGTATGTACCCTCTACTGAGGCTTTTATCTTGCTTTTAGTCGTCTGGGAATACAAACGTGTTTTTTACGAATCTTTCTTCTTTGTGGGTCTCCCCTTATTTGGAGGTTTTGGGGGGGATGGGGGTTCCATGAGAACATGGCTATTCAAGAACTCTTGCAAATGCATTCTCGATGATTACAGGCACGACGAACATACTAAACGTGGTAAACAATCTTAACCTATTCTGAGTCTAGCCAGGAAGGTTGGATTCGTGCTCGTATCAAGCCCTTGGCTCCCTTCGTGCAGCCCCGGGCATATGAATGTACACTCTTCTTAGGTATTTGTATTGCTTATAGTCTTCTGGGTATACAATAGCGATGTATATGCGAGTATCCCCTTCTGTCGGTCTCCCCCTGTGTGTGTGTGTGTGTGTGTGGGGGGGGGGGGGGGGGGGGGGTGATTATTCATGAAGCTCCTGCATATGGACTCTGAATGATTACATGTGCGACGAACATAGTTCATGTAGCAAACATTCTTAACGAAGTAGATGTAGGTCCCCCCTTGGGTCTTCTCTCCACACTTTCGATTCATTAGCCATCTAGGGCCCTGTCTTGGTATATACTCATCGTGACTTTTGTTGTGTCCTCCCAAAGGAATTGTTTTGATGAGGAAAACCGTGTTGCTCACATGGTTGCTTGTCGTACTCATATGAGGCATTAGACATCGCTGATCGGTAACTCTTGTACTACTTCAAAAGATAGGCACATATGGAGACAAAGTGAAAACATTTCCCTGTAGATTCATTAAACCTATTTTGTATTCAATGCATCTGGATAAAGATATTTAATTCTATAATGAGTGATAATGATAAACAATGTAGGATAAAGAAAAACAATGAGCGCCATTATGGGTACTAAGCATAATCATATTTATCATAGAGAATTAGTACCTAAACGATTTGATATAAACCAAATAATTCTTCTAATTCAGTTTGGCAAGGCCAAGCATCAAAGTAACATCATAATTCTTTTGTGAATAGGCAAGAAATGAGCCGAGCCTAGTGGTAAAGTCTAATGGATGGCAGAGAGAAGGTCTTAGGTTCAACCCCCAGGAAAATCATCGGAAATGTGTTTTGTGGTAAGATCTATAAACCCTTCTAGGAGCGTTCAACTCAAGTTAATTTGAATAGAATCGCGTAGATGTTGTGTTCATCGATAGTAGAATCAGGAAGATTGGGCCAATTCACAAGATGTGCTTAAGCATGCACATGGAAACTTGACAAATCAAGTCTTCGCCCTTCGATATAAAAGATTGGTTGGGGATATTCTATCATCATCCATTGCATGTTGCAAGTTTCTCATGGCACTAGTATTACAGCTTAGGAAGATCCTAGCAAGGGTGGAAAGGAATGTAGCCCATGTGTGTCATGTTACCTTCTTAAGTCAATCTTTGGAAAAGATTTTTGGATTTTGTACCCAGAGGGGAGGTTGGAATCACCATTAGCAAAAACGGAGTTCTAATTCACATTCTCATGTGCCTACTATAGTCAAATAGGTCAAAAATCGGTCCATACGTGTGTGAGTTTAGTGAGGGTGCAAGCACAACCATTTGGAGCCACGACAGGATTTCTCCATTCATTTGTTTGGTTGTGGGCCATTCAAAAGTTGTAGAACTTGTACAATTTGTTGAAATGAAGCGTTTATATACACACAGCATATTGCTTCTCTATTATATGTAAAAGATGTGATGCGTAAGAAACTATTATAATTTAAATGTTTGCATGGAGGTTTCATATGCATGACTTAAGACACTCATGCATCATATATATTAAGAGAAAAGGTATTTAGAAAAACAAAATTTAAATATATCTTCTACTTTGGAAGTACAAATTCAAGGACACGCAAAGTAGGAGATCACATTTGCCAATGTGTACTCTAATCACCCTTTATGATTAAGAGTTCTCTATAAATTTAAAAACTTGATTTTTCATGGCTACACATAATTAATCATAGGCGTAAGAGCATTAAAGATCATCCTATAGTAAAAATAGCATCAAGACATTATGTTCCATTTTGAATCATATGAAAAAATAATGAAAATATTTTAAATTAGAGATACCACCAGTTTGGAATATGCATATTTGTGGTGCGAAAGGTGGAATACTCGGTTTTCAAATAAAAAAGATATTGTTGCTTTGATAGAGGTCAACATGTGTAGAGTGCGAATGATTTGGTGCTTAACAATCATCTCCGTTTTCCATCATGTTCTCAGTAAGATTTGAAAATGAATCTCTTTTACATATTTTTCATGTTCTTGTTTTTTTTAGCAAGTCTCTTAACATGTTATAGATATTTGTCCATGCAGTACTCTATACAGTCAAGCTATTGAATGTGTAAAAGGATCATACAAAGTGATTCCTGGAGAATATGCCGTGATAACGTATGCAAATAGATTTGCTTTGGTTTTAAACATCATGAAACTATTTATATACTTTGCAGATATGAATTACCATTGCGAAGGAATGCATATGAAGAATTTGTTTGATCTATTAGGATCTTCAAATTTTATTTGGATTGCGACTCACCTGACCAATGGACACTTTTAAATTTTTAGACACCATGAAACATGAAGATTCGAGGGTTTTTGCCTCTTCAAGTTTATGTGGCATGTTTCAAAAACATGGCTCTATAGAAAACATGGCTTTAGAGAAACCATGCGTTATATGGAGTCATAGACCAATGGTTTAGTGAGATACCTATTAAGTACATATGTTGCACACATGACAATCTCAAGCCAAAAATTATGTGCTAAAGCCTAACTCTTGACCATACACCTCGCCATCTCCATGAGTTACATGTTCTTTTTTTTAGCAACTCCATTTTGTTGAGGTGTATATGGCATTGTACACTAATGTTTTACTCCATGTTAATCGAGAAATGCATTCAAGTGAGAAGACATATATCCCCCCCCTCCATCAGAACGGAGGGTGCCTATTTTACATGCTAACAGATTTTCAGCCAAAACTAGAAACTGCTTGAAGCACATAAACACTTGGGACTTTGCTTTCAATGGATATATCCATGCATGCTTGGAAAAATCATCGATGAAAGTCACAAAGTAAAGATAGCTCCCAAAAGAAGGTGTCACCATAAGACCACAAACATCACTATGAAGAAGCTACATTTTTTGATAGCTCAAACCGAACCATCTTTTGAGACTCAAGTTTGCGCAAAGAGGACACCATTTTAGATTTCAGTAGGTGTAGCAAATTCACTACAACAAATCAGCCGTATACCAAGGCTTTTATTGTGGAAATTGAATGGGTGCATTTTTGCCTCAACCTCGGTGTAGGTATTGGTATGCACGTTTAAATTAAAGCGTCGGTATAGGCGTCGATATATTTGTCGGTATGCGCATCAGTATAACCGTCAGCAAAAGCATCGGTACTACCGACACTTATACGGACGTTTGTGCTGGGTGCACCGTCGCATATACTGGCACCCACGATGTGTACCGATGCTTATTCCGATGACCTTAGTGGGACTACCATTGCTTATACTACCAACCATATCTGCAAATTTTTTTTGGACAAAATTGTCTTTTGCTACAACAACATTACCATGATCTTGCTTAACAAAAGACAATACACTCTGCCCAAAAAAAATGAGTACATGTGATGTGTAATCTAATGGCAACTGAAATATGATTTCATAAAAGAAAATATTATTGGACATAAAAGAGATAATCAGAATGAACCATGAGCCATGAACCATGTACAAAAAGAGTCATATATTTCATAAATGAAGCATGTACAAGAGTGTGGCAAACAACTGTCATATATGAGGCTTTTACAAAATGTGGCAAAGCATCTCATCAACATATAAGAATCAAATACAAAATTTTGGTGTCCCACTACCATACATATGCAAAGAATGTTCCATATCAATAGTCCTACAACAAAGAACATTCATGAAATGAGATAAATTCACATGAGATTTACAAACAACAAGTAAAAACCAAGTTTATAAATTCATCACCTCATCGCAAACGCTCCCATGAAACGACCGCACTCAATCCCTCCAAGTCCTCCAATAGTGTAGTCAATCCATGACAATATCCATAGCCTCCTCCGTTTGTGTTGGAGGACAACCCATTGCCAGCTCCTACAACAAATATACAAAACATTAGAGGAACATACTTGAGAAGCCTAACACAAACAAATTCAATAAACCAAATAGTAGTTACAAAATCATGACACATTGTGTCATATTCACCACTGCCCAAATGTGACGGTCCAACCATATCTAAACGTGTGGCTGTGACATCTCGATACTAGCGATATTGATCATGAGTCTACTGCTGCTCGTCACAAATCATATCCCACTCCTCAACATCTAACCATACAGGCTTTGGTATGCTTGCTCTGAAAGCATCACGAGCCTTGGATCATCAATGGGACATTACTTCATATGCCGTGTACAGAATCCAGTCTAAACTAACAAGAGGCTGCCCATGTGCTGGCCAGAACTCCTGATAAATCGTCTCAATGATATGATTCTTCTGATCTTTGTCCTGTTCACTCCATTCAACATAATAGAGTGTCCAAACTGCATGGAACAAAGCTGTCATATACATGAATGCACTGCTTTTCTGGCCGCATCCATCACCGGAGCTCCATCTCCGATCCTATACACCTTGGAGTCATCATGGTCATGAGGACCCCAAGGTGTATGTGGTGTTCCACGTGGTGTACCACGTGATGTATCTACATCTGAGGTACTCGTTCTAGGAGTAGAAGTAGGGAATAAAACGTCAATTGCACTACCTCCACAATAGCTTCGTCTGCCAGACCTACCTATAGATCCACTCCTAGAACCTCCTACCCCAAAGCGTGACCTCAACCTACGAGACAAGCCAGCACCTGTATCGCACTGAGGTGTCGAACGCACATGTCTAATTCTAGAGCCAATAGGGGATGGCTAAAAAGATGGTCATGGTGGAGTCATAAAGTTAGGAGACATACCTCTTGTGGGAGTAGCATCACCCGTAGGAGTGACACTGACAAGAGTGACACTAGTAGGAGTGACACCGATGGGAGTGAGGCCGACAGGAGTGAGACCCGCAGGAGTGAGGCCACCAGGAGTGAGGCTAGGGGGAGTGCTACTACGAGCGATCCAATACTATGACGCAACGGCCATATATGTGGGAGGTACCTGAGATATGAACTCTAAGAACTTTTCTCTATCATGGAATGTGGCGTGATTGGAGGAACGTCTCCCATCGTGCTCTATAACAAAAGAACTCAAATAACTAGCATATGATAATAAAGATAATATAGACAAATGATAGTGTACAAACCTAGCAAAAAAAAAAGTAAACAGAAATTTGTAAATAGAAGTGTTTGATTAAAAAATCCTCTATTCTAGCATCCTCTTGGAGATCCGATGCACAAGTAATGTCTATCTCTGTATTGACGACTTCTAAATCACTTTGTATGCTAGTTTCTTCCTCCTCATCATCTATAGCTTCACCCTATATTTGGTCTTCTTCAATGAACTCTTCTTCTGGAACAATGACCTCTTCCTTCTCGAGTACTATCGAATGAATTTCTGAGTCGACTGGAATGGACTTTCTTCTACATCTATGTTCTCACAAATTTTTCTACTATGTGGGGCAACTTGTAAAACAAATAACCACTCTAGTTCTTTCGAATCTGCTATAAAAACAACTTGCTCACAGTGTTTGGGAAGTACAAATGTATCTCTTTTATTCGTCTGTAATTTTGTGGAGTCGACTTGAAGCAAACTGCTTTTCTCCCGCCTCACTCTTGCGTTTCTTCCAGAGGTGACTACTTTGAACCATTTCACATAAAAAACAAAGTAATCAAACTTCCTAAAAGATAGTTTCAAGATATCTTGAATCACTCCACAATAATCTATCTGGCCTTCTCAAGCATTATCATCTCTTGCACTCGCTCTACTTTTTTGCAAAAAGTTCACCATCACCCCACTATCAAAAGTAGACCTATTTTTATTCATTCATGCGATCCAAAAGTGTGATCCATGAGACCATAGTGCATGGAATTTAGTATACTTCCAATCACATCCCTTTGAGATTTCTTCTTCTTCTTTAGAGATATCTTCACCCGCTGCCTTTGCTTGTGAAACCATTGTATCTAGCCATCTGATCGTTGGAAAAGGTGGAAGAGGTCGAAGACTTTCTGCAAGAGGCATAAATCGAGTGGAATGATTCCTTCAAATGTGAGCTCTTTCCTTTGGGTTGGTCTCCTTGGCAAGCTCACACTTTTCTAACCACTTATCCATAGGCTCAGAGTTAACCATGCAAAAATTCATTGCCTTCTCTCTAAAAGCTGCATCCATTTTTTTTTTGCAACCCTTTACCTTCTGGTTCATCGCCTACAAGATGAACATCTTCATCATCGCTCCATAAGCGAGGCATTTTTGGATCGAACATATGTAGAAACTCAGTTATGAATACAAGAGACTCTTGTACAAGCCATCCTTCTGCCATGCTACCCTCTGTGCTCTCTGTTGAACAAACCCTTTTAATGTCTTCATGAAGCGCTATAAGAAGAACATCCATTAACTATGGACAGTTCCTACTATTGCAACTTCATCTACCACATGAACTTGTATATGAAGCTGAATAGTGAGAATACTTGTGGGAAAGTATTTCTCTACCATACAAACAGCCTCGATAGCATTGAGTTTCACACTCTCTATGCTATCTCTATTTGTCTCTTTACAAGAGATCCACCATACTAAGGAACTAATTTTATAAATGGTTCTTCGTACATCAAGGCTATAGGGAGCACAAACTATAAAAACGTGTGCCAATCATGAGACTTGAGCCTTCCAAGATCGTCACTTCATATGAAAGCAGTCTTTAGACACCTCATGCAATCAGTAGGTGTCTGAAACTCTGAAATTGTTTTCTTCACTTGTTGCTCTTCCATCCTATGAAGAAGCAAAGGAGCTTTTGGTAACGATACCGTTCTATTCCGCTTAGTAATTACCCACAACTCTCGCATACGACCTCGCTCTTCTAAGTCCTCCATTTATGCTTTGCTTTCTTTCTTTCCAATTAAAGTGTTCCAAAAAATCTCTCCCACATTCTTAAAAATATGCATTAGGTCTACCAAATGATTGATCAATAATTCACTCTAATAAGGGAGTTCATGAGAAATTGACAATCATTTCATGCCAACGACTGGAGTTTCTGAACCCCACAGTTTTTTCCAATTGCTAGTTTTTATTTGTCTTTGTGCTTGTCGATCAATTTGTCCTTCACGTAAAACATGTCCATCTGGCAAATATCTATGGTGTCCTCCATAGACAGTTTTACACAGTGCTTTGGATAGTGTGCTTCGAGTCGTGGTCCACATAAGGGACAAGCATGGTAAGCCGAAATCGATAAACCTGAACATTCACCATAACCAGGCCAATCATGCATCATCCACATAAGAATGCCTTG